>CM030362.1:116196628-116899585 GCA_017893485.1 Hemerocallis citrina
AAATTTTGTAAAACAAGGTTGAACCAAATTATGCCAAGTACTGAATTATTGTCCTAGGGTAAAAATATGGGGATTCTTACACAGATTTATCAAGTGGGCACGCTATTTAAATTGGCAAATGATAAAGACATATGCACACACTCTTAGTGTTCAGAGTGCCATTGAGATGTTAACTGATACTGATCATTGAATTTGAAGAGACAATGGAACATTTGTCTTTTGTTCGAATATATGTTAAGATGGAGAGGTGTTCATTATTTGTAGGGAAAGTACGGAATAAGGTTCTTAAATAAAGACTCAAATTATATAGGATGCATTATGTGTGATGCTTACACCTAAACTAAGATCAATACTGAATTAAAAATATGATTCAATATGTGACTAAGCATAGTTAACAAGTAATAATTAAAATTAAAATTGTTATATTACATCCAAGCATCTCTACCACCAATACAAACTATAGAGCGAGAATAATATGATCGATAAAGATTTCTCTATAAATTGTAAAATAACTGAAGAAATGCATAATATTAGAAGATAGAGCGTAGTTGCATTACAGATACTAGGTTTAACTGGGGCATTACTTTTAATATATAAATTGGTTTACTTTTAATTTTTGCATTCAAATTATAGATTCGAAGGGATCCTAACAGAAAAAATTTATAGAAATTCAACTGTAGTGCGTTCTCGAAGATTCTTATGTTTGTAAGCTCCATATGTGTCATGCACATGTTAAGAAAGTTCTTCGCATGAGAGGACTTTGTATTTGCTTTAGCATTAACGAGACATTTTATAAGCAATCTGACAGTGAAATGAGGCAACAAGAAATGAGCTAGCTGATCCCTTATAAATTTTTAATGGTAAGAGTTAGATAATCAGGAGGAGAACGACGGTTGGACTTTATGAGGATAAGAAATTGAGAAACAAGCAAAGCACAAGAAAAGTTTGAAAAAGAGTTGTTACCCCAAATCGAGGGCGCAGTGGTCGATGGCACGAGAGAAAGAGTTGTTGCCCCGGCACAGTGGTTGATGGCGTGAGAGAAAGAGGAGGCAATCCGCGTGAGTTGGCGAGGGGAGAAGGAGAGGGCGACAGGTAGCGTGAGGTATCGGGGGCAGGGAGGAGAAGAGGGCGATGGCAGCGTGGGATTTCGGGGTGCGGGGAGGAGAAGAGGGCGACAGGGAATGGAGAACGGGGAGGCTAAGATTGGGGATTTGGAGATGGATTGGGGACAGGGAATGGGGAACGGGGTAGGGTTTGTAAAGGAAAGGGTTTTTGGATTTGAATCCAGGGAGGAGTTGATGGATTTTGGATTTTTGATTTTGAGTTAGAATTTTCTATTTTACTCGTATCTATTTAATTTATTTACAAATACAACAGTGTTTCTAAAACGCCGTAAAAAGTATAGCATTCCAAAAATGCTATTGCAGCTAAGAATAAATTTCAAAATAAATTAAAGATATCATTTTCTTCATAAATGCTATTATTAATCACTTTTAATAGCATTAACATATGAATGCTGTAATAAATCTACTGTAGAAATAACTATATGTTGTAGTTACCTTAAGAGTCCAACCAGCACGAGATCAGCAGCATTGAAAGCTAATTTCTTAGCTGTAATCTGCGCACTCACACGAATCTGCACAACATTATAGATTTTTTAATTGTATTTTTGCTTAGCAGAGGGAGCGGCAATCTCTACCAAAGGTAAAGAGACATCAATATTGCAAGACGAGCCCAAATACTAAATTGGAAGGATAAGATGTTGACACCGAAATGGAGTTAGTATGACAGATACTGCCCAGCTGTGCTATTGGAGAAAGGGAGGGAGAAGAAATGGCAATAATCGGTGAAGACCACAAGGATTCATGTGCATGTGAAAAACAGGATCATGTAGCTTTCTCATATCACATTTTTCTTGGCATGCTTTCTGAGAATTAATAAATGTGACCACCACTACAACAAAATGATACTTCCCCGGCGTTTGGCTAGAAACGCCGGGGTAGAACCCCAGTTACAAAGGAAGAAAAAACCCATCCCTTCTATTCCGGCGGTTATTACAAATGCCGGCGTACTGTACAACAGAAAGGGGCTACTCCGGCGTACCTATACCGGTGTTTAGTTTAAAACGCCGGGGTAGAACCCTGTTTAAAAAAATTTGAAACATATAAACCTTATACTGGAGTTTATACTAGAAATGCCGGGGTATGGGACTAAAATATCCTCAGGCACCTCCAAACTTTTTACTTTCCCTCTTTTCATTTTCCCTCGCTTTCACTTTCTCTCTCCTGCTCAAGAATGAAACCCCCCCACCCTGCCCCACCATTCTCACATCATCGTCGTTGTCTCCTCTCCTCTCCTCTGCCTTCTTCCTTGAGCGCCAACCCCGTCAGCAGCTACTTGCCACTCTCTCTTTCACCATTTTCTCTCTCATCGCTGGTACTCTCTCTCTCTCTCTCTAATTCTTGATTTTGATTTGGAATCTATGCTCAACAACTCATGAGATCTCGAATCTCGTCTCTATTTTTGCTTCACTGTGTTACTTTGTGATTGGATCTAGGTTTCAATGTGTTACTCTGTGATTGGATCTAGCTAGGTTTTAATTTCACTGACTTGTTGTTCTTGAGATTTTGAGGGATTTAATCTCTGTTTATTTTTGTGGCAATTTTGGGAGGTAATGGTGTTTGTATTGACTAATTTAGGGGTGATTTGAAACTCATTTTGCAAAAAATGTTGCAATATACTCAGATTTGGAGTTTACTGTCCTTTGTTTTAATTAAGTAAAAGCAATTGAATGTATACATTTATGGTTAATTGATGATTACATTTTTTATGCATTGTTAATGTTAGTGATGCACGGGAATGGCAAGATGAAGAGCTTTAGTGTCTTGAGAGAGCTTTATTTTTTATTGTCTCGGAGAGTCTGTGAGACAATGTAAACGTTAATGATAACAATTTGATGTGTATTCTAGATGAGCAATCCCCAATTATCTAGGAATGTGCATATGCTTAGATATGGTTGTCAGCCTAAATGACTGAATAGCTTTATGGAATAGAGTATATGACTGTTGTTTCTAAATGAGGCATCTGAAGTTTATGTATTAATATTCTTAAGAACAAACATTACTCAACTTGCTTATCATTCTAAGGGTCAACCTAACTTCCATTGGAAGCATATCCTTTTTCTACCTTCCCTTCTCATTCTGCATTTGGTTTCTACATGCTAATAATTTTAGTAAGAATAGGGTATACGAGGAGATTGAAATGAACATGATCTTGTAAGTTAGGATCAGGGAATTGAATATTTTTCATGCATACATTGCCTGGATCCAGAGTAGTTAAAACATTCTCATTACCAAATATATACAGTATCTGTCATGATCAAATATTAGTCTCAATCGTTTATGCTATAGTTGTAACAAGTATGGTAGTGCTTTGCTGATCCGGCAATTTTTTAGGTTGAAAATGAAGCTCTACTTAAGGAAGAAAGCAGGCTTGATGAGATGATAAGGTATATTGTGAGAATGTAGTCTTGCTATTCAAGTCCTTGAACTAACACATTTGTTGCTTTTACAGAGAGGTGGAAGTAGGGCTGCAAACGAATCGAGCTATTCGCAAGCTATTCGGCTCGAGCTCTATCAAAGCTCGTTCAAAGCTCGACTCGAGACGAGCTCGCGCTCGAAATTTGAGCTCGATAGCTTAACGAGTCGAGCACGAGCTTGAGTTTTTTTTAAATTTTAGGCTAAGCTCGAGCTATTCGGCTCGAATTCGGTCAAAGCTCGGTCAAAGCTCGGCTCGAACCGAGCTCGAGCTCAAAACTGAGCTCGATTCCTTAACGAGCCAAGCTCGCGCCTGAAGATATTCAGCTCGGCTCGACTCGATTGCAGCCCTAGGTGGAAGATAAATGAGATTGATGGCTGAAGAAAGTGATAAGTAAGTCAGATCTTACATGTTCTCTGGCTTACACCACATATGATTTGTTTTATAACGTAAATTTAAATTGCAGAAAACTTATCTACCTCACTAAGGAAGATATTAATAGTCTTCCGCACTTTCTGGTTTGGCCTTTGCAGACACATTTAATTTCTCTTGCTTATTAGTTAACATTTTGAGGTTGATTTTAACATTTGATACCTTACAGAATTCTTAATCTCTCTTGCTTATTAGTTAACATTTTGAGGTTGATTTTGACATTTGATACCTTACAAAATTCGACGGTCATTGTAATTGAAGCTCCCCATAGAACTAGCCATGAAGTTCTGGACCCTGACGAGCGTAACAGTCAAATCAAGTTGAGATTTTTGTTATAAGTGCAGTTACTGATCAGGTGCTTCTATGAATAGGGACCTGATTTTCCACAGAGTAGGTATCAGAAGTTTGTAAGAAGCGTTATGGTCCCTGTAAATTGCTACCTGATCAGGTATTTTCATGTCTTTCACGTAAAATGTTTTGGGGTATTGGGAAAATGTGACATTATGCTATCATATTCTCACGCTGAGTTGTAACAGCTTCTATTGCTTTGTGTGACTAATTTGTGTGTATAGAATTCCGAAACCTTGCAATCTACCTCACAATTAAGAAGTGCCGACCACAACGATTGAAGGAGAAGGTCAATTTTGTTATGTTGGTGTTTGTATGTATGTATGGATATATATGTATTTGAATGTTGATTGTACGTCGACAAATATTAAATATTACTTTTGTCTATATTATTGCAATATATTTGAATATTAATTTGAATTTAGTATTTGTTACCAAATATTTGTGTCGTATTGTTGTGTGAGCTGTCTTTAAAAATAATAATAATAATAATAATAATAATAATAATAATAATAATAATAATAATAATAATAATAATACTACGCCGGCGTTACCAAAAACGCCAGAGTAGGTATAATTTTATTTCAGAAATAATATTAAAAAATTAAAAATTAAAGAAAATCAAAAAAATAGAAAATAGGTCTACCCTGGCATTTTGCAAATGCCGACGTAGACCTTTGGCTATACCAGCGCTTTTAGAAAACGTCGGGGTAGACCTTTGGGCTACCGCGACGCGTGCTACACCAGCACTTATACCGGCATTTTTAAAAATGCTGGTAGGATTTACTCCAGCGTTTGAAAATGCTGGTGTAGGCCAAAAAAATGCAGGGAAAGTGTCAGGGGTTGGATTCCTGGCCGAACTTGATTGCGCCATTAGTGAAGAGTTCAAGAACTAGGGTTAGGGAATTGGAAGATTAGGGGAAGAAACAACTTGATTTTCATTGATTGCCGAAAAGGAAATTACAGCTTGGATTTTATAGTGAGAGATGGGCAGTTACGCTACAAAACAAACATACAAAAAGGCATGTGCACCACACACACTCACTCCTAAAACTATTTAAATTGAAAAGTGCACATTGCATGTACAAAACGGATACAAAGAAATAAACTGATACTCAAAAGACTATATCTACAGCCAAGCAAGCAATTGAACACTAGGCGCTCTGATGAATATCTGATGGCTTCACGGTCACAGCGGCGTCCCTAACAACTCCTCCCCCCTTGACAACGAACTTGTCCCAAGTTCGAAATGTGAAAATCAAGAAGAACTTGCTAGATTGGCCCTCAACAGTTTTCTGAATGGTAATGGTGATATCTTCTCTTGACCTCTTCATACCATACTGATCATGTTTATGTTCCCCCTTTGATTCCCAAGTCAGAGCACATTTATATTGTTTAAGCATATCTAGATCTTTAAGCATATTTGGATCTGAATTTGCAAAGAAGGGAGCTTTTTGGCTTAATGAAATTCCTTCATGATCCTTATCCTGTGTGACTTAAAACCTCTGATCATTAATTTGGAACTTTAGCACTGTATGAGTAATATCATGAACCCCATTTGTATGGCCTACAGATCTGACGAGATTCTCTACAACAGTCCAATTAGGATCATATCCATTCTTAGGCATTTCTTTACCAGGTTTCAAAGTTATGGGCTTCTCAATAGCTGCACCCTCAATGCACAATAATTGCTTATACTCCTCATCACCCAAATCCTCCATAGTTTTAACCTTGAAGTCATCAAGAACCATTGTTTTTGCAGTGTTCATGCCTCCACAACCCTTCAAATTACTCTTTAGAAGTTCCAACTGCACAATATCACGACATAGAGCTTGTATTTGTTTCATAGACTCTGCCCCAGCTATCGCAGCTTCAGAAGAAAGTAAAAAAGTAGTCACAGTCTTCAAGAAGATCAACAGCTACACTTGCAGGTTCATCTTCTTCAAATAAATGCATAACTACCTCTAAATAATGAGCACCAATATGGTGTTTTCCTCTTAACTCAGCAACTTGAAAGTAATCCTTGAGATTTCTTGCAGCAGCTGCATCCTTCTTCTCAGGGATCTGCTTCCTCGTTTCGTACACAATCTGCACAGTCACATCCTGTCCATTTTCTCCATCTACTGTACATTCATGCCTTCGAATATTAGCAACTTAAGCATCAATGAGATTCCCTCCATTTAGATGCTTCTTAAGTATCTTGTCAAATGCACGACAGGTTATTGATCTAGTGTATAACCGAGCCCCTGCACCATCAACGATGGGTCTGCCAAGATGGTCTAGTTCTGATTCAAGTTCATCACTGCTTTTATTTATCACAGATGTTGTTGCTGCTTATTTCGGTGTGGGAGCAAACAGATAGTGAGTTAATAATGGATGGAAACTACTAAAAATCAAACCTGTGCCTTGGCTGTTAAAAGAGGTTAGAGCTCCCGTGATTGAATCTGGATCGTTGATTGACCTCCTGTGATCTGAATTCGATGGTTGGTGATGCAGCAGATGGACCTGCAAAACTTCTGAAACACCGAGGGGTGGTCCCTGGCGACAGACCCTTCGACGTTCAAGTCAGAATAGAAAGAGAGAGAGTAAGAGAGTGAAAACTGGTGAATTGTTGATTACCTGAAGACTGGAGAGGGGAGGAGTATTTATGGGTCTGAGAGACATTCTAGAAGACGAATCATAACCGTCGGATCTTTCATGTCTCCCCCCCCCCCCCCCCCCCCGAAGAGATAAGATATCCCTGTGAGGGGATAAGAGATTTGACTCCTAGTCATCATGGCTTGGGTGTCTCTTTTAGTGGACCTAGTCTATCACTTTTTATGGGTTTGAGAGAAGCCCATGCCTCGGAGTGGGCCCAGGCTTGTAAAATAGGCTTGTGATGGCTAATCTGCCTGTAGATGCTTTGAGATCCGTGCAGGGATCGTACGGCTCTGAACTGCTGTGATTTTTACCATCATCATAAGCCCCCCACTCCCTGAAGGTGATTTTCATGGCTTTTGGGTAGTAGTACGTCGTATTTTTAGAATATGGGGAATAATCTTAGCAGTCTGAGTGTTCGGAGATACCTGGAAATGATCTGTTTCTTCTGAAGGCAGTGAATACATTCATGAATTTTTCCATATTTTTTCGAATTTTTCCGAATTTTCTGAAATTTTCTGGGAATTTTTCTGTAGTTCTTCGGATTTTTTCGAATTTTATGGAATGTTCTACAATCTCAAAATCACTCTTTTGAATTTTATAATTAATAAATTCAATTTTAATTATTTTTTCGAATTTTTTTAATTATTTTTCCGAATTAAAATAATTATTTTTTGAAATTTTTAATCAATTTTTCGAATTAAAAATGATTTTTAATTAACTTTCTGATTTTATCAGATCTGGGCTCGCTTTTTGGAGCGATCTGAAGCGCAGATCAGAGATGCACTGATCTTGGTTCGATCTGAGTCACTCATCATGTCGCAGCTCGCCCACTGATGGAGATCGGACGGTGGTAGCGCGAATTTTGTGGAAATCGGACGGATCTTCGTCATTTTCTTCTACCCCTCAGCTCCGCGAACCAATTCGTCAAGCTAATCTCTTCTCCTTCAACGCATAGCTCGGTGGAGGCTCTAGTAGGCGATTGCGGAGTTTTGGGGCAAATTTTGGCCGAGCTAAGGGAGTTGTTTGTCTTGGTCGAGCTACGGTGACATCGACCCTATGATGCAAATTTGTCGAGCTATGGCCTCCGACTTTTCACCGAGCTTTCGATGGTATTATCGAGGTGGAGCCGTGTCGAGCTTCTCGCCGAACTATGGAGACGTTGAGCCTTTGCCGAGGTATGGATCTTCGAGCTACGATGATAGGCCGTTCTGCCGAGCTATGGGTTTGAGCTTTGTCTCGCCGAGCTATGACGATAGCTCATCTCGCCGAGCCACGGGTCTGAGCTCTCTTGCCGAGCTATCACGATGGCTCATCTCGCTTAGCTATGGGGTGTGAGCTCTCTCACCGAGTAATGGCCACTTTCGCTCAGCTGCGGAGATGCTGAGGCTCCGTTTCACCGAGCTATAGAGCTCAAGTTCTCGCCGAGCTATGGGTTCACCGAGCTATGGGTTCGCCGTGCTATGGGTTCGCCGAACTACAGAGTTAGAGTTTTTCGAGCTCTGTTTTTGGATTTCGACGAAGCAAACTGTGCTCGGAGACGAAGCTCGACTGAGGGAGCTTCGACGGTGGAGTGGAGACGTAAGGCTCATAGCGAGGCGAAAGCCTAATTTCGGAGTCGGAGCGAAGTGGAGAAACCAAGTTGGAGCGTTGGTCGAGTTCAGGTTTTTGGCACCAAAATCTGAAGAAGAGGAAGAAGAAGAGGAGAGCGGAGCGGTTTCGGGTTCGTGGGCTTAAACCCGACCCGTTAGTGCCCCTTTGTTCTCATCTTATTTCTGAGTGGGTTTTAGTTCTCGGATCCGACCCGTTAGCACCCTTAGTTGATTTCTTCGACTTCGCTTGTGGGGGGTTTTTTTTTTGTGGAGTTTGAACTAGGGATTGGGTTCACACAAAAATATTCATATATTTTTCGTGTATAGGCAACAAATACATATACGTGCATCTTCATGTGAGTGTACCCATCTTCTAGTCTTCCAAAAGATCTCGCTTTTGCTCGGAGTTGGATCGTCTCCGTTGGGGTGTCTTCTCATTGAGGTAGGAGTAATATTGTGCGTATATAAATAGCTTTGCTAGAAGAGCTGTTATAGACTTGTCGTTTGATCCCGGCAAGTTGTTCTGGCATATCCAGGACAGAGTTGAACGTTTGGGTTTGTCGTTTGCGCCCGACAAGCGTATGGAGAACTCTGCGATGGGGTTGAATTTTGAGCTTGTCGTTGGGTCCCGACAAATTTGTAGAGTCAACTCTGTGACTGAGTTGACGTAGATCTTGCTGTTTGTTCCCAGCAAGTTTGGAGAGAACTCTGTGATAGAGTTGATGTGGAAACTGCCATTTGGTCCCGACGAGTTTGGAGACGACTCTGAGATAGAGTCAATGTGGAAACTGCCGTTTGGTCCCGGTGAGTTTGGAGACGACTCTGGGATAGAGTTGAACGATCAAGCTTGCCATTTGAACCTGGCAAGTTTATAGAGAGCTAACTCTTTGGCTGAGTTGGTGTGGAGCTCGTTGTTTGATCCCAGCGAGTTTGTGGAGACAACTATGTAGTAGAATCAATGTAAAAAATGCCGTTTGGTCCCGACGAGTTTGGAGAGGACTCTAAGATAGAGTTGGATATTGCACCTACTGTTTTCGTCCAGCCAGCGTGTAGAGATAATTCTGAGATAGAGCTGAACGTTTAAGCTTGCCGTTTACGCCTGGCAAGTTTAGAAGGACATTGCACCTGCTGTTTTTGCCTAGTAAGCATGTAGAAACAACTCTGTGATTGACTTGATCCAGAAACTGTCGTTTGACCCCGGCGAGTTTATAAGGGAAACTCCATGATGGAGTTGTGTGTTGAACTTGTTGTTTGTTCCCAACAAGCTTAGAGAGGACTCTATGATAGAGTTTGAGATTGCACCTGCTGTTTGTGCCTAACAAGCGTGTAGAGACAACTCCTTGATTGAGTTAGTCTAGAAACTACTGTTTGACTCCGACGCATTTAGAGACAACTCTGAGATAGAGCTGATGTTGAAAATGTCGTTTGATCCCGGCGAGTTTGTAGGAGAAACTTCGTGATGGAGTTGATGTAGAAACTGCCGTTTGATCCCGACGGTTTTGTAAGGAGAGCTATGAGATGAACTTGAGCTTGAACTTGTGGTTTGGCCCAGTTGTTAATGGTGCTTGGGTGAAGACCAAGGCGTTGAATTTATTGTTTGGAACCAATGAGTTTTTGACGGGACGGAGCTTAAGTGGCAATCAGAGCATAGAACTCGCCGTTTGGAGTCAACGATCTATTTGGTAAAGCTTGAGCGAAGACCAAGGCATTGAACTTGTTGTTTGGAGTCAACGAGCAATTTGGTGGATCATAAGCGAAAACCAAAGTGTTCAACTCATTGTTTAGAGCCAACGAGCTATTTGTTGAAGCTTGAGCAAAGACCAAAGCATTGAACTTGTTGTTTGGAGTCAACGAGCTGTTTGGTAGAGCTTGAGCGAAGAGTGGAACATTGAACCTATTGTTTGGAGCCAACGAGTTGTTGATGGAGATCAAGCAGCGAGCAGAGCACTGAACTCGTTGTTTGGGACTAACAAGCTGCTGATAGATCTCAAGCGGCGAGCAGAGCACTGAACTCATTGTTTGGGACCAACGAGTTGTTGATGGAGCTCAAGCGGCGAGCAGAGCGCTGAACTCGTTGTTTGGAACCAATGAGCTATTGATGGAGCTCAAGCGGCGAGCAGAGAGCTGAACTCATTGTTTGGGATAAATGAGTTGTTGATGGGGCTCAACAGAGAGCAGAGCGCTTAACTTGTTGTTTGGAGCCAACGAGCTGTTAATGGAGCTCAAGCAGTGAGCATAGTGCTGAACTGGTTGTTTGAAACCAACGAGTTGTTAATGGAGCTCAAGCGGTGAGCAGAGCACTGAACTCGTTGTTTGGAACCAACGAGTTGTTGATGGAGCTCAAGCAGCAAGCAGAGTGCTGAACTCGTTGTTTGGGACCAACGAGTTGTTCATGGAGCTCAAGCTGTGAGCGGAGCGCTTAACTCGTTGTTTGGAGGTAACGAGCTATTGATGGAGCTTAAGCGGCGTGCAGAGCGCTTAACTCGTTGTTTGGAGCCAACGAGCTATTATGGAACTTGAGCGGCGAGCGGAGCGCTAAATTCGTTGTTTGGGTCCAACGAGTTATTGGTGGAGCTCAAGCGGCGAGCGGAGCGCTGAACTCGTTGTTTGGGAGAAATGAGTTGTTGATGGAGCTCAAGGGGGGAGTAGAGTGCTGAACTCGTTTTTTGGGACAAACGAGTTGTTGATGGAGCTTAGGCGGCGAGCAGAGCGCTAAACTCGTTGTTTGGGATAAATGAGTTGTTGATGGAGCTCACGCGGTGAGCAGAGCACTGAACTCGTTGTTTGTGAAAAACGAGTTGTTGTTGGAGCTTAAGCGGCAAGCAGAGCGCTGAACTCGTTGTTTGGAGCCAACGAGCTATTGATGGAGCTTGAGCGGTGAGCGGAGCGCTGGAGCCAACGAGTTATGGACGGAGCTCAATTATAGAGCAAGGCGTCGAAATCGTTGTTTGGAGCCAACGAGCTGTTGATGGAGCTTAAGTGGCGAGCAGAGTGCTGAACTCGTTGTTTGGAACAAACGAGTTTTTGATGGGGCTCAAGAGGCGAGCAGAGTGCTGAACTCATTGTTTGGGGCCAACGAGTTGTTGATGGAGCTCAATCGGTGAGCGAAGCGCTTAACTCGTTGTTTGGAGCCAACGAGCTATTGATGGAGCTCGAGCAGCGAGCGGGGCACTTAACTCTTTGTTTGGAGCCAATGAGCTATTGATGGAGTTCGAGTGGCGAGCGGAGCGCTGGAGCCAACAAGTTATGGACGGAGCTCAAGAATAGAGCAAGGCGTCGAAACTATTGTTTAGAGCCAACGAGCTGTTGATGGAGCTTAAGTGGCGAGCAGAGCGCTGAACTCGTTGTTTGGGAGAAACGAGTTTTTTGATGGAGCTCAAGCGGCGAGCAGAGCGCTGAACTCGTTGTTTGGGACCAACGAGTTGTTGATTGATGAACCCAATAATATGCACATTTAGAAGCAATAATCTTAATGCAATTGGATATTTAAATGCTCTATATGTGGTATTTTACTCTTATTTTACTCTTATTTTACTCTTATATGTGTTATAGGAAACACCTAAAACAGCAAAACGAAGCAGATGCAGGATTTTGAGGATGATACACAGAAACTGCAGGGCATAAGTCGACTGGTGCTTCCAACAGGCGACTGGACAGAGAGGTTGACGCTGCTCGGTTCAGTCGACTTACTCCATGACAGTCGACTTGACTGATGAATTACGAAGCTCCAGATGTCTCGACACAGTCGACTGATGACAAAACCAGTCGACTGGTATTCGGCAGAGTCAAAAGATAAGAACAGTTGAAGATCCACCTTCATCCAAATCAAAATTGAGTTATCCAAACCCAGGTTATCTGCGAATAACAACTTCTCCAACAATCAAAGCTAGAGACCGGGATGGGCAAGTAAGAAGATCATCCTATGCGTGAAGAGATAAGAAATCAGGAACTTGATATCTGCAGACAAGGACAAGAGAAACTATAATAAAGGGAGAATCATCTACCATCAAGGGGATCCATCGACCAGCAAGCATCAAGATACCAGCATCAAAGAAGGAGAACAAGTCGACTGCTGATTGGGCTCAATTTCAACATCATACAAATCAGTGTTCTTCTGTTCCTCCTTTTACTTTTATTTTTATTGTAGAGTCATGAATTCTATTTTATTAATCAATAAAGGTTGTATTATGTGCAACTAATTTCATAGTTGGGTAGATTGAAGCCGTAGTCATGTAATGCTTATATTCTTCTGAATGCTACTCTATTACTTTTTGATTAAACCTGAGAGTATTGGTATAGATTTATAATATATCAAACTTGTTCAGAAGTTCTAAGAGCAGTCGACTGAGAGTGACAGCAAGTCGACTGCCATGCAGAACCTGAGATTATCAAGTTTGCGTATTATAAATCTGAATCTGTTATATGAGCATAGAGACGACCCGTATCTCATGCTCATAATTTGTAACACAGGAATCTTTAGGGGTTCTTGGTTTAATCAACTTGAAGGATCTAGATCTGATACCAATTTCTAGAACTTTGAGTGTTTGTTCGTTTCCATTGTTCATATGCTTTCTTCAAGTGCAACTTAGTAGATACCATGCTAAATACTTAAGGAAAGAAATGAATTAGAGTAGATACCATGCCTAATTCTTGGCTTAGGGAAACATTAACTTTAAGGAGTAGATACCATGCCCTTAAAGGAACGAACATGAGTAATTGGAGTAGTATACGACTTAGCATTATTGACTATAGGTGGAAATCAAAGCCCAGCTACTTTAATAGATATTCGTGACTCAAATTGTGATGCTACTTAATTTAGATTTTTATCTTTTCATTTCCTTTCAATCAGATTTTTAGAAAAAACTTTATGATTTGCATTTTCTTTTGTTTTATTGATTAGTGAGTTAAGTACTACAATCTCTATGGGATCGACCCTTACTTTTCACTACGCTTCTATAAACGATTCGTACACTTGCGAGGTTTTTAATTTGTGTCTAGTTTATCTATTTATTTAGATAGCTGGATTGCACAACAAGTTTTTGGCGCCGCTGTCGGGGATTGTTTAGTATTTTAACTTGCAAATCAATTTTTATCTTTTTCTTTTTTCTTTTCTTTTATAACATTTTCTTTCAGGTTACACTCTGCACAGACAGACCAGTCGACTGTCTCCAAGGACCAGTCGACTGTACAGCAAATTTTTCCAAAAAGCAACAATGAGGGAGAAAGTACCAAATCGAGTACCAATGCAGGATAAATTCATGCCTAAGAATATTGAGTAACATTCCTACATTGTTTATCAACCTAATGTCACAGGGAATATGCATCTATCTCTCCAATTACTTAGCATGGTTCTCCACTTTAGTGGCAAACCAGACGAGGAGCCTCACCTCCATCTGCAAGACTTCTTTGATCTTTGCAGAACACAAAGCGTCCAAGGACTCACCTCTGAACAAATTAGGTTAATCTTGTTTCCATTTTCATTAAAACTTAATGCTAAATTGTGGTATAATTCTTTGGAACCAGGATCAATTCAGTCATGGGAGCAATTGGCAACAAAGTTCGTGAAGGAATTCTTTCCAGCTCAGAAAACCAGACAACTAAAAAGGGAAATTCCACTCTTCCAACAAAATGATGGCGATTTATTCTTCGAGGCATGGAAGGACTTCAAGAACAAGCTTCTGAAGTGTCCTACGCACAACCTACCTAAGGACGACCAGGTACAAGCATTTTATGAGGGTTTAAATGACACTAACAAAGCAATTGTGGATTCAGCTTGCAACGGAATCTTGATGAGGAAAAGTGGTGAGGAGGCCATCGAACTATTTGAAGAACTCAGCGAGAACTCACAGCAATTCTCAACAAGGGGAAGATGCCTTTCGAAAAAACAGGGAGTTTACGAAATTTCTAATAATAATAACATGCAACTAGAAATGGAAACCATGAACAAAAAGATTGATATGCTTGTTAATGTGATTTCAACGCTGGGTGGCATAAAAAACCAACCAAAAGAGATTTGTGCAATTTATTCTCATTCTGATCATACAACTAATACATGTCCCATGTCTTCTTTCACAGATCAGGAGCACGCAAACTACGTAGGACAGGGAATGTACCCACCCCAGAACAACACTTTTTCAAACATGTATAACCCAGGGTGGCGAAACCATCCAAATTTCTCATGGAGCAATAATCAAAACCATCAAGGCAATCAATTCGCACAAGGGCATACGCAGCAATTCCAGAGTGGGAATGGGTTTGATCGGCCAGTGCAAGAACAGAAGAAGTTGGATTTCCAATCCACCGTTCTTCAATTACTCCAACAGCAACAGCAAATAAGCAACCAACAAGGACAGGCCATTCAAAAATTAGAAACTCAAATCGGTCAAATTGCTAAGGAGTTAAGTGAAAGAAAGGCAGGAGAACTCCCACCACAAACCATACCAAACCCTAGAGGACAAGAACAGCTCCAATCGGTGACAACCCTAGAGGACAAGACTGAGTTTAAAATGTTTGATGCACCAAAATTACCACACGATGATCATGAATGTTATAATGTTGATGTGGTTCAGGAAATTTGTGACCAAACATTTCAGTTACATAGTGTCGATCCATTACAAGCCAAAATTACACACCCTCTAATACTATCTCAAGTTGAACAGGAATATGATGATTGGAGGATTGCAGAGACAGTACATACCCTTGGAAATCCAAAATCATATTCAGGTAAGTTTGCACCTATGTTTGAAAATCTTGTGTCTAATAATACTTTTGTCTCTTCTTTTACTAGGACACCAGATGTGGAGCTGAAGCCACTACATGAACACTTGAAGTATGAATATTTGGGGGAAAACCAGACATTACCTGTGACAGTTGCTGCAAACTTAAGGATACAGGAAGAAGAGAAGCTGCAGGGGGTTTTGCAAGAACACAAGGGTGCATTAAGGTGGACCATTGCAGATAGGCTTATGTCAAGATGGTACGGTCCGTACATTGTTGCAAAGGTTTCCCCACATGGAACGTTGGAGAAAAATCAAACGTTCAAGGTGAATGGGCATAGTGGGAAACCTTATAATAAGATGAGTTTTGAGCGCGAGACATTCAATACATTGCATAAAATCATCAAGTCTAGCTGAAGACAAGAAACGCAGGGCTTATTGGGAGGCAACCCAATTTTTCAGGGGAGTACTTACACTCTCTATTTATTTATTTCTTTAATCATTTCTTTATTTCTTTACTTTATTTTCTTTCCTTCAAACTGGGTGGTAACACATGCCTATTTTAAAGTTTTGTGCAAACATTGAGGACAATGTTCCATTTAAGTTTGGGGGTAGTTATTTACATTTGGAGTCTTTTTATTTTAACCATTCCAACATTTAATGATTTGAGCTCTACTATAGGTAGAGAGTGGAGAACAAGTATTAAGTGTGGTTTTTATCTTTATCTTTAAAAATGTTAATAACTTTTTATATGGATCATACTTGAAACTTTTATTCATGTGGTCATGTCAATTCGACGAATTTTGATAGAGAATAGCAAGATCAACTGTGAGTAAACTTAAATACACAAATTGTGAGTCTTGAGCCTTATTTATTTTAATTGTGAGAGAATCATACACTTGAAGATTTTAGTTGACTGCATTCTTGAGGTGAACTAGAACTTGTTTTTGCTACTTTTCGAAACTTATTTTTGGTTTTTGCATAAAAACTTGGAAATGATTAAGGCACCTAAGATTTTATCACCAAGGACAAATAGCCTACCCAACATCAATTATTCACTAGTTGCCCCTTTTGAAGCCTATAAAAGCCTTTTTATTTGTAAAACACATCATCCTTAACCATGCCTAGATGAATAGGGTACCTTATCTATATCTATTGAGTTAGTAGAGCAAGAATTGTAAAAGAGATGTGGTATGTCAAGATGAAGGGGATGAAAATATAAAGAAAAGTTGGAGGATTTGTCATATATATATAAAAAAAATTAATTGCTGAGTTGTGGATGGGGGAAAGGTGTTGGTAGAAATAAAGATAGGCCTGTGATATATGGCCTTAAATATTATGTGCTTAAAAAAAAAAATCTCTTAAAACAATGCAAGCTGCTCTACTAATTTTTTAGAAATTTTGTATTCCTTTTTCCTTTCACTTGTTTAAACCCTCACCCATGGCCCCATTACAACCTATATAAAGACCTTTTGATCCAAGTAGTGTGCAAATCAATGGTGTGAAGATGTAGTAGCAAGATCAAGCATATGGTTTCATCCAAGTAATGAAAATTGTCACGAGATCTAACTTGAATGTCCCATGTCAATGAGAGCTATATTTCTTTGGGAGTGTATGCCATGGTGAGATTTTGGAGTTGAAATATAGTTGAGCTTGCTAAACTTAATCATGATTATGTTGCAGAGGCATTGGCCACTCTACTATTCTACATTCAAGTTGAGTATTCTTGTGAATAAGTGATTGACATTTAAATTAAAACTTTTTAGACCTATCTTAATGCTTGTTCTAAACTTAACACCAAAAGTAGTGAGTTCTCTGAGGTAAATGTTGAAAGGATCAAGATGTTCAAGTGATGCTTGTAGTTTTAGTTTGCTTGAGGACAAGCAAAAGCTAAGTTTGGGGGTATTTGATGAACCCAATAATATGCACATTTAGAAGCAATAATCTTAATGCAATTGGATATTTAAATGCTCTATATGTGGTATTTTACTCTTATTTTCTCTTTTCCATAGGAAACAGCCTAAAACAGCAAAACGAAGCAGATGCAGAATTTTGAGGATGATACACAGAAACTGCAGGACATAAGTCGACTGGTGCTTCCAACAGGCGACTGGACAGAAAGGTTGACGCTGCTCGGTTCAGTCGACTTACTCCATGACAGTCGACTTGACTGATGAATTACGAAGCTCTAGATGTCTCGACACAGTCGACTGATGACAAAACCAGTCGACTGGTATTCGGCAGAGTCAAAAGATAAGAACAGTTGAAGATCCACCCTCATCCAAATCAAAATTGAGTTATCCAAACCCAGGTTATCTGTGAATAACAACTTCTCCAACAATCAAAGCTAGAGACTGGGATGGGCAAGTAAGAAGATCATCCTATGCGTGAAGAGATAAGAAATCAGGAACTTGATATCTGCAGACAAGGACAAGAGAAACTATAATAAAGGGAGAATCATCTACTAT
Organism: Hemerocallis citrina; assembly: GCA_017893485.1. Classification (NCBI taxonomy): domain Eukaryota; kingdom Viridiplantae; phylum Streptophyta; class Magnoliopsida; order Asparagales; family Asphodelaceae; genus Hemerocallis; species Hemerocallis citrina. The sequence goes on from CM030362.1 coordinate 116,214,359, forward strand.
CAGGGGGATCCATCGACCAGCAAGCTTCAAGATACCAGCATCAAAGAAGAAGAACAAGTCGACTGCTAATTGGGCTCAATTTCAACATCATACAAATCAGTGTTCTTCTGTTCTTCCTTATACTTTTATTTTTATTGTAGAGTCATGAATTCTATTTTATTAATCAATAAAGGTTGCATTATGTGCAACTAATTTCATAGTTGGGTAGATTGAAGCCGTAGTCATGTAATGCTTATATTCTTCTGAATGCTACTCTATTACTTATTGATTAAACCTAAGAGTATTGGTATAGATTTATAATATATCAAACTTATTCAGAAGTTCTAAGAGCAGTCGACTGAGAGTGACAGCAAGTCGACTGCCATGAAGAACCTGAGATTATCAAGTTTGCGTATTATAAATCTAAATATGTTATATGAGCATAGAGACGACCCGTATCTCATGCTCATAATTTGTAACACAGGAATCTTTAGGGGTTCTTGGTTTAATCAACTTGAAGGATCTAGATCTGATACCAATTTCTAGAACTTTGAGTGTTTGTTCGTTTCTATTGTTCATATGCTTTCTTCAAGTGCAACTTAGTGGATACCATGCTAAATACTTAAGAAAAGAAACGAATTAGAGTAGATACCATGCCTAATTCTTGGCTTAGGGAAACATTAACTTTAAGGAGTAGATACCATGCCCTTAAAGGAACGAACATGAGTAATTGGAGTAGTATACGACTTAGCATTATTGACAATAGGTGGAAATCAAAGCCCAGCTACTTTAATAGATATTCATGACTCAAATTGTGATGCTACTTAATTTAGATTTTTATCTTTTCATTTCCTTTCAATCAGACTTTTAGAACAAAACTTTATGATTTGCATTTTCTTTTGTTTTATTGATTAGTGAGTTAAGTACTACAATCTCTGTGGGATCGACCCTTGCTTTTCACTACGCTTCTATAAACGATTCGTACACTTGCGAGGTTTTTAATTTGTGTCTAGTTTATCTATTTATTTAGATAGCTGGATTGCATAACATTGATGGAGCTCAAGTGGTGAGCGGAGCGCTGAACTCGTTGTTGGGAGTCAACGAGTTATAGATGAAGCCTGAGCAAAGAGCAAGGTGCTGAACTCGTTGTTTGGGACCAATGAGTTATGGACGGAGCTCATGCAGAGAGCAGAGCATTGAACTCGTTGTTGGGAGTCAACGAGGATTAGTTGAAGTCTAAGCGAAGAGCAAGGCATTGAACTCGTTGTCGGGAGCCAACAAGTTATTCATGAAGCCCAAGCGGAGTGCGGAGCATTGAACTCGTTGTTTGCAGCCAACGAGCTCTTGACGAGACTCACGTAGTGAGCAGAGCACTGAACCCGTTGCTCGATGTTGACAAGTGGTTGGCCGGAGGAACTCAAGTGGCGTGCGGAGTGCCGAACTCATTTTTAGAGCGAATGAATTGTGGGTATTTTGAATCTTCTTAGTGTGGAAGTGAAGTCACTTGTGTTTATCCAGTGTTGAGATGATTCCATTCTTCTCTTCACTGACATGTAGTTGCGTGCATCGAACGAGGTTCTTTGAGACACTGAGCTTGCTCTCCTTCGTGGTACGCTGTGCTTGACGGAGTAGGAACTCTCCCGTTTGCACGGTGCTTCAAGCGAGACGGAGTTAGAGCTTACTCAAGCGAAGGTGGTCGGATATATCTGGAGTTTGCTCGTTTATGGAAGACTTGTCTTGAATATTATTATCAAGAGTTAAGGTAGCCCTATGGAGCTGTTAGCTGGTAGGAGGCCAGCAAGGAGATTGGTTTCTCTTAGGTAAAGCATCTCTCCAGTGTGTATAGCTGGAAGAACAGCTTTCATGACAGTTTGTTGTACAATGTTCGCAGGACTTTCGGTAGCGATTCTTAGACGTGAATCGTGGAGTCATTGTAACTTTGCTGTTGTAATGAGACTTGTAGTTTGTGGAGTGAGAGTCTTCTACATGCCGGTGTCTTGTCTTGGGGGTTGGCTAGTCGTATGAGCTGCTCTTGGGAAAGTTAGACTTTGGACTAGCCATTTTGTATTTGCAGACGTCTATGGAGCTACTGGATCTGAACATATGAGTTTGTGATAGTTCTGTGATTTGAAGAGTTCCTTTCACATGCTTGATCCATGCTGTCATGGTTGATGTGCCATCGACGGGTTTTTTGTCGCTAAATAACAGGACCCCAAGTCTGTTGCGTATAGCTTAAAGAGCTGTCGACGGTGTATGACGGAGTGTAGCATTGCTTCGTCTTGAACCCAGCTAGTTGTAGGGACAACTCTGAGGAAGAGTTATTTTCCAAACTTGCTGTATGGGACTCTCACAGATTATGAGAGTCACATCGAATGGAGAGTTGAACTCCAAGTGTTGCTTTTTACAAGTGTTGCTAGAGTAACTCTGATCCATGATTTTGGAACTCTTCATCTGTTGTTGATGAAATTTAACTAGTTGCAGGAACAGATCGAATGGAGAGTTGAACTCTGAACGTGTGTCATTACAGGTTGCGAGAATAACTCTGAACAATGAACATGGATTCCGAACATGTTAGTTTAAGTATTAACAGGTTGCAGGAGCAGCTCGAATGGCAAAGCGCACTCTGAACTTACTTCTTTGCAAATTGACAGAGTCTCTTTTGAACCATGAACATGGACTCCGAACCAGTCGTCGAGGCGTTAACGGATTGCAGAAGCAGATCGAATAGCGAAGTGCACTGTGAACTTACGTTATTGCAAATTGTTAAAGTCCCTGTCGAGCCATGGGTATGGACTCCAAATCCATCTTACGGGGAGACTCGCAACGAGTGTTTGGTGCTGCTTAAGTGTATAAGTGTGGCACTCAACTCGTTGTTTCAGAGCCTCCAAGAAAGTTCAACTAGTTGCAGGAACAGATTGATCGGTGAGTTGTGTTCTAAACGTGCATGTTTGCACGCTGCAACTCCCGAGTTCTAAATTCTGAACTTGCATTGAGGAAAGCTTGTAACGAGTGCCTAGCGCTGCTTTAAATGTAAGTTGGGCGTGTAGCTCGTTGTTTGCTTTGATGAATTAACAGGTTGTAGGAGCAGATCGATTGGTGAAGCGCACTCTGAACTTGTTTCCTTGTAAATTACTGTAGTAACTTCGCACTATGGATGTGGGCTCCGAACCCGTCTCGTAGGAAGTTTTTAATGATTTTTTGGTGCCGCTTTTGTGTACAAGTTTGGCACCCAACTCGTTGTACTTCACAAGGTGTTTTACTTTCCAAGTCCTTACTGATATTTTCTTGCCCCCGGATCTTCAAGTTGATGAGCGGTCAGGCAAACAACTTGGTAGACCTTGCCTAGACTTGCCTGTTTTGGAGGGAGCCCCCCACTGTTTTGCATAGTGAAAGAGAAATCTTCTGATGCACCAATGTGTTTAGGCATGACTATTTATCTCCGTTGAATAAGTGGAGTGGCTTCGGGCGATGAATTTAGGTTTATTATTGTGTCATGAGGAGATCTAGTTTGGACCTGGTGAAAGATAAGGTGTCAGGTTTGGAAGTTCTTGGTAGAGTCGGTTATGGCATATGCTTCAAATTCGTTACAGTTTTTGAATTATTGTGACTGCTTTTTGGCGGTGACTCTATGGCATCGAGGGGGAGAATGGAGCCCCCCATTGTAGCGGTGTAGCATGCTCGTGCCGCCTGTTGGCTTCCTACAGCTAGGCCTACGCCAGCTGTTGTTGAGAACTTCATTTTCATATGAAATGCGGAGGCAATTGCATGGAATGCCGCTAGGCCGGGACAGCTGAATATAGCATTATATGCAGCTTTGACATCGATCACCATAAAGTCCAGTGCTTCTATTTGAATAGCGGGGGCTTTCCCTGCTGTTACGTCGAGTGCGACAATTCCCTTGACTTGGACAGGTGCACCAGAGGAGTCATGAAGTGTATGACCGGCTGGCTTGAGTCGGTCTTGAGAGAGCTTGAGAGCCTGAAGTTTGGCCATGAAGAGGATGTTTACTGAGCTGCCATTGTCCACCAGGATGCGGCGTACCTCATAATTTAGCATGCAAAGATTTATGAACAATGCGTCACAGTGAGGTGTTCAGACGCCTTCGAAGTCCTTGTCGGAGAAAGATATCAGGATACCAGTGCGTTTGTCAGGCGAAATGTTACCTATGGAGTTGACTTTGCTTACAAAAGCTTTGCGGGAGGAGTTGGAATCTCCCCCCATCGAGTCTTCATGAATGGAGTGGAGGACGGTCATGTGTTCAGAGTCTTGCAACTCGCATGACCTCTGCTGATGCTTATTAGCCCTCTGGGACGGAGATTTTCGACGTCATTGTCTTTCTGAACGAAGTTGGAGAGATAGCCCCTGCGAATTAGGGCTTCCGGTTCTTCTTTAAGGGTTCGACAGTTGTCAGTAGTGTGTCCATGATTTGTATGAAATGTGCACCACTTATTTTTGTCTCTTCTTCTGCTAGACGTTGACATCGTGGGGGGAAGGTAGATTATTCCATCCTCCTCCACTTTCATGAGGATGGCTGATACACTTGCATTGAGATTTGTGAATTTGTCGAAGTGTGACGCTAGAGTTGGACGGCGTGAACTTGCACCGTTTTTCTGAAACTTCCTGAGTTCTTCCTCGCTTGTGTTCTTCCGTTTGTTACCGGAAGATGATTTGTTCTTACCTTGAGGATAGAGAGTTTTCTCGACCCTGATATACTTGTCACTCCTTTTAAGGAGCGCAGTGAAGCTTTTGGGTGGCTTTTTGGAGAGGGAGGCTTTCAGATCTTTGTTAGTGACGTTGTGGTGAAAGAGTTGCAGTTGCAAGTGAAGTGTTCAAGGCAGAAATTAGCCTTGCTTCAGTTGTTAAATGCTTGACGTAGTCCTTTGGCAGTTCTCCATCTTCTTGCTTCAGTTCTAGCAGGGAGACACTGGTTTTTTCAGTTCTCTGGCTAGTAACGAAGTGTGCAATGAAGAGTTCCTCGAGCTGATCGAAAGAAAATGTGGATTCGGGTTTCAGTTGTGAATACCATTCCCTAGCTGATCATTTTAGTGTAGCGGGAAATGTCCGACACATGAGTGCATCGGTGGTGTTATAGAACATCATAAGTGTTTTAAAGCTCTCGAAGTTCCTTGGAACGGGTGCATCGAGGTTGGTTTTGCTGAAGGGACGTTGATTTGGGCAGTAGGCCCTGTTGGAGCAGTTTCTCTCATTCTCCATCTGTTCCAGGCAATCTTCTACTTCTTGGATATGGTGAAGGACTTGGTCGTCCTTCTTTTGGGATCCAGTTGAAGCATTGTGGACTGAGATGCGGTCGTACTGAGGATGTTGTTCAGAACGGTTTTGTCAAGAGCCCCTGGGTGCCTCTCCGTTGGAAGGAGCGTGATTAGCCTGTTGGGGTAACTGTTGAGGAGGAATCTGATCTTCCATTGGAGGAGCTGGTTGATGAAGAGTGGTAGCGCGATGGCTGGAGCCCCCCCCCTTTACCTCTTAGTCTTTGTGGCATGGCGATAAGTCTTACTTGTGTATTTTCCACAGACGGTGCCAATCTGTTGCTGCTTATTTCGGTGTGGGAGAAAACAGATAGTGAGTTAATAATGGATGGAAACTACTAAAAGTCAATCCTGTGCCTTGGCCGTTAAAAGAGGTTAGAGCTCCCATGATTGAATCTGGATCGTTGATTGACCTCCTGTGATCTGAATTCGACGGTTGGTGATGCGGCCGATGGACCTGCAAAATGTCTGAAACACCGGAGGGTGGCCCTCGGCGACAGACACTTCGACGCTCAAGTTAGAACCAGAAAGAGAGAGAGTAAGAGAGTGAAAACTGGTAAATTGTTGATTACCTGGAGACTGGAGAGGGGGAGGAGTATTTATAGGCCTGAGAGACATTGTAGAAGCCGAATTGTGACTGTCGGATCTTTCATGTCCCCCCCCCTGAAGAGATAAGATATCCCTGTGAGGGGATAAGAGATTTGACTCCTAGCCATCATAGGTTGGGTGTTTCTCTAAGTGGGCCTAGTCTGTCACTTTTTATGGGCTTGAGAGAATCCCATGCCTCGGAGTGGTCCCAGGCCTGTAAAATAGGTCTGAATGGCTAATATGCCTGTAGATGCTTTGAGATCCGTGCAGGGATCGTACGGTTCTGACCTGTTGCAATTTTTACCCTCATCAGATGTGGTATGCATAATCTTTGCCTTGATTACAACCTCCAACTTCCTTGAAGGAAATTTGCTAGTGACTGATACATCTCCACTAGCAAATTCAATAACCCGGATATTTCCACCCCAATTCAATTCAGAAGCTTCATGTTGTCCTTCATAGGTTCGCCTCTAAATGGATCATGTCGAACATCAACCCTTTTAGCTCCTTGAGCAGCACCAATGGCTACTGTACCACAAGCTTTTCCTATCTGTACTACAATAAGACTAACACCATCATCCTTTTCCTCACGTTCACTTTGATCCGTAAGTTTTTTGCACATAGTCGGAATTGTTGTTGCTTTCTTTCCTATGAGTAAGCAATGTGGCTCAAGTACCAGTGCTGGTGACGCACATATAGCCCCATAGAGCTTATTTGTTTCAGCTTGCTCTTTAAGAAAATCAACAAGCTTCTCTGAATTTGTGAATGCTTGGTGCAACTCCTGTTTCCCCGTATTTGTACTTTTATACTGTATTTTGCTCAATTGTACTCTTTCGTCTATATCAGATCCTGTATTTTGTTTCAGATTGAATAAAATCATTATTTCGTCTCGACTCAATTTTTTTGGTCCTTTTACCGAATTCATTTGTGTGCACTTTGTGTCATTCTTCACGAAGAAATGGGTATTTCTTCTCATTTATCTCATTATCCCCCATTTTATTGCTTTTTGACCAATTCTCCTGTTGGGCCCTATTCAATTCGGGTACCCTAATACCCATTAAACCGAAACCATACTATTTAAACTCCTTAACCCTAACCCCTAACCCTAATCACTATTTAGCCCTAACTAAACCGCCGCTAACCTTCTTCTCCGCTCCACTCTTCTCGCATCACGACCCAACTCCCCTTCTCCGATCACCATCACCCGGCCACTCCCTCACCATCACCTTCATCAACCCCACGGCACCACCACCATCAATCGTCAACACCACCACAGAACAACCCCAGAACCACCACCGCCGCACCCATGTCGACCATTACCCAAACTTTCGCCATTTCCCAATCCTCACACCTCGACACCATTGCACATCACCATTGTCATCTCCTCGCTGCCTCGCCACACCCAACACCTCTCCGACCTCCGTTCGCGCTGCCAACACCCCGAGCCCAATCCCCTTTCTTCTCCTCCCCTGTATCGAATCAGAAACAGAGTCGCCACAGTCGCGCTGCCGTCGCCTCCTCCCGAGCGCCGTGCCGCCTTGTCTTCGCCGACTAGCCACCGCGGACCAATCGCGACCTTCCGTCGAGCCGCCCACGCCGGTCGCTCCACTCGCTCACTGCCGCTCTCTCAGTTGAACCGAAGGAGGAAGAAGACGAACAGCCATTGGTTCGTTTGGCTGTTTTGTGTTCACCCGCAGCGGATCCCACTTCCGCTGTCCCCTGTTCGGCCAGATCCAGTGCGGGATCGCAATCTGATTGGCGGGATTCTGTGTTCGCTATTCTGCCGTGCCAGATCCAATTCCGCTGTTCCCTGTTCTGGGCTGATCCGGTGTGGAGATTTTCCCGCTTACTGTTGATCTTTTGCACGTGCTTCTGGGAGATTGTGCGCGGGGTTTTTTGATCCCATTTTCTTCAACAATCGGATCTAATCGTCGTCAATCAAGGCAAGTATTCCTCTTGTACATATTTTTGTTCAGTACAAGCATTCCTTGAAAATACTACAAATAGTTAGAAATTGTGACTCCTTCTTGACTGTCGTTGTTGATCAAATATTAAACCTCCTCAATTTCATAATCTTAAGAGTCACAATAAATTCATCGTATTATATTACAACTGCTTGGACTCATTTTATCCCCTGAACATATGGACACATGAATTAAGGAGCCCTAGATGTGTAGACACATGTTATATCTTGTACTTGATTATCTTACAACCATTTGGCTTGAAAAATAATTATTACTTGCTGTTTTGACAACCATTATCCTGTATTTATATCACACATTAACCTAGACGCCTAATAACCAAATTTTCAGGTAACCTATACTAGTAAGATATTCCCACATGTTGCTGTCCTGAATCTTGTTATGCTGTTTTGACCCCTTTAAGATCAGAATCTGAACCCAAGCCACGAATAGAAAATATAGATCTAGATGTCTAGATATCAATAGCCTCCGGAATTTTCGAATTCGGAGTTACGGTCTAGGAGTTATTGCAGTTTTACTGCAGCTGTGTCGGTAGACGCAGATTCGTAAAACTGCTGCACACCTCCACTTTGCGAATTAATTTAACTATGTTAACAGCAAGCGTTTGACTTGAAATTTTATATACGGTTGCTCGACACCCTATAGGACATCCCCAATTTTTCTTAGAATTAATTAACAATATTTCAACACTGTTTCACCTGTATAAATTCAAATATACAATTTTTGCCTGAACACATTAACTATGTAATTCACTGGACACATGTTCCCACCACTTTCTCGTACCTTGTTTCACACACCTGCATGCTTGCTTGATAAGAAATAATAAAAAGTAATAAGCCGGGGTTAAGGGAAAGACCATAGTGGTGGACAATATAGGTAAGTGTACTCGGAAGGGACCCGTGTTTGCCACTTGATACATATCTCATGAGCTAGTATATTATAAATCGATTCATGGACTAGTATATTATTGATCCATGAACTAGTATATGTATGATTCATGACTTGTCTTGCTATGACTCGACACATGAACTAGTTATATGATTATCCGATTCATAAGCATGACTTGCTTGATAATTGATACTTGATACCTGAGTACACCGCCCTATAAACTCCATTACTAAGCCTAAACGAAATTGTTTTGACTGTAGCAACTATATAGTAAAAGTATGGATGCATGAAGTGCTACCTAGATAGTAATAACTACAAGACTTGAACATGAAACTTGAACATGACACCTGTTACTTGATACTTGATGATATGATACATGAAACATGATACATGAGTCTTGAAACCTGAAACTTGAACTTGATACATTGTTACCTGATAGTTGACAACTTGTTACTTGAGACTTGACACTTGAAATAAAATTTTGATACTAGACTTGGCACTTGTTACGTAACACTCGACTTGAGATCTGTCACTTGATGTTAGATACCCTACAGGTTCACTTGTCATGTGTTTTACCATTAGCAGTTGTTATCCAACCTGTTTACTAAGATGTCCCTCCTGCTAGCTAGTTCTTAGTTTCCCAGTACTTGTTATATCTCTGTTACATTCTTGATTCCAATTCTTGTTTCCCATTACTTGTACTCGTTTTTACTATTTGTGGCCATAGCTTGCACTAAGGGCATTCTCTCTTGTTTTTTCCTATTTTTTTTCTTTTTATATTTATTAAGCAGACTTTGGAGACGAGCTATCTGCTGGGATTGGTGAGTAGAAATTTTAGCTTTCAAGTGGAGGCAGGACTTGTTTAGATAAATTGTTTTTCTGGAATTATTATTCTTGCTCTCTAAGAACTTGTAACGGGCTGATGTTCCCGAGTTTTAACTTGATCCAGACATGAGAACTATTTGAATATTATTATTTATTTTCAATTGTTTCTGTTGCTTAATGAATTGTTCATGCATGCTTGGTCATATATAAATCTGGTTATATTTCTATTATGATGCTGAGTCGATCCTACAACTTATAGATGATGTTAAAATCATTCGCTGGGCTTCGTCACGCGCTCGTATTCACTACAAAGAATTTGCCATATACCAACGGACACCTGTAGTGACGGATCACTAAAACCGTGGGTATAGCAATTATATACCTACAGACATGTAGTAAACTGTGGGTATAGACGGGATAGAACACTTTTAATTCCCGCCAAAATCCCAATTTCTAATTTCATTCTCCCCCCACCCTGTCTCTCTCAAAACCCCAAATCGGAAACCCCTCACCCAAACCCTAAAAAGCTCTTCCATCTTACTTCCACCTTCCCTTCACGCAGTCGTTCCCCCGATCATCCTAACCTCTCTCACAAAATCGAAAATCCTCTCTCTCTCTCAAAACCCAAAATCAAAAATCAACTCCCGGCGTCCCCGCCGACCCCGACCTCCCCTATCGCCAACACCCCTGTATCTACTGTCCTCGAGGCCATCGCCGTCTCCAGCCCCCGGCGCCCCCATCGGTATCATCGCTCCCGTCGCCAAAACCCTAACTCTAACTTGTTTTCGCCGTCATTGTCTCATGCCCGAAGCCCCCATCTCTCTCTCCTCTCCTTTTCTTCCTAATCCAATATCTGTGGACACGTTAGATTTGGGGAAAATCAAAGTTCGCTCCTAGGATTTGTGGTGATTTCCTTAGCATGACATCCACTCTAGTCATCATACGCAGTACTGCCTACTGGACCTATCACTGTTCACGGAGATGAAGGTGAGGTACTTCTTTAGATAATAATTTGCATAACTATTTCATAGCAAAATTATAGTTTAGCAGTCCATACATACTGATAAATGTAGAATAGGTGTGATCTTTATTTGGCCAGTCTGGGAGTAGTTTTGGATCTAATGTATTTAATAGAGAGATCTAGTACATGGGTACTGTAAATTTGGGTTTTATTGAATGAATTTCTGATGAATAGAAATTTTGACTATTCATTTTTTGACTCAATGCTATAGAAAGATGGGAATGACTGATTAAATTTTGATTTCGTTGTAATTAATGGCTTTTCTAATTCCTAATGTCTTCAAGCAGTTGAAAACGTGGGTATGTAAGGTGAGGGTATGGGGCTCGGCAAGGAGATTTTGCTGGCTGGCGAAGTGCTTAGAAGACTCGTTGCAGAGGTACAATATATCATCCAAAAGCAATTTTCTCGTGATTGAGTAGCTCACTCCCAACAATCTTTTGGTACTTTGTTAACTCGTTAACCGTTAACTCAGTAATAGGTTTATTCAGTACATCATGGCTGAATGGTTTCTTATAGTTCTTACAACAATTATGTTGTGGCACTTGCAAAATATAGCCAATTCTCAAGCATAAATGGTTTGATGAACCAAATGGTATAAAAATAATATATCAGAGTAAGGAGAGTTTTTCTCAAGTTCACCATATTTACAGTTAAATATAAATGATTTTCAATATACCGATTACTTCTTTAACCAATACTTGTATCATGGTTAATTTTATATACAAATAAAGTGGCTTTCTAAAATGCTCATAGTCATTTACTTGGTAGTTTCTCTCAGAAGTGATCGCTTTGAAATTTGACAAAACTAGTATGAAGATACCGCTCATGTACACCTCCAAGAAAATGTTTGGGAATGGTTAACTGATCAATAAACTCTCAGATTGTCCATATGATGTCTGTTCTAGTTACATTTTTTCACGGTGAAATAGAAACCGTACAGTAAATATTATAGAGTATGCACTTTTATAGATTTTTAAGGATATGAACTACTAATAAGGTGATTGGTGACAATTATAAGCAACAATGTGGATACAACGAGCCCGTTGGCCAATCTTTAAGCAGTCATTTTCCTTTTTCTTGTATTCTTTTTTTTTTTTGCATCCTACTACTATGGGGATCTCATGTGCTCAAAATTCGTGTAAGAAAAAAAAGAATTCTTTCGGTCAGCTCTGCTACTGAAAGGAATTTTTTTTGCATCCTACTACTAAAAGGATTTTTTTTTCTTCTTTTGTTCTTATTTTAGCCAGATTGTAAGACTAGTTTTGCATGTATATCTGATCGTTTCTTTTTTTCTAATGCAGGTGACCAAGAAGAAGGAAGTAATCAAAACATGAAGGCAAGGGTATTGTTGATATGAGGCGAACAATTTGTTCACTAACTTCCAATCTTTAATGTGAGTTATTGCTAACCAAACATGTAGACATGGGCAATAGCATGAGATAACATGCTTCCTATATATGGGCCTATATATATTTCAATGCAAGAAACAAACATTCTAAATATGATCTCATATCTTATCATCATCTCCTGCTAAAATTATGTACTCAGTGTTCACGAGGAAGTGAAGCATAGACACATGAATCTGACACATAAAATTAGTTATGTGTTACATAAATATCCAATTCACTAACTATACACATGATACACATGATTGCTGTTGTGCAATCTAGCTACCTAAATAAACAGATAAACTAGACACAAATTAAAAACCTCGCAAGTGCACGAATCGTTTGGAAAAGCGTAGCAATAGCAAGGGTCGATCCCACAGAGATTGTAGACTTTAACTTACTAATCAATAAAAAGACTAAGAATCATAAAGAGTTGTTTTAAAAGTCTAAAAGAAATAAAAAGATTAAAACTGAATTAAGAAGTGTTGAATCACAAGTATTTATGAAGTAGTTGGGTTTAGATATCCACCAATAGTCAATAATGCTAAGTTACCTTCTGAACTTCTTCTTATTACTCATGTTTGTTCTCTTCAAGGGTATGGTATCTACTCCTTAAAGTAATGTTTCCCTAAGCCAAGAATTAGGCATGGTATCTACTCTAATTCGTTTATTTCATTAAGTGTTTAGCATGGTATCTACTAAGTTGTACTTAAAGAAAACATAAGATCAGTGGAAACGAACAAACACTCAAGGTTCTAGAAATTGGTATCAGATCTAGATCCCTTAAGTTGATTGAACCAAGAACCCCTAAAGATTCCCTTGTTACAGGTTATGAACACGAGATACGGATCGTCTCAATATGCTCATATAACAGATTCAGATAGATGGTAATGCAAACTTGATATTCTCAAGTTCTGTACGTCAGTCGACTGGCTCTCACCTCAGTCGACTGCTCTCAGAGCTTCGAGAACCAGTTTGATTATCATAAATCTATATCAATTCAATCAGATTCAATCAATAAGTAAAATAGAAGAATTCAGAAGAATATAGCACTACATAACTACGGCTTCAATCTACCCAACTATAAAATTAGTTCCACATAATAGTACTTTTATTAATCAACAAGTTTGAATACATGGTTAACATAAAAGAATAAGAAAGAGAAGGAATAAACTGATGTAGTTCGGCTAGATGGTCGGCTGGCTGTCACACAGTCGACCGGCCGTTCTTTCTTTTGTATTTGATCTCCTTTCTTCTTCTTTGATGCTGATAAAGTGCTTCTTGTTGATGGATCTGGAACTTTGTGATTCGGTGGATGGTGTGTGCGGAAGGAAGTCAGAGCGAGAGCCTCCCTTTAATGCTTCTGTCTTGACTGGTATTTATAGAACAAGAGAAGAGAATTAGGGTTTGTACTTTTTGCAGAGAAGTCCTCTTCTATTGTTATTTCTTTCCTTATCTTCATCAGCCGTTTATTTCTTTCTCTTTTTCTTCTTTCCTTCCTTATCTGCTCACCACGTGCTTCTTGCTTTGATTGTTTGAGAAGTTGTTATTCGCAGAAAACACCTGGGTTTGGATAACTTAATTTTGATTCGGATTTGGATGAGGATGCATCTGTTCTTATCTTCTGACTCGCCGCATACCAGTCGACTGGTTTGGGACACAGTCAACTGTGCCGAGCCTTGTCAAACTCTCTGCCCAGTCGCCTGGTTGAAGACTCAGTCGACTGATGCTCTGTAATATTCTGAGTTTATCCTCAAAGTCAGTGTTAGTCTGAAATCTGCTTCGTTTTGCTGCTTTTGGTTGTTTCCTATGGAGAAAGAGAAAAGAAGCATAAATACCACATATAGAGCATTTAAATGTCTAATTGCCTTAAGATTATTGCTCCTAAAAGTGAATAATATTTGGTTCATCAATTGCTAACTATACATACCAATTAGTTAGCAATCATACACATGATTGCTAACTATACATACCAATTCTCTGAAGCATTGGATACTGAAATTCTAATTTTCCAGAATTAGATATGGAAGAAAAAAAAGATAGGCATTCTCACATGCTAAAACATACTATGCTATGGCTATGATCAATCTGTTAGCAATCTGCTTCAGTCCGTCTCATCATTGTATCGATTATCTGTCATGTTGTTGAGGTGCCTATGTGAGAGTCGCCATCTGTTTCAAGTTTGTTACCTTCCTGAAATCTTCCCGAAGCTTAACAAAGTGGTGTTTTTGGATGATGATATTGTAGTACAGAAAGATCTTACGGGTCTATGGGAGATGATCAATCTTGAAGGGAAGGTTAATGGTGCAGTCGAGACTTGCGGGGAAAGCTTCCATCGATTTGATCGCTATCTTAACTTCTCGCAACCTCTTATTGCAAAAAATTTTGATCCTCATGCGTGTGGTTGGGCATATGGGATGAATGTGTTTGATTTGGATGAATGGAGGAAGCAAAAGATAACGGAGGTCTATCACTCATGGCAGAATCTGGTAAGGCGCAATAACTCGTTATGTTTTTTGTTTTTTGTTTAACTAGACCATATTTCTATGGAAGGTTTAGTACTGGTTTATCTGTTTATATGCTTGGAGTAATTCTTCTAAGTAGCATATAATACTTGTCTCATATATAAGTTTTGTTTTTTTTGCTATAATTCTTACCTGTTGTAAACCATCTTGTTTGGTAATACATGAAATTCATTAATAATAGTTTCATTTATGGATCATATCAAGCAAGTTAATTTTTGTTGTGCTATCATGTCAAAGCTTTATTCGTTACTTATTTTGATTAAAAAAATATATTTAGTTGAACTAATTTTGGTATTTGGAGGATTAAAGCCCGAATACTTAAGCTCATCATTTTCCATCCAAACTTCTCTACAAAGGAATCAGTGATGGATCATGGATAACTACTTAGTCAAGATATCTTATGCAATCAATTCTCAGTTTAATCTCTCTTGTCAAGAAAAGAAAAAAAAATTCAATGGAAAGTCTGGAGCCATAGTTCCTGGCAGGGAATTGTATAGAAAGGTTGTTTTCATTGGAATGGATAATTTATAACACTACATGCTTGTAAGATATGTAGATCATGGCTCCACAGTGATCATTTGATTTTCAGATATATATGGTTTCCACACAATACAACTCTATTTAGATTGCTAGCGGATGCCCTTAAGATGCTGCTGCTGTTCTTTTGATACATATGTGCATTATTGTTGCCCTGAGTAATAGGAATGGATTTTCTTAGGTTCTACATAGGTTTTTACATATGTTTGTTTGTAACCTTGTATGGATCTAGTCAGTTAAAAATCATTTATTTAATGAATGTTTCTGGAACTGGAATTTTATTTGTAGCAGCAGATAAGTTTACATGATTAGTGGAAATGTGCTTGAGCAAGACGCTAAACTATCATCCTATATTGATGATGTAGACATCAATGAAAAACTTGATTGTATTTTATTTATTGTAAGTCAACTAATGTTAATGAAGAATGGCATCTTTATGAGGTTTCTGGAAGCTCAGGAGGTTATTGTGAAACGGTTTTCCGCCACGCGGCTAAAACCATCTTTAATACATTAGAAGTAAGTTTATTTGTAAGAGTTTATACTTACTTTCATTAGTGATTTATTTCCTGATGTGTTACATGGTTTTCTTTTTTGTAGATTGATGGTAAAATAGTTTTGAGATTTGCCATGTGCCGAACAAGTTTTCTTTATTATCCTTCGCTGAATGTGCCTAATAACTATTCCTTTAAATTTTTGATGGTACAGGAACTTGCTGAGATGATTTTCCAGTCAGCATTGTAGATCGGAGTTATTTATTGGTGAGTTGTAGATGTACACTATTTATTGGCAATGGAAGCTAAATTTCTGTTGATGGAGCAAACCTCGAAATTAAGTGGATTAGATTGTTATAAGACTTGATATGCCTATTATATGTCAGTATGATACTCTTAGGTTGACATTTTAACTATTTTGTAATTTGAATTTGACATGTTTGTAATACTTCATTAATTTTTAATATGATTGAAATTTAATTTAATTTAATTTTGTTTCATAAACACATGTATTTATTTCATTGTGTATTTGGTTTATAATTAAATTAATATTATAAAAGAAAATATTAAATTATTATAAGGGTAATTAATAAGAAAAAATTGTGTATAGAACGATGAGTATATATTCAAATAATTGAATGCGAAAATCATCGCTAAAACCTATAGCAATGGAGCTTCAACCGTGGGTATAGGAAAGCAAAATACATTTTTAAAACCTATACCAACGGATACGAAACGGGTGAAAAAACCGTCGCTATAGGCTATAGTGACGGCATTTTGCCGTGGGTATAGCTAATTAAAAACGACGGAAAAATATGTCCGTTGGTATAGGTTTTACGGGCTATACCTACGGTTTTTTGCCTTTTACCTACGGATTTTTGCTGTCACTATATGTCAAATTCCTTGTAGTGATTCCATATTTTTGGGAAGCGGGGCGTGACACTTGGGCACCAGGAAGCCCTACAGGTAGAACAATGAAGTCAAATTGCAATTTAACCACATCGTCTAAAAGCATACCTGCCACTAGCTTCACCTTTCTGGATGCTGCAATTTCTAATTCACTCTCAATTGAAGCCATGATGACATTAGATTTTGCTCATCGTAATATGTCAATGATCATTATAGCTTCCATCTCTTCTGAGCCATTAGCAATAGGCACAAATATTTGAGGTGTGTTCTGATATTTCCGTTCCGTGGACTTTATCTCAATCATAGCAAATTCAGCTCCATGATGAGGACGTATGACCATTGTCGTTCTTTCACATGCTTCAACAAGATGGAAGTCAAAATCTCTTGAACTGATACTCCTGATCCAATCAATATGCCTCTTGGTATGAACTGTAGCCATGTGCTTATCATCAGCTATCTTTGCATTCAAAACCACACATCTCTTAAGTGGAGCATTTGAGCAGACAGGTGGAGGACGACCATTGAGCAACAATTTCTCACCACGAACTTTCGACTCTGTTGAACACAATAATAGTTGTTTTTGATCTTTCTTTTGAGCCATTAATGTAGTGAAATCAAGAACTTCATTAGCATCATCATTTTTGGAAAAAAACTTAATAGAGGATAGGAAGAAGGTGTAGCCTTCTCTGGGCAATTTTGATAGGTTCTCCTTCTTCAAACAGATGTCTCTCCGTAACTTCACTATCATGATCAAGAATTTCATCAAACACCTTTGAGGACTTCTCACCACTATGGCCTTTAAGATTCCACAAACTAACACCCACTATTACATCTCTATTCTTCCCAACAGTATCATCAACATCATTCCCATTACCCACACTCACTTCACCTCCAACATTAGACTCGTCACCTTCTTGATTTCCACACCCAACAGCATCAAAAACTTCTAACTCCATAGAACCAAATCTAATTATCAGCTCTTCCAAAAACATTGGCCAAGAAATTTCATGAACTCACGGTTTGAGGTGCCTACTGAACCATTGTGCTGCTCTAACTCTCAGATGTAGCGAAGCACATTTCAATTTTTGCAAATCAGAGATCTCATAACGATTAGGAATCTCATAAAAATGAAATTTTTCTCCAATCCACAAATTCATTGCGTTGGATCTCCTTCTTTAAAAAATGGATACTCTGGAAACTTCAATTGACTGGAAGCTCTTTTTGAATTAATAGAGATGAGGTTAGGGTTGGTTACCTCGCTGATCGGAATCTGAGGAGAAACGATCGAAACTAAGGGCAGAGCTGTTGGTTGTGGATTCGATTGTTACAACATCGATATTACTGCATCCATTTTGGTCATCAACGCCTCAAATTTTCCATCAATCCGTGGCTCCCACTCCCGGATCCCTTCCCTCACTGACGACGTGCCTCCAACATCTCGCCCATCGCTATCGATGAAGAGCGGCTCTGATACCAAGTTGTCAGGAGTTGGATTCCTGGCCAAACCTGGTTGCACCATTAGTTACGAGTTCAAGAACTAGGGTTAGGGAATTGGAAGATTAGGGGAAGAAACAACTTGATTTTCACTGATTGCCGAAAGGAAATTACAGCTTGGGTTTTATAGTGAGAGATGGGCAGTTACCCTAAAGGACAAACATACAAAAAGGCATGTGCACCGAACACACTCACTACTCGCCCTAAAACTATTTAAACTGAAAAGTGCACATTGCACGTACAAACAGATACAAAGAAATAAACTAATACTCAAAAGACTACAGCAATAGCCAAGCAAGCAATTAAACACTAGGCGCTCTGATGAACTTCTAATGGCTTCACGGTCACAGTGGCGTCCCTGACAGAAAGCCCATTTGTGTTGTAGTGCACTGACTGTATTTATCGGCATGAAGTCTAGTATAAGGCTTCTTTCACACACTAATGACGGTAAAGCAAATTAAACAATTTATGCCCTATTTGGAAATACAATTAGAATACATATTGGTACTAAAAGGTATACAATGTACACAGTTGATATACCTTCACCAAAATTTTGGGCATTTTGTTTGAATTCAAAGGCAGGATTTTTTTATACTGTAGATGATTTTTATGTGAAGGAAGAAAAATACAATTTATAGGTTGCATGCATATAGCTTCAATATTGGTTAAACATATAAATATTTGGTCGGATAACGTTTAGATACCTATCAACTCCAAAACGAAGGTTAGATACCTTTTCTTTTACCTAACTATTTTTTTTTAAAAAAGAAAAGATTAACGATAGATGGTCACCTCACCATCAATGAACTTTGCCGAACGTCTTGCCTTGGCCTTCTCAAGTGTATCTTTTGGAAACAAGGGATACCCATCCCATGTATCCTCAATGTACTCAACGATGATGAGGGTTTCAAGGATCGCCTTTCCTCAATGAATGAGCATGGGGATCCTCTTATACACAGGGTTCGACTCGAGGAACAGAGTGCTCTTGTTATAAAGATCATCCTCTCTGCAATCATACTCAATTCCTTTCAGCCACAAAGCTAGCTCAACTCGATGGTTAAATGAGCTTGACCATACTCTCAATCAATGTATAAAATAGCGCGCTATGAAGCTTGAAATAACTCGTTATATAACCTAACTCTACTCGTTCCGCTACAAAGCTCATTTGCAAAATCCATTTTCTACATTGCTCTGTTCTATTTTTGTGTAGCTCACGCTATTTGTGCATCGTAACTTAACTTAAATAGTCTGCGCTACAAACATACCCTTTTATTTAACTGAAGATTTGATGTATAAACACAAGCGACGAACGTCTTCTTTTTTTTCCTTTTTCATCATGTTTTCTTAACACTAAGCACTCAATCCTTGTGAGGACTCCAATTTATTCAAGTAGTGGCGAAGACTCCAACAACTATATATCCGTTACCACTAAATTTCTTAGTATTTCTTCATTTTGTTCAAATTTTGTCTTATTCCAGGTAGAAACCCAACTATTAGGGTTTCTCTTATTTTCTTTAATTTTTACTGTCTGAAACCATGCATTGTGTTTTTATGATGTGATTTTTGATCACCCAGTCTATATCTACCTACGCCACTTTTGTAGTTCTAAAAAGGGCTTTAGCAGGAATTTTTAATCACCAGATTTCTATATGAGGTCATTTTTGCTTGCATGCATCCCATGAAAAAGAAGTTATTCTGCAAAACTTCACTGCTTCTGCCTTGCATCCATGTTACTTGCAGTCACGGAGTATTAGCTAAGAAGAGTACTCAAGCTTGCATAATAATCATTATTTGTCTTCAAATTTTGCACGCAAATGAATTTTGCATAGAGTTTTATGCTTGTAGTCCATATTCTTGATTTCGATCATGGTGTATGCAAATTTCTGTTATGCTTAATAGAAATTCATTATTCCATGTGAGTTATGGCAGTGTCTGCTGCCCTTATAGGCAAACTCTTACATGTGAATTAATATAAATGTTAATTTTGTTACCATGAGCACCACCAAATTAATGAGATCATTGAGATTCTGCTTTAGTTCTTTTTTATCGAATACCCAATGGTTGAGTTTGTGCTTTTCATGTATATTTTGTGTTATTTATGGCAGATATATGGATTTCAGGGATGAAATAAAGTGTGCAGTGGCCCTTTACGAGTGAGTGAGTGGTTTACTCTCTCCCAATTTGCCATTTTGGGTTTTTTATTTCTTTGTGATTGTGAGCTATGAGGTTAGAAACCAATAAAGGGAATTTGTTCATATTCTCATAGGCTATGAAGCACGGATACTCTGCGGGGGGTCTCGTATCACGTACCCGATACGTATCGGACACGATACGCGTACCGTACTCATCCGATACGTACCCGATACGTATCGAAATTAATTAAAAAATTAAAAAATTAAAAAAATATTCGATACTCTTCCGATACGCGGGGATACGCGTATCGGAAGGGTGGGATACGCCATCGATACTTTTTATTTTTTTTTAATTTTTTTTAGTTTGGCTCGGCCCAACAGGCCCATTCACCGTTCTATCTTCTATCTTCTGCCTCTCTCTTTCTCATCCCATCGATCAGAAGATTCAGAACCCTATCCCCTTCTCTCTCAGCCGATCCTTCTCTGCCTCTCTCTTTCTCATCCCATCGATCAGAACGCGATCCCCTTATCCCTCTCAGCCGATCCTTCTCTGTCACCCTCAGATCTGATCATGTAGGATAATGGCTCGATTCTGGTATTTAGTATCTGCAGTGTTCGAAAGTTTCAGAGCTTCAGTCGACTGGATGGAGGAGCAGTCGACTGTCCAGAGAGGAGTTTTCGAAGACTGAGTATACAGCAGCAGCAGTCGACTGTACGTGGGAGTCAGTCGACCGTCCAGAAGGAATCAGTCGACTGGTATGAAGACTAGTCGACTGTCGGCGAGTTTTGGATCCAGATTCGGCCCAATTCGAAAAGGCCCAATAGTTTCCCTATAAATACACCCGTTAGGGTTTTGTAAATTGTAACACCTTATTCGGATTTTGCAGCCGTCATCTCTTGTAAAGGCTTTGTTTGCTCATTGAAGAACATAGTAAAGAAACCCCAACCGCCCCGTGGATGTAGGCATCATTTTGCCGAACCACGTAAATCTTGTGTTCTTGTGTTGCTTGCTTTTCTGTGTTTTCTCGCTGGTTCTCTCTTTGTTTCAGCGTTGGTTTGATTGTTGGTTTGATTTGTATTCCGCACAACAAGTGGTATCAGAGCTGTTGGTTCGACCTAGAGGGAGATGGCGGGTGATGCAGATGCAACCAAGGATGTTGTGGGATCAAGTTCGTCAAGAACAACGATTCACAACGCAAAATTTGAAGTTGAAAAATTTGATGGGACAAACAATTTCGGGATGTGGCAATGTGAGGTGTTGGATGTTCTTGTTCAACAAGAACAAGATGTTGCTTTGGAAGTAGAAAAACCTAAGGATATGTCCGAAGCAGATTGGAAGAAGTTGAATCGAGTTGCGTGTGGGACTATTCGGCTCTTTATTGAGAAGGCTCAGAAGTATGATTTGATGAGGGATACCGTTGCTGCGGTGTTGTGGAAGAAGCTCGAAGACAAATACATGAGGAAAAGTTTGGAGAATCGGCTGTATTTGAAGAAGAGACTTTTTCGCTTCACCTATACGGAAGGTATGTCTATGAATGCTCATGTTGAATCATTTAATAAATTATTGGCTGATTTGTTAAATTTGGATGAGCAAATTAAAGATGAAGATAAAGCCCTAATTCTGTTGAATTCATTACCTGAAAGTTATGATCATTTAGCAACTACTTTATTATATGGAAAAGATACTGTGAAATATAAAGATGTTGCAAATGCTTTGTTGAATAATGAAACTAGGAGAAGGGATAAGATGGTTGATAGAGAAACTTCTGAAGCTTTGATTGTAAGGGGCAGGACTGAGACCAGATCTGAGTCCAAATCTGGGAAAAAGGGAAACAAATCTCGTTCCAAATCGAGAGGAGTTTCAAAGGACAGGAAAATACCGGCCAAAGATGAATGTGCTTTCTGTCATGAAAGGGGGCATTGGAAAAAGGATTGTCCAAAGCTACGAAATAAGGAAAATTCGACTGCAAATGTGACTGTTGATAATTTAGAAAGTGGCGAGGATTTTTCTTTTGCACTTGCTTCTAGTCTCTCACTTTATCAAGAAGTATGGTTTCTTGATACAGCAACCTCCTATCATATGTCTTGGAAAAATGAGTGGTTTACTTCTTTGGAGTATATGGATGGTGGTGTAGTTTTGATGGGAAATGATGCACCTTGTAAGAAGGTAGGAATCGGAAAGATTGAATTGCTAATGCACGATGGTCTTATTAGGGAGCTTTCAGATGTATGGTATGTTCCAGATTTGAAAAAGAATCTGATTTCACTAGGTGCTTTGGAGGCCAGTGGATTGAAATTTGCTAGTGAAGGTGGCATTCTGAAGGTGACTAGCGGATCACTCGTGGTGATGAAAGGGCAAAGAAAGAGGAACTTGTTTTTCTTGCAGGGAAAAACATATTTGGGTCAGGCTGCCAGTGTAACTGAGAAGCCTAAACAGGTTGTTCCCGACTCTACCAGGTTGTGGCATATGCGACTCGGGCATGCAGGAGAAAAGGCCTTGCAGGGGCTTGTGAAGCAAGGGTTGCTTAAAGATGCTAAAGGGTGCAAGTTGGAATTTTGTGAACATTGTATTTTGGGTAAGCAAACTAGGGTGAAATTTGGTACAGCTGTACATCAGACAAAGGGTATCCTCGATTATGTGCACACAGATGTTTGGGGCCCTACTCAGATACCTTCTATGAGTGGAAGACACTGGTTTGTTACTTTTGTTGATGATTACTCCAGACGAGTTTGGGTATATACCATGAAGCACAAAGATGAAGTTTTGACATTGTTCACAAGTTGGAAGAAGAAAGTTGAAAATCAGACTGGTAGAAAGATTAAGGTTCTGAGGTCAGATAATGGAGGGGAATATAAGAATGATCCGTTTCTGAAATTGTGTGAAGATGAAGGGATCCAGAGGCACTTCACAGTTAGGAAGACTCCACAGCAAAATGGGGTTGCAGAAAGGATGAACAGAACCTTACTTGAGAAGGTGAGATGTATGCTAGCACAGTCTGGATTGAAGAAGTCATTTTGGGCAGAAGCTGTTATATATGCAAGCCACATTGTAACCGTTTACCATCAGCAGCACTTGAAGGCAAAACGCCTATTGAGGTATGGAGTGGTAAACCTGCATCTGATTATAGTTTTTTGCATATATTTGGTTGTCCTGCTTATTTTCATGTAACTGAAACTAAACTTGATGCAAGAGCCAAAAAGGCTATATTTGTTGGTTTTAGTACTGGTGTCAAAGGTTACAGGTTGTGGTGTCCAGAACAGAAGAAGTTAGTAATCAGCAGAGATGTGACTTTTGATGAGACCAGCATGATGAGCTCGGGACAGTCGACTGATGGTATAGGACAGTCGACTGGTGAGCAGCAGAAGAGTAGGACAGTTCTCCAACAGGTGAGTAGCAGAATCTCGGGACAGTCGACTGGAGTACAGGAGCAGTCGACTGGTGGTCTAGAATAGCAGAAGAGTGGGAGCTCGGGACAGTCGACTGTTGGCAATAACCAGTCGACTGGTAGGAGAGTTCTCCAACAGGTGGAGTTAGAAAAGTTGTCAGTTGAAAATCCTGTTCCTGTCCAAGATGAAGATGATGTGGTTGATACTGAGAATGATGAAGAAGTTCCTATCCAGCAGGTAGAATCAATTGCAGTAAGAAGGCAAAGAAGAGATATCAAACGACCGTCTCGTTTTACAGATACAGTTGCATTTGCTCTTCCCATTGTGGATGATGAAGTTCCCTCCAACTTCAAAGAAGCTACTAGAAGTTCAGAAAATGCAGATTAGAAAGTTGCTATGGATGAAGAGATGAACTCTCTTCATAAGAATAAGACTTGGGATCTAGTGCAACTACCAAAGGGGAAGAAAGCAATTGGTTGCAAGTGGGTGTATACGAAGAAAGGAGGTCCAAAAGGCAGTGTTCGGTTCAAGGCTAGACTAGTTGCAAAGGGGTATGCTCAACAGGAAGGTATTGACTATAATGAAGTGTTCTCTCCAGTTGTGAAGCATCCTTCTATTCGGATTTTGTTAGCATTGGTAGCACAGTTTGATCTTGAATTGACACAGATGGATGTGAAGACTGCATTCTTACATGGAGATCTAGATGAAGAAATTTATATGTTGCAGCCAGATGGGTTTAAGATAGCTAGGAAGGAAAATTGTGTTTGCAGGTTGAAGAAGTCTCTCTATGGGTTGAAGCAATCTCCAAGGCAGTGGTATTTGAGGTTTGATCAGTTTATGAAAGTGCAGGGATATTCCAGAAGTGAGTATGATCATTGTGTCTACTTCAGGAAGTTGCAGAATGGTTCTTTTATATATCTGTTATTATATGTGGATGATATGTTGATTGCCTCTAAAAATGCTAAGGAGATTCAAAATTTGAAGAATCAGTTGAGTTCTGAGTTCGAGATGAAGGATCTTGGTGAAGCCAAGAAGATACTTGGGATGGAGATAGCTAGAGACAGAGCAAAGGGCATAGTAAGTTTGACACAGAAGCAATATCTTTTGAAGGTGCTGAAACGGTTTGGTATAGATGAGAAAACTAAACCAGTCAGTACACCCTTAGCCACTCATTTCAGAATTAGTGCTTCTCAGTCTCCAAGTACAGATGAAGAGAGACAGTATATGGCTAATGTACCTTACACTAGTGTGGTTGGCAGTTTGATGTATGCCATGGTTTGTACTCGACCAGACATCTCTCAGGCGGTGAGTATGGTTAGTCGATATATGCATGATCCAGGCAAAGAGCATTGGCAAGCAGCTAAATGGATTTTGAGGTACATAAGTGGCACCACAGATGTGGGTTTGAAATTTGAAAGGGATGACAATATTTGCAGGTTATTGGTTGGATATGTTGATTCTGACTATGCAGGTGATCTAGATAAGAGGCGGTCTACTACAGGCTATTTGTTTACTATGGCTAGAGCACCTATAAGTTGGAGGTCCAATTTGCAGTCCACTGTAGCGTTGTCTACTACTGAGGCTGAATACATGGCGGTTGCTGAGGCCATGAAGGAAGCCATTTGGATACATGGACTTTTGAAGAGCTTGGGAATTCATCGGGAGAAGGTGGAGGTACACTGTGACAGTCAGAGTGCTATTCATTTAGCGAAGAACCAAGTTCATCATTCGAGGACCAAACATATTGATGTTCGTTATCATTTTGTGCGTGATTTGATAAAGGATGGTGATATTCATTTGGTGAAGATTGGAACAGCTGATAATCCTGCTGATATGTTGACCAAAGTTGTTGGGGCAGCCAAGTTCAAGCATTGCATGAACCTGGCTAATATTTTGCATGTTTGATAATTTGGCATGGGCAGTTGGGATAGTACTTTGCTATTGGTTTGATTAGTATGTGATATCATACTAAGGTGGAGTTTGGGTTCGTTTGTTGCATTTGGTGATGAGCAGTTGTTTTGAAGTATTTGTGGAGATTGCTTGGGCTACTTGGAATATTTCACCAAGGTGGAGATTGTTGGATACTTGGAAGATCTCGCCAAGGTGGAGATTGTAGGATAATGGCTCGATTCTGGTATTTAGTATCTGCAGTGTTCGAAAGTTTCAGAGCTTCAGTCGACTGGATGGAGGAGCAGTCGACTGTCCAGAGAGGAGTTTTCGAAGACTGAGTATACAGCAGCAGCAGTCGACTGTACGTGGGAGTCAGTCGACCGTCCAGAAGGAATCAGTCGACTGGTATGAAGACTAGTCGACTGTCGGCGAGTTTTGGATCCAGATTCGGCCCAATTCGAGAAGGCCCAATAGTTTCCCTATAAATACACCCGTTAGGGTTTTGTAAATTGTAACACCTTATTCGGATTTTGCAGCCGTCATCTCTTGTAAATGCTTTGTTTGCTCATTGAAGAACATAGTAAAGAAACCCCAACCGCCCCGTGGATGTAGGCATCGTTTTGCCGAACCACATAAATCTTGTGTTCTTGTGTTGCTTGCTTTTCTGTGTTTTCTCGCTGGTTCTCTCTTTGTTTCCGCGTTGGTTTGATTGTTGGTTTGATTTGTATTCCGCACAACAGATCAGACCCCGATCAAATCTCTTAGCCGACCCCGATCAGTCTTCCTCTCCGACCCCGATCAGATCTCTCTGTCACCCTCAGATATTTGCCATAAAGGTATTTTTTTTCCAGTTCTTTTTTCAGTTCTTTTTCCAGTTCTTTTTTCAGTTCTTTTTTTATTTTTTCAGTTCTTTATTTATTTTTTCAGTTCTTTATCCATGTGATCAAAACTCAAAAGGATTTACCTGACTCCTTTGGAGATATGTAGGAATCTAACTCATCTTGGAGTTATACTGAGCTTGTTCTAGTGCATGTTTTGATGTAGGAATTCTCTTGCAAATAGAGTATAAGTATAAGAAATGGTATTTAACAAATGACATTACATAATTGTCAATTTGTCATTACATAACAAAATAACAAAATAACACAAATAGAGTATATTACAATAACAAAATGACATTACTGATTAAGATGCACACAAAATTGTTTTTAACAAAATGAGAAGTTATCCATGTATTAAGATGGACAATTGGACATAGTTATTCAAATATTGAAAACGACAGATAAGAAGTATCTCACTCAGGTACGTATATTTTTATTTAATGCAATTTTATATTGTCTATGTATAACTTAAGGAATTCAATTTTTATTTATAATATATATTATTATTATTTTTTATTTAATTTATTTAAGCGTATCCTAACGTACCCGTATCCTAGTTTTTGAGAAATCGACGTATCCGCGTATCCGATACATACCGTATCGGATATGCGTATCCGTATCCGTGCTTCATAGCTCATAGGTGTTGAAATTTTGAGTTGGATTTTAATGCTCAAAAGACTTATTTTGCTAGTTAGAATCATGGGTTACAAAGAATTCAACTGATTGATGATCTTCGTATAAATAACGAGTTTTGCTAGATTGTATGATTTTATGGTGGTTTATCTTGGGAAATTCTCGGTGTGTGTTTTTGGTACAAATGTGGCAGAAATGGTCTGATATGTTAATTTATTGGACTTATTAGTTTATTCCAATGAGGTGAGCTTAGTTGGATGAATTATTTTATTCATTGATAACTTACACAGTTCCTTTTTATGGATATTGGAATACTCAGACTCCATATATACACATTATGTGAAGACTTCATTTCGGATATTTCTGGTATCTGCTCCACTTGCTTGCAAGTATCATGGAGATGAGATCCCACTTGATTCAAATTCTAGTGTATTGCATCATTTCAAGTGGATCAAAGTTGAAATATTTAAGGCTTAATAGAATACAGGAACAATACATATTGCCAAATGCATTAGTGTTCTAATACAGGAAACTCGAAGAGTGGTAGGAACAGTACAAATTGAAGGATTTGGTAACGTTGATGAAGGATACCCCTTAGTTAAGATGGAAAGTATCATTATCTACTTCAAATTTATATATATCTTAAGCTAATAGGCTTATCCCATCTCTCCTTTCTCTATGTGAAAGGGAGCAAAAGTAGGGATTCACACATTCTTAACACCGTGCCTAACACATCTTTTGATTGACAGTCTTACATTAAAAAAACAAAAAACAAACAAACCACCCCCCCCTCCCCCCCCCCCCCCCCCCCCCCCCAAAAAAAAAAAAAATCCCCCTAACCCTAGCCCTCCATCGCCCTAACTCACCGCCGCCTCCACCTCCCACACTCCGCGACGCTGTCCGCGCTCGCCGCTTGCGACTGTCGCCGCTCCCGATCGCTGCTCGCGAACGCCTCGCCGCCTCCACCTCCCACTCTCCGTGCCGCTTCCCGTGCTCGCCGCTCCCGATTGACTCTCACGAACGCCACCCTTGTTTGCATCCCGCGCTCGACACCTCCACCTCTGCTCCCCCCACCACCACGTCACCTCTCACTTCCATACCCAAAATCAAGTTCAATGGTATACTACAGTAAGACCCACACATACTTTGAGTTTCAGTTTTGTAAAATAATGATTACTATCATTTTTTTAAATTTAGTTGTGCATGATGTGGGCGTTTACCCACTCCTTTGTTTCTGGTTGAGTTGTGTTTGAGTTTAGAACAAAATCATCACTCTACTGCTTAGCTACAACTATTGTTTGTGTGATTTACCGATAAAAGTCTTAGTAAAAAAACAATAACTTGAAGCCAAAGACTGCCCTATGATTTGATGAACCCCTATTTTGAGAAAAAATATGGAATTAATAATTTATATTTCCTGTGTTCTACTAACATGAAATGCATGTATTACAGGAGTTCTCTTTTGGGGAGCTTATTTATTTTTGGCTCCTAATTTTTATTCTCTCGACTTTAAACTCCCCTCTGTCAATTTCTTGCTTTAATTTCTCGCTTTAATTAGTAATAAAACTATATATGTTTAATTTCTCGCTTTACTGATACATGACAAACATTAACATGAGAGTCACATCATGGCATCAAATACTCACAAGGTTTTAAGATAGGAGGAGGAATGAATATAAATTATGTAGATAATAATGAGAGAGAAAGACGCATATGACAATAACTCACACAATTTGTTTCCAAAGTAGGAGTATGAAAGTGTAGTTTAAGAGCAGTATCTTATTTCTTTATTTATTATTATTATTAGTTAAAATCTATTCTATTTTGAAGCCAATGACTGCCCTATGATTTTATTATTCGAATGCCCTATAATTTTCGAAGAACACTTTTGTGTTAACAATGAAATAGAACTTCTCTTGAATGAAAAAATACCCTCATATAGAGATTTTTTCAGAAAATGCCTTTATTATTAAGTTGAAGTTTTTCGATTGATTATTAAGATGTTCTTTTTCTTTTATTCGAATGCACATTAATTTTAAATGGAATACACTGATTGTCTCAAATATATACTATATTTTGTTAAGATGTACAGCTTTATATTTGGTTAATTTTGTTTTAACTAGGGACCTTAATTTCCTCTGTGAAGAATCGCCTTCTGAGTACACAAAATGGGTATTTGTTATGCAATACTGTAGATGATGTCACAGTGTATGTTTATCCAAGGGTATAGGATGATGGCTATCCTATGTTTATCTATGTTTATATGTTTATCCAAGGGTTAGACTCATCAACCCTCAAGAATTCTACCAATACTGCACTGTACTCAAAATCACCCTTTGAGTACACAAAATGGGTATTTGTTATGCAACACTGTGACATCATCAAATAACTGTTATGGGTTCTTTTCGTTTTCTTTCTTACTGTACATCTTAACAGAATTAACCAATTGCTACCGTTTCTTTCTGCATCTTAACAATGTTTATTGCACACTATAAAAATTAGTAATAAAACTATATATGTTTAATTTCCCGTTTACTGATACATGACAAACATAAACATGAGAGTCACATCATGGCATCGGATACGCACAAGGTTTTAAGATATGAGGAGGAATGAATATAAATTATGTAGAAAATAATGAGAGAGAAAGACGCAATATTGCACATATTTATATTTGTATATGTTTATCTATGTTTTCTGTTTTATTTTTGGTCTACTCTTTAGATGCAGGGCATAGTATTTTATCCAATGAGGCTACGGTTGTGTTTCATTAATTTTTTTCTTTAGTAAAATAGGGCAAGCACACTTAATTTTTTTCTTCGCAAATACAAAATAATGATAATAAATTAAAAAATCATTAATATTAATAAACACAGTGCTGGAACTTTTATGAGTCTTTAGCTTGGGTTCAATAACCAATCCTAAAAAAATTAACATGCATGTGGTTGTTTTCGTTTTCTTTCTTTCTTTCTTTCTTTCATTCATCATTTATTTTTGTTTAATTGTTTCACAGGAACGCAATACCAAAGTGAGAAAAAGTTATAGATGATGCTAGAGTTACACCAGCATTTTTTTTCTCCAACTTTGGGTTGGATTTGTTCAAAAAGTGGTTTGTTAGGTTTTGATATGTGCAAGTAATTGTATGATATTCACTTTTATCTCTTCCTAAAATGATAGTCAATAAGTGGTTTGTTATGCTGCGATTAAATTGATAATAGAGGCACATCTCTCAAATTGGGTATTTGTTATGCAATTTTGATGTTATAGATAAAGTCACAATGTATGTTTATCCAAGGGTATAGGATGATGTCTATCCTATGTTTATCTATGTTTATATGTTTATCCAAGGGTTATACTCAGCAATCCTCAAGAATTCTGGCAATATTGATTCTAGCAATATTGCACTGTACTCAAATTCACCTTTCGAGTACACAAAATGGGTATGTGTTATGCAATACTGTGACATCATCAAATAACTAGAAATGAGAGTACCAAGGTCTATGCAATATTGTACATATTTATATGTTTATATGTTTATCTATGTTTATCTATGTTTATACGTTTATATGTATTTACATGTCCATGGATGTATCTATGTTTATATGTGTTTTCCTTTTTTTTTCCTTTTTATCGTTGTATGTTAATATGTTATACCATGCGAGACCATTATATTATATCTATATACTAGGTTTGCCCGTAGGCACGTGCCTATGACACGTATTTGAAACAATGCAGCATATGAAAAGCCCTGTAAACAATAAAATATATGCAATCCTATCTAACTAACAAATCACATAGGTATCAACATGTATATGCAATTCAATGTAACTTTAGAGGTTGAAATTTACCCAAGTGAATATCTATTTAAATTTTCCATTGCATTTGAAAATAGAGAAGATGAGATCAAGAAATTAAGAGGAAGAAGAAGAAGAATAGGAGAGAGAGAGAGAAATAATTAAATAAATAAAGGAGTTATTTTTGAGGGAGATTCGAATTTGAGTTTTGGGGAGGGGGGGGGGGGGGGGGGGGGGGGGGGGGATGGGTTTTGTGAGGTTAGATCTGGGTCTTTGATTTTGGGGGGATTGAAGGAGAGCCACTTGATAACTTTCTTTGTGTTTTATTATATAGATTATGCTATTTCAAAGGTTTATTGTTAAATTTGAATATTGAATAATCAATAGATTGGTGTTATTGACAAATTTTCAACAATTTTGTTTGCAACAGTATGTGTGAAGAATTAAAGATATAGGGAGATTTCCAGTTATTTTGAGGCAAACAAGAACTTTTACATTACATCAGGTATGTTTTGTATATTTTTCTGATTTAATCCCTATTGTTATTTTTCTCAATATGTAATGTTTCTTTCTATTGAGATTGTGTTTGGAAGTCTTATTGCATCAAATGCTCGAGCTTGAAGTTTGTGTTTTTTGAAAGATTTTTACTACATAATCGTTAAATGTAGATGGACTGAATTATAATTATATAGGAAAAAAGTTGCATATGTGGGTAGGTTCTACCGAATTTTTTATTGAATGGTAGTGATGTTTTAATATATCTTTGGATAAAGTTTGTGCAATATTGCACAGGGGGATACTAGTTTGAGGTACATACAAATACAAATTATCATCAATTACTGTATATGTAAGGTTAGATACCCACTATATGTAGTACTTCAATACACACTTTTACTCAGTTTTACCAAACACTTATGCAAAGTCTAATAGTTCTAATATACAGGCTGAAACAGACATGGTCTCCAAATATCTTTGGGGTATTAATATCCCTACCAAGGTCAGTGGATAGGAGTCACGTTCAGGACCTCTTCTGTTCGAACAAAATTAGAGTGGTAACAAGTAGTTATCTTTGTAACACAAATATTCTGAGTATTTCTTCTTGTATTTATTCTAAGAAGAAGTTGCTTTCATAGGTAATGTCAAATCTTTTCTTGAATTTGCATTGTGGAAGATTTCTGATGGTGCAAAACAGAGTGTTGGTTTTGTTCGTGAATGGGTGTTCCAGAGGGAATTCGAAATGGTGAGGCAATTGAATGGGAGATCAATGCTTATTGCCACCATTTGCTTTGCCCTTTGCTTGCATGTTATGACAGGGATGCAGGTTTCGATGCCAACTTGACTTGATTCAGTAGCAGTTACTCTTTTAATTTCCGTGACGACAAAAACTAATCCTTCATTAGATATGTAAAAAATTTCATTCTCTTCCTGGTCCAAAACAGGTGTGCTTTTACTTTGTAATTGTATACATATAACATAGATTTATAGAAGGTTAATGAGTGGATGCTTAGTTATACAAGTGAATGGATCCGCTTCTTCTTCTATCCATGTATGTTTATATTAGGGATGACAACCGGGCAGGGCTGACCTGCAACCCGCTCGCTACAAGGCCCGTTGAGTAACAGTACGGGTCCGGGTCGAACCTGCGAGCCTAAATGGGTCGACCCAGGTCGTCGAAACCGAACTTCAAACCCGCTCAACCCGTTGAACAGTGCCAACCGCCCAGAAACCCACGGGTCAACCTGCGGGTTTTGAACCGTTTGACCATACGGGCCAAACCCGCGCGGGTCGACCATTCGACCCGTGGGTCCAACTGTTCAATTCAGCACCCAATGATTGTTTTAGCTTTTTTTTTTTTTTTTTTTTTTTGTATTTTTTGTATTTTTCCCCTATAATTACCCCTTAAACCACTCAAAAAAATTCACACCTTATTCTCTTACTCTCTCTACTATTGCTACTCAATTCAATCTCAAATATTTGAAATTTTTTCAACAAAGAAGCTAGCAACATAGAAGCGACAAATTTCGATCGTATCGAATTCAACTTTCAACTACGTCTACTTCAAGTCTTTAACTTCTCCAAGGCTCCAACAAAGAAGCTCTCTTTCTATCTATATACGAGTCCGAACTTCTACATGTACTTCCACTTTTATTTCACTCTCATTCTATATACGAGTATCCGCGAAGTACGGTATCAAAATTTCACAACCCTCTTATTGTCTTTAATTTTTATTGTACTTAAATTTTTTGTATCATATTAGTTTGTTGGTTTTTTGATCTTTTCTCTCACAACCCTCCTATTGTTTTCTAGATTTTTTTTTAAAAAACTGATCTTGCCTAGATTGATTTTAATTTTTTCACATACACTACTACATCAATATGTCTAGATCAAGAGGTAGTGGCCGTAGCCAAAGTGGACAAGATTCCACCGACACTTCTCGTAGGCCTCCTATTTTCCCACAAAATGAGCCCACCGAAGAGTACCCTATGACCGGACACATTGGTACACACGATGTGTTCCCACGAGACATAGACATAGAAGAGGACCCACAAACACAACTAACCGAAATAACACAACCAGGTAGTAGTAGGAAAACTAGAGGGGATACAAGTGATTGACACAAATTTTATGACTATATTCCGGACGAAGAAAATCCGGGTGTAGGTATAAAAATTTGTAAAATATGTTCGAAGCCATACAAATGGAAGAAGGGTGAGGGGACGAGTACAATAAAATGACACATAAAAAATGTACACAAAGAACTTCTTGTAAACCTACTCGGCCAACAAAAAATCCACCCTAGGACCGGTGTAGTTGATAGCCACTCTTATGATACCGAACTTGTTCATCGGAAAATGACCCGATTAGTAATTAAGGAAGAGTTACAATTTTCCTATTCCGAGAGTATGGACTTAGAAACTTTTAATCAAACCGCATTAAATCCGCATTTTAAAAGAATCCCTAGAAATACTTTGAAGTCGGATTGTTTAAAATGTACACCGAAATGTGAGAAGCTTTGATTGCTATTTTATGGAGTTTAACTTGTAGAGTTTCTTTAACTCCCGATTGTTGGAAAGGTTGCAACAATATTCTAATGATGAGAATAACTTGTCATTGGGTCGACAGTGATTGGATTCTTTAAAAAAAAATCATATCACTTGCCGCGTTGCCCTATCCCCATAGTGGAAATGAAATTACAAATCTTATTTTATAAATTTGTGATCTTTTTCATATTCGTGATAAAATTATGTGTATTAGTTTTGATAATGCATCTAACAGAAATGCATCAATTAGTATATTACAAACTGCATCATAAAAAAGTTGAATAATTGAAGAAAATTAAAATTGTATAGAAAATAATTGTTATTGTATAGAACAAATTTGTAGAAAATCTTTGTTTCTTATAAAAAATTGGGAAACTTGTATAAGTTGAAATCATATTAATAATATATAATTTTTTTTTGGCAATTTCAATCTTTAATTCTTATTAATATTATTACATTTTTTATTATTAAAATTGCATTTTTTTAAGTTAAAAAAATAGTTAAAATAGACAGGCCAACCGGCGACCCGACCCGACTCGACCCGGGTTGGACCCGAATGAGTTCGCGGTTTGGGCGGGTCGACATTTTGCTAATCCAACCCGGCCCAGCCCGGCCCCGTTAACACTCAGCCCAACCCGAACCCGCCCTACTTGGGTTCTAACCCGGACGGGTTCGACCTAACCAGGCCTGGTCGACCCGTTTTCCAACCCTACGTCTCATGTGGGTCCCACACGAAAAAAATATTTTAAAAAAAACCCTTTAAAAATTCCAAAAAATCCAAAAAAAATCTATAAAAAAAATTGACGGACGAAACATCAAGATTGTTATATATTCCCTTTTTCCTACTGCAGCGAAACACTGATGCTATTTCCAAATATGCATATGCATATTTTACATACAACGAATGTGGATGCTATTACCCGCTTTATATATATAGTCCTTACGGATCTTGTTGGACAACTGATTCATGAAATGTAATTGTACATTATCTGAAACAATTTAGATGTATTGGCTAGTACTGAGACTCACCGGGATCGGTGAAATAGGATTTTTCATACAACACTTCTTACACACTGTTAAATGATAGGCCAATTTTAGATTCTAGTACCAAGTAGATATTATATGGAAGTAACTCATAGGAAATCAAGTTTGTAGTAACCTGGAAATAAAATAATGTGAATTCTGTCATGTGTTTAACATGAAAATGCCACGTGGAGCAAGGAAAGAATAAAAAATGTTTATGCAGAGCAAAGCAGAATTTTTTAAAATTTTTAATAAATAGTTAACAATTAATATAAATGATATAATAAGATCAAAACATATATTAGAGGATTAAAGAAGAGTAGTCATCATAGTAAGATAATAGATTAGTTATAACAGATAACATGCCACGTGGCAAAATAATGAAGATGATAAATGTGAAGTCTATCATGTGTTTAACATGAAAATGCCATGTGGAGCAAGGAAAGAATAAAAAATATCTGTGTGGCGCATGCAAAGATTTTTAAAATGTTTAATAAATATTTAACTATTAATGTAGATGATAGAATAAGATAAAAGCATATATTTGAGGATAAGAGAAGATGTTGCTGCTAATTTCAGTGTGGGAGCAAACAGATATATGTGAATTCTTCTAGAAACAATAAAAGCAAATCTGATGCCTTCTTATCGGTGTTGACTGTTTCTCGACGATGCTGTCAACCTGTAAAAAGTTCGAAACACCGGGATTGTTCATGGCAACGAACTCTCTGACGCACACGTCAGTAATCAAGAGGATTATGAAAAAACTTTTTGTGGAGAAAATTGTCACGCCCCGCTTCCCAAAAAGAATACGAAATACGGATACGAGACAAAAGCCCAGTGAATGATTTTTATCATCCATAAGTTGTTCAAGAATCTTTACAACATTCACAAGAATCATCAGAGTCGGAAGCAAAAGTATCAACCAATAAGCACATATGAACCAAACACCAACAAGAATACTTGAAACCAATTATATAAATCTCAAATAGTCATGATCTGAATAAGTCAATATCATGGATCACATTGCCCAAATACAAGAATAAATCCAAGTCTCAAAATACAATATTGTTCAAGCAAGCTACAAGAAATAATAATAATAAAATGCAGCACTAATACTTCATGTCACCAATACCGTCTGGAACCTATTCTCCAAAATCTGCAATTCAACAAATACAGGAAAGAGGGAAAGAGAAAAATAAGTACCCGTCAATTGTAAGTTACGGACCACTTATAATGTAGGATACAAGTACATGAGAAAACTAACTAGCAACATGGTATAAGTATGATGTCAAATAAACAACTAGCATGG
Organism: Hemerocallis citrina; assembly: GCA_017893485.1. Taxonomy (NCBI): domain Eukaryota; kingdom Viridiplantae; phylum Streptophyta; class Magnoliopsida; order Asparagales; family Asphodelaceae; genus Hemerocallis; species Hemerocallis citrina. The sequence goes on from CM030362.1 coordinate 116,250,343, forward strand.
TAAGGTGATTAAGTATCATGTAGCATATATCAAGAGTCAAGCAAACAAGTATCATGTAAACATGCATCAAGTGTCAAGTATCATGTAATCATGTATCAAGTGTCATGTTCAAGTATTATGTTCAAGTATTATGTTCAAGTCTTGTAATGATTACTATCTAGGTAGCACTTCATGCATCACACACCGCATGGTTGCTACAACAAACAGTTTCGCTTTAGATTTCATAGTGGACAATAAAGGGCAGTATACTCGGGGACAAGTCAAGTATTCGAGCTCCAAACTCCAAGTATCATGTATCATGTAATCACGTGTCAGGTTGTGCAAGTGGCAAGTATCATGTCTTGCGTGCAAGTATCAAGTAATCACGTGTCAAGTATCATGTCTCAAGTAATTACGTAGGATCAGTGGATCCCTTTCCGAGTACACGTTTCTGAATTATCAACTATTAAATCTGTCCCTTAAACCCCGGCTTGGTTATTTATTATTAACGGCAAACTAGCATGTATGTGTGCAAAATATATCAAGAATAACATGGCATGATCATGTGACAAGTTCAAGTTGCAAGGTAAACATGTACGAGTACAAGATATCTCATAAAAGAATAAAATAAACAAATCTTAAGTTCAGGACAGCAAGACCATACTGTAGTAAAATAGTGATTTCCAGTGTTACAAGAATGTAAATCTGAATCCGTCGAGACATCTAGAAAATAGACTCCCGACCGAATCCATTGAGTATAAAAAATTCATATATTAATTCACAAAAACATAGCTCAAAACTAATTTGAATACAGAAAATAGGTTCAGCCAGAAATCAGGAAAACGAATTCAAGAACAGGAAAACAGCATGAAAACATATTAAATAAATCCACGAAAAATCTGGGATATTCCCCTATATGTCCAGTATCTAAATATAAAGTTTCATAATTTTCCAGTAAAATTAGATCAGTCATAAAAAATATGAAAACATCAATAAACAGTAGTTTAGCATACCTGGAATTTCCAAAACTGCTGTACGAAAACTATGATATCTCATAACCAGTGAAACAAAATCCAATTCCGCCAAAGGAATATGAAAATAGATAAAATATAATAACTTTTATATTTCACAAACATTTTTCATACAGTAAAAGGAATCAGGGTGAAAATACGATTCTTTACAGAACAGCGAGCAAAATACAGCAAGTATAGTTTTCATAAATGAGCATGAAACGGCACATAAAACTCACCAATAAAATCCACCAAAATTCTGGGTAATCCCTAAGTAGATATAGAAAAACTGACCAAAGTTTTGGATCAAAATAATATGTTTAGAACTAGTATCAAAATAGTTTAGTCATCGAAATCATCGAGAAACGAAATCTGAAAAAGATCGACACCTCTGTAGTAAAACAGTCATAACTCACACATACGAAAACAAAATCATGCAAGGTCAGAGGGGTTTGAAAATAGAGAAAATTCTTTAAAACTCGTGTTTTATACCGAAATTCAGATACTGACTCCAAGACAGTCCAAAACAGCAAACAAAACAGATCAGCGACAAAATACAGATTTTTCCTTTTAACAACAACTCAACATATATCATACAAAACTTTCTCAAAACACAACCAAACATAAAATCGAGTCTACCAAGTATCCAAACATCAGGAATTATGGTATCTAGCATGTCCACACCAAATATATCACATGAGTCGCAACAAAATCACGAATTCTCACAAAAGTCCCACATACATGATCAAATCAAGAACGGGTAAAACCTAAGTTAATTCATGTAAAATTTTATATCGTGAGTCATCTATGGTCAAATAGCACTATAGAGACAAAACCCATTTAAAATATCACAAATAAGAGTCGTCTCTAGACTCAACTACACTATAGGTGGTATTTTTGACTTGTATCATACAAAGGAATTTGAGGACAAGTTACTTGCCTTAACCGAAGATGAAGAATGACGAAAATCAAGAGTAACGAGAACAGATCCCAACAACGCACAAAACCCATGAACGAAGATCCATGAACGAATGAATCCAAGCAACTCGAGCGAAAATCTCCACACGAACAAAACTCCAAAAGAGATCAAGAGAGAGGGAGATGGTGGTAACGGTGGCTTGCGGCCACGGACGAGACACCAAGAGAGAGAGGGGTCGAGGTGCAAGAGGGTTTGTATGGTGGTGAGGTGGTGTGAAGGGTGGTCGGCCAAGAGGGGGGTCTCGGGTTTTGGAAGGGATGGGGCGTCGAAGTGCAGGCAGGGGATGGAGGGGATTGGCCTGGAGTCGGGTTTCGGCTGTGTGTGGGCGGCACAAGGGAAAAGGAAGGGGCTGGGTTGTGTTGAGGGGGAGGCTAGGGTTAGAATTAGGGTTTAGGGAGAGGGATTAGAGATATATATATATAAGGGGATTAGGGTTAATGGGTAATTGGGTTGAGGGTAATTAGGAGTAGTTGTAGGATTTGTTTAATTGGGCTTCAAATAGGATACAATTTGTATAGGATATCAAATAGGATTGTGGATTTTAATTTGGCTTTGGTAATTCTATTAGGGATCAAACAATAGGATTGGAAATAAGATAAGCAACCAATCACCACCACAAACACCCAAGAACAAAAATAAAGAGGACAAGAACCAAATGAAAGAAAGAACAAAAATTTGATGGAGAACGAAACAAAAAGACAACCAATCAAACACAAAGAGCTCAAAATGAAATAAAATGAATATATATTGAAAATAACTCCAACATACGGTTCAGAAAAAATATAAGAGAGAAAAAAAATACACCAAAACGAAAAATACACTAAAAAATACACAAAATGAAAAATAGGGGTTACAAAAATACTAATTACCTTTTTATGGTGAGGGTAGAGGGGTATTTATAGTCACCTTTGGAAACAGTTTTGAGATAATTATTTATCTTTAATTCCTGGTATTTTTGGATAAGAAAAAGAGTTTAAATCATTTCATGATAATAGATTTGGTTTAAATTGCCTCTTAAGGATTATTATGAATTTAAATAACTCTTTAAATGTCTTGGGTTTGTTCATAAAGGGCTGTTGCCCTAACCCAGTAAGACAGACCTATTTTTGGGGTTATTGGGCTTGGAAATGACCCAGGTCCCATTCCCGGACCCGTTTGAAGTGGAAATTACCGCTTTACCCCTGAAAGCCTCTAGATTCGCACCTAATTTGAACAGTCCCGATTTGGTTTTCTTTTTAACCATATCACAAACCTCCCACATCCGAAGACTGAGTTTCACAGTCTTTGGGAGTAGTACGCCCATTTTTAATGGCTAATGGAATTTATCGGTGTTCTCAAGAACGTTTAGAGCTCGCTTGGAGTGTAATGATGCTTTCCTGAGTTTGTACAAGAATCGAAATTGTTTTTAGAATTTTCCAGACTTTCTGCGAATTTTCCAGATTTTTCAACAAGTTTTGAAAGTTTTCCCATTTAAAAATCACTTTTTGAATTTTATAATTAATAAATCCAATTTGAACTATTTTTCAAAAATTAATATTGAATTTTCCAAATTTAAATAATTTTTTTTGGATTTTATAATTAATTTTTTAATTTGGATTGAATTTATGGGATTTTTATGAATAACCAGCTCTCGACACGCTTTTTAGCGCGATCAGAGTCATTGATCACGGGTGGGCTCGCGCGCTGATGAGATCGAATGGACATGATGAGATGATCCGATGAGAGGTGATGTGGCACAACCTGGGCTATTGATCAGTAGCTGGCTCGCGCGTTGACGCACTAGAGAAGAAAGGGGGCTACGTGGCGAGATCTGGATCGTTGAACTCGATCAGCTCGAAAATCATCAGATCGATCAGTCAGAAGAGGTGGAAGCGGCACGAGTCTGTTGACCGTTGACCATTTTGCGTGACTTCACGATCGGGGGAACGTTTTCTTGGAACCTGCCACCGAGCTCTAAATGTAGTTTGCTAGGACGACACGTGTCCCGTTGATCGTTAACCGTTAACCAGTCAACATTTTTGCGTGATTTCATGATCGGGGTCACGTTTGCTCGGAACCTTCCGCTGAACGTTGAAAGTGATTCGGCTGGGCGACACATGTCTCTTTGACCGTAGACCATTGATCAGTCAACTTTTTTTGCGTGATTTCATGATCGGGGGCACGTTTGTTCGGAACGTGCCACTGAGCGTTGAATGTGGTTCAGCTAGGTGACACGTGTCCTGTTGACTGTTGACCGTTGACCATTGGCCTTTGACCAGTCAACATTTTTGCGTGATTTCACGATCAGAGGCACGTTTGCTCGGAACATCCCACCGAGCGCTGAATGTGGTTCGGCTGGGTGACACGTGTCCTGTTGACCATTGACTAGTCAACATTTTTGTGTGACTTCATGATCGGGGGCATGTTTGCTCGAATGCCACCAAGCGCTGAATGTGGTTACGCTGGGCAACATGTGTCCCGTTGATCGTTGACCATTGACCATTCAACGTCTTTGCGTGATTTCACAATTGGGGTTACGTTTGCTTAGAGCCTGCCACCGAACGTTGAAGGTGGCTTGGCTGGGCGACACGTGTCCCGTTGACCGTTGACCATTGACCAGTCAACATTTTTGTGTGATTTCACGATCGGGGTCATGTTTGCTCGGAGCCTACCACCGAACGTTAAGGTGGTTTGGCTGGACGACACGTATTCCGTTGATTGTTGACCCTTGACCAGTCAATGTTTTTGTGTTATTTCACGATCGGGGTCACGTTTGCTCAGAGCCTACCACTGAACATTGAAGGTGGTTCAGCTATGCGACATGTGTTCCATTGACCAATCAGTATTTTTGACTGTTGACCAATTATTATTTTTGCTTGATTTCACGATCGGGGTCACGTTTGTTCGGAACCTACCACCGAATGTTGAAGGTGGTTCGGCTGGGCGACACATGTCCCATTGACCATAAACCGTTTAACCAGTCAACATTTTTTGCGTGATTTCAAGATTGGGGTCACATTTGCTCAGAACCTGCCACCGAATGTTAAAGGTGATTAGGCTAGGCGACACGTGTCTCGTTGACTGTTGATCATTGACCAGTCAACATTTTTCCTTGATTTCACAATCGGGGTCATGTTTGCTCAGAGCATACCACCGAACTCTGAAGGTGGTTCAGATGGGCGACACGTGTCCCATGGACTATTGACCGTTAACTAGTCAACGTTTTATATTCCAGCCTATTTGAATTCTCGCCGCTTAGCCTTCATGGTCGTTTGGGTTCTCAGTATTGTGGGCCTCTCCAACCATTTGGGCACAAGAAGCACGTACGATGCCTCTTGCCTCTATTAAAACCCCAACCTCTCCTCTATTCCTTCATTCTCTCCTTTCCATTCTCAAAATGAAATTTCTTCTCCCGGGCGGCTCTGCCAGCGGTCGCGGCTAGGTGTTGTACTTTCTGGTGATCGTTTTCGACCGTAGTTGTCACATCAAGGTAAAAAAAATATTTTTTTGTTTATATATATATATATATATATATATATATATATATATATATATATATATATATATATATATATATATATATTTTATCAAAGATGTCTAGGGTGTCTTCGGGATACGAAACCTCCCCCTTAAGCCATGGTGGAGATCAACAACTAATTCTCTCCCCGAGGTTGGATAAGGGGAAGGAGGTGGTGGAGTCGGTGTTCGTAGAGACGGTTGTTTAGAGAACAAGGGAAACGGGGGAGTTAGGTAGGCTTCCGAGCCCTTTGAAGAACCTGAGAGGAGTTCGAGACTATTCGGCTGACCTTTTGTCGATAGTGGTACACGGAATGGCCCCTTCATATGAGGAGAACAGACCGCGCGAGCATTCAGAGGTTGATGAGATATCGTCGAAACTTTCAGAGGAAGATTTAGGTCGTATTCGAAAGTGATTTATGATTCCAAGGGAGTTCGACCTTCTTCTTTCGGGACTGAGGGTTAGGGCTTATTCGCTGACCTCCCCCGACACATGCTTCTTCCCGTTCGACGCCTTTCTCGCAGGTCTTCATCTCCCTCTTCCGCCGATTGTGACCAAGGTTCTAAATTGGTACTCCCTTTGTTCGATTCAGTATATGCCGAACATGTGGAGGCATGTCAACAACTTCATTCTTCAGTGCCAAGCGGCAGGGGTCAAGCCTCTACTGAGCGTTCTTAGAAGGCTTGACCGGATTCACTCGAATAGTAAGTTGTAGTATACATATTATCTCTCACCTCGTCGGGAGGTGAAGCTGATCGATAACCCCGATTCCATCAAACTTTGGAGAGAAGAATTCTTCCTCATTCGTAGTAGCGAATCGTGAGCGATCCCCACAAGGTGGAAAGATGAGGTGCCGAGGAAGGCGAAGTCCGAACCAATTTTGAGTCCCGAGGAAGATGGGATGGTTATGAAGCGTTTGAGTCAGCCTCCCATAAGTTGGAAAGATGTAATCGAGGAGTTTCTCTTCATGGGAGGTCTTAGTCCGATCAACCCTAGTATGCGTCTTTGATGTGTGTGTGTGTGTGTGTGTGTGTGTGTGTGTGTGTGTGTGTGTATAGATATATATATTGGGGAGTGATCATGTGAGAACTAGTTCTCACGATAAGCTTCGTGAGAATTTTTTACATAGCCACCACATGGATGATCCGAACCGTTCACATTATTTAGAATGACAGATTTAGTCTAAATATGTAAAATCAAGTTATTTGGAGTTCATTTTTCCATCCATCATGTCATTATAAAAAATAATGATATTCAGCCATACAATTTGTAACACTTAAATGCATGGACAAACAAATCTCAAATGACATGATTTCTCATCTGTAGACTAATTTAGATGTGTAGATCAAAATGAACAGTTCATATTTTTCAATTTATATCTCCAAAAAAAGTTCACACTTGGTTCTCACCGAAGGAGTTCTCACATGATCATATCCCTATATATATATATATATATATATATATATATATATATATATATATATATATATATATATATATATATATATATATATATATATATATATATATATATATATCTTATCTTCTTTCATTACACATTTTAACCTTTTGTGACTCGTCTTGCAGGAACTGTTGGTATGGACTTTAAGGCAATGATCTCCAAGCGTTCAGGGTTGAGCGAAAAAGCCCCCGAGGAGAAGAAAAGAAAGAGGGCGGCAGTAAAGCCTTCTTCTGCGAAAGCTGCTAAAGGTTCTGCACTTACTTCTCCGGGAGTAAACTTGGAGTCTCCCCCTTCCGCTTCTCCTGCCCCATCCTCTTGGGGATTCACACTCTGTGTGGCTCTTGCACTGGAAGCTCCTCCTCTCACCGCTATGGCAGAGGCAATTCTTACGGAGGAGCACAAGAAGTTGTTCGTCCCTGATTGGTGTGTTATGAAACATGATGGGATCCTCGGGGATTCTGCCACCTACATGCAAGCGGTTCATCACCTCCCGACTCCGAAGGATAGAGCTGCCATGACTACGGGGTAGGTGGGCGATGATTCTTTAGAGATCGCGAGGACCAACATCGCGGTAAGATCTCAATTAATTTGTCATGGCCCTTAGCTTTTCATTATTTACTAGAGTCAATTTTTGCCTTTGTAACTTTGCAGGTTTCATCTCTTGTAGATCAATTGCCACTTCAGCAACCTGTTGAAGCTGGTTGCGGAGCAAGAGAAGGAGCTGAAGCCTGCAAGTGACCATGACCGGGCTGAGCGGGCAAAGACGGCTAAGGTGTTGGAAGAGGCGATGCACTTTGTCAAAGTATCAGGCGTCGCAAATCGCCTGGATGGTGTCAGCCTTGGCAAAGGCCAACGACTAGGCTGCCCAAGAGACTTCTAGTCGAGGTGAGGGAGAAGGCCGCAAAAGAGAAGGAGGATGCAGTGAAGGCGATGAGGGATGAAGCCGAGGATCATCAAGCCTCGAACATGGTGCAGTCGTATGTCAGGGCTCTTCGACACGTCGAATTGTGCATCTCGGAGTTTGATCGCTCGGGATACTCCCTGTGCGATCCTGTTTCTGAGGACAAGGAGAAGGAGGGAGAGGAGGATGAGGAGGTTGGGGAGATTGTCATAGTGGACCCTAAATCTGCTCTAGTTGTCATTCCGGAGGCGGTCGAGGGGAGTGGTCACGAGTCCACTCCTCCCATAGATCATTCGACCGAGGTGGGCCCTTAACTCCTCTCATAATCAGTTGTCTCTTTGTTTTTTGTTTTTTGCTTTGGAATAGATGCCTAATAGCGGACTGACCACCGCTTTATTGTATCTTTGCATTGCAATAAAAACATCCTTCATTATTGTCCCGTGCGATGTTTGATTCTTCTTGCATTTATGCGCATCTTGTGACTTGGTTGTTTTCGTTGGAGTGATCTATAATTTACTTTCGTCAGCAGGTGGTCTTATATGACGGAGGTGGTCGTTACTTGGTTGAAATCAAACGTCTCCGAACCAAACTTCAAGCGGTAGAACTAGGGCTCAGCCGCTCGCAAGGGAGTCTTTTTAAAGCGGAGACAGAGCTTGGCCATTTGAGAAGAGTATTCTCTCGGTGGGACATAGAAGCGAGGCTTAAGGACGAAGTCTCTCGGGAGGTGCTCCCCATCGGTGTAGAAGATCATCCCTTGGGGGAAGTGATTACTAGAGAGTCTTCGAGGGTCAAGCTCCTTCGCCACTCCTTACTTTCTGCTACCACCGTGAGGGACGAGCTGAGGAATGTAGTGATTGAGAGGAGCTTAGAAGTGGCTCATCTTAGGTGACCAGTTCTCGAGTTTTCTGTGGGGAGCGTGCCTCATCGGACCTTCAAAGTAAGGGACGATTCTCTTAGAGAGAGGATTGTTGAACTAGAGATGGAAATTCATCGACTAAAACGACTTCTAGATGGTGGTAACTTTAGGAGCACTTCTTGTTCGCATGAGGAACATGCCCAGGGAAAATCATTTCATGAATTGGCCCTAGCTTGCCTGAAATCCCACGAAATCCAGGGGACGCTCAGAGTAGAGTGGCTGGTTCGTCTAGTGGGCCGTCGGTCGGAGGGGTGGAAAGAATAATGGGCTCTAAAGGTACGAACCGACTTGCGGGTCTGGAGATGTCCTCAGAGGGCTCGAGAGAATGGAATAGCGCTCGTGTGGCAGCTAAAAACCGCAGGCCACGCATATCCCTTAAGAGGAGCGTCCCTCTCCCTTGAAGAAGTTAGGGAGATTTTTGTAATTTTTTAGAGGCTTGTGTTTCAGTAAAGCTTGTAACCGGATACTACTTATGGAATAAGATTCTCCCAAGTTTTTAAGCGAATCGTATCTTTATTAACCGGGACCTCCTTTTTACTATGAGTTTTCATTTTCAAATTTCAACAATCATGGGAGCAATTCTGAATGGTGAGCTGCTCCACACTTGCTTGTTTGCAAGTGGCCAAAATGGCGTCGAACAAAGTATTGGACTCCGAACTTGTTGTTTTAGAGTTTCAACAGTTGTAGGAACAATTCCGAATGGTGAGCTGCTCCGCACTTGCTTGTTTGCAAGTGGCTAAAGCGGCGTCGAACAAAGTGTTGGATTTGGAACTTGTCATTTTAAGTGTTTCAATAGTTGTGGGAGTAATTCAGAATGGTGAGCTACAATGAAATTGCTTACTTGCAAGTGTCTAAAGCGGGCTCGAATCAAGTGTTGGACTCCGAACTTGTCATTTTAAGTTTGTTTTGGTCGTGAAATCACACATGTATGTTTTAGTTGGAACAACAATTTGAACAGGAAATAAACTAAGTCTTTTTATAAGAGAGAAACTAAATGGCTGATTCTAAGTTGCAAGTCTTTATTACATGATTTGGCCTTGCTGTAAGCATTGACCTTATTGGAATGAAATAATTGCATAACAAAGGGGCTAGCTTTTGTAACTCCTATTTTTTATTTTTGTGCACTTTTGGAGTGTATTTTTCGTTTTGGTGAATTTTCTCTCTTGTATTTTTCTGAACCGTATATTGGAAATTTTTTTCAACATATATTCGTTTTATTTCATTTTGAGCTATTTGTGTTTGATTGGGTGTCTCTTTTGTTTCGTTCTTCATTAGTTGTGTTCTTTCTTCGTTTTTGGTCTCGTTCCCTTTATTCGTATTTTATTTTTCTTGGATGTTTGTGGTGGTGATTTGGTTGTCCTATTTTTCCCAATCATATTATTTGATCCCTAATAAGACTTTACCAAAGCCAATTTAAATCCCCAACCCTATTTGTTTTCCTATTTAATTGACCCAAAATCCAAAACTCATTGGTGAACCTACTACTACTCATAATACCCATTAACCCATTAACCCACAACTAGACCCTTTATATATAAAACCCTCTCCACTAAACCCTAACCCTAATTCCCCTCTCCTTCACAATCCAGGCCTCCCTCTCTCTCTCTCCCTCTCCTTGTTTGCACCCCGACCCACATACACAGCCAGCACCCGACGCCACCCTCCAGGTCGACCACCCCCTTCGGCCTACATCCACCCCGGCAACACCCCAACCCAACAGCCTACTTCTCCCACACCCGAGCCCTCATCTTACCCCTCCTTGGCCATCCCGACCGCCTCAAACCACCACTCAATCCCTCGACTCCTTTTTGTGGTGTTCTCTCGTGGCCGCAAGCCACTTTTATCATCTCGCCATCGGAGTTTTTGTTCGTGTGGAGATTTTCGCTCTAGTTGCTTGGATTCGTTGATTCGCAGATTTTCGTTCGTGGCTTTTGCTCATTACTCTTGGTTTTCGTTGTTCTTCATCTTCAGTTAAGGCAAGTAACTTGTGCTCCAATTCATTTGTTTGATACAAATCAAAAAGATCTACCTATAGTGCAGTTGGGTCTAGAGATGACTCTTGTTTGTGTTATCCTTGATGGGTTTTGTCTCTATTCTGAAAATTTGACCATAGATAACTCACGACACAATATGGACATAAATTAACTTAGGATTTACCCGTTCTTGATTTTGATCATGTATGTGAGACTTTTGTGAGAATTCGTGATTTGTTGAGACTCATATGATATATTTGGTGTGGACATATTAATTACCCTAATTCATGATGTTTGGACACTTGGTAGACTCGATTTCATGTTTGGATGTGTTTGGATCAATCTTCTTGAATCTATGTTGATTTTGTTTTTAGGGAATAATCTGTATTTTTGTCGCTGACCTGTTTTGTTTGCTGTTTTGGACTGCTTTAAAGTCAGTATCTTAATTTCGGTATAAAACATGAGTTGTAGAGAATTTCGTCTATTTTCAAACCCCTCTGACCTTGCTTGATTTTGTTTTCATATGAGTGAGTTATGACTGTTTTACTACAGAGGTGTCGATCTTTTCCAGATTTTGTTTTTCGGTAATTTTGATGACAAATTATTTTAAAGAACTATACTACATATATTATTTTGATCCAAAACTTTGGTCAGTGTTTTTTATCTAGTTAGGAATTACCCAGAATTTTGGTGAATTTTATTAATTAGTTTTATGTGTTGTTTCATGCTCGCTTATGAAATCTATACTTGCTGTATCTTGCTCGCTGTTCTGTAAAGAACCTTATTTTCACTATAATTCCTTTTACTGTATGAAAAATGTTTGTGAAATGTGAAAGTTAGTATATTTTATCTATTTTTATATCCCTTTGGCAGAATTGGATTTTGTTTCACTGGTTGCGAGATATCATAGTTTTCGTACAGCAGTGTTGGGAACTCCAAATTTGCCAAACTACTGTTTCGTGATGCTTTCTTATTTTTGATGACTAATCTTATTTTACTGAAAAATTATGAAACTTTATATTTAGATACTGGACATATAGGGAAATACCCCATATTTTTCGTGGATTTATTTAATGTGTTTTCATGCTGTTTTCCTGTTCATGAATTCGTATTCCTGATTTCTGGCTTAACCTATGTTCTGTATTCAAATCAGTTTTGAGCTATATTTTTGTGAATTAACATATGACTTATTTATACTCGCTGGATTCGTGTGGAAGTCTATTTTCCAGATCCTTTGACGGATCCAGATTTGGATATTTGTAACACTGGAAATCACTGTTTTACTATAGTATGGTCTTGCTGTCCTGAACTTGAGATTTGGCTATTTTATTCTTTTATGAGATATCTTGCACTCGTACATGTTTATCTTGCAACTTGCACTTGTCACATGATCATGCCATGTTATTCTTGATATATTTTGCACATATACATGCTTGTTTGACATTAATAATAAATAATCAAGCCGGGGTTTAAGGGACAGATCTAATAGTGGATAATTCAGAAATATGTACTCGGAAGGGGATCCACTGATCCTACGTGATTATTTGAGACATGATACTTGACACGTGATTACTTGATACTTGCACGCAAGACACGATACTTGCCACTTGCACAACTTGACACGTGATTACATGATACATGATACTTGGAGCTTGGAGCTCGATTACTTGACTTGTCTCCGAGTATACTGCCCTCTATGGTCCATTATGAAATCTAAAACGAAACTGTTTTGTTGTAGCAACTATGTAAGATGGTCTGCATGAAGTGCTACCTAGATAGTAATCACTACAAGACTTGAACATGCTACTTGAACATGATACTTGAACATGATACATGCTTGCTTGATACTTGACTACATGACAGTTGAGACTTGATACTTGATCTTTGTTACTTTTTTACATGACAGTTGTTCACTTGATACTTGATACAAAATTACATGATATTTGAAATGTGTTGTATGTTTACATGATACTTGATTACTTGACACTTGATACATGCCTTTTACACTTGTTCACTTTACCATGCTAGTTGTTTACTTTGACATCACACTTATACCATGTTACTAGATAGTTTTCCCATGTGCTTGTATCTTACATTATAAGTGGCCCGTAACTTGGAATTGACGAGTACTTGTTTTTCTCTTTTTCTCTTTCCTGCAATCGTTGAATTGCAGACTTTGGAAAAGAGGTTCCAGATGGTATCGGTGACATGAAGTATTAGTGCTACATTTTATTATTATTATTTCTTGTAGCTTGCTTGAACAATAATTGTATTCATGTACTTGGATTTATTCTTGTATTTGGGAAATGTGACTCAAGATAATTGTTTTATTCAGATCATGACTATTTGAGATTATACATTTGGTTTCAAGTATTCCTGTTGGTATTTTGGCTCAGTATGTGCATGTGGTTGATTCTTTTGCTTCCGACTCTTATGTTTCTTGAGAATGTTGTAAAGATTTCTTGAACAGCTTATGGATGATGAAAATCATTCGCTGGGATTTTGTCTCGTATTCGTATTCCATATTCTTCTTGGGAAGTGGGGCGTGACAGCTTTCTTGGTACTTCATGAAGTGTTCGGTGTTACAAGTTCTTGGCACCCTAATGCCCCTTGGGTCTTCAAGTTGATATGCCCCAGAGCGAACAACTTTGGAGATCCTGTACAGCCCATCCCAATTTGGAGCTAGTTTTCCTTTCTGGCTGGGGAAGGAGATTTCTAGCTTTCTAAGAACCAGGTCTCATTCTTTTAGGTTTGTGGACGGACCTTCTTGTTATAGGATTGTGTGATTAGGCGCTGGTAGATCTGCTGGCAAATGGACGCTCTTTCTTGGATCTCATCAATGAGGTCGAGGTTGCCTCGGAGGTCATTGGGATTTTGCGCTTCTGCTGGACGGGTTTAGCTTCAAGGGCTATGCTGAGATGATGCATGAGCAATTCTTCTGATATACCAGGCATGTCGACAGCTTTCCAGGGGAACAGGTCTTGGTTCCCCCTAATGTAATGAACGATGTCTGCTTTGACTTGGTGGGGGAGGACTTTGCTTACTTGGAATGTCCTGGTCGAGTCTGCTTCCGAAAGAGGAACTTCTTCTCATTCATATATTGGTTCTGAAACAGCTTGGTTTCCCCCTTGGGGGAGCTCTAGGATTTCTAGAGAAAGGACCAGACCCCCAACGAGGTCTTGTAGCATTTTCGAGCAGTCTCCTGACTTCCCCTGACTTCTCCTACCCTCGCTGAGGATAGGAATTCCATCTTCACGTGGGAGACCGAGGGTACGACGTGAAGCACAACCAAGCCGGGTTGGCCAAGGATGGCATTGTATGCAGCCTTTACATCAACAACCATAAAATTCATTGGCTCTGTTTGGGCTGTCGGGGCTTCGCGAGCGGTCACGTCAAGGGTGGCGACTCCCTCGATGGTCACTAGCACCCCAGAGAATCCATCGAGGGTGTAGCCAGCAGGTTTGAGACCCTCTTGAGACAGTTTAAGGCCTTGGAAGGCTTCTAGAGAGAGGATATTGATGGAGCTTCCATTGTTAACCAGGATTTGGGGCATTTCGTGATTAACCATGCCGGGACTAATGACGAGGGCATCACAATGGGACATTCGGACATCCTCTAGATTTTTGTCTCAAAACGTCACGGGGACTTCGAAGCTCTTGGTGTACTGAATTAACTTCTCGGATGAAGGCTTTTTGGGAGGATTTTGATTCTCCCCTTATTGGGCCTCGGTGGATGAGGTGGAGGATTGCTTCTGGTTCGGAGTCCTGGGACTCAGTAAGTCTTTCAGTTCGCTTTTTGGCTCCCCGAAGTGGGGGAGGATCAACTTTGTCATTTCTAAAATATTTGGCCAGTTGCCCTCTCTGAATGAGATCTTCGATTTCCTCCTTTAGGGCCCGACAATCGTCTGTGTCATGGTCGTAGTCCCTGTGAAATCGGCACCACATATCTCTGTTCCTTTTCTTGCCAGGGGTATTCATCTTTGAGGGAGGTTGGAGCAGTCCTTCCTTGCCGACTTCCACAAGGATAGCTGAGATACTGGCATTAAGATGGGTGAACTTTTCAAAACGAGGAAGAGGGCAGCGCTGGCCGTTGTTATCTTTCTGTAGTTTTTTGGGGCCTTTTCCCTCCGCACCCTTACATTTGTTCCCAGATGGAGGCTCCTTCTAATCCTGGGTGAGCAGGGCCTCTTCAGCCCGGATGTACTTCTCACTCCTTAGCAGGAGCTCCGAGAAGTCCCGGGGAGGCTTCTTAGTGAGGGACTCTTTGAGAACGACATGGTTGATGTTGTGTCGGAATGCTGCAAAGGCCAGTGATTGGTCGAAAGAGGCGATAGACCAAGCTTCGGTGGTAAAGCATCAAACGTAGTCTCTCAGGCGTTTGCCTTTTCTTTGAATAAGGTCCAGCAAAGACACCCTAATTTTCTCAGCTCGGTGACTACTGACAAAGTGGGTGAGGAAGAGCTCCTCAAACTGGTCAAACGAGAAGATAGAGGCTGGGGACAAATGGGAGTACCATTCTCTTTTGATCCCTTCAACGTGTTCGGAAAGGTCTTGCAGAGGAGTGAATCCGAGGCTTGATGGATCATCGTGAGAGTTTTAAAACTCTCGATATGGTTGGCTGGGTAAAAACTCTCGATATGGTTGGCCGGGTCAAACTCCTTGTTGTAGGATTCAAAGTGGGGCAGATTAAAGTTCTCGGGGACCGGAACTTCCATGATGGACGGGGAAAAGGGGGGTCTGCTTGGGAAAAAGTTATTGGTCCGTTGTTCTTCTTCTAGGTTGATTTTGTTCAAATGCCTTTCCATCTCTCGAAGGCAGTAATGGACCGAGTCGTCCCTTCGGTCAAATTTGACCGACCCTCGAGACTCTCCTGGATGAGGGATGCATTGGGGGGGGGGGGGGGGGGGGGGCGGCTAGGTGCATATAGGTCGCATGATATCATCCTTGAAGTTTTGGAATTCCACGTGGGTAACCGATGCCCTTCCGTCTTGGCGAACTCTCGGTGCTGATCGGCTCATTGGGGTGAGACTCCTTCGCTGATGACGAGGAGGGGACCCTCTCCTAGTCCTGGGGGAGGGAGACTTTCTGGGCCTCGAGCTTTAGGGAGATTGACCCCTCTGGCTTCTATGGTGCTCTGGGTGAGGAACCTCATCGCGGGCTCGCCTCTCATTCAAGCGGGTTCGAAGGTCGAGTCCTTATTGACGGTTGACGATGACTTAACGGAGGTCTCTTGAATCCTGAGGACTATGTGAGGCTGCTGAGCCGGTGGAAGGATTGTGGATCGAGACATGACCATAGAGAGGGGTTGCTTTTGATGGCTTCGATGGGAGCCCCCTGGTGCAACTCTCCTGGACACGGAATGAGCCTGTTGGGGAGGCGGCTGTTCAAGTTGGGGCTACTAAACTTGTTGTTCTGTTTGAGGAATAACATCTTGGAATTGAGGAGGAGGCAAAGGGGTGGCTCTTCGGCTGGACGCCGCCGCCTTCCCTTTTCATTCGAAGGCATGGCTAGAAACTATTTTCACCAGTGAAATATGGTCGGATTGCTTTTTCTGTTTACCACAGACGGTGCCAATGTGTTGCTACTAATTTTGGTGTAGGAGCAAACAAATGATATTTGAATTCTTCTAGAAAAAATAAAAGCAAACCTGCTGACTTCTTGCCAGTGTTGAATGTTTCGTGATGCTACCGCCGACTTGCAAAAAGTTCGAAACACTGGGATTGTTTCCGGCGAAAAACCTTCCAACACTCAAGACAGTAATTAAGAGGATTATGAAAGAGTTTTTTGTGGAGAAAATACTGATTACCTTTTTATGGTGGGGGTAGAGGGGTATTTATAGTCGTCTTTGGGAACAATTTTGAGATAATTATTTATCTCTACTTCCTGGTGTTTTTGGATAAGAAATAGAGTTTAAATCGTTTCATGATAAGAGATTTGTTTTAAACCGCCTCTTAAAGATAATTATGAATTTAAATAACTCTTTAAATGTCCTGGGTTTGTTCATAATGGGCTGTCACCCTTACCCAGTAAGACAGACCTGTTTTTGGGGTTATTGGGCTTGGAAAAGCCCAGTTCCCATTCTCGGACCTGTTTGTAGTGGAAATTACTGTTTTACCCCTAAGAGACTCGAGATTCGCACCTGATTCGAACAGTCCCAATTTGGTTATCTTTTTAGCCATAGAAGAAGATTAGTCATTATAGAAAAATAATAGATTAGTTATAATAGATAGCATGAATGCCACGTGGCAAAAGGAAATGAAGATGATCAATGTGAATTCTATCACGTGTTTAACATGAAAATGCCGCCTGGAGCAAGGAAAAATAAATAATGTCTATGTGGCCAAAGCAAAGGTTTTTAGAATTTTTATTAAATATTTAATAATTAATGTAGAATATAGAATAAAATCAAATCATATGTTTGAGGAATAGAGAAGAGTAGTTGATATGGCTAAAAATAGAACTAAATTGGGGCCGTTCAAATCAGGCGCGAATCTCAAAGCGGGGTAAAACGGTAATTCCCACTACAAATGAAAATGGGAAGTGGGTCATTTCCATGCCTAATAACCCAAAAATGGGTCAGTCTTACTGGGTCAGGGTGACTGCCCATTATGAACAAACCCAATACATTTAGAGCATCTGTAGTCGTTGGCTTATTTGCCAAATTTTCCAAAAAATAGAAAAAATGGTGATGTAGTCGTTGGCTAAATACCCAAAAATTTGTGTTTTTGGTGAACAATGGTCTGCTATATTTGGCAGAAGATATAAGAATATAGAAAAAATAGCCGACAAAAGATGATCTGACGAAAGATGATCTTTCGTCGGTTCAGTCGAACGAAAGATCAACCTTTGTCGCTCTAATTTTATTTCATTTTAATTTATCGTAGGGGAAATGATTTCCCATCCAATAACTTTTTTTAAAAAAATGATCGGACGGGAAATCATTTCCCGTCCATCGATTTTATATAAAAAAAACTTCTCGATGGGAGATGATCTCCCATCCAAACACATTTTGAAACTTTTTTTTATGAACTAGGCCTACACAAATTATTATGGGTATATATTAGGGATTTGATAATTAATGTAGAATATAGAATAAGATCAAATCATATGTTTGAGGAATAGAGAAGAGTAGTTAATATGGCCAAAAATAGAACTAAATCGGGACCGTTCAAATCAGGCGCGAATCTCAAAGCTCTAAGGGGTAAAATGGTAATTCCCACTACAAACGAGTCTGAAAATGGGAACTGGGTCATTTTCATGCCTAATAACCCAAAAACGGGTCAATCTTACTGGGTCAGGGTGACTGCTCATTATGAACAAACCCAAGACATTTAGAGCATCTGTAGTCGTTGGCTTATTTGCCAAATTTTCCAAAAAATAGAAAAAATGGTGATGTAGTCACTGGCTATATACCCAAAATTTGTGTTTTTGGTGAAAAAAGGTTTGCTATATTTGGCAGAAGATATAGAAATATAGAAAAATAGCCGACGAAAGATGATCTGACAAAAGATGATCTTTCGCCGGTTCAATTGAACGAAAGATCATCCTTCGTCGCTTTATTTTATTTTATTTTAATATATCGTAGATGATTTCCCGTCCAATATTTTTTTTTAAATGATCGGAAGGGTCGATTTTATTAAAAAAAACTTCTCGGACGGGAGATGATATCCCGTCCAAACACATTTTGAAACTTTTTTTTTATGAACTAGGCCTACACAAATTATTATGGGTATATATTAGGTTTTCATTGATATTTAATTAAGATTTAAGATTTATTTAAGATTTAATTAGAATTAAATTAATAGTTAATTAGAATTAAATTAGGTGTTAATTTGGGAAAAAAATCTTGGACAGGAAATGATTTCCCGTTCGTCGATTATTTTGTTGAAAAAATCCTCAAACGGGAAATGATTCCTCGTCAGACCCATTTTTAAAATGACAATTTTTTTTATTGGATGAGAAATCATCTATCGTCCGTCGATTTTTTTTAAATGAAAACAAAAATTTTTGGTTTAAACGACTACAGCCGAAACCCAAAATTCCTTTTCCTATATGCTAGATACCCAGAATTTGAAAGACAGCGACTACATATGCTCTTAAAGAGTAATTCATATTCAGGATTATCTCTAAGAGACGGTTTAAACCAAATCTCTGATCATGAAATGGTTTAAACTCTATTTCTTATCCAAAAACAGTAGGAAATAGAGGTAAATGAGTATCTCGAAACTGTTTCAAAGGTGACTATAAATACCCCTCTACCCCTGCCATAAAAAAGGTAATAAGTATTTTCTCCACAAAAGCTCTTTCATAATCTTCTTGATTACTGACTTGAGCGTTGGAGGGTTCTTCGCCGGAAAAATCTCGGTGTTTCGAACTTTTTGCAGGTAAGCGGCAGCATTGAGAAATGGTCAACACTGGGAAGAAGTCAGCAGGTTTGCTTTTATTGTTTCTAGAATAATCTACATATTATCTGTTTGCTCCCACACCGAAATTAGCAGCAACAGATTGGCATCGTCTGTGGGAAACATAAAATGCAATCCGGTCATATTTCACCGGTGAAAGTAGTCTCCAGCCATGCCTCTGAAGGGAAAAGGGAAAGCAGCGGCATCCGGCCGAAGAAACACTCCTATTCCTCCTCCACCCCCACTCCAAGAAGTTCTTCCTTAAACAACCAAAAAGTTCAGCAGCCTCGCCTGAACAGCCGCCACCGGGGGGCTCCTATCGAAGCTGTCAAGAAAAGCATCCTCTTCATGACCATATCTCGGTCCACAATCCTTCCACCGACTTGATGGCCTCGTGAGATCCTCAGGGATCAAGAGACCTCCGTCAAATCATCGTCCACCGCCAACGGATCGACCTCCAAATTCGCTTGAATGAGAGACGAACCCGTGACGATGTCCTTCATCCAGAACACCAGAGAAGTCAGAGGAGTCGTTCTCCTCGAAATCAAGTTCGGCACTCACTGCCGAGCGTTCGTGACACCGACCTTGTTACGGGGAAAAAATCAAGTTCGGCACTCACTGCCGAGCATTCGTGACACCGACCTTGTTACGGGGTAAAAATCAAGTTCGGCACTCACTGCCGAGCGTTCGTGACACTGACCTTGTTACGGGGTAAAAGTCAAGTTCGGCACTCACTGCCGAGCGTTCGTGACACCGACCTTGTTACGGGGTAAAAACCAAGTTCGGCACTCACTGCCGAGCGTTCGTGACACCGACCTTGCTACGGGGAAAAAAGCAAGTTCGGCACTCACAGCCGAGCGTTCGTGACACCGACCTTGTTACAGGGTAAAAATCAAGTTCGGCACTCACTGCCGAGCGTTCGTGACACCGACCTTGTCATAAGGTAAAAGACAAGTTCGGCAGATCGCCAGAGTCACTCCTAGTGCTCGCAGCTATGCCGAACTCGATTTCCTCACTGGAAAAGCCTGTCGAACTACATGTGGACCTCGGCCCCCTAGTCAGCGAGCCCTGGGGGGGTCTAAGGCGTGATCCAAATGTATAAGACCCCCGAACAACAAATTGGTGCTTCGCAAAGGTAAAAAGGATATCCCTGCAATAACGCCACATGACCATCAGAGCTCGTGAGCAACTCAGAGTTCAACCAACTTGAAAAATCGCCATACTACCTCCTTCAAGATTCAAAAACCTTCTATTTGGACTCCGATACAACTCCGTTAGCTATTAAAACAGTAAAACTACTCCTCAAAGGCTGACCAAGCTCAGTCTTCGGGAGTGGGGGGCTCGTGATATGGCTAAAAATGGGGTTTAATCAGAACCGTCCAAATCGGGCACGAATCTTGAGACCTGGGGGTAAAACGGTAATTTTGCCCACAAAAAAGGACCAAAATGGATATTGGGTCTTCCCTCCTAGGGCCCAATAACCTACGGATGGATCCACCAACAAGAGGGTGCAGGTTTTAACCCACTGCGCACCCAATCCAACAAGATAGAATCAAGGTCCCTGATTAACCACGATCAACGGCCCTGATGTACGTCTATCTTTTCACTGGGATTTGGAGATTAAATTCCTTATCTGATTACGGGGAATATACCTTATCGGATTACATTACTAATCTGTTTACGAGGAGAATATACCATATCAGATCACGGGGATTACATTCCCAATCTGTTCTCTAAGATGCCTATAAATACCCCCCATCCATCTCCATTAAGAGGTAATCAATCTTTCACCAGTTTTTGCGCTCATTCATAGTCTTCCTAGATTACTGACTTGAGCGTCGGAGGGTGCGTCGCCGGGAACAACCCCGGTGTCTCGCACTTTTTGCAGGTCTACGGCGGGATCGACGACCGAAGCCCGACGGAACAGGTATACAGGTTTACTATTCAGTTTCCCTAAGAATCCACAAATTCATCTGTTTGCCCCCACACCAAATTTAGCGGTAACATATTACATGCATATATACCACATAATCACAAGTTGCTCATTTACTAAATGAGCAAGTTGCTCATATCCCTTTACCCTATATATATATATATATATATATATATATATATATATATGGAAATGCTCCATTGAAAATGCAAATATCTGTGAAAATGTGGAAAACCATCTAGGCCGTTGTTGGAAACAACGGCCTAGGTTATAATGCATTATGGAACGGCCTAGGTGGTTTTCCACGTTTTCACAGACATTTGCGTTTTCAATGGAGCATTACTCATATATATATATATATATATATATATATATATATATATAGGGATAAGTGGTATGAGCAACTTGCTCATTTAGTAAAGGGTAATGCTACACCTGCAACCTTCTCTTACAACCTTTTCTTTTACAACCTTAGGTGGCACAATCTCATTGGAATGTATTGTAGAGTAGGTTGTAGTGGGTTGTATCTCCAATGAGATTGTGCCACCTAAGATTGTAAGGTTGTAAAGGTTGTAGGTGTAGCATTACCCTTTAGTAAATAAGCAATTGATGATGTGGCATACATGTGATTGGAAAAGCCTTAAAAAGGTTAGTTGTCCAATGTATCACATGCATGCCACATAATCAATTGCTTATTTACTAAATGAGCAAGTTGCTCATATCCCTTTTACCCATATATATATATATATATATATATATATATATATATATATATATATATATATATATATATATATGAAAACATGGACTTTTATTTACAACTAATTTTGTCATACTATTCAAATTTGAACAACATAATTGTTGATTTACTGTTTACAAAGCTTTTCATATGTTGTATCGTTCTGAAGACGTGCCGTAGGCACGTGCCCACGGGTAAATCTAGTAATATAATATAATATAATATAATATAATATAATATGTAGTATAACTCGTGCAATACTGCACATAATTTTTTTTTAAAATAAGAAAATAATAAAACATTTTTAAAAAATTCATCTAATAACATCTATATAATAGTGAAGATTCTAATTTCAATTTGCATAGAGTAAGAGTGGGGAGTTATCTCCTAATTTGCCCTCCTTTTTTTATTTTTAAAAAATGATAAAAATCATAGACAAAAGTGGTTTAGCATAATGTATTGTCACACCCCGATTTCCAAAAATACGGAATACGAGTATATGATATTGACCCAGCGAATGACTAACGTCACCTATAAGCTGTTTATCCGATCAACTCAACAATGTAATCAATATAGAACAATTGCGCAAGCAATAATAACAATCTCATGAACAATAAAACTTGAATTGAAGCAATATAAAATATCCAAGTACAATAATAATTCAACGTCAGGAAATAAATAACAATATTCGGGACATAAGTCCAATACAATAATGAATACCATCCAAATAATAATAAGTTTCAATACATTAAGTTTATTAAAGCAATATGCAATTAGAAAGCAGTAGTCTTCAGACTGTTTGTTCTCCAATTACAGCAGGCAACTATTCTCCAAAATCTGCAATTTAATAAATTGCAGGAAGAGAAAAAGAAAACAAAACGTCCGTCAATGCAAATTACGTGCCGCTTGTAGTGCAGGATACAAGTACATGGGAAGGATAAGCAAATAGCAGGAATATGCATGATAACAAAATATAACAACTAGAATGGCAAGATAAACAAGTGTAAGTAGCATGTAATAAGTGTCGAGTGAACAAGTATCATGTAATATTCGATATCAATAGGAACAATGATGAACAATATGCAATGTCGATGTTGTGTTAATCCTTAAGTTTATTATTCATTTTAATCCTAACTAATGCATGTACTACTATATCCCATGTGTTTCGTACCACAGGTTCGATGCATACAATCAATTTCGTTTAGACTACAGTGCTAGATTTTATAGTTCATGTATTGGGTTTGATGACGATAACGGTAATAACACTGGACATGTGTAATTCTTACACGATGCCGATAATGGTAATAATCACTGCCCATCATTCGAGTACAGTCTCCATATCATCAACTACTCTAGTTAGTCCTTTAAACCCTAGCTTGTTAATTATTTATCAATGCAACAATACAATATGCAACCAAGACATGAAATGAACGATAATAACAATAGGGAAACAATAGGATGATAACATGCATGGAGGTGTACTAGACGTCCAAACAACATGGTATAAGGTATTTTACAAGTATTCGATAAGTATAACACGAATAACACATCAAATACAGATATCTCAAGATAGCATGAACATATACATCAAAAGTGGTCAACCCTAGATTAATTCATGTCATATATGTCGTGAGGCAACTATAGTCAAATCATCACAATAGAGACAATATCAACAAGGGGTTCACACACGAATTGTCTCTAGAACCCAACTACACTACATGCAGTATTTTGTACTTGTATTTGTAAAGAAATTTCTCGTTCATAGGCCGTTACCGATAACTGATGAAACACAGCTAATGAATGGTTCATAGGCCTTAGCGATGCCTTTCCAGAACCAGGATACACGTGGGTCTACCCTGAAGCCCAAATTTCTCGTTCCATTCCTATGTAGATATCCCTGAACAAAATCTTGCCACCCTTCCCCATTATGATGGAAAACATTCCACCACAATTTACCCAGTAGAGCCAGATTCATATCTCGAAGATTAATAATACCTAGTCCTCCATGTATCTTTTTCATGCATGCCTTCTCCCATCTGATAAGGTGATAGCTGCCTCGATCAGGGTTTGCCCCTTTCCATAGAAACCGTTTTCGAGTCCGGTCAATTCTTTGAATTACCCATCGCGGCATTTCAAAGAAGGATAGATAATAGGTTGGAAGATTTGATAGGACTGCATTAATGAGCGTGGCTCTCCATCCCATTGATAGGGCTTTACCTTTCCAACCTGCTAGATGGTTCTAAACCCGGTCAATAATGGGTAGCCAATCAGCCTTTTTGATTTTCCCGGGTCTTAGAGGCAATCCCAGATACTGATTGGGGAAACTTTCTATGGAGCAGTTGAGAATTGTGGCATGTTCTAGTGCCTCCTTTGTTGTCAGGACAATGAGAATGTTAGCACTTTTGTGGAAGTTAACCCTGAGGCAAAACCAAGCTTCAAAACTATATAATATACCTTTGAAGGCGGTAGTTTTCCCGAGGTTTCCATTCCCAAATAGGAGAGTATCATCTGCATATTGGAGGATTGAGCAACCTTGTCGTTTGACTCCCTTGGCCACCAGAACAATCCAACCTGCTCTATTAATACGATGTTAACAAAACATATCCAGAGTACTGGACCAATGTACAGATATAGTAACAAAGTTTGTGAATAATTCGCTAAATTTGCTAATTACTCGCGAAGAATTCATCTGTCGAATCAATTTGCGATTTAATCGCCGTTTGCGTTTAAATCACGCACTTCGCAGATTATTAGCGAATAATCTGCGAATTAAATGAATTAATTGCTAAGTTTATTACTATTGTTCATATTTATAAATTTAAATATATATTTATTTAGGCGGCCGATACTAAGATACATTAAATTTTGTATTTATTTCTTCATGAACTTTTACCAAATTTTTTTGTGTGCCACATTTGCCGAATTCCGAATATTTTGTCGAATTATCCCCAAATCCCGAATTTGTAACTATGTGTACAGAGACTATCAAACAGGAAATAAAACATAATATCTCTAACAAACTCCTGAAGGGTGGGACAATTCTAAATCAGTACCACCATAATAATAATAAAGTAACAGAACAACTACAATCAAAGCAGCGGAGGTCCCATGGGAGCCAATATGTAACGCGATCCAGAAGGTCCCCCTCCCAAAGGGGGCAAAGGGGGTCTCCTCCCCGTCGACAACGAAGGAACCACACCGCTGTGAGCCGATCACAACCAAGGGTTCACCATGTTGGAGGGGCACCATTCACCCAGGCAGAATTTCGAAACATCAAAGAAGACATCCTACGAACCCTTAACATCACCCCAAATCCCGACCAACAAGCGCACAGCTTTCGCCATGCCACCACTCACGAAGGAGAGTCCCAAGGGTCGACTAGATCCGACCAGAGGAATGGCCCGGTTCACCGTCGCCTTCGAGAGTTGGAGAGGCGCCTCAGAAGGATCAATCCCGAAGAGGGTCAACAGGTGTAACACCTCGAAATTTTAAAATATCGAAAATGTCTGTTTTTATATATTTTGAGTGGTGAAAATTATTTTTGGTATATTTTGTTTAAATATTGATATCGGTATGGATATTTGTGGTAGATGGGTATTATTGATATATTAGGAGTCATGAGTGGAGATTTTATGTGAATAAATATTATTTATTTTATTTTATAATTTTGGAGGACTATTATGAGATAATTTTTATGTGTCCTTTTTGTATTGTTCGTATTATTAAAGAGTGGAGTGGGGTTTATTTGAAATATATTGGAGATTGGGGATATATGTGTAAATATACCTTATTAATTATTATAATTATTATTATTAATTATTTTCCAAACACCCCCCCCCCCTTCTTTCTCCTTTCTTTCCTTTCCCTTTCTTCTTTTCTCGATCACAGCCTTCAGGCCGAACCCATCGGCCGAAAGCTTCCCCGGCCAAATCCCTTTCTTTTCTTCGTCTTCTTCAAATTAATTTGGAGGGTAGGCTAATTGAAGGGTGCTCTAGCTCATGGCGGAGTCGATTTGGAGAAAGGAATTAGTGGAGGAAATATTGGCGACTTTGGATGCGGGATGGCGAGATGGTGTTTCGAGTCTTCACGGACTATTATGTGAGTATGAATATATTTACATATTTGTTGTTTTAAGTGAATCTTAATCTAATACGAATGATTGATATGAATTACGGAATAAGGGGTATTCATATATGGGAATTAGTGTTTGGCGTTGGTGTGTAATATGACGACTAATTACTCATGTCTCTGGGGTATTGATATAAACTTATAGATGATGGATTAGTTTTATATATATATATATATATATATATATATATATATATATATATATATATATATATATATATATATATATATACGGGGATAAGTTATATTTATATAAGATGTCGGTGTGGTGAATTGTTGTGATTTTGAATATCCAGTGTGATGGTAAAGTAATGGGTGTATTTATATATATGATGTTGTGATGCGTTGATCTATTGGGCGTATGCAATCACGTAATATTGAGATAATAAATAGTACGGTATACTCATGGCGTGTGGGGTAATGATAAAATAAATAATACAGTACAGTTGTGATGTGGAATATTATGATGTGATGATTTTTGTGATAATTATAGTGATATTTCTTTTGTGTGATGCATTGAAAGGGGTAAGTGAGTTGGGGATCATTGTTTATGCGAATGAGTTTAAATAAAAGATGAGATGCTATGAGGATAAAGGGTGATGTTAATATGAAAAGAAAATGTTAATAGTAATAATTTCGGTTAACTTGAGTTGATACCCCAGGATGGACCTGGGAGTGCAGATACCTCCGGATAGACCGGAGAGAGATATGATACCCCAGGATGGACCTAGGAGTGTAGATACCTCCGGATAGACCGGAGAGAGATATGATACCTCAGGTGGGACCTGAGAGAGATATGATACCCCAGGATGGACCTGGGAGTGCAGATACCTCCGGATAGACCGGAGAGAGATATGATACCCCAGGATGGACCTGGGAGTGTAGATACCTCTGGATAGACCGGAGAGAGATATGATACCTCAGGTGGGACCTGAGAGAGATATGATACCCCAGGATGGACCTTGGAGTGTAGATACCTCCGGATAGACCGGAGAGAGATATGATACCTCAGGTGGGACCTGAGAGAGATATGATACCACAGGATGGACCTGGGAGTGCAGATACCTCCGGATAGACCGGAGAGAGATATGATACCTCAGGTGGGACCTGAGAGAGATATGATACCCCAGGATGGACCTGGGAGTGTAGATACCTCCGGATAGACCGGAGAGAGATAAGATACCTCAGGTGGGACCTGAGAGAGAGTTGATTCCCCAGGATGGACCTGGGAGAGTAGATACCTCCGGATAGACCGGAGAGTGAGTTGTTACCTCAGGCTAGACCTGAGATATAATGAATATGATATGAAATGTGAATGAGAAAGAGAAGTATTTGGTGTAAGATAAAATGAAATAACGAAGTAAGTGTATTATGAGTTGAGAATAAAGAATAAATAAGTGTTAATAATAAATGGGGTAGTAAAGAAAGTGAATAGTGAAATGTGAATTATGGATGAGAAAGAAAATAGTTGTGAATGAAGTAAATATGAAAGTGAACGTGTTATAAGTTAGTGTATGGAAAGAAATGATAAATGCAACATGTGATTAATTTAAAATGATAATAACAGAGGAGACAGGTGTTCTTATGAATAATACGAAAAAATTGTATTATGTGCGTGATTATTAATGTGAAAAACAGTGTTGTTTGAGTTGTACCTTGGAATTGTGTCAAGGAACTACCTGCTTGCTATTTCTGTGAAAATAGTGGGAACTACCTGCCTTGGCTCAATTCGCAGGGTGAGTTGGTATGAAAGTGGTAATGATTGATGGAAATGAGAAATAAAGCATAATGAAGATGGAAAGTAGTTAAAGTGAATTAATACCGAAGCTATCGGCTTTAGGGTGCGATATATTATTGTCCAAACTATGTTTGGGGGTATGGAATATAAATTGATGTGAATGAAAGTGAAATCAATGATAACTTGAGTTATAAGTGAAGATGAAAGTAAGATCATAAATTAACTTGAATAATACCTAAATGCTATAACGGGATGAGAATGAGTGATAAAATATATTTTGATGTGATAAGAATGAGTATATAATAAGTGATATGTTCATGATGTGATGAAATGTGAGTAAATTGCAATGGGTAATGAAGTGTTATATTTTGTTATAAGATAGGAATTAATATGGTATTATGTGGATATATGCATACGTGATGATATGGGTTATAAGAAATAAATGAACGCGGTGTTATGAAATATGAAATTGAGAAAGAAAGGGTTATGAATGAAAGTGAGTATTTATGGAAGTAAAGAAACGATGAGGTGGTAGGAATCATGAAATGATAAGTAATTGTGTTGGGGATTTCAAAATGAGAAGTAATTGAATGTGAATTGATGTGTTGCTTGTGATTGGGTATAAAGTGAATGAGTTGTGTATATGTGTGTGTATATATATATATATATGCAGTCTTATAATATGATGCATTTAGCGAAAGGGTGTGAAGTTAAGGATATATATATGGGGACGGATGCAGATTTGTCAGGTATTTGATAAAGGCGTATTCTTGATGCTTTAATGTTTGGATTCAGGTTGAATCTTTTACCTTTAAAATTGTAAGTTGAATTTGTTTTATTTATATAGTTTGTTTTATTTATTAGATTAGTGAATTGTACTCACACCAGAAATGGCTAACCCCTTAGTGTTTGGGGGGTTAGGGGAGTCGAGGACGACCCTAGATCCCCTACTGTTACAGGTTCTCCTCAGTGCAGAGGTGAGGCGTAGTTGTGTAAGGTGGAGTTTTATTTTAAAATTTTTGTATAAATTAGTGAAGTGAATAGTAGAATCTATGGTTTAAATTGTATTTTTGATATATAAGCATGTAAAAGATGACGATGAGTATAGTGCTGGGTGACGTGGTATGTTTGTGACCCGTACCCACCTCGTTGTGGAGTACTGGGCTTTGTGGTAGGTTTTACAGAGGTTTTTCTAAAATTTTACCTCGTTTTTCAAGGAAATTTTTAGTTTTTAATTGATATTTGATAATCTGTTATGTGTTTGGCCCCCAGAACATTATATTATATTGCCTGTGTGTATCTGCTCATTTTGGCCTGGGGAACCCATGAAATTATTGTGTATTTTGTGAGCTACGGAATTTTGAGCAGAATTCCGTAAGCTTTTTGTGTTTCGGGGCAAAATTTACAGGGGAGACTCTGTCAAAATTTTTCCTGAAATATAACTTTCTTAGGTTATGATTGAAGTGATATAGAAATTGAAAGATTTGAGTTTGGAGTCAAAAAAAAAATTTGGGGCGTTACAGTTTGGTATCAGAGCCTAGGTTGACTAGGAATTTTTGTTTATCCTAGTGATCCTGTCATGTGTGTATGGGTTCATTATTGCTAAGTTGTGGATATGAAGTTGTTTTATGTGTTATGGGTGTTTTGCTAAGTACGGATTATATTATAGATGGTGCGATTTCTAATGGACTTTGGTCTGACTTAGGGTCAGTGTTATCCCTTATAACCCATGCGAGTGTTTTGCCTTATGGCATTGCCATGTTTTCCTTAGAGGCCCCAAGCGAGAAATTGAACACCATATTAGAGTTTTGTTATATGGGTTGCGGTATGCCGAGTGTGGCTATTTTCTTGGGGTCTTGTGTATGACATATAGGTGTATATCCTATAGATTGTGAGGTGATATGTTGTTGTGGTCATTATACCTTGCCGGGAGATGGGTTAGTAGTGAAGGCTATATATATGGTTGAAGTGTGAGGCAAGGAGGGTTCGGGTGAGATAGCCCGATGAAACCCGGTTTCCGATGGAATGTAATGCCTTGGACGATGTAAGTATGTCCGTTGGGTTTGGTGGTAATACCCAAGGAGAAGATTAAGGAGGTGGTTGGTAAACTCCTTGATCTATGAGATGATGGTTCCCTGAGGTTGAGTATTGAATATCGGGAGTTGAATAAGGTGACCATTAAGAATAGGGTGACAGATGTCTGAAGTAGAAGAAGAATATTGGTATTTATTGTGTCCCAAGAGTGGACGGTACTAGAATTATTTGGTCAATTTGATTTTTCTTTAATAGCAGAGGGCGACATGACCCTGTATGTGGGCAGTATATTAGTACAGCTGCTTATTCTGCAGCTGATCAGTCGAGTGAGGATTCGAAATTTTTGCTAGTTGTAGAAGGTGCATTACCTCATTCTGGATGAGATTAATGGATAAGCCTCTTTTGAGGTGTGTAGTCGACAAGGGAGTTATGCAGATTAGCGGCGATCAAGACTTTGAGTTGCTCAGTTGCTGAAGGTTCAATGCTATGTTATTTGATGACTATATTTGGAAATCTGAGAAGTTAGTGAGGAGAACGTCTTCGGAATTGTTTGAACGATATTCTTAACCATCGTAGCTCGAGGACGAGCTTCTTTTGAGGTGTGTAGAATGTAACACCTCGAATTTTTAAAATATCGAAAATGTCTGTTTTTATATATTTTGAGTGGTGAAAATTATTTTTGGTATATTTTGTTTAAATATTGATATCGGTATGGATATTTTTGGTAGATGGGTATTATTGATATATTAGGAGTCATGAGTGGAGATTTTATGTGAATAAATATTGTTTATTTTATTTTATAATTATGGAGGACTATTATGAGATAATTTTTATTTGTCCTTTTGGTATTGTTCGTATTATTAAAGAGTGGTGTGGGGTTTATTTGAAATATATTGGAGATTGGGGGTATATGTGTAAATATACCTTATTAATTATTATAATAATTATTATTAATTATTTTCTAAACACCCCCCCCCCCTTCTTCTCCTTCTTCCTTCTCCCTTCTTTTCTTTTCCTCGATCGAACCAGGCCTTCAGGCCGAACCCATCGGCCGAAAGGCTTCCCCGGCCAAATCCCCCTTCTTTTCTTCGTCTTCTTCAAATTAATTCGGAGGGTAGGCTAATTGAAGGGTGCTCTAGCTCATGGCGGAGTCGATTTGGAGAAAGGAATTAGTGGAGGAAATATTGGCGACTTTGGATGCGGGATGGCGAGATGGTGCTTCGAGTCTTCACGGACTATTATGTGAGTATGAATATATTTACATATTTGTTGTTTTAAGTGAATCTTAATCTAATACGAATGATTGATATGAATTACGGAATAAGGGGTATTCATATATTGGAATTAGTGTTTGGCGTTGGTGTGTAATATGACGACTAATTACTCATGTCTCTGGGTATTGATATAAACTTATAGATGATGGATTAGTTATATATATATATATATATATATATATATATATATATATATATATATATATATATATATATATACGGGGATAAGTTATATTTATATAAGATGTCGGTGTGGTGAATTGTTGTGATTTTGAATATCCAGTGTGATGGTAAAGTAATAGGTGTATTTATATATATATGATGTTGTGATGCGTTGATCTATTGGGCGTATGCAATCACGTAATATTGAGATAATAAATAGTACGGTATACTCATGGCGTGTAGGGTAATGATAAAATAAATAATACAGTACAGTTGTGATGTGGAATATTATGATGTGATGATTTTTGTGATAATTATAGTGATATTTCTTTTGTGTGATGCATTGAAAGGGGTAAGTGAGTTGGGGATCATTGTTTATGCGAATGAGTTTAAATAAAAGATGAGATGCTATGAGGATAAAGGGTGATGTTAATATGAAAAGAAAATGTTAATAGTAATAATTTCGGTTAACTTGAGTTGATACCCCAGGATGGACCTGGGAGTGCAGATACCTCCGGATAGACCGGAGAGAGATATGATACCCCAGGATGGACCTGGGAGTGTAGATACCTCCGGATAGACCGGAGAGAGATATGATACCTCAGGTGGGACCTGAGAGAGATATGATACCCCAGGATGGACCTGGGAGTGCAAATACCTCCGGATAGACCGGAGAGAGATATGATACCCCAGGATGGACCTAGGAGTGTAGATACCTCCGGATAGACCGGAGAGAGATATGATACCTCAGGTGGGACCTGAGAGAGATATGATACCCCAGGATGGACCTGGGAGTGCAAATACCTCCGGATAGACCGGAGAGAGATATGATACCCCAGGATGGACCTAGGAGTGTAGATACCTCCGGATAGACCGGAGAGAGATATGATACCTCAGGTGGGACCTGAGAGAGATATGATACCCCAGGATGGACCTGGGAGTGCAGATACCTCCGGATAGACCGGAGAGAGATAAGATACCTCAAGTGGGACCTGAGAGAGAGTTGATTCCCCAGGATGGACCTGGGAGAGTAGATACCTCCGGATAGACCGGAGAGAGAGTTGTTACCTCAGGCTAGACCTGAAATATAATGAATATGATATGAAATGTGAATGAGAAAGAGAAGTATTTGGTGTAAGATAAAATGAAATAACGAAGTAAGTGTATTATGAGTTGAGAATAAAGAATAAATAAGTGTTAATAATAAATGGGGTAGTAAAGAAAGTGAATAGTGAAATGTGAATTATGGATGAGAAAGAAAATAGTTGTGAATGAAGTAAATGTGAAAGTGAACGTGTTATGAGTTAGTGTATGGAAAGAAATGATAAATGCAACATGTGATTAATTTAAAATGATAATAACAGAGGAGACAGGTGTTCTTATGAATAATACGAAGTAATTGTATTATGTGCGTGATTATTAATGTGAAAAACAGTGTTGTTTGAGTTGTACCTTGGAATTGTGTCAAGGAACTACCTGCCTGCTATTTCTGTAGAAATAGTGGGAACTACCTGCCTTGGCTCAATTCGCAGGGTGAGTTGGTATGAAAGTGGTAATGATTGATGGAAATGAGAAATAAAGCATAATGAAGATGGAAAGTAGTTAAAGTGAATTAATACCCAAGCTATCTGCTTTAGGGTGCGATATATTATTGTTCAAACTATGTTTGGGGGTATGGAATATAAATTGATGTGAATGAAAGTGAAATCAATGATAACTTGAGTTATAAGTGAAGATGAAAGTAAGATCATAAATTAACTTGAATAATACCTAAATGATATAACGGGATGAGAATGAGTGATAAAATATATTTTGATGTGATAAGAATGAGTATATAATAAGTGATATGTTCATGATGTGATGAAATGTGAGTAAATTGCAATGGGTAATGAAGTGTTATATTTTGTTATAAGATAGGAATTAATATGATATTATGTGGATATATGCATACGTGATGATATGGGTTATAAGAAATAAATGAACGCGGTGTTATGAAATATGAAATTGAGAAAGAAAGGGTTATGAATGAAAGTGAGTATTTATGGAAGTAAAGAAACGATGAGGTGGTAGGAATCATGAAATGATAAGTAATTGTGTTGGGGATTTCAAAATGAGAAGTAATTGAATGTGAATTGATGTGTTGCTTGTGATTGGGTATAAAGTGAATGAGTTGTGTATATGTGTGTATATATATATATGCAGTCTTATAATATGATGCATTTAGCAAAGGGTGTGAAGTTAAGGATATATATATGGGGACGGATGCAGATTTGTCAGGTATTTGATAAAGGCGTATTCTTGATGCTTTAATGTTTGGATTCAGGTTGAATCTTTTACCTTTAAAATTGTAAGTTGAATTTGTTTTATTGATATAGTTTGATTTATTTATTAGATTAGTGAATTGTACTCACACCAGAAATGGCTAACCCCTTAGTGTTTGGGGGGTTAGGGGAGTTCGAGGACGACCCTAGATCCCCTACTGTTACAAGTTCTCCTCAGTGCAGAGGTGAGGCGTAGTTGTGTAAGGTGGAGTTTTATTTTAAAATTTTTGTATAAATTAGTGAAGTGAATAGTAGAATCTATGGTTTAAATTGTATTTTTGATATATAAGCATGTAAAAGATGACGATGAGTATAGTGCTGGGTGACGTGGTATGTTTGTGACCCGTACCCACCTCATTGTGGAGTACTGGGCATTGTGGTATGTTTTACAGAGGTTTTTCTAAAATTTTACCTCGTTTTTCAAAGAAATTTTTAGTTTTTAATTGATATTTGATAATCTGTTATGTGTTTGGCCCCCAGAGCATTATATTATATTGCCTGTGTGTATCTGCTCATTTTGGCCTGGGGAGCCCATGAAATTATTGTGTATTTTGTGAGCTACGGAATTTTGAGCAGAATTCCGTAAGCTTTTTGTGTTTCGGGGCAAAATTTACAAGGGAGACTCTGTCAAAATTTTTCCTGAAATATAACTTTCTTAGTTTATGATTAAAGTGATATAGAAATTGAAAGATTTGAGTTTGGTGTCAAAAAAAAATTTTGGGGTGTTGCAACAGGCCAAGAACTTTCAGCTGAGCAGACCCCCCTTCTCTAGGACCATCATGGAAGCCCATGTCCCTGAAACCGTCAAGCCGCCTCATTTTGAAACATACAACAGGGAGTCTAACTCGAATGATCATATTGGGAGTTTTAAAACCCTCATGATGATTCATCAAGCCTCAAACGCGCTCCTCGGTAAGGCCTTTCCAGCAATGTTGAAGGGACCAGCTAGAGAATGGTACTCCCGTTTAGCCCCAGCCTCCATCTTCTCATTTGACTAGTTTGAGGAGCTCTTCCTTACCCACTTCGTTAGCAGCTGCCGAGCCGAGAAAACAAGTGCATCTTTGCTAGCCCTCAGCCAAAGAAATGGTGAACGATTAAGAGATTATATCCGGCGCTTTACCGCCGAAGCCCGGTCTATTGCCTCTCTTGAAAAACCAGTAGCCTCTGCAGCATTCAGACACAACATCAATAACGCCGACCTCAAGGCGGCCCTTACCAAGAAGCCTCATTGGAACTTTTCGGAAGTCTTTCTTAGGAGTGAGAGGTAAATCTGAGCGAAATAGGCTCTCAACCCCCCCCCCCCCCCCCCCCCCACACACACACACACACACAATCGAGA
This sequence comes from Hemerocallis citrina, assembly GCA_017893485.1. NCBI lineage: Eukaryota > Viridiplantae > Streptophyta > Magnoliopsida > Asparagales > Asphodelaceae > Hemerocallis > Hemerocallis citrina. The sequence continues at coordinate 116,285,128 of CM030362.1, forward strand.
GGAGCCATCTTTCGGGAGAAAATATAAGAATACAAATGAAAAAATGGTCCCAGAAATTCCAGAAAAATGACATTGGCCAGCACCGCCCCTAACTCCTCGTTTTAAGAAGTTTACCCCCTTCAGTGCCAGTATATCAGCAATTCTTATAGAGGTGGATAAGGAAGGGCTACTCTGCGCTCCCCCTAGAATGAATACCCAGCGAAGAGGATGAACATAGAAAAGTGGTGCTGCTTTCATAGGGACCACAGTCACGACATGGATGATTGTCGGGCTCTCAAGGAGGAGATCGAAGAACTCATACAGCAGGGACACCTTGCCAAGTTTGTCAAAAAGGACAGGGCCGATCCTCCACCCCGAGGAGCCAACAAGCGAACCGAAAGGCCCGCCAAGTTACAAGACTCCGAATCTGGAGCCATCCTCCACCTTATCCATGGAGGTCCAATGGGGGGAGAATCAAACTCCTCCCGATAGGCCTTCATCCGAGAGGTAAGTTCGGTCCAGAACTTTCCCTCGACTAAGAACCCTGGGGTCTCAGTGACATTCTCAAACAAAGACCTGGAAGGCATCCAAATGCCCCATTGTGACATGCTCGTTATTGGTCTCTACATGGCCAACCACGAGGTGTGCCGAATCCTGGTCGACAATGGCAGTTCCGTCAATATCCTCTTCCTAGAAGCCTTCCAAGCCCTCAAACTTTCTGGAGATCGTCTCATGCCTGCCGGATACACACTCCACGGGTTCTCTGGGGTTCTGGTACCAATTGAAGGAATATTCACTCTTGACATGACCGCATGAAAAAAAATCCTGACTACCCAGACAGAAGCAATGGACTTCATGGTCGTTGATGTGAAGGCCGCTTACAATGCTATCCTGGGCTGACTAGGCCTAGCAGTACTTCATGCCGTACTCTCAGCCTTTCACATGAAAATGAAATTTCCAACCTCTACAGGGGTAGGAGAAGTCAAAGAAAACCAAGGGAAAACTCAGAGGTGCTACACAACTGCAATGGGGGGCTCGGTCCTCCCACTTGAAGCATTAGAGCTCCCCCGACGGAACAGTAAAGTCCTTTCCGAACTAGTTAACGAATTCAAGGAGATTCCCCTCTTTGGGGAAGGCAGACTTGGAATACAAAGCATAAAATGAAGTACCACGAGGGTGCCTAACAACCTCTCGTAGAATTAGGTTTCCGGTTTTCAATAAGGCTGCTACTTCTGATACGGCCAAAGCATGCAATAACGACTCGCACCATTGAAGCGACCACTTTGTTTGACTCAATAAAGCTTAGATTTTTTCTATTAAAAAAATTATTACATTGGCCTCAGGTCTATCTCCCTGAGTCACATCTATGACTCATTGAACGATAAATTCGGAGTCCAGCTTGTCCCACAGGGCTGCTCCCACAACTTGCTAGGCTCAAAGGACGAGTTTGGAGTCCAACACTTTGTTCGACGCTGCTTTAGCCACTTGCGAACAAGCAAGTGCAGAGCAGCTCACCATTCGAAGTTGCTCCTACGACTCATTGAAAAGTTTGGAGTCCAACAATTGGTTTGACACCGCTTTAGCCACTTGTAAACAAGCAAGTGCGGAACAGCTTACCATTCGGAATTTCTCCTACAACTAGTTCAAACCCCCAAATAATAAGTTTGGAGTCCAACACTTGGTTCGACACCACTTTAACCACTTGCAAATAAACAAGTGCGTAGCTGCTCACCATTTGGAATTGCTCCTACAACTCGTTGATAACTCCGAAACAACTAGTTTGAAGTTCACAATCATGGTTCGAAATTGCCCTCACAGCTTGCAAGTATGCTATTTCGGGGCTCGAAATGACCATTCATACTACTCCCACTGCTGGTTAAATTTTGCAACAAGAAAGTTCGAATACCAGCTCTGTCCCAGGGCTATCTCCAAAATTTTACTCGAACATACTGAATCTAGGGCCTAGCTCGCCCTAGGAGATGTTCCCTCGGCTCGTCAACTCTCTTCTTCCTAGCCACACCAGTAACTCCCTAACTCCATGCGATGGTGCTGGAGTTCAGCTCTTTCGAAGAGCTTCTCCTGCAACCAATTCAGCTTAAAGCATCATATATGACGTCCAATCCACTCCTCGAGTTGCCTCTACAAGCTTGCTGGATTCAAACAACAGGTTTGGAGTCCAACACCCTCTTCGGGTCGCCTCTACTAGGCTGTCAGGTCGAAACGGCAAGGTCGGCGTCAACCCCTTCATCGGGCTTCTTCTACAAATTTGTTGGACTCAAATGTCAAGTGCGGAGCTCAACTCATACCTATAGTTGGTCCTCAAACTCGCCTCCCGAACGGCTCTCTCCTAGAGTCTGGGGATGCTTTTCATTCCGCTTGCCTTCCGAGTGGCCTTCTTCCAAACAAGTTCGAAGCTCAACTCACCCCTAGAGTTGCTCCTCAAACTCGCCTCCCGAACGGCTCTCTCCTAGATCCTAGAGTTGCTCCTCAAACTCGCCTCCCGAGCGGCTTTCTTCCAAATAAGTTCGGAGCTCAACTCTCCCCAAGAGTTGCTCCTCAAACTTGCCTCAAGAATGGCTATCTCCTAGAGCCTGGTGATGCTCTTCGTTCTGCTTTCTTTCCGAGTGGCCTTCTTCCAAACAGGTTCGAAGCTTAACTCTCCCCTAGAGTTTATCCTTAAACTTGCCTCCCGAGCGGCCTTCTTCCAAACAAGTTCGGATCTCAACTCACCCCTAGAGTTGCTCCTCAAATTCTCCTCCTGAACGGCTCTCTCCTAGATCCTAGTGATGCTTTTCGTTCTGCTCACCTCTCGAATGGCCTTCTTCCAAACAAGAACGGAGCTCAGCTCACCCCTAGAGTTGCTCCTCAAACTCGCCTCCCGAGTTGCTCTTTCATAGCTCCTCCATGGTGAAGCTCGTCTCCTTAGCCCACACGAGTGAAATTCCACTTCTGGACACTGAAGCTCTTCTCAACCTTACAAAGATAAAGATATTGCGAGCCTGTTTTGACCCTAAAAACGAATGATTCTTCAGCAAACTCCTGAAGAAAAATTGTAGTTCTTCGAGTCACCTTCGAAATGAGTGGTCACATGCTCCAATCAGACCTCTGTAGCACTGGTAAAGCTGGTTACAACACACCTGCACCGAGCCAATAAAAAGTTGACCGAGTCAATGGTCAATGGTTAAAGTGTCATGTGTCAGCACGCCGAAGCGTTGAGGTAGTTCGAAGTCGCGCGCCGAGCAAATGAGGCCCCAATCAAAAACAGAGAAAAACTATACTAACCGGTCAACGGTCAACGGTCAATAACCACGTGTCAGCACGCCAAAGTATTGTGGCAGTTCGGAGTCGCGTGCCGAGCAAACGGGCCCCAATTGTGAAAATGCCAAAAAACCGTCAATGGTCAACGGTCAACATTCAACGTTCAACGGTTAACGGGACACGTGTTGCGCATCTGAACCACCTCTAACATTCAGAACTTTCTGAACTTGCGGAACTACCTATACTTTTGCCGAACTTGCCGAACTTGCCGAACCACCTCTACTCTCGTCGAACTTGCCAAAGCTCCTCGCCGAGCTCCAACCCATCTCCGCTAGAGCTCGAATCCTTGCCAATCTCCAATAGTTGCCAAGCTTCCCTTGCCAAGCTCTTCTTCATAACTCCTCCATGGAGAAACTCCTCTTCGTAGATTCCCGACACTCAGACTCTTCTCAACTTTATCGAGGCAAAGACATTGTAGGCCTGTTTTGACCCTAAAGAGCTTTAGCAAACTCCTGAGGGTAAATTGTAGATCTTAGATTCAGCTTCGAAACAAGGGGTCACACGCTCTAATCGGACTTCTGTAGCACCGGAAAAGCTCATTGTACTGTAACACCATGTAGATCTCTCAAAAACGCGCCAGCAAGTTAAATAAAATGAAATAGCTAACATCTACAAGAAAGCAAGTTGGTCAAGTGGTTAGGTTGCTTATCCTCCTTCTCAAAGAGCCTAGGTTCGATTCCAAACAATTACATCTTCGACAACTTATCTTGCAGCCGAGCTACATATTACACGTGCACCACACGCGCTATTAAAGAACAAAAAAAAAGCTGCAAAAGAGAGAAAAAATGGTTGGATCTCCTCAATGATCTGTGCTCATACGATTGATGCTTCAGATTTCACTACATCATCAACTTCGAAAAAGTACGTGCAGCGCACATGCTACGCCGAGCTTCGAAAATGAACGTGTACTGCATGTGCTACACCAAGAAAACATGCTCCCGAATAGAAAATGGTTCAAATTTCTCTTTAAAATTTGTGCCAAATTATGATCAACGTTTCAGATTCGATCAAAAGAAAAAGCACGTGTACCGCACGTGCCACACCGAGCTTCAAAAAAGCACATGTACTGCACGTGCTACACTGAACAAACGTGCCCCTGAGCTGAAAATGGAAAAAAGTTATCCTCCCGATATGTGACATATCGTGATCGACGGCCAAGATTCGAGCAAACACCGGCAAGAAGTCAGCAGATTTGCTTTTATTGTTTTAAGAAGAATCTCTATATCATTTGTTTGCTCTCACACCAAAATTAGCAGCAACAGTAGTCATCATAGAAAGGTAATAGATTAGTTATAACATTTAACAACAAAATGCCACTTGGCAAAAGAAAATGAAGATGATAAATGTGAATTCTATCGAGTGTTTAACATGAAAATGCCACCTGACAAAAGGAAATGAAGATGATCATAAATGTGAATTCAATCACGTGTTTAACATGAAAATGCCACGTGGAGCAAGGTAAGGAATAAAAAATGTCTCTGTGGCCCAAGCAAAGAAATCAATACTATGCTTTATATATATACTAGATTTGCCTGTGGGCACGTGCCTACGGCACGTCTTCGAAACGATACAGCATATGAAAGTCTTGTAAACAGTAAAATAACAATTATGTAGCTTAAGTTTGAATAGTAAAACAATAATTAGTTATAAATAAAAGTCTAAGTTTTCATTAGTATATGTTGAAGAATAATTATAAATGGGGGTTTAAAATCCAACTTCTTAGAACTTTGAGTGTGAAAAATAATGAAATTTAACTGTTAATGAGATATTTGTTATTTTCAATGTAACATGAGCAATAAAAAAAATGCATAAAAAATCTAAAAATTTACAATTCTGAAATATGAAAATATAAATTTCTGAGTAAATAGAGAGAGAATGAGAGAGAGAGAAATAAATAAATAAATAAATAAAGGAGTTGTTTTGGGGGAATATGATAGTTTCGGGGGGAACTTTGGGGCGGGAAAATATGTTTTGTGACGTTAAATCTGGACAATTGATTTCAACCCTATTGAATGAGAGCCACTTGATAGCTTTCTTTGTGTTTTATTTTATATATATATATATATATATATATATATATATATATATATATATATATAGTCATGTTTTTATGAGATGGTGAGATGGAGTGTTTTTTTGTGAGATGGACGATTTGAATCATCCAAATCTCGATCACACCGTTCACATCATTCTACATGTCATCTAGATGGTGTGTACAAAATTTTAAGCGATTTGAAGACCTCTAGCCTTTGCATTAAAACGTTCAACACATCCTGAAGATGATGTGAAATACATATATATGTATTTATTTGAACGCTTTGATGCATAGGCTACAGGTCTCCGAATTGCTTGAAATTTGGCACACATCATCTTGATGACATGTAGAGTGATGTGAACGGTGTGATCGAGATTCAGATGACTCAAATCGCTTATCTCTACAAAAACATTTTCATCTCACCCATCTCACCATCTCATAATAGCATGACTTATATATATATATATGCATGCTAGTGCTTGCATCTGAATTGTACTTATTTTTCACATTGTCTGCTATCTTTCATCCTTTAAACTTCTCATTCCTAACAAGGGGCTCAAACATATGATGGGACTTCTTTAGCCATTGATTTTTCTCGTTTAATAAACTGTAAAATTGCCATGTTCTTAACAATAAATAATAACCGACCACAATTTCTTCAGCCTGTACACATTTTCATTGGCCTTATTTAAACCAATAATGGAAGATTATTATTCTGTAGGACTTAATGTAGTAAACAATATAGCATGCCACTAAAAATAAATAACAGAAAAAATCGTTATTTTTTGTGGACATGATCTATTTAGCACATCTGTACTTGGAATCTTTCTCGCTTCACTAAGCGATCGAAACATCTTAGCTAGATAGCAATAAAATGCTTCATTCCTGCTTGTTAATGAGACACAATGTCAAGTTGGTGCTTTAATATTATCCATTTATATCATAGTTCTACTCTATAATTTTGTATCTTTAAACAATATGATTTATTGATTTTTGCTTGAAAGCTTGTAACAGGAACGAGTGTGTTTCTTTATTGTATAAATTTAGATAATCTTATCATGCACATGACAAATATGATCACCATTCGCATTAGACTTGGATATAATATCTATACTTGATTGTTTAATCCATCTACATTTTGTTTTCTAGGATAAGAGACAAGCAATCTCCAATCATCATAATTTAAAATTTTAAACCTTGCACTTACCTTTTATATATTTGACTTAATAGATAAGATGTGTTAGATGATATATTAGTTTAGTCTCATATTAGTTATGTATCACTTTAGTCTTCTATTCTCTCATATGTGTATGAATCATATTGTATTTAGTTTATTAAATCAATCATTAAAGAATTATTCTCATCCAATAATCTTATCATGGTATCAAAGCCAATAATCCTATAAGGCCTATACTAATTTTATCCTCGTTGTCGAGGGGGAGTGGTTCTTGTCTTCATTGGAATCACTCTACCTCCCGAAATCTCTTTTCCGCTCCCGATCAAATACCAAAACCCTAATCTCCTTCTCCCTCAATCAACAGCCCCAAGACCCTAGCCGTCATCACCTATCTCGCAAACCCTAATCCCAAATTTCCAAAAATCAAAAATCCTTCTCAAAATCCTTCTCAACAACTTTGGCAACAACCAGCGATCATGGAGCCACCATCAACACCATCAACCTCTCTTCTCCGGTGAACTCCCGGCACCACCAAAAACAGCCTCCATCTTCCTCAACACCGAAGCATCAACTTCGGCTCTCGAAGAACCCATCATCTTTAAACTATCGTCGAAGTTGCCACCACCACAATCTTGTCGACCTCTGTCAGCAGCAACAGCCATGGCCGATGTTGACCCCGCCTCCACCGCCGCAGTCCGGTGCCATTACGCCGCCGCCTCTCCGATCGCCACCCCCTTTTTCCCTCCACATAGTTCTGATGAAAGGGGAGGGGGGCACTTTTTTACTCTTTCCCTATCTTCATCAAGCTCTCCATCTCTGAAACCCCAAGCCAAGAATCGCTATGGATCTGGACCTAGGTTCCATGGCGTCGGCGATCGGCGTGTCCGTCCCCGTGCTCACCTTCCTCCTCTACCTCTTCTCCACCATCCCTGTGGGCTTCCTCTGGCGCTTCGTCCCCGGTGCCTTCCCCAAGCACCTCTACGCCGCCCTCTCCGGCACAGTCCTCTCTTACCTGTCCTTCGGCTTCTCCTCCAACCTCCACTTCCTCATCCCCATGGCCCTCGCCTACGCCTCTATGCCCCTCGTCCACAACCACTACGGCATCATCACCTTCGTCTCGGCTTCAATTCAAGATCCATACCTGGCCCAAATATTCTTATGGGTTTTTGTTTGATTACCCGACTCCAGTTCCTCTCCAACCCGACCCGTTTTTCCAAACCAAACCCAAACCCAAACCCATTTTCTATTTTTCTATTAAAAAAAAAATCTTTCTTGCAGGTCTTCAACTTCTATAGTCTTCATCGGCAAACTCAGGCTGAGTTTGAGAGGGGCTGTTATTAACATCTAGTTCTCAGTTCAGGGATGATAACCCACCACATCGACAATTCTCAATTCTGGGGTGGGATCCTATCATCAACCATTCTCAAGGCAGGGGTGAGATCCGATCTGTCTATTTCTCAGTTCAGATGTGAGATCCCATCAGTCTATTTCTCAGTTCATGGGTGAGATCCCATCATTGACTATGTCTCAAGTCAGGGGTGAGATCCCATCACAGATCGGGATATGGAGATCCCGCCACTGTTCGGGGTGAGATCTCAACAGTGCGCCATCACTACTTCCTTCCGCAACACTCTACTTCTCAGTTCCGTTACATGCGCCATCAAGCGTCGTCACTGCACCACAGTTGGTCGTTCCTTCCACATCAACATCGTCAGTATTCCAAACTCTTGTTGCTTGACTTTGAGAGGGGTGTTAGATGATACATTAGTTTACTCCCACATAGGTTATGTATCAGTATAGTCATTTATTCTCTCCTATATGTATGAGCTATATTGTATTCAGTTTATTCAATCAATTAATAACACTACAAACAAGAACCTAATTCTCGGCATTTTTTTTCCTTTGCCCGGCGTTTAAAAATGCCGGGATATACCCGACGGCGTTTCCAAAAATGCCGCCCCAAACGCCGTCCATTCCCCCGCCAGGGTTGATTTATGGAAACCCCGACGCTTCCAAACGCCGGGCAATGTTCAGGTAACCACGACGTTTTTTAGTATTTAACCCGACGCTTTACACGCCATGGTTATGATTTAAATTTTTTTTGGGGCATTTTATAATCCCCAGCATTTTAGAAATGCCGGGGAAGGTCTTAGAAATGCCGGGGTAGCTTCAATCCCGGCGTATGGAAAACGCCGGGGAAGGTTTTTGGTTTTTTTTCCCCCTATTTCAAAATACAAAAAAAAATAGATTTAATATTTAAATACACAAAAAAACCTATGCACAATTCATAATAATGATCAATACAATATATTTCATCATTAAGCAGTTCACCACTTTTTATTGATTCCTCTATCTGTATATAAACTTATTTAAACATAACGTTAATCTTCATCACCACTTTTTATTTAAAAAAAGGGTTCTTCTAATAACAAAATTGAACGCACACAACAGACTACAGTTTTACACCCAAAACCAAATACAAATTAACTTTGCAAAAGGAAAGACCAAACTACAAGCTTTACAGAAGAAGCATGAACATAGTCCCAGTATGAATGAACGAAATCAGTCATCTGGGCGTTAGATCTCACCCATCATGATGCGGTTGCTGTGGACCTTGAAGCCGAGTAGAGAAGGATCAATCTACCTTCCTTTCTTTCCCTTCCTCTTGTTGTTTCCTTTACCACCATCATGTTCAACCCCAGATTCCGGTTCTTGAGGAACCGTCTTCTTGGTGCTCTTTAGCATGTCAATGAAGGAAGACGCTTTTGGAGCATCACTAGTGGAGGTTGACAAGGTTTGCCTGAATCTTATATCCTTTCTGTTTGAAGCAGGAACAGCAGCAGCATCCAAAGGATTTCCTCTCAGTTCTCTCCTTCCACCTGAGTTGAGAAATTTCAGTTCTAATAAGTTCCAATCCGAAACTGAATATAAGAATGACACCTATAAGTTTTTAGAAATGTATTCATAAATGCATAAGATATACAGTAGATGCATAAGATATATAGTAGATTAACTGAATATAAGAATGACACCTAAAAGTTCCATGAAGCTAGAGTGCACTAAGTTGGAGTGTCATAAGTGTTTCATTATAATTCAGAATACATATTTATATCTAAATATCCTAATTAATAATAAAAACATACCTGAACCTGCAGTGTTTTGATTCACAGAGTCAGTTTCTGACAGCATTTGATTTATTGCAGCAAATGCCTGAGCATTTGTCTCCACGGCAAGCATTTTCAAAGCAACTCTCCGCAAATAGTCTGTCTGAAATATCAAAAAAATGAAGATTATTATTCAGTCACGCTTATACAGTTGAAATTATGACAATTTAAGCAACGAAGAAGTTAGCAGTTTTGGAGCATTACAACTGTACATCTGTAAATGAACACTAACATTTTAAAGTAGCCAGTGGTTCACATAACTAATTAATAGTGTGGTTGTCTAGGTTTCTCATTTTTCGTTTTTTTAACTCAGAGATGGCAGGTTGTCTAAGTTATAGCCAATAAATTTAATATGACTCTGTCGTGCCGCAAGCTTAGTTAGTTGAACATGAAATGGAAATAAATTAGAAGAAATTAAAGAATAATTTGGGACACAAGTAGTGAAAAATGGACCGTTCTCAATCCGAAACGTTGAAACAAATTTACAAAAAAGAAAAATAAAACAGAGAAAGGCTGAAGCTTTCATCACAAAGAATCTTCTCGGCAGATTTCTCGGATAATGAAGGAGTGGATCCGAATATGTACGGAGGTCTCTTATACATTATGCTTCCACTAATTGAAGCATCAAACAGATTGTACTAATGGAAAAAAAAACATTAGTACCTTTTAATCTACGAAAGGAAGTCCACCTACTTCATTGTCTTTCATGCGTTCGAAGGCTTCAAGAATTAGCTCATCACTTTATCTGATAACCTGACAACCGAAAACACATAGGAATTAAGGCAACAAAACTGCATTACAGTTATGGAAACAAGAACTCGATCTAATGAAATTTGATATTATAATGAGTTTAATTTCATCTTTCTGCAACAAAGAAGATGTAAATGAAAAAAGCAAAAATAACACCACCCTACAATTAAACTCTAATGTTTAATGGAACTTCATTTGGTTGGTAGGCCCTATACCAATATAAGACCTACATAAACACCGAAACTTTAGGGTTTGAAATTCCTTACGTGAAGTATACAGCAACCAACATACATACGGAAAATTCGAAAATTTAGAATATGTCAATCTTACAACAATACGGACAGGGCAGTGGACAGCATTAAGAATTTCAAAAAATGAACATGACTTTGAAGCTTTTTCTTCAAAATAGAACTAAATTATGCTACCCCAAACTAAATACACAAAGTCATTAGGTCAGCCACAGGTTGACTATTTGAGCTTGAGGAACATGTCTTATTGAAGAAAACTTGAAAAATGGGTTTTGTCCACTGTAGAACTCTGTTATAACAACTTTGTTGGATGATGACATGCAAGAGTCCATTGTAGATCGTTTATAGCTATTCTCTTGACACTCCCACCGATCTTTGATTAATTGCTACTATTCGTTCATAACTTGTTGAATTATTTTCTCGACACAATAATTATGCACATGTCACTATTGAACAAAAAATTGCACTTAAAAACAAAAGACATTAAGAATTTAATGATGGAGATCGAGCAATAGTATGGTACAGTACAGCCTGTGTCCTACATAAAGTGCTTTCATACTTAATCTTGTGCAATTGGGGCACACAATGTCATCAACAAACAAAGGGCAAGGATTTTTTAAATTGATTTACCACATTATTGAAAATCCACCTTTTTTATACAAAACATAATCTATATGCCTAACGCAGTCCCGCTCACCAAAATGGTCACCACTCCATTGTTTTGCAAGAAAATTTCAATCATCAAGGATCTTTGATCACAGGATGATGATTGTTATATGGCAAGCTACCCACAAGTATCATGTCAAGTGGAAAGATTGCCAGCTTTTAATGCTACAAGAATCACTATTATGAATCACTATTAGTGAGTTCTGCCTTCAAGACGATGACTTGTGTGAGTGGTATCCACCTTATTACTTATCAGAGTCAGGTGTATCAAAATATTGAAAGAAATTAAATATCAAAGAAACTTTGGAAAATTAATCTGATTTACATTATGACATATCATTAGAATTTGACTTGATATATTCTACTCAGCAATTCGGGAATTGCATTTCCTAGGAGATTATGCATTTAGGAAGGAATTTATATGGCAGATATGTAGGGCCCAAAAGGTTTAGAATGTCCAAATAAAAATTGATTTTTTTGTCTCCCTCAATTATACTCTTCTCTCCAAGCCTTTTTTCTCTCCTATAAGTTTTAGATTAATTGGGCCACCAGTATAGCTCACAACTACACGCCATGCATAATAGACTAAGCAAATGGCAATCTACATTTGTTGCATTGAATATCTCTGAGCTTAAAACTTTGGTGTTCAAAACAAAAAAATGTATAGAAAGCAACAACCATATCAAAACGAGAACAGATATTAGAAAAGAAAACCTTCTATATGCAATGTACGCATAATTCTTCATTACCTTCTTTTTCATGCAATGGACTTCTAGTCTATTTAGTTAAATTCATTTCATAACTTCATGCAGTCAGCTAACTAATAGCATAAAGTGTACTGATACATCAAAAACACTTTATAGTGCTAGGCATTTCGAATTCATCAGACCAAACAAAGTTAAAATATTTTAATATACCTCATCAACAAAGAAGCAAAGACTACCAAAATTAACTTCAGAGGCACCTTTCAAACAATTATATATGAAACTTACATTGCTTTCATCACCTTCAAGAAACAACTTCAACCACTTCATAGACCTCTGCCCATATTCAAACAGGAAAGGAGAAACTTTATCCACTATGACTTCAATGTTCTTCTTAGGAAGGAATCTATAACAAAATGTCAACCAAAATCTAGTTAACACAAACAAAATGAAGTTTCCCTTTCCATCATTATACTTAAAACTTCGAGTCTATCATTAAGTTTAGGTTGTCACTCAATCACCTAGTTCTTGACTAAAAGAAGAATCTAACTGGTAGAGCTATTTAGGTGTCTGCATATGGGCATAGTTGGGTAGAAGGTGGACTAGTTGGACATGAAAATTAGCTTCTTTAAATAAATATTAACTCCTTGCACTTGCCAAATTCCATAATAGTTAGTTTCCAGTACATGACTTCCTATTACACAAAGTGTTTTGATTTTTACAGCATTACTCGAAACAAAGATCAAATTATCATAAAAAAGAATGTGCCCTTCACCAGCAGAATAAAAATATTAATGTAAAATCAAACAATGCAAACTCAATTACCCTTTATCACTGGGTCGTTGCCCCCCTGCTAAAATAGAAGAGATCTCCTTCTCATTGAGTTGAGCCCCTTCAGCTAACTCATCACCGGTGGTAAATTTCCGATAGTAACATGACCCAATTCTCTCTTCGTGGCTAGGTATGATCAAATCCCAACAATTGAAAAATATAAGAACTTCCATTTAATAGGAACTCAGAACAAAACAAATAGTTTTGGATTGCTTACTTTTGATTCAAAACCCCGGATCTCCAAGGATCTGAAACAAGGACCCCGACAAAACTCGACATTTCTTCTTTCAAACCTGGGGTTTTAGACGAGGACGAGGATGGGGACTGAGGACGACGAAGACAGCGATGGACGGGGACGGAAGATGACGATGACTGCGATGGAGGAGGACGACGAGCAAGCAATTAATCTACGTAGACGACGGAGACAGAAGACGGCGCCGAAGGAGAGAAGAGTGAGGGATTTGGGGGTGGGGATTAATTTGTAGAGAGAGTGAGGGGCGAGAGGCGAGGAAAATTGGAGTAGGTCCAACAGAGGACCTGTCAGCTGGAGGTGGTGGGTCTCTAGTTGATCTAGTTATGGCCATGACTATCTATGACTAGCTATGAAAAATAGAGAAGAGTTTGGGAAGAAGAAGATTAAGAACAGAGAAGATAGAGGAGATAAGATTGTATTCATTCATTCATATCTCTATTACATCCATCTCCCCTGTTTATAACACACAGGGAGAGGGAGCTGTCAACAGCTCACAACAGCTAACAAAAAGCAAAAAAGAGAAAAAGCAAGATTCCCAGGCTAACGGCCTCTTTGTGGATATTTCCCAATCCAGATGCATCAGCTGCATCCTTCACCATGATGGAGTAGCATTTATTCGTATAGGCCCTTCGAAGAAATATAATCGCGGAGGACTGATACGTTATTGCTAAAAACTGATACGGACTGATACTTGCTAAAAACTGATACGGACTGATACTTGCTAAAACTGATACAGACTGATACTCAATTTTAACTTCTCATACAGTCCCAGTTTCACTCTTGCATCACCTGCATCATGCATCACCTGCATCATTCCTTCCCCCTTGACAAGGAGCTTCCAAAGTTTCTCGAAACTTGGGGAAGCGACGATGTATGGACCAGAATTCTTCCCATGTCGCTCTCTCCCTGGGTTGCCCTTGCCACTGAATTAACACCTCAGTTACTGCAACTCCTCCCCTACCAACCATTCTCCTCTCAAGCACTTGTGCAGGTTGGTTTTCAACTTCCTAAAAATAAGTTGGAGGTTCCAAAGTGATGTTTTGCTGACTTCCCACATGCTTTCGGAGTTGTGACACATGGAATACGTTGTGGATTTTGGCCTGTGGTGGGAGAAGGAGTTTGTAAGCTACCTTCCCGACTTTCTCCAACACTGGGTACGGTCCATAGTAAAGGTGAGATAGCTTGTGAATTCGACGACCCCCTACCGTGATCTGCTTATATGGCTGCAATTTGAGATAAACCATATCACCCACTTCGTAAGCCTTCTCCGTGCGCTTCTGGTCTGCATAGGCCTTCATCCTATCTTGAGCCTTCTTGAGGTTGTCACGGAGGATCTGAAGGACAACATCCCGATCCCTTAGACACTCTTCGACCTCCGGGGAGTCAGTTGTGTTGGGAATGTAGCTGAGTAGAGTGGGGGGCAGCTTGCCGTATAACACTTGGTATGGTGACATCTTAGTGGCGCTATGGACGCTCGTATTATACCAATACTCAGCCCAGGGTAAAGCATTAACCCAACTGGAAGGTTTATATGCACAAAAGCAGCGCAAGTAAGTTTCCAAGGTGCGATTCACTACTTCCGATTGGCCATCAGTTTGGGGATGGAATGAGGTACTCAAGCACAATTGGGTACCCTGGGCAGTGAAGATGTCATGCCAAAAGGCGCTCGTGAAAATTGGGTCGCGATCACTAACTATAGTCGATGGCACCCCATAGAGCTTAATAATATTTTGAACGAAGACCTCCGCTATGCGCTTGGCATTGTAAGGATGAGCAATGGGGATAAAGTGGGCGTACTTGGAGAGTCGATCGACTACCACAAGGATGGTGGATTTTCCCCAACTGAGGGGAAGCCCTTCGACGAAATCCATACTAACGTCCTTCCAAACTGCCGTCGGAATGGGAAGAGGCTACAATAGACCTGATGGTGCTTGGTTGTTATATTTGCAACGCTGGCATGTGTCACACTCCTTAATGTATGATTTCAACCTCGCCTTCATGCCTGGCCAATAGGCGACTGGTTTCAGTCTCATCCATGTTTTCTCATAACCGGAGTGACCGCCTTGTGGGGAGTCGTGGTAGAGGAATAGTAACTGCGGAATCAAGGGTGAGGTTGGGTTGAGGGCGACTCTCCCTTTGTAGAAATAGATCCCGTGTTGGAAGCTATAATTGGGAGCTTCATCTTTCAATAGCTTGGCCTGGATCTCAGCATAATAGGGGTCTTCTTGAACTTCTTTCTTCAATTCCGTGAGCCATATGGGTTGCACCACCGTGATGGCCTGTAGTTGAGCTTCTTCAAAGACTCGGGAGAGCCCGTCGGCACCCTTGTTCTCCTTGCCCTTCTTGTATTCGACCGAGAACTGGTAGCCATGGAGTTTCCAAAGCCACGTGTGTTGTGCCTCCGTCTCCAATCGTTGCTCGAGCAAATGTTTAAGCGGCTTGTGGTCGGTTTTGATCAAGAATTCTCCCCCTAGAAGATAGTGCCTCCACTTCTTAACCGCGAGGAGAATCGCCAACATTTCTTTTTCATAGGTAGATATGTATCTACTCCTTCCCTTTAGCTCTCTACTGAGGAATGCGATGGGGTGGCGATTTTGCATCAAGATTGCGCCGATCCCAGTGCCAGCAGCGTCGCACTCTAGTGTGAACTTTTCTGCGAAATTGGGCAGGGCCAAAACCGGAGGGGAAGTCACCGCCAGCTTCAGCGATTCGAAGGATGCCTGCGCCTCCTGAGTCCATCGGAACTCTCCCTTTTTAGTGAGGGCAACCATCGGTGCTGCTATAGAGGCGTAGCCTTGGATGAATTTGCGGTAGTATCCTGATAGCCCCAAAAAACCCCTCAACGCCCTGACAGATTTGGGTTGAGGCCACCGATTGATGGCTTCTACCTTGCCTGGATCAACTGAGACGCCATCTTCAGATATGATGTGCCCTAAGTAGGCCATGGCACGCACCCCGAAGGCACACTTGCTCCTCTTGGCGCGAAGGGAATGGTCACTCAGGACCTGTAGCACCAGTCGCAAGTGTTGGAGGTGTTCTGAGCTGCTCTTGCTGTACACCAAGATGTCGTCAAAGAAAACGAGCACAAACTTCCTCAAGTATGGCTTAAACACCTCGTTCATCAGGGATTGGAACGTCGACGGCGCGTTAGTAAGGCCAAATGGCATCACGATGTATTCGTAGTGCCCCTCATGAGTTTTGAACGCTGTCTTATGAATGTCTTCTGGCTTCATTCTTATTTGGTGATATCCGCTGTGGAGATCAAGTTTACTGAACATTTTAGAACCGTATAACTCATCCAACAATTCATCAATTACGGGTATGGGGTACTTATCTTTGATGGTGACCTTGTTCAAGGCCCTATAATCGACGCAGAGACGCCATGATCCATCTGATTTCTTCACCATCACCACCGGAGAGGCGTAGGAACTGCAGCTAGGGCGTATTACTCCTGTCTGGAGCATTTCAGCTATTAGCTTCTCCATTTCGTTCTTCTGATTCCATGGGTGTTTGTATGGACGCTGGTTGACGGGCTGAGAGTTTGGTAGTAGTGGTATGCGATGGTCTTGTGGTCTGGCAGGAGGTAAGGCGGCGCTCTCTTGGAACAACATTTCAAAATCACTAAGTAGTCGGGAGAGGTCAGGTGAGCACGGTGAAGCAGCGTCTACTTCGCTGTCGGAGGAGGAAACGGCTGCTATATGGAGTAATAGGCCTCCTTTTGCATGCGCGAGAGTCTTTTGCATTTCTTTGGGCTCCGCGATCTGTAAGTGGCCCTTACGAACCCCTCGCAGAGTGATCAGCTTCCCCTCTTCTTCATAACTCACTGTTAGACTTTTGAAGCTAAGCCAAATGTCGTCTTTGGTTCTCATCCATTGCGCCCCCAATATCATCTGATTGGTTCTCAAGGGAAGGATGTAGAACGTTCCCCGAATGGTCACACCCTGACATACGAACTCCAATCCTTCACAAACGCCTTCACAATGTAGGTTGCTTCCTCCTGCAATGGTAACTAAGAGGCGAACCTGGCTGTTAACTTGCAGCTTAGCCCTTTTTACGACTTGTGAATCCACAAAGTTGTGGGTTGAGCCGGTGTCGAAGAGAGCATACACCTCTTCACTGCCAATTGCACCCTTCAACCTCACAGTTTGGGGCTCTTCAACCCCTATGATTGCACCCAGGGAGATTGTAGGAGGGGCGGTGGCTGGTAACACAGCCCGTAGGCAATTCAAATGGCTCTCCTGTTGGCATTCAGGCTCGGGTGGCTCAAGAATTATGGAGGGGTTTCGCTCAGTATCCTGTATCACACACTCCCCCTCTGGCTCTAATTCTCCCTCAATCTGCATAAGAGTTCTACCCTTGCACCGGTGTCCCTTGCTCCATTTCTCGTCGCAGCGAAAGCACAAGTTCTGAGCCCTTTTTTCCGCCAGCATTCGATCGAATTGTGTTTGCTTCTGGCTGTCCACAGTGGTCTTCCTGGGCTCCCACTGAGCCGGGGCCTGTGTGGTTGGCTTGTAGATGCTTGGATTGGGAGCTGGTGTTGGCTTAGTGAAGCTACTGAGGTGTTTGGCCGCCTTGCGTTGACACATGGATATCGTTTCTCTAGCCACTGCCTCCCTGTAGGCGGCTGTGATTGTTCGCAGATGCTTCAACAAAACTTCTTGTTGGATCTCTTCCTTCAATCCCGACACGAAACAATCGACTAACACTTCCATACCCATCGGCCTACTGAGGTGGCTGTATTTGAGGAACTCCCGATGGTAATCTATTACCGAACCAGTCTGTTGCAACTTCATAAGAGTAGCGGTTGGATTGTGCAACTCCGTTGGCCCAAACTGTAACAACATCTCCTTCTTGAACATCTCCCAATTAACTTCACCGGGGGTCTGTCTTTTGAACCATCGCCACCACATCAAGGCATCGTTTCTTAAGAAATATACCCCGAAGTTAACTTGATGTCTCCCTTCGATCCCATGAGTATCGAAGTGGTGTTCCAGGTGAAAGAACCAGTTGCTAATATCTCCTGTGCCATCAAACAGGGGTATCTCTAGTTTTGTATGCTTGGGGAAGACGGGTTGTTGCCACGGAGAGTTGAGGTGACTATCGAATCCAGGAGGTACTGGGGGAGGATATGGTGGGTGTTGAGGATATGGGGGAGGATATGGTGGGTGTCTGGAGTTGGGATTTTGAGAGTATGAAGATTCTGCCGAACTTTGCCAAGGGGGATTTGGGTGACTCGGATGAATTGGGCGGGGGTTATGAGCCCAATCTGGTCGTGGCAGTAGTGGGGGAAGAGTTCCAGGGTGTGTTTGTGGAGGTATAAAGGTAGCTTCCTCTCGATTGCGGGTATCTCGATCAACCAATCGACGCAACATGCTGCGTATATCATCGTTTTGTAGTTGCAACCCTGTGATTTGATGCTGCATAGAACCCATGGTGATCTCTAAGCTCTCTAACCTCTGGCTTTGGTCGGGCAGCTGGTGAGATTCAACCTCCCTATGGGGGGAACCTCGCGCTGCCAGGACGGGGGATCCGACTCCGGAGTTACCCCCAGAGTCAAGGATCGGTCGTCGCTCGACTACGGGGCCAGCGTTTGGAGCATCAATAGGCTCTGATACCATTGGAGTAGGTCCAACAGAGGACCTGTCAGCTGGAGGTGGTGGGTCTCTAGTTGATCTAGTTATGGCCATGACTATCTATGACTAGCTATGAAAAATAGAGAAGAGTTTGGGAAGAAGAAGATTAAGAACAGAGAAGATAGAGGAGATAAGATTGTATTCATTCATTCATATCTCTATTACATCCATCTCCCCTGTTTATAACACACAGGGGAGGGAGCTGTCAACAGCTCACAACAGCTAACAAAAAGCAAAAAAGAGAAAAAGCAAGATTCCCAGGCTAACGGCCTCTTTGTGGATATTTCCCAATCCAGATGCATCAGCTGCATCCTTCACCATGATGGAGTAGCATTTATTCGTATAGGCCCTTCGAAGAAATATAATCGCGGAGGACTGATACGTTATTGCTAAAAACTGATACGGACTGATACTTGCTAAAAACTGATACGGACTGATACTTGCTAAAACTGATACAGACTGATACTCAATTTTAACTTCTCATACAGTCCCAGTTTCACTCTTGCATCACCTGCATCAAAAATAGGGTTTTGGTGGGTGGGCGGAAAATAGGGCGGGATCGAGAGCGCGAGAAGAGGGAAATTGGGGATCGGGGGATTTTTTCATTATAAGATTTTTTCATTATAATCCCCGGCGTTTCGAAACGCCGGGCTTATTTTACAAAACGCCGGGGTTTCTACCAACTCCGCTGGCGCTTTTCCAAGAACGTCGGGAATCTCCGGCGAACTGCCCAAACGCCGGGATAGTTTCGCCGGATTTTCCATATTCTTTTGTAGTGTAAAGAATTATTCTCATCCAATAATCTTATCAAGATATAAGAGAAATAAAGAAGCAAATATTGTATATCACAAATAGTTGGAATAAATATGGAAATGCAAGTAAAATATTCAATCAATTTAATGCAGATTTGTGGTGTATTTTATTCCATGGGTTCAAACAATACGAATAATCCTTTAGCCTAAAACTGCAGTCACTAGCAGATCCAGTACATTATTATTTCCATTGAGTAACAGAATGAACAAAAGTTTATCACACTTGCATCGTAGTATATGTATCTATGGTAATAATTTATGTATAATATATATATGCATACAGGGAAGCTTCAGTGATCAAAGAGGTGGTGCTGTTTTGGTCCCATGCCCGATGATTTGCCTTCAGCCTCAAATTCATTCTTCCTCAGTCCTTGAACAGTAATATCTTCGTCAACAGTCATGGCCACAACTTGTTCACCATGCGATCCTGCTGGCATCACAGTCTTGTGAACCATCTCCAGCCTCTTCTTTTTCTTCTTCGTAAGAAAACAGCAGATAGCAGCAGCTAGGAATGCAAGAAAGAAGAAACCACCCAGTGAAATACACACTATGATGATGACAGTGTGATGATTAGGTGCGGGTGGTGGTGGTGGAGTAAAGTGAGGTGGTGGTGGGACCAATGCAGGTGGCGGTGGGGCCAGCTTTGGTGTTGGTGGTGGCGGTGGGGCCATTTTATGAGGCGGTGGAGGTGGGGGAGACTTCGGAGGTGGTGGTGGTGGTGATTTTGGAGGTGGAGGTGGGGACAATGTGGGTGGTGGAGGGGAGCGACGAGGTGGAGGTGGGGGCAATGTGGGTGGTGGAGGGGAGCGGCGAGGTGGAGGTGGGGGCAATGTCGGTGGTGGTGGTGGTGATGGTGGTGGTGGGAACCGGCGAGATGGTGGTGGTGTTTTAAAGAAAGGGAAGCCAGAGTTTGACATTATTATTGAGCAGGAGAAATTGAAAGGTTAGTTTTCAAGAAGGCTTGCAATGGATAATGAAATGGAGGGTTTGCGAGTAGGTATTTATAGTGTCAAGATCTGGACCATCAGTTGGTTTTTAATTGTTATTTTTCTGTGACTTGGCTCCTATTCCAAGTCTGCATGCAGGTGTAGTAATTGCTTGTAGATAATAGGTTGCTTAGAGCATCCATAGTCGTTTACTATAATTCTCATATTCTCATATTATGAGAATAATATGAGAATGGAGCGCTACAGTCGTTTGCTATTTTCTCATAAAATAGCAAACGATCTACAGCCCATTCTCATATTTGAGAAGTGAGCTTGCGAATATAGCAATATAGAAGACGAAACATCTTGTATCGTTCCAAAGTCGGACGATACATGATGTCTCGTCCCATAATAATTTTTTTTTTTTTTTTTTTTTTTAATGGGTCGGACGATACATGATGTATCGTCCTTCCCTATAAAAAAAAAAATTTAAAAACCACCTCAAACGGGACAAGATGTCCCGTTTTATCAAAAACGCTCTCGGACACAACATCATGTTGTGTCCCATGGGTTTTGATTTTTTTTTAAAAAAACACTAGGACGAGACAAGTTGTCTTGGCCTTCTAAAATATAGCAAACTCCATTACACAAGTTCACATCTATTCTATTCTTATACTTCTCATTTTGCTAAATTATAGCAAACTCCATTGTGGATGCTCTTAGGCTTATGATGAAAGTTCTTTATGTCATACGATCTTGTGAAATCGTTTAACATCGATCAACTTAATTGATAAGTTTTCAGGAAAAAATAAGCCCCTAAATGAATAAGTTGGTTGAGAACTGGTCTAAACTGAATTGGGCCCATGGCAACTTAAATTTTAATATATTAGTTATAACAGATAACATGAAAATGTCATGTAGCAAAAGCAAATGAAGATAATAAATGTGAATTATGTCATGTGTTTAACATGGAAATACCACGTGTAGCAAGGAAAGAATAAAAAATGTTTATGCGGAGCAAAACAAAAGTTTTTAAAATTTTTAATATATATTTAACAATTAATATAGATGATATAATAAGATCAAAACATATATTTGAGGATTAAAGAAGAGTAGTCATCATAGAAAGATAATAGATTAGTTATAACAGATAACATGCCACGTGGCAAAATAAAATGAAGATAATAAATGTGAATTCTATCATGTGTTTAACATGGAAATGCCATGTGGAGCAAGGATAGAATAAAAAATGTCTATGTGGCGCAAGCAAAGATTTTTAAAATGTTTAATAAATATTTAACTAATAATGTAGATGGTAGAATAAATCAAAGCATATGTTCGAGGATTAGAGAGGATTAGTCATTAAAGAAAAATAATAGATTAGTTATAACAGATAACATGAATGCCACGTGGCAAAAGGAAATGAAGATGATCAATGTGAATTCTATCACGTGTTTAACATGAAAATGCCGCGTGGAGCAAGGAAGAATAAAAAATGTCTATGTGGCGTAAGCAGGGTTTTTAGAATTTTTAATAAATATTTAATAATTAATGTAGATGATATAATAAGATCAAGCATATGTTTGAGGATTAGAGAAGAGTAGTCATCAGTATGCCATTAAAAATAAATAACAGAAAAAACCTTTATTTTTTGTGTTCATGATCTATTTAGCACATCTGTACTTGGAATCTCTCTCTTCACTAAGCGATCAAAACATCTTAGCTAGTGATATGGCTAAAAATGGGGTTTAATCGGAGTCGTCCAAATCAGGCACGAATCTTGAAGCCCGAGGGTAAAACGGTAATTTCTCTACAAAAGAGTCCAAAATGGGTATAGGATCTTCTCCCCGGGGACCCAATAACCCACGAATGGATCCGCTAACAAGAGGATGCGGGTTTTAACCCGCTACACACCTCACCCAACAAGATAAAATCGGGATCCCTGACCAATCTTGATCAACGGTCCTGATGAACGTCGATCTTTTCACTGGGATTTGGGGATTAAATTCCTTATCTGATTACCAGAATATACCTTATCAGATTACATTCCTAATCTGTTTACAAGGAGATTATTCTATATCAGGCCACGCGGATTACATCCTTAAATTGTTCTCTAAGATGCCTATAAATACCCCCCATCCATCTCCATTAAGAGGTAATCAATCTTTCACCAGTTTTTACGCTCTTTCATAGTCTGCCAGATTACTGACTTGAGCGTCGGAGGGTGCGACACCGGGAACAACCCCGGTGTCTCGCACTTTTTTTCAGGTGCACGGCGGGATCGACGATCGAAGTCCGACGGAACAGGTACACAGGTTCTTCTATTCAGTTTCCCCAAGAATCCACAAGTTCTATCTGTTTGCCCCCACACCAAATTTAGCGGCAACAGATTGGCGCCGTCTGTGGGAAACTAATGAATAGGGACCTCTCCTCTTCCCGGTGAACAGGTTTACTCCAGCCATGCCGCCTCGCAAAGTTAGGTCAAGAGGGTCTAATCGAGTGCCCAACCCTGACCAGCAAGAAGTCTTTCCTGATCCCGCTCAGCAACAAGGGCAACTCCCCCTACCATGGAAGAGCCGCTCCAAAGGAACCCTCCACCTCCTGATCCAAAGGGTCCTAACCCTCAGAAACAGTCTCTTCACCAAGAGAACCTCTCCATCCACAACGCCTCCAGTGCCTCCATGGCCTCCCATCATCCCCGAGCCTCTGGTCGCCACAATGCCCCTCCCAAACGTCCGGAAGATGATGACCTCCATCGTCATCTGGATGAAAAGCGGGCTTGGGGGGAAGCCTCCCGCCAGCAAGAGCGATCCCCCCGTCGCCGAGAGTACAGGAGGTCCCCCATCCGAAGAGGGAGGAAGGACTCCCCCGATCATTACCGAAGGAGGCACTCTCCCGCAGGTCGGCAGCAGCCTAGGAACGATGAGGCACCAATCACCCATGCCGAGTTCCAGCAGTTCCAAGCAATGGTACAACAGGCACTCAACCTCCGTCAAAACCCTAATGAGCCGAAGGCCCCGTCCCCTCCTCCAGTCCGAAGCCCTCGCCGACGGTCCCCCTCTCCTCGTCCCGCTCGTACCAACTCCCGGCGTACCCCAAGTCCTCGTCGCTCCCGAAGTTACCATCGCCGCAGCCCTCGCTCCCCCTCATACGAAGACGAGTCCCGTGGCTCGGCAGATTACCGTCGGAGAGACGACACCATGAACCGCCGTCTAAACGAGGTGGAAAAACTCTTGGGACAGATAAACCGAGAAGAGGAGCTTAGGGGGAGGACCCTACGTCCTAGCCGCCCCCCATTCTCCCGGACCATAGTAGATGCCCCTGTGCCGTTCGGTTTCAAACCTCCCCAGTTCGAGAACTACACTGGGAGACCGATCCAGTTGACCACATCGAAAGCTTTAAGACTTTGATGCTCCTCCATCAAGCTTCCGATGCCCTCCTCTGCAAAACATTCCCTGCAACTCTCAAAGGCCCAGCTCGAGAATGGTACTCTCGCCTTGCCCCAGCGTCAATATTCTCCTTCGAACAGTTCGAAACCCTGTTCATCACCCATTTTGTCAGCAGCCGAAGGGCCGAGAAGACCAGCATCTCACTATTGCACCTCCGTCAACAGAAGGGGGAGAAATTGAGGGACTACGTGAAGAGGTTCACAGCTGAAGCCAGAACCATCGCATCCCTCGACCAATCGGTCGCTACCGCGGCGTTCCAATCCAATATCCTCAATTCCAACCTCCGCTCCTCCCTCGCCAAGAAACCACCGCATGACTTTTCTGACCTCCTCCTCCGCACTGAAAAGTACATCCGAGCTGAAGAGGCCGAGGAACAGCCCAACTGGGAAGGAACTGCCTCCGGGTCCAAGAGGAAGGGAACGGAAGAAGAAGGAGCAAAGAAGTTCCAGAAGGATAATGCTGGCCAGCGCCGACCTCCCCCTAGATTTGAGAAGTTTACTCCCCTCACCACAAACATCTCCGCCATTTTCATGGAAGTCGAAAAAGAAGGGGTCTTACCTCCTGCTCCGAAAATGAACACCCCTGCCAAGAGAAGAGATAGAGAAAAATGGTGCCGCTATCACCGGGACCATGGGCACGACACCAACGATTGCCGTGCACTAAGAAACGAGATCGAGGCCCTTATCCAGAGGGGGCAGTTGGCAAAATTCGTGAGAAAAGACCAAGCCGAGCTTCCTCCCCAGCCTCGGGGGGCTAACAAACGTCCGGAACGAGAAGAGACGCCAGAGTTTGAGGAAGAACGAGTCCTCCACCTCATCCATGGGGGTCCAATGGGGGGCTCCTCGAACTCTTCCCGGAAAGCTTTTATTAGAGAAGTGAACTCGGTCCGAACCACCCCTCCTCCCAAAGGCCTCGGAGTGCCCGTCACCTTCTCTGACGAAGATCTCGAGGGTGTCCGCACCCCTCATTGTGACGCACTCGTCATCAGTCTTCACATGGCCAATTTCAAAGTCGAGAGAATCTTAGTGGATAACGGTAGCTCCATTAACATCCTCTTTCTCGATGCCTTCAAGGGACTGAAGCTCTCCCGAGACAGACTCAAGCCCGCCGGCTACACGCTCCATGGGTTCACAGGAGTGCCGGTGACGATTGAAGGGGTAATCACCCTCGATGTCACGGCCGGCAAAACTCCTACTACCCGCACGGAGTCGATGGATTTCATGGTCGTAGATGTCCCAGCAGCCTACAACGTCATTTTGGGTCGGCCCGGCCTAGCCGCCCTTGAAGCCGTCCCTTCTGCCTATCATCTCAAAATGAAATTCCCCACTCGGGCCGGAGTGGGAGAAGTAAGGGGCAATCAGGAGCAGGCCCGCAAGTGTTATATGACCTCCACCCTCGGACCCGTCCTCTCCTTAGAAACACTCGAGATCCCCCAAGATGCTGCTCGGCCAACTTCCGAGCCGGTAGACGAGTTGGAGGAGGTACTCTTCTCGGAGCAGGAGCCGACCCGCAAGTTCTTTGTCAGCAAGACCCTCTCATCCGCCCTATACGCGGATATTGTAAAATGCATCCAAGCCAACCAAGACCTCTTCGCATGGTCAGCTGCAGACATGCCCGGTATCTCCGAAGAACTCTTGGTCCACCGCCTCAGTGTTGATCCGGGGTCCAAACCGGTCCAGCAGAAGAGGCGCAAGTTCACCCCCGAGCGTCAGCTCGCAATCAAAGAGGAGGTAGACAAACTGCTGAAGGCCCGATTCATACAGGAGGTAAATTATCCTGAGTGGTTGTCAAACGTGGTAATGGTGAAGAAGTCCAATGGGACTTGGAGAATTTGCATTGATTTCACCGACCTCAACAAAGCCTGTCCCAAAGACCCCTTCCCTCTACCGAGCATCGACACTCTGATTGACGCAACCTCAGGACATGAGCTCCTAAGCTTCATGGACGCTTTCTCGGGTTACAATCAGATAAGGATGTTCCCGCCGGATATCCCTAAGACGTCTTTTGTGACCGACCAAGGTCTTTATTGCTACAGAGTCATTCCATTCGGCCTAAAGAACGTAGGGGCAACATACCAGCGCCTCGTCAACAAAGTTTTTCAGGCTCAGATCGGCAGGAACATGGAAGTGTACGTCGATGACATGCTTGTGAAAAGCATCCGAGGTGTTGATCATGTGACCGACCTCCAAGAAGCATTTGATGTTTTAAGAAGGCACAATATGAGACTCAACCCGAACAAGTGTGCGTTCGGCGTCTCATCAGGCAAGTTCCTCGGCTTCATGGTTAGCCAACGAGGAATAGAGGCAAATCCGGAGAAGATCAAGGCCATACTGGACATGGCCCCTCCTAGAAATGTCAAAGAAGTTCAGAGGCTGACTGGTCGCCTAGCCGCCATAGGGCACTTCTTGTCAAAGTCCGGGGAGAAATGCCTCCCGTTCTTCAAAGCCCTCAGAGGGGCTAAAGGATTCGAGTGGGGGCAGCAGCAACAAGACTCCTTCGACCAGCTTAAGGCTTACCTCGTCAATCCACCTCTTCTCAGCAAACCCATACCGGGCGAACCACTCTACCTCTACTTGGTAGCTTCCGAACAGACGCTTAGTGCGGTCCTAGTCAGAGAAGAAGAAAGGACTCAGAAGCCCATTTACTACGTCAGCAAAGTGCTTCGGGACGCCGAGCTCCGATACCCGAAAATTGAGAAAATAGCCTACGCCCTGATAATGGCTGCGAGAAAGCTTCGGCCCTACTTCCAGTCCCATCCGATGGTCGTTCTTACTGACCAGCCGCTGAAACAGATTCTTCACAAACCCGAGACTTCCGGTTGCCTCATGAAGTGGTCGATCGAGCTGAGCCAGCACGATATAACTTATCAGCCTCGGACTGCAATCAAGGCACAGGCGCTGGCCGAATTCATAGTTGAGACTACAATCCCCGAGTCTAGCCAAGCAGCAAAGGGACCCCCCGTCTGGTCGGTCTACGTTGACGGGTCCTCTTGTAACGAGGGAAGCGGGGCAGGAGTCATCCTGGCAGGACCAGATGACTTCATCCTCCAATACTCCCTCCAGATAAATTTCAAAGCCTCGAACAACGAGGCCGAATACGAAGCACTAATAGCCGGGCTTCGAATGGCCCGAAATGCTGGGGCACAACGGTTACAGATCTTCAGCGACTCCCAGTTGATTGTCAACCAGGTCCTCGGCGAGTATGAAGCCCGCGACGTTAGAATGGCTAAATACTTGTCCAAAGTAAAGAGCCTCATGGCGCTGTTCGACGAGGCTCTCATCCAAAGGATCCCCCGAGAAGAAAATGCTCAGGCCGACGCCTTATCCAAGTTGGCCTCCTCTTCCCTTCAAGGTCTGGAACAGACCGTTTTGATAGAAGTCCTTCTGAAGCCGAGCATAGAGGACGAAGCGCCAGACTCCGTTGAGACATTTTCCGTCCTCCTCGAAGATAATTGGATGAAGCCCATTGTCGAATTCTTAAAGGACGGACTCCTCCCTGAAGATCCAAGGGAAGCACGAAGAATCAGGACCCGAGCCGAGCGTTTCACTTTGATCGAAGGCATCTTATATAAACGCTCCTTCACCCAGGTGGATGGTCGGCCTTACCTAAGGTGCCTGTCCCCCAGCCAAGCCGACTACGCCCTGCAGGAACTCCATGAGGGCATCGGCGGAGCTCATTCTGGGTCCAGGGCTCTAGCGCGCAAAGTGTTGAACTACGGATATTACTGGCCCACTCTCCTACGGGACGCGAACGACACGTTCGATAGTGCAGCTCCTATCAAAAGTATGCAGACATCCGACGCCTTCCGCAAGCACCGCTAACCTCCCTATCAAGTCCGATCCCCTTTGCTATGTGGGGGATGGATTTACTAGGACCGTTTCCTCCAGCCTCCGGGCAGCTAAAGTTCCTAGTCGTGGCAGTCGACTATTTCTCTAAATGGATAGAAGCCGAGCCCCTGGCTACAATCACCGAGCATAGGGTCGTTCATTTCTTCTGGAAAAATGTGATTTGCCGGTTCGGCGTTCCCCGAGTCATAGTCACGGATAATGGAACACAATTTACTGGGGCCGCCTTCCGAGCCTTATGTGAGGACCTCTCCATACAACACCGATTCTCCTCCGTCTCCCATCCTCAGTCGAATGGCCAAGCAGAGAATGCCAACCGACAGATTCTTTCAGGCATCAAGAAGAGATTAGACAAGTGTTCCAAAGGACTGTGGGTCGATCAGCTGCCGAATGTGCTCTGGAATCACCGTACCTCCAAGCGGACCCCGACAGGCGAGAGCCCATTCAATCTCACCTATGGGGCCGAGGCCATCATCCCCCTGGAAGTCGGGATACCCTCTCCTCGTCTGATAGCTTATGAAGAAGAGCAGAACGCTAGAGAGCTCAGAGCGAGCTTAGATCTGATAGATGAAATAAGAGAGAGAGCGGCCATACGCCAGCAAGCTTACCGAAGGAGAATCGAGCTAGCATACAACAAAAGGGTCCGTCCAACGGATCTCAAAGAAGGGGATCTCGTCCTCCGAAAATTGGCCATCTCGTTCCCCGGACAGAAAAGCAAACTGGCCCCGAACTGGGAGGGACCATACAAAATCTCAAAAGTGATCCGCCCCGGCGCTTACAAGCTAGAAGATCTCGAAGGCAGGGAGATTCCCAGGACTTGGAATGCCGACCATCTTCTGAAATACCAAGAGAAGGCAACCACGCCCCTCTAAGTAACTCAGGATGTCGAACCATTCCCTTCCCTTTACTAGTAGTGATTTTTTCCTTTTATTTTTTCATTGTAATAACGGCCAGCAACTTTAGAAGCGGCCGATCATTAGATATTAATAAATAAAGTTTTTTCATATTCTCACTGTTACTACATCTCTCTGCTTTTAACTCTCTAATCTTACGATGGTTCCGGAGTCCAACACTTGGTTCGATTCTACTTCGCAAGTTCGCTTCCAAGCGATCTAGAAGTAGCTCACCATTCGGAATTGCTCCCACAGCCGTTGAATGGTACGGAGTCCAACACTTGGTTCGACTCTACTCCGCAAGTTCGCTCCGAAGCGAGCTAGGGGTAGTTCGCCATTCGGAATTGCTCCCACGCCCTTAATCTTACGATGGTTCCGGAGTCCAACACTTGGTTCGATTCTACTTCGCAAGTTCGCTTCCAAGCGATCTAGAAGTAGCTCACCATTCGGAATTGCTCCCACAGCCATTGAATGGTACGGAGTCCAACACTTGGTTCGACTCTACTCCGCAAGTTCGCTCCGAAGCGAGCTAGGGGTAGTTCGCCATTCGGAATTGCTCCCACGCCCTTAATCTTACGATGGTTCCGAAGTCCAACACTTGGTTCGACTCTACTCCGCAAGTTCGCTCCTAAGCGAGCTAGGGGTAGTTCGCCATTCGGAATTGCTCCCACAGCTGTTGAAAGGTTCGGACTCCAACGCTTGGTTGCCGAGCGTTCTTGCCACCGACCATATTACACGCTTGAGTTCGGCGGTCAAGATCTCCAAAGAATTTCCAAGTCTGAAGCCTCGGCACCAACTCCGAGCGTTCTTGCCACCGACCGTATTACGGGCTTAAGTTCGGCAGTCAAGACTAATCAAAAACCTCGGTTCCACAACTCCACGACTAGAAGGAAAATTGGGCAACCACGATACGACGACAATTAAATCGATTCCAATTTTATTAAAAGCAACCCTTACATACATCAAGATTACAAGGTACTAAAGATTACAAGGAACTGAGAAGCGCAAATTACAAGACACTAAACTCGGAGCCATTAACGCCTTTAAGGTGCAGGGATGCTCCTCTTCAGGGACACTCGAGGTCGACGACGTTTGCCTTCGGAACCCGATCCCAGGCCAGCGAGCTGGGACATGTCCTCGGCACTACTTCTGGCATCTACGCCGACGGATGCGCCGCTTGGCGAAATTGCCACTGAACTCTGCGCGTCCCCCGGGCTCGGATGACCGAGGCACGCACGAGTCGCCATCTCGTAAAAGGTGATGCCATGCTCGCTCTCCGCTCGGGTACATGAAGTGCTCCTCACATTGATTGGCCCCGAACGCGGTCTCAGGCGAGCTACTTTTGCTTCCAGTTCGGAGATCCGACCCCTCAACGAGCCATCTTGCGCCTCGGCCTCGAAGCAAGCTGGTACCGCCGAGCTCGGAACGCCTACGTGACTCGCGATGAGGTGGCGAAGATGAGTGACTTCGATGCTCCTATCGACAGTGGCTCTCTTCAACACATCGACTTCGGCCGCCAATTCATCCCGTTCAGCTGTAAGCTTGGCCACCTTAGTCGTCAACTCCTCTCCTTCCGTTCGAAGCTTAGTCTCCACAGTTTGCAAATGCTGAATCTCCGAAAGAAGATCGTCCCTCTCCGCCGTTACCTTTGACAATGTGTGGCGAAAGCACTTAGTCCGAAGACTACTGGTAAAGGCCGCCGCCGAACTCTCGTCCTTACCCGAAGGGGTCATCTCGGCAATCCTGCCTTCCAGACGCCGAATGTCGCTGTCCCGCTGCCCTAAGATGAGCTGAAGCTGGTTTCGCTCGCTTTCTGCTCGGCGCAGTCCCAGCTCGACTTCGTAAAGTCGCTCTCTACACCTCGCCAGACTTAGCCTCGTCGCACCGAGGCCCGCCTCGGCGCGAACCTTGTCATCCGACCCTGTACGCTCGACCCCCTGAGCTACCACAACGAGCTGAAAAGAAACACAAACAAGCAACAAAAATTCAGGCATTGTCTAAGTCCCAGACTTCGGGGGTTTCTTTCAAACAAACACTCGAGCACTCAACAATCAACGGACAAAGACACGAAATCGAGCCCAAAAAGTTATGTTTTTCATTCATTTCAAAAAGGTAGCGGTGGCCAGTCCGCTATTAGGCGTTACACGACAAAAACAACCAAAAACAAAAGAAAAAAAACAAACGGAGTCAGGGCGCGACCTCTTTCCCGGGGCGGCGAGAGGGGGTCGAGGGCGACGCCTCCGAAGGGACAACCGTCGCCAAGGGGATAACCACCGACCCCTGAGCTCCGGCGGGGGGATCGACCAAAGGCTCGTCGTCGCCCCTCTCCTCCTCTTCTTCTTCTCCCTCCGATTCGGGGTCGAAGCCTTCAACGTACCCCGGGAACAACCTCCAACCCGAGCAGTCCACGGAGGGATAGTCCTCCTTCACCCGGGCGAGAGCGTCGGCGAAGGCCTTGGCCATGTTTTGGGCGAGGTAGCTCTGCGCCTTCTCCATGGTCGCATCCTCCGCCTTCTTCACCGCCGCCGCTTGGGCCTCGGCCGCCTCGGCCAACTGCTTGGCCGCCTCCTCCTTCTGCTGACGGAGTTGGCCCTCCAGCGTCGTGACCCTGTCCTCGAGGTAGTTGACCCTCGCCGACTTGGCCTCGAAGTTCAGCTCGAGCTTGTCGAGCTCGGTCTGAATCCGGGCCTTCTCCTTCCGAGCTTGGTCGGATTCCTTCTTCATCTCCTTCTCCTGAGCCGCCATCCTCTCGGTGAGGTTCCCGAAGTGTACGACGATCTACAATTAAAAATCAAGGGAGTCACGAAAATTTCAACTTGAGAAGGTCGGCATAAAAAAGAGGGGGTAGATACGACGCTTACCGATACCGCCGAACGCGCTATCTCGATGACGTCGTCTCCCTCCCGTCCGGCCTCCATGGCCACCCGATCCTTCGGCGTGGCGAGGTGCTTGATGGCCTCCATGCTCGCCAGAGAATTGCCGAGGAACCCATCGTGCATCCGAACCTGCCAGTCCGGAACGTGGATCCTTTTATGGGCCTCGGTCAAGAGCTCCTCCGCAACCTTCGACAGCGGTGGCGTAGGCATGTTGAGGGCGGCGGCGACGGGAAATTCGCCGACCTTGGTCGACGACGAAGCAACCACGGCGTCGGAAGCCGGGTTCTCCAAGATCTCCACCTCGTCAGCTGCCTCGGCAACCTTCGGAGCCTTTGACGTCGGCAACTTCGAGGCCACCCTCTTCCTCTTCTTCGGCGCCTTGTTGGCGAGGCCTGCCCTCAGCGCCAGCACCGCCTGATAATCCATGGACTCTGCACCATAAGATAAGTCTGTTAGTTCGGAACAAGCTATGAAAAATAAAAGCGCACAAAGTAAAGTAACGATAATAAATAAAGAAAGCCGCGTACTGGGGTCGGCATGAACGAGCCCTCCCCCGAACTGGACGTCATCGGTCAAGTCCTTCCAGTCTAGCTTTGGCCGACCCAGGAGAACCCGTACAGCCTCCTCTTCTTCGGGCCGAAGTGTTGGCAGCGCCTTCACTTTCTTCGGCACACCCTCCACCCAACTCGCGGGAATGGGCCAGGCCTCCGGACTGCGCACCAGAAGGTACTTCTCGTGCCAGTATTTGATGGAGTCAGGGCACACGACGAGCCGACCTCCGTGCCTCGGAGTCAAGTAAAATCGGTACGCCGACCTGTTCCCCTGATGCGGTTGGTAAATGGTCCGAAGCACGTTCAGCTCTGGCTCAATCCCCGCGGCTTGGCAGTGAAGTACGAAGCCGTTTATCACTCTCCATGCGTTCGGCATAAGTTGGATGGGGCTGACCCCAACCCATCTTAATACTGCGACCGCGAACGGATGGAGAGGCAGCCGAGTCCCGGCTATGAAGGCGTCGACCGGCCAGCAACACATGGTCACCGGCAGCGGCGAGTTAGCCCTAATGCCGGGACCCGGCAATATAAGCTCGTACTCCTCCGGGATCTAAAAGCAGTCCCGGATCACTCCCAAGTCCTCTTCGCGAAGGATCGACGCTGTCTCGTCAGCTTCTGTCATCTCCCTCGCCGGATTCTCCTCGAATGTTCGGGCCCTCCCGTATACAATGCGCTCGGCGTCCTCCTCTGGAAGTTCCCGAACCCTGTGAAGTCCAGTCAACGGCCCTGGTAGTCTGCCGAACTCCGGCATGCACTTCGGTTCCTCTACGACGGAATCCTGGCCGAACACCTTCTTGCTTTTATAAGGTCGGCTAGAGGTCGGAGCTTCGGCAACTTCAAGGGAGGGCTCGGATGAAGAAGAGGAGACGGAGACAGACATGTTTTAGAAACTAAAAATATAAGTTACCTTAACGGAGATGTCGTCGGAAAGTTCGCCGGAAAAAGATCAGCGATCACCGGGAGCTCAAGCAAGAACAAACCAAAACACCAGAGCGAAGAGATGAAAAGTGAAAAATGAAGAGGGGGTGGGGGTTTTATAGAAGTGCCAGCACGCAAATCGAGGTTAATGGGCCTTTACTGCAGGCCCACTCCCATAAAACGACAAAAGGCGACTCCAAACGTCGCCTTGTTCGTCGCGCCTAGCCAAACGGCTCATTAATGGCAATCACGTCAGCAGAAGCCCAGGGGACGCAGCATTAATGCACGTCACATCTGTCAGAAGCCCAGAGGCCGTCACGTCTGTCAGAAACCCAGAGGCCATCACATCCGTCAGAACCGTCGAATCTCCAGCCTCGGCACCAGCTCCGAGCGTTCTTGACACCGACCGTTTTGCACGCATGAGTTCGGCAGTCAAGATCTCTAAAAATTTCCAAGTCTGAAGCCTCGGCACTAGCTCCGAGCGTTCTTGACACCGACCGTTTTGCACGCACGAGTTCGGCAGTCAAGATCTCCCAAAAATTTCCAAGTCTGAAGCCTCGGCACCAGCTCCGAGCGTTCTTGGCACCGACCGTTTTGCACGCATGAGTTCGGCAGTCGAGATCTCTAAAAAATCTCCAAGTCTGGAGCCTCGGCACCAGCTCCGAGCGTTCTTGACACCGACCGTTTTGCACGCGTGAGTTCGGCAGTTAAGATCTCCAAAAAATTTCCAAGTCTGAAGCTTCGGCACCAGCTCCGAGCGTTCTTGGCACCGACCGGTTTGCACGCATGAGTTCGGCAGTCAAGATCTCTAAAAAATCTCCAAGTCTGGAGCCTCGGCACCAGCTCCGAGCGTTCTTGACACCGACCGTTTTGCACGCGTGAGTTCGGCAGTCAAGGTCTCCAAAAAATTTCCAAGTCTGAAGCCTCGGCACCAGCTCCGAGCGTTCTTGGCACCGACCGTTTTGCACGCATGAGTTCGGCAGTCAAGATCTCTAAAAAATCTCCAAGTCTGGAGCCTCGGCACCAGCTCCGAGCGTTCTTGACACCGACCGTTTTGCACGCGTGAGTTCGGCAGTCAAGATCTCCCAAAAATTTCCAAGTCTGAAGCCTCGGCACCAGCTCCGAGCGTTCTTGACACCGACCGTTTTGCACGCGTGAGTTCGGCAGTCAAGGTCTCCAAAAAATTTCCAAGTCTGAAGCCTCGGCACCAGCTCCGAGCGTTCTTGGCACCGACCATTTTGCACGCACGAGTTCGGCAGTCAAGATCTCCCAAAAATCTCCAAGTCTGGAGCCTCGGCACCAGCTCCGAGCGTTCTTGGCACCGACCGTTTTGCACGCGTGAGTTCGGCAGTCAAGGTCTCCAAAAAATTTCCAAGTCTGAAGCCTCGGCACCAGCTCCGAGCGTTCTTGGCACCGACCGTTTTGCACGCATGAGTTCGGCAGTCAAGATCTCCCAAAAATCTCCAAGTCTGAAGCCTCGGCACCAGCTCCGAGCGTTCTTGACACCGACCGTTTTGCACGCATGAGTTCGGCAGTCAAGATCTCCAAAAAATCTCCAAGTCTGGAGCCTCGGCACCAGCTCCGAGCGTTCTTGACACCGACCGTTTTGCACGCGTGAGTTCGGCAGTCAAGATCTCCAAAAATTTCCAAGTCTGGAGCCTCGGCACCAGCTCCGAGCATTCTTGGCACCGACCGTTTTGCACGCATGAGTTCGGCAGTCAAGATCTCTAAAAAATCTCCAAGTCTGGAGCCTCGGCACCAGCTCCGAGCGTTCTTGACACCGACCGTTTTGCACGCGTGAGTTCGGCAGTCAAGATCTCCAAAAAATTTCCAAGTCTGAAGCCTCGGCATCAGCTCCGAGCGTTCTTGACACCGACCGTTTTGCACGCATGAGTTCGGCAGTCAAGATCTCCAAAAAATCTCCAACTCTGGAGCCTCGGCGCCAGCTCCGAGCGTTCTTGACACCGACCGTTTTGCACGCGTGAGTTCGGCAGTCAAGATCTCCAAAAATTTCCAAGTCTGGAGCCTCGGCACCAGCTCCGGGCGTTCTTGACACCGACTGTTTTGCACGCATAAGTTCGACAGTCAAGATCACCAAAAAATCTCCAAGTCTGGAGCCTCGGCACCAGCTCCGAGCGTTCTTGACACCGACCGTTTTGCACGCATGAGCTCGGCGGTCAAGATCCCCAAAAAATTTCCAAGTCTGAAGCCTCGGCATCAGCTCCGAACGTTCTTGACACCGACCGTTTTGCACGCGTGAGTTCGGCACCGGCCCCGAACGTTCTAGCCACCGATCTTGTTATAAGCCTAAGGTTGGCATTGACCGCCAAACGCCCTTGGTTCCGACCCCCCGTACGTGGGAGATCTGGCCCTCTGACTTCGACGAGCCCTCTCTCCAGACTCGCAAACACGCAGAGGTCCCTCTTCCCGTCGGAAAGAATCGCCGAACCAATCCCTGACCTCGGCGCCCGGGTCGCCGAACTCTGGGAGGGATCGGAGTCGCGACGCCGGAAAGACGCGACCCTCAACAGAAGGACGCGACCAAGCCGGTCACCGATAGATTACAAAGCCACGAAGACGTCCACACCAGAACGCTGCCCGATCAAAAGGGATTACCTCACTGCCCCCTTTTCAGATTCAAGATCCCACGATTGGACTCCGATCCAACTCCACTAGCCACTAAAACAGTTAGACTACTCCTTAAAGTCTGATCGCACTCAGTCTTTAGGAGTGGGGGGCTCGTGATATGGCTAAAAATGGGGTTTAATCGGAGCCGTCCAAATCAGGCACGAATCTTGAAGCCCGAGGGTAAAACGGTAATTTCTCTACAAAAGAGTCCAAAATGGGTATAGGATCTTCTCCCCGGGGACCCAATAACCCACGAATGGATCCGCTAACAAGAGGATACGGGTTTTAACCCGCTACACACCTCACCCAACAAGATAAAATCGGGATCCCTGACCAATCTTGATCAACGGTCCTGATGAACGTCGATCTTTTCACTGGGATTTGGGGATTAAATTCCTTATCTGATTACCAGAATATACCTTATCAGATTACATTCCTAATCTGTTTACAAGGAGATTATTCTATATCAGGCCACGCGGATTACATCCCTAAATTGTTCTCTAAGATGCCTATAAATACCCCCCATCCATCTCCATTAAGAGGTAATCAATCTTTCACCAGTTTTTACGCTCTTTCATAGTCTGCCAGATTACTGACTTGAGCGTCGGAGGGTGCGACACCGGGAACAACCCCGGTGTCTCGCACTTTTTTCAGGTGCACGGCGGGATCGACGATCGAAGTCCGACGGAACAGGTACACAGGTTCTTCTATTCAGTTTCCCCAAGAATCCACAAGTTCTATCTGTTTGCCCCCACACCAAATTTAGCGGCAACAGCTAGATAGCAATTAAATGCTTCATCCTGCTTGTTAACGAGACACGACGTCAAGTTGGTGCTTTAATATTATCCATTTATATCATAGTTCTACTCTATAATTTTGTATGTTTAAACAATATGATTTATTTATTTTTGCTTGAAAGCTTGTAACAGGAACGGGTGTGTTTCTTTATTCTATAAATTTAGATAATCTTATCATGCACATATCAAATATGGTCACCTATACGCATTAGACTTGTATATAATATCTATACTTGATTGTTTAATCCATCTACATTTTGTTTTCTAGGATAAGAAGTGAGCAATCTCCAATCATCATAATTTAAAATTTTAAACCTTGCACTTACCTTTTATATATTAGACTGAATAGATAAGATGTAAGAGAAAAAAAGAAGCAAATATTGTATAGCACAAATAATTGGAATAAATACAGAAATATAAGTAAAATATTAATGCAGATTTGTGGTGTATTTTATTCGATGGCTTCAAACAATAAGAATAATCACTTAGTCTGAAACTGCAGGTACATTATTATTTCCATTGAGTAACAAAATGAACAAAGATTAACCACACTTGCATCGTAGTAAATGTATCTGTGGTAATAATTTATATGTAGTATATATATGCATGCAGGGAAGCTTCAGTGATCAAAAAGGTGGTGCTGTTTTGGTCCCATGCCCGATGATTTGCCCTCAGCCTCAACTTCATTTATCCTCAGTCCTTGAACAGTAATATCTTCGTCGACAGTCATGGCCACAACTTGTTCACCATGCGATCCTGCTGGCATCATAGTCTTGTGAACATGAACATGGTCAGATACATTAACTGCGTTGGCCTGGTGAACCATCTCCAGCCTCTTCTTTTTCTTCTTCTTAAGAAAGCAGGAGATAGCAGCAGCTAGGAATGCAAGAAAGAAGAGACCACCCAGTGAAATACACACTATGATGATGACAGTGTGATGATTAGGTGCGGGTGGTGGTGGTGGAGTAAAGTGAGGTGGTGGTGGGACCAATGCAGGTGGCGGTGGGGCCAGCTTTGGTGTTGGTGGTGGCGGTGGGGCCATTTTATGAGGCGGTGGAGGTGGGGGAGACTTCGGAGGTGGTGGTGGTGCTGATTTTGGAGGTGGAGGTGGGGACAATGTGGGTGGTGGAGGGGAGCGACGAGGTGGAGGTGGCGGCAATGTGGGTGGTGGAGGGGAGCGGCGAGGTGGAGGTGTGGGCAATGTCGGTGGTGGTGGTGATGGTGGTGGTGGTGGAAACCGGCGCGATGGTGGTGGTGTTTTTAAGAAAGGGAAGCCAGAGTTTGACATTATTTTTGAGCAGGAGAAATTGGAAGGTTAATTTTCAAGAAGGCAATGGATAATGAAATGGAGGGTGTGCGAGTAGGTATTTGTAGTGTCAAGATCTGGACCCATCAGTTGGTTTATAATTGTTATTTTTCGGTGACTTCGCTCCTATTCCAAGTCTGCATGCAGGTGTAGTAATTGCTTGCAAATAATAGGTTGCTTAGGCTTAGGACGTAAGTTCTTTATGTCATATGATCTGGTGAAATCGTTTAACATGGATCAACTTAATTGATAAGTTTTCAGCAAAACATAAGCCCCTTAATGAAACTGATCTAAACTGAAAATTATCACGCTTAGCTCTTTCTGTACATGGAATAATAGACTGCTTCAGTGTTGATTTGGAACTTGTAGTCTATAAAGCACAGATAGATACGGGTACGGGATGAGGGAATAATACAACACGGGTACGGAGATACGTAATTTAAAAAAAAAATTAGGATACGGGTGCGTTGGTGGATACGTTAAGTATAATATATTTTATATTATACATATAAATAAATAATTATTTATTTATTTTGTTAAAAATGAAAATATTTGAACAATTTCATAGAATTATAATAATACATTATAATTTTGAGCATATTTTTTCAGAAAAAAATTCATAATCTAACTATCAAAACATTGGGTATGCTTATTTTGTGTTTGAGCTTAATTTAAAATATAAAGTTTTTGAAATTACACTAGGGCCCAAACATTTATCTAAACATAATTGTGTCCAAAAGTTGCAAAAATATATGAAAAAATTAGATATTCCTTGGGTACGCACCCGGGAGTATCCAAGAAGTATCAGCACCCGATACGCACCTGATAGGCCTTTGAAAGTACCCTTGCTTCCTAGCTTGTAGTTATGAACTGAATTTC
Organism: Hemerocallis citrina; assembly: GCA_017893485.1. Classification (NCBI taxonomy): domain Eukaryota; kingdom Viridiplantae; phylum Streptophyta; class Magnoliopsida; order Asparagales; family Asphodelaceae; genus Hemerocallis; species Hemerocallis citrina. Next base: position 116,323,766 of record CM030362.1, read on the forward strand.
TTTTAGATTTGATTCAGCTAGAAATGGAGGAAACTAATGAATCCGCACATTAGTCTATCTTGAACATTGAGGTATTTATATATGCAGGTGCACAGATGTGGCTGTTTTGTGGTAGATTCAGATTCAAGGAACTTGATGCTAAGTGCTGTGTTATTCGCAGCAACATCAATGGGTATGTTTCGTTCCTATTCTTCTGAGACAAAATGTTTCATTCATATTGTTGTGTAGTAAAAATATGGACTGGTTTTTGCATTTTTAAGCTGTCATGAACAATTTTGTAGAGGATATGTTTTGATTGATCGCTATAAACTTCTCATTTGTGAAGCTACATAAGAAGTAAAGTGTTAGGTATAAATCTGGCAATCCGAGGAGGTGTTTGCACATTGGTACCATACCATGCATGATTAAGACATTCTTTTTGTTGAGATGTGTATTGTTTTTCTTGTTGCTTTTATTTTTTAAAAATTATAAACGGTGGGTCCAAAACCTCATGTGCTTCATTAAAAAGATTTTAACAGAAAAAGGAACTGAGATAAGGGCAATGATGTTCATGTCTCCCAACAGGTGGGCCATGATACTTATTCTCCGGCAAAAAAGAGAACACATCCCATACAAGATAGCTCCCTATCCCAAAGACAGATAAAAAAATACAGATACAACAACATAATTCCGTAAAGTACATCACCGGAACCTCCCAAAAAGTCCTAACCCCCAGATCCGAGCTGAGGTGAAGCAACCTCCACCTACCGATCACTCTTCCTCTTGATCACCCCCCCCCCCCCCCCCCCCCCCCCTCTTCTTTTCTCAGCAAGGGCGGATCTGGGCGCACGCAGCCCAAGCAATTGCTTTGGGCCCCCAATTTTATAAGCCCCCATATTTTTTAAGTATTTACAATGATAAAAAAGTAAAATGTAATATTTTGTGATATAATTACATTATACAAATTAGTTGGTTAGAGTGTTGTGTTGGTAATGTGAAAGTTGTAGGTTCAAAACTTGCATGAGCCAATTAATTTGTCAATCTTTTTTTATTTTTAAAACTAATTATTTTTAACATAGTCATACATGTCATTTTACCAATTTATGAATTTAATATTATTTTTCGCTTAGCCAATGTATGTCACTCTATGATATTTTTTCAATGTTCTATGGTATATCATATTTATCTATTTATGATAAATTTCTAACCAAATTTTCAAGTGCATATGATTATTCTACATTTTAAGCTTCTAACTATAATTTTCATATAATCATTTTTATTTTTAATTATTTTTCACATAGCCATACATGTCATTTTACCATTTTATGAATTTAATATTATTTTTCACTTAGCCAATGTATGTCACTCTATGATATTTTTTCTATGTTCTATGGTATATCATATTTATCTGTTTATGATAAATTTCTAACCAAATTTTCAAGTGCATATGGCTATTCTACATTTTAAGCTTCTAACTAGTATTCTCATATACATATAATCATCATTATTTCATTCTGATCGTGTGCTCTAATATATCAAATCTACCTATTTGAGATAACATATTTCGTTTTTGTTGTTAGAGTTTGTCCGAGTTCCTTTTGGGCACGAGGCATTTTATATGAAAGACGTACGTTGTCAAATAACTTTTTTTTAGAAGCATATCATTTATATAGTTTGTTCTCCAATGCTCCAAATTTGTTTGTATTTAAATAATCTTCATTATTTTTTGTCAACTTGCAAAAGGCTCCATTTGAGAATTTGCTTAGGGCCCCCTAAAACTCAGATACGCCCATGTTCCTCAGACTCTGCTTCATATGTTGAAGTGCTCACATCTGCGTATATTTTCTTTATCTTCTTTGTTTGCTCCGCACCTGCTGTTTGTGATAGTTAATGATATTAGTAATAATCATGAATAACAGTTGTTGATGCATGATGTGTCTGTGTGTTGGTTTAAAAATTCTGTTATTCCTTTCTAACCATATCCCCCAACATATAGGCGCTACCCCAATACCCCGAATGTCAATGTAGCTATTCCGAACATTATCATCCCTCAAGCCCCCCCAGACGTCCTAGAACGTCTCTGGCATGGATCCTAGGATGCCGAATTTGTGCAACAGATCCACCCAAATAATCCTAGCATATGGGCATTTAACGAGAAGGTGATCTACTGTTTTGTTATCCATTCGGCACATAATACATTCTCCCGGTCCCTGCCACATGTGCCTCACCAAATTGTCCCACGTGAGAATGACGTTTCTGATCGCCAGCCAATTAAACGCCCTATGCTTAAAGGGGACTTTAACCTTCCAAATCGGGTCATTGGTCCTTACTCCATTGTTTAACCATTGATAAGTTGATTTTACTGAGAAAGTACCATCTTTTCCAGTCGCCCAGCTCAACTTATCTTTATCTTCTTCCCCTGTTGGCTTCCAATTCTGTAAGAATTGAATAAGCTCCTGGTTTTGTCTTCTCGCCTCCCTACTTAGCCGACCCGTTATTCACGGTCTCCAACCTTCGTTCCTTCACTGTGTGGCGACCCAGTCATTTTTATCTGTAGAAAATTTGTAAATTTCCGGGAATCTTCTCTTTAGATTAATTGGCCCACATCATTTGTCTTTCCAAAAGCAAATAATTTTTCCGTTCCCAATGGCGAAGGTAACGCCAGCCAAGAAAATGTCCCTAGTTCGCGTCACCCCTCGCCAAAACCCCAACATGGATGCCCTGTTCTTCTGTTTTCAGTGTATACACCCATTCCTGATGTACGTTTCCTTTATTAATGTAGCCCATTTTGCTTTTTGTCTTTATTTTGAATTTCCACCACCACTTACACAATAGAGCTTGGTTTATTTTCCATAAATTAATCACCCCCAATCCTCCAAATTCTTTTCTTCTGCATACGACCCCCATCTGATTAGCGAGTATCCTTTCCCTTCATTCCCTGACCTTTGCCAAAGGAACCTTCGTCTTAATCGATCAATTTTCTTGATGGCCCATACCGGTATCTCGGAGAATGACAGAAAGTATAGTGGAATAGAACTGACGACTGAGTTTAATAAGACCCGCCGCCCACCAAATGAGAGCATTTTACCTTTCCATCACTCTAGTCTATTCGCAATCCTCTCAATAAGATCATTCCAATCTAGCCTCCTAAGTTTGCCACTACGAATTGGCAAGCCCAGGTACTGGATTGGTAAATTTTGGATCGGGAAATTAAGGATACCCACTATGGCTAGTCCGTCCTCCCTTGTATCTCCCAAAAAAGTAATGGTACTTTTATGGAATTTTACTTTCAACCCTGACCAGTCTTCAAATAGGTATAATCCCCACTTTAGAAGCGTTGCTTGAGAAACGTCGCACTCCCCGAAGATCATTGTGTCGTCCGCATACTGTACGTTCATTACCGCTGAAAACCCTCTCCTTATTCCCAACCCATTAATAAGTCATTTTTCTTTATAGAAGTGTAACATTCTGTGTAATCCGTCTGCCACCATAGTGAACATCAGTGGTGATAGGGGATCCCCCTGTCTACGTCCACGTCTACACCAAATTTCCTTACCAGGAGTCCTGTTTACTAGTACATTCACCTTGGCGGTTGTTAGCCAAGTGTCAATCCATCTGATCCACCTTTCCTCAAACCCTCGCCTCCTAAGAATTTTCAGAAAGCATTTCCATTCGGCCTTGCCGTATTCCTTCTCAAAGTCTAATTTAAGCATAAACCCCGCATTCCTGCGTCTCTTGCAATCTTGTATGACCTCCTGGACTAATGTCACCCCTTCTAAAATGTCCCTCCCAACAATAAATTCTGTCTGATAGTCCTTTTTCTTATTGCTTTTGCTAGTTAAGATATACCCTTTTGTCACACACAGTTGATTTTGGACATATTGTAGGTCTTCTAATAACCTATTTTGCCTATTTTGTACATGTACATATTTGAAAATCAGTTGGCTCCACATATGTAAGTGGAATAGTATAGGAAATATGTCTCAAACTTGCCATCACTTTCTTATCCCTCCTTAAAGCATACGCAGTCGTTAGCTTTTTTCCTAAATTTTGCAAAATTTGGGAATATAAGTGTTGCAATCGTTGGCCAAATAACCAAATTTTGGGTTTGAGATAAACAGTAGTCGGCTATATTTGGGAGAAGAAATGACAATTGTCAAAATATAACTAACGAAAGATCATCTTTCGTCTGTTTTAAAAAAAATCTCGGACGAAAGATGATCTTTCGTTGCTTTAAATTTTATTTTATTTATATCTATCTGACGGGAAATATCATTTTTTTAAAAAATGGATCAGATGGGAAATTCCATGCCTTAAAAAAAACAAAAAAAAATCACGGGCTTCAGAGGATCTCCTGTCCTTTCCATTTCTTTTGCTTTTAAATCAATATTCTATAGAAATAGGCCTATAGAAATTTTAATGGGTATATATTAGGTTTTAATTGAGATTTAAATAAGGTTTAAGATTTATTTAAGATTTAATTAAGATTAACTTAATATTTAGTTAAGATTTGATTAAGAGTTAATTGGAAAAAAAAATCTTGGACGGGAAATGATTTCCCGTCCGTTGGTTTTTAATTTAAAAAAAAAAATAAAAACACAATAGACGGGAAATCATTTCTTGTTCGTGGATTTTTTTTTTTAAATCAAAACTTAAAATTTGGGTTAAAACGACTACAACATAAATCAAATTTTTTTATTTCTATATGCCAAATATTCAAATTTGGCATTGAACGACTACAAATGCTCTTAGTGTTGCATATTTAGTATTGCTTATAAGTAAGATTTTCAATTTAATCTTCTGTTCGTCTATACTCTTTAGTATATCTAATTAAAGAACACGATATATCAGCCATTCTACAAAAAACCTCCTCCTGCTCTTCCTCCGTCCAGATCCCAACCTTCTTCCCGTCCATCTCTCATTCCCCTTTCTTTAAAGTCATGTAACTTCTCTTCCTCTACAAACTCATCTAATTTTTTACACCATTGTTTGGGATTTTTTTCCGAGCTATCTCATCCTCCGATCCCGATTCCCTGTTTTGCTTCCTCCTCCTTTAATCATCTCTAAGTATTGGCTCCCTGTTTGTTGCGCTCTGGTGCCTCTCACTCTAGATCGGGTTTCATTCGCCGCTGATCTAGCCTGCCCCCTTCAGTCCTGGGTTCTTGAGCCTTGCAGTCCAGATCTGAGCCCCATCCTCTTTTTTGCCGTTGGTCGTTCACCGCTTCCACCGTCTTTCGCTTTTACTGCATGCTGCTACCTTGGTGTGCATCTTCCCCATTCCATTTCTACTATCCTAATTCCAAGCGCCCACTGTAAGTATTCCTACTTGTCACTTGGATCTTGCGGTTTTTATTCTATCTTTAGGGGAGACGTTGTTATATATTTGTTGCTCCTTCGTTAAGGATCTATTTACTTCATACTGTTTCCTCAATTTTTCTATTTCAACAGTTACTAGTGTGGTCCTTATTATTTATATATTGGGCTGGAGTCGCAAGACTCCATCCAAGCATTCAAAAGAAAAACAGTTACTAGTGTGTGCTGTATCGAATTCCCTATGCTGAGGTACTTCTTATTGATCTATTATATTTTCTTGTTATTGTTCTTTCCTTCCCCCTGTGGCTCAGTACCGTCAGTGGTTGTTTTAGCTCCTAGCTGTTCCCTGAGCAACAGTTTGCTCAAGTTCTGTTAATTCTGCTGTTCTTCTCATATTCAATTTTATCTCCATCATTTTTCTCTCTATTTTTAGGGTGTTGTTGCCCCCCCTTGTGCTGCACTGGTTTGATCTTTGGTGGTGGTTATTTGGTGAGTTTGGATCTGTACTGTCTCTGGTACTATTGTCCAGTGCCTTATTCTTTGTTGGTGTATTGATTTGAGACATTCTAGGCCTGGTTTCAGCCATGAATCTCACCGAGCCTGATGCTAGACCTAACAGTTTAGTGACGTTTCCGGAATTGAAGAGTAACTTGTCTTCTCCTCTTTTTGCTAACACCTATCTTTCTTGGTGCTCTCCCATCTTCACTATTTCCCCTTCTTCTTGTAGGTCCGACCCTCATCTGGTTTGTTTCAGGTGCCTCCTTCCTGGGCATTTTAAACGTCAGTGCGTGAATAAAATAAAGTGCATTTTCTGTGATAATTTTGGTACTCGCGTAGTCGATGCTTTTCCCTTCAAAAACTCCTTGGATTTCCTAGAGGCCATCCCTTACTGGCCAAACTTCTCTCCTTTCTTAACTACCCCCTCTTAAAGTGCAAGCTTCATGCGTGCTTGACAAGGAAGTTTAGTCTTGAATCTGGAAAGGATTTCGACTCCTCGGCAGTTGTTCCTTTACCAGCTTTGATCTCCATTACTTCTTCCACTGCTTATTGTGATTCTATTGCTACTCTTCAGCCTCCTAATATTGCTATCCTTTTTAAGGATCGTAAGGTTTATACGAAACTTGTCTCCTACCCTCGGTTGGGTTATTACAAGGCTCGTCCCCATTCTTCTTCGGTGGCGCCTTCGTTAAGTTTGAATCTGGATAAAAATGAAGGTTTGTTTAAATCCTTTATCTCTTGTCATTCTTGGTTTCGAAGTGTGATGGGGCATGCCCTGCATCGCCGCATTTCAGGCCCTCAGGTGCCTAATGCCAATGCTAATATTTATTTTAAGGCACCTTCTTTATTGTATAATTTTTCTTGTTCTATGATGATTTCTTCTCCCAAACTTTCTACGTTCTCTTTTCATTTTTCGGGATGCATCTTCACGTTGTATCAAGATTTAGGGGTTCAATCTTGGCTCAGTCATCTCCTCATGGAGGTTTTGCATATCCTGCACTCTTTTCCCCTCAAGTTTTCTCCAATTCTTGATGCCTCTTCTGTCTCCTATTTTTCCTATCATACTAACTCCATCCCAATATTCTCATCAGTTGATTCCAGTTTTCTCCTTCCCTCTTCTTGCATCATCAAAGACAAAGCTAGTATGTCAGACCCTGCTGCAATTTCGTCCCTATTGGTGAAGGTCGTCCCTCCCCCCATTAAGCAGAAATACAATAAGAATTAAAGTCTTCAATAATTTGCAGATTCGTGTGAGTGCTCGTATTCTTGCTAGGAAAGCAGCTTCTGTATCGGCTCTTCAGCTTGTGCACAGTTGAGTTTTGGCTTCTCTATGCCATCCTCGGTGTAACCAGTCTGGCTTATCATTTTTGTGCTGCTAGAGTGCTCTTGGACTGCTGAGTCGATTTCCGCTCAGTTAGCCTATTCTTTAGCTATTTTGTGGCGTGCCCAGTCTCCGCCTAGCTTCTCCTTCTGTTTTTATTCTTATTCTGTATTTGTTTCTTTTTCTTCGTCGAGTCTCCCTGTGACAATGTGCCTTTCTCTCCGCCATTCCTCTTATTTTGGAATCTTCACTACAAGACTAACAGTCTTTACCAGCATTTTTTTTCACATTCACTGACATTTTTAAACGCTGCAGTAGATACCACCGGCGTTTTATAAATCGCCGGTGCAAGTGTCGCTGAATTGGGTGTCGCTGTATCTTAGGGACATTCCCCGACATTTTTTACGAATGCCGGTATAGGTTAAAACTACACCGGCGGTTGAAAAATTCCACTGAAAGGGTGGTTTTGTTTGGAACTTCTGTTTTCGGCCATCACCTACACCGGCGTTTTTGAAACACCAGTAAAGGTTACCAGTTTTGCTAGAAAACTACCCCGGCGCTTGTAAAAAAACGCCGGTAAAGGTATATATTTTTTTTTAAAATTTCTTTAAAAAATTAAAATTACAAAAAAAAAATCCTTCAGCATTCTTACAATCAAAACCAATTGCAAAACTAAAAGAGACCCATTATAATATATATGAATGAAGCATAATAGTATAATATCATCAAATTGTAATCTCATAATGAAACATAATAATGTGATCTCATCACATTCATTACCAAAATACGGAGTTCAAAATATTGAGTTACAAAGAGTGAAAAAGAATATTTTCACTGTCAAATTCAGGCAAACAAGATACTAATTGAGATGAAACTTATACTTTTATAATACTCATGAGATAACTGTCAATTGAAACCACAACATAAGTTCAAACAGGATTATCTCATCACTAGTCACTCCTCTGTAAATCATAGTATGCAACTTCAGTTACATAATCCATCTCATCATCACTTAAAACCAATGAGAAAGAACAATCTCATTTTCAAACCCAAGCAACAAGCATGAACATTATCTTAGAAACTAATACTCATCTAGACATCATGATATAATTGTATATAAAGTTTAGATAAAAAATTTTCCATCACTAGTCACTCCTATATAAAAAAATCATAGTGTGCAACTTCAGATACATTATCCATCTCATCTCCAAATTCAGACAAAAAAGCAACTCGTGAAACCAAACTTCTAGACAAACCATTGCTCAGTTCTAGACAAAACAGCCCCAAACAATGAACATACATTTGGGGCTCTCAATCAACTAAAATGCAGTAGACAGAGAAAAGAGGTGGAGGAGGGTGGCCTTCATTGCTGTATCCACCAATGGCTCAGTCACTAGTCATAACTACAGCATACTACCAATTACAATCTTCAGCTAGACTACTCAATGCCAGAGGAGTGCAGTACATAGATTATCAATCAGCTCATGATCTCACTAAGCCTGCAGGTTGCTATCAACAGATGGAAATTGCAGCAAGAGAGAATGAGGTAAGATGGATTAGCATGCAGCTAATGAATTTTATCATCTCAAACCTGGTCATTCACCTAATATTAAGTGCACTTACACTTTTGCTAACATTTCTAGAAAAGGGACCAAGGAGGTGCAACTTAATTACTTCTAAGCCTAACACATACTGCCACTAACAAGAAATAGAAATGAGGATAACAAAACATAATCATGCATTAGAAAATGCCAGTAGGAACATTTCCTCATTTCCTCTTTCCCTACCTTCTAGCCTTGTTCACAGTCCAACAGCTACGCAGTAATCCTGGTTGATTGGTTCTTCATGTGCCCAAGAATCTGACATTAGGTATTTGTCTTAGGTATACAGTGGCAAACTGTACATTTTGAAGAATTGCACGAGCCTCACTAGCTATGTCAACGAGTTTCTCACCGTCATTTCACTTAATGAGCTCATTAAGAATGGTTACTAAAAGTCATGTACATCTCTGTGTTGAGCAAACTATTCTGCTGCAAATGTTGGCTCACCATTCTGACATTTATCATTATAGCTAAAAGACCTATACCAAGACTGTAGTGAGATATGGAATGCAACCATGCAACAACACCTCCAAATTCCTGGTCATTTTTGCTTCGTTGGTAGATCTACATAAATAGTCAAGCAGCAGACTTCTGCGCTATTTACCCTAGGTAAAAATATATGTATGTGTGAAAGGGCACATGTATCAAGCCCTAATTTACTAATGTATTTATAGGCTTGTGTGGAGTAAGTTAGGGTAAGCGGTCTTCTCAAAATATCCTCTAGTTTCTTATCTTGTTTAATATGATCATAAATCTTAATATTAAAATTCTTTTAATCCTAAGCATAAAAATGAACATTTTGTGAGAGAACCAATGGTCATGCCATACCAGATTTGCTCAATTGCCTTATGCATGACTGAAAGTTGCATCGAGGAAATATGATTTCACACCAGAAGTCTGCTACATAGGTAGTTTATACGTATCATCATAACTATACATTTATTGACTCAAGAACATAACTATATATATTTTCTCTCTTCTCAATTTCTTTTCAGTCACCGTTCCATGGCTATTTCTCTAAAGAAAAAAACTAGGCTTTATTTAGGCATCTAACGCACGCAACAGAAGCGATCTAATTGCCAATTAATTCAATGTACTCCCAATACCTGGTATAAGATTAGTAATAGTAGTAGTTTTAAGCAGTTGGGGAAAAAACCTCCAAGAACAAAATTAGTCAAATAAAACTTGTAGTCAGTCATCCAGCAGCCACAACATCGGTTCTAGGCTTAGGGGTAGACAACTATTATCCGAACCAATCCAATCCGAACCAACCGGTTTTTAACCGAACCAATTAGGGGTTTGGGTTGGTCCGGTTCTTGATCTTCAAAAACCAACTGGACCGGTTCGGTTGTTGGATGAGGCTTTCAAATAACCGATGAAACCGAACCGACCATACCTCTATGCATATGTCCATAAAAAATATAGTTCTCCTTTAATTTCTTGAATATACAAATAGTCATTTCTCATTTTCTTGGAGATACAAACGGTCTTCTTTATTTTTTTAATACAAACCGAGCAGTTGTTCTACCTATGTTTTGATTGTCCATAATCCTGTGTGTTTTTTTTGTTGAGAAATGCTTGATTTACAGTGTGACCCAGCTTAATAGAATCATGAAGTTGATGTAACATTTAGTAGTTACTTTAATCAAGTCAAGTAGAAATTGTTTTCTAAATCTTTTTTTATTGTAGCTGAAATTCAATTAGCTATGGTTATTGATCTTTCTTTTATGATAATAAACTAAGATTACAGAAGTATACAAGTGAAAAAGCAGTTTATCTCACCCATTTAAACATCATCTTCTCAAACAATTAATGCAAAATTTATTAACAACTTGTGGTTTTATGAATCTTCATTTTAACTTCATTTCTAAATAACAAATAGCATGTTGTTTGTTAAGTTTGATTGAAGTTGATCTTTTAAATTTCAACAACATTATGAATGATGTTGAAGGTGAAAAGCAACACGCCAAACCGACCATCCAATCCAATCCAAACCGAGCTTAATTGGCTTGGATGGAAACCGATCCAATTAAGGTTCGGATTGGTTGCGAATGAAAAAATTAAAAAACCAATTTTGTTTGGATCGGTGGTGGATGGTCCATATTAGGTCATATACCGACCGATGCCCACCCTTACTAGGGCTCAACCATTACTTCAAATCAACAGAACCTCAACCATTCCCAAATCAAATCAAAACCCACCTCAAACCCCTCCCCAAATCCAAAACCTCTCCATCGAAATCCCAAATTTATCCACCAATCGCTCCAATTCACCCCCACAAACCCACCCAAACCCTCAAAATTTTCCAAATCAAATCAAAACCTATCTCAACCGACTCACCTTCTTCCTCACTGCAGTCGGGCGGCTCCTCGAAAGTCGACACAGAAAGCTGCTTGTGCGCTACGCTGATGTCGAAGAGGATCACCCCGACTTGGGATCGGAGACGAGGATCTCCTTGATGGGGAGCCACAGGAAGAGCTCCTCCTGGGTCAAGCCCTTGACGGCCTTGAGCGATCCGAAGGTGAGGTTGTTATTGATGGTCTGGTGGAAGCAGACAGGGCTGCGGTCGTAGTGGGCGAGGAAGGGGGGGTCGAGGTGGACGGAGAGGAGGCCGGAGGCGGAGTCGAGGGAGAAGTTGTGGATGGACTTGGGGAGGAGGCTGGCGGGGAGGGATGGGGGCGTCGATGGGAGGAGGGAGATGGAAAGAGAGAGATAGAGTGAAAATTGGGGGAAATTAGGTATTAAAGTAAAATGAGAGAGAGAGGGAGAAAGAGTGTGTACGTTTTCACTTATTCGCCACCTACACCGGCGTTTCAACGAACAAACGCCGGTGTATACCTACATACGCCGGAGTTTTTCACATATGCCGGTGTAGAGTTGGATTTTTTTTCTTTACATTAACTTGTTCCTACAGCGGCGTTTCTACCAAACTGCCGGAGTAGAAACGCCGGTGTAAAACTATTTTTTTGTAGTGCTTTCCTTTAGGAGTGTGGTTGTTTTCCTATCAGTATTGTCAGGGTCGCTGACCTTGTTTAGCACCCTCTTTATTCGCTACTTTGTTTTGATTTTTTGGCATTTTCTCTCGTTTCTTTTCACTGCAGGTGGAGATTGGTGTCTCCGTGTGGGAATGTTTGGCCTACTGTTTCATGGCTCAGTCTCTTGGTTCTGATACACTTTTTTCGCTCATGTCGTCGAGTTGTCTGTGCTTCGGGACCTCACTTCATGCTCGTGGCAGTTCCTTTTGCCTTGCGGAAGTGAGCCTTTGAGGGAGTATGCACTTCTCTTGGGTGAGGCAGGGTGCTCCTTTTGATGCATAGTAATCCTGGCTGATGGTGCCGTCACCCTCTTCGGTGCTATTCTACTTTTGTATCGCAGATCTCTTATTTGCGTGTTATTCAGCCATTTTTTGATTTCATTGTTGTATTCTACTTTCAGTTTTACAGCTTGTAAAACCATTGTAATTTTGTTTGTAACTATACTGTTTTTATTGATTTATATATTTTTTGATGGCTGGAGCCGTTTGGCTCGTTCTGATATATCAAAAAAAATGTATATCTAATTAAAGTAGGTAAAGTCCTTTTCATGTTAATAAACACATTCCCTACCTTATGCCAACCATTTCCAACAAAAGAAAGCCAGCAAGTCGATTTTTTTTCAGACAACTAATACTTCTTTTTTTAAAACATAATTTCAAAATTATGTTAGAAAAATAAGCAAAATTTCGAAGAAAATCTGCGTTTGGTTTGTTGTTTTGAAAACACATTTTAAAAACTATTTTTGGAAAACAGTTTTTTAAAAATTAGAGTGTAAAAGGTGTTTGGTAATATTTTTTTATGAAAACAGTTTTTTGAAAATGGGAGTATAATGTATGTATATATTTGGTTGTATGTATATACTATATACAGTATATATACTCTGATACATACATGTTGTATACATATACATACATACTGATATATAATAATAAAAAATATTTTATTATAATAAACATATTTAATAATATACATATATATAATAATATATAATAATTATAATAATATATATGTAATAATAATATATTCAAATTATATATTAAATAGTTTATTATAATAATAATAAATTATATAATACTATAATAAACTATTTAATAGTAATATATAGTAATAATAATATATATTATAATAATAAGAGATTATTATAATAGTATATATAAAAAAGTATATATGAAATAATAGTATATATAAAATGGTATATGTAAAATAATAATATAATATAATAATAGTATATATAATAATAATATAATATAATAATAGTATATATAATAATAATATAATATTATAATAGTATATATAAAATAGTATATATAAACTAATAATATGTGTAATAATAATATAATATAATAATAGTACATAAAAAATAGTATATATAAAATAATAATATATTATAATAATTGTAAATTATATAATAATACAAAATAATTTATTATGATAAACATATTTAATAAGATACATTTATATAATAACATATAATAATTATAATAATATATATGTAATAATAATATATTATAATTATATATTAAACAAATAATAATAATAATAATAATAATAATAATAATAAATTATATAATAATAAATTATATAATAATATATATAATAATCAATTATATAATAATATATATAATAATATATAACAGTAATATATAATAATATATATATATATATATTATAATAATAATAGATTATTATGATAGTATATATAAAATAGTATATACGAAATAATAATATATATTATAATAATAGTATATATATATTTTTAAATATATTAAAAAATAAAAATAAAAATATAATATATATAATATTAATTTAATATATAATAATAATAATAATAATAATAATAATAATAATAATAATAATAATAATATATGTAACAATAATATATTATAAATATATATATATAACAATATATTACAATAATAGTATATTATATAATAATATATATAATAATATATAATAGTAATATATTATATACTAATATATAAAATAATATATAACGGTAATATATAATAATAATATAAAATAATAATAGTATATATAAAATAGTATATATAAAATAATAATGTATATAATAATGATATAACATAATAATAGTATATATAAAATAGTATGTATAAAATAATAATATATTATAATAATTTTATATTATATAATAATATAAAATAATTTATTATAATAAACATATTTAATAATATACATATATATAATAACATATAATTATTAAAATAATATATATGTAATAATAATATATTAAACAATTTATTATAATAATAATAACATATAATAATATATATAATAACATATAATATTAATATATATTAATAATAATATATTATAATAATAATATATATGATAATAGTATATATATATTAAAAAATAATATTAATAATATAATATATAATAATAATAATAATAATAATAATAATAATAATAATAATAATAATAATAATAATAATAATAATAATATATGTAACGGTAATATATTATAAATATATATATAACAATATATTATATAAAAATATATATAAAAATATATAATAGTAATATACTATATATTAATATATATAATAATATATAATAATAATATATATAATAATAATAAAATATAATAATAGTATATATTAAATAATAATATAATATAATAATACTATATGTAAAATGGTTTTTAAAATGAGGGTTTAAAAAATAATTTCAAAAATCCATTTCTAAAAATTGCTATCCAAACAGGCATTCTAACCTAAAAAATTTTTAAAATAAAAAAAAAGGTTTTAAAAACCTATCCAAAGGCAACCTAATTACTTCAAAATAATTTTTTTATATAAAAATTATTAAAACGTGCATCGTACGTGTAAATTACTAGTTTGTGGAATGCATGAAGGACCTATTTGTTGTTTTTTTTAATAAAATTTAATTTTTTATATATTATAGAATACATGTCATTTAAATCATGTACTAACTAGCATGTGTTTTTCTATGTTTTGTTCTAAAATCGATGATAAATTGAATTATGCAATAAGTCATAAAATTGAATTTATAAAGATATGCATCATTCATATAAGTTGACAAATTCCAGCAGACCGATTTAAATGGTTCCTGAAGGTCCACTGCCCTTTAATAAATCTAACACAAATCTCTACTACTATAATGGGAGAAGTCCTTAGTCCTTAACCCAACACGTACAACGCACGTGTTGGTAAAATTTTTTTTTCCCCTTTCATTTCCCCCCCAAAAAAAAAATTCCCCCCACGTGCAAATCACGCAATTTTTTTCCCCTTTTCATCCCCCCTCAAAAAAAAATTCCCGCGTGCAAAGCACGTGTATAATACTAGCGTGCATCACACGTGCAGTTACTAGTTTAAACGTAATGGGAGACGGCTGCTGTAGAGGATTCCGAGTCATCTCACAGTATTTCAAATACAAATCTCTCTATTTGTTATGTTTACAGAAACCTGATGATTATTGTGATATTTTGGTACTCCTATTTTTTCTTACAAAAAAGATCATGTTATGCCGGGTGCTAAGTATTGACCCAAGACCTGGACGGTTTAACACATGCTTTTCTGTCGATTGCCACCTGCAATCTTAGCCTTGTAATAATCATCACAGATTTTCGTTTTTCTAAGTCAAAATAATTATCACATGTATCTGTTATTATCATTCAGATAATAAACATCAAGAAGCCGGCCGTAGAGCATCTGTAGTCGTTTGCTAAAATATGCATAATATACATATTTTCTCGAAAATATCGTTGCAGTCGTTTGTTAAATATGCATATTTTGCATATCTAGCTACAGTAGATTGCTATAAATGAGAGAGAATTTGAGAATTATGCATAATTTAAAGGACGAAACTTCATATTGCATCGCTCGAATAAATATTATTTTTTAATCGTCGGACAACAAGAAGTTGCGTCGCTCAATTAAAAATTAATTATTTAAAGCAGAAAATGGCGGAAAAATAAAAAACCCTAACACATTATGTTGTGTCCCTCTTCTCCGCAATCTTCAGACACAACATGAAGTTGCGTCTGTTGGGTTTTTTAAAAAAAAAAATATTGAATTACCTATTTGTCCCTCTTCATTCATCAACGGCTCATTTCCCCTTTCCAAGACAAATCCAACGGCTATTTTTTTTATCTAAACAGCTCACTAAAATTTTGTATATATAGTATCCATACTGAACCGAATATTAGCACCACAATTGTCTAAAAAAAATTCAGATCTCAAGTTTCTATTCCTCTCTCTGTCTTGTATTGAGTTATTTGTGAAAGAAAATCAATGGTGAGCCAAAGTATAAGGGGGAGAGCATATACGTCTCTGGAAGATGTTCTTCTGTGCCAAAGTTGGATTAGTATAACTCAAGATCTAGTGATCGGTAACGATCAATCCGGGGCACAGTTCTGGAAGTGTATCTTCTCTACATTTAAGGTATTATTAGGAACTTCAACCGACAGAACATTTAGCTCACTTACTAGTCGATTTCAATTGATTTCGAAAGAAGTAGCCGTATTCATAGGAAAATTGAGCAATGCAACTACTAGGGCCGGTAGCGGAACAACCGAGACAGATAGGTATGTAGAAAAAATCCTGATTTAAATTCATTATTTGTATTATTTGTGTACATAATAACGTTTGGTATTTGAATGTTGTCTCCCCGAAGCGAGAGTATAATATATGGCAACTTCGGGGAGAACTTTTAAATTTGATGAATGTTATGAGATTCTTAAAGATCAGCCGAAGTTTTCATTGCGTACTACACAAGTGTTTGATCGAGTACTAAATACCCAATCCGGTGAAGGGAGTGGTAGCCAAAACTTTCCCACAATAAACAACTGGGACTCAGATATACCCGCTGATACGGATTCACCTACACCCCTTACCCGACCACCAGGTCGCAAAGCTACTAAGAGGAAAGGAAAAAGAGTGGCCGAAACATCAAAATTGAAAGATATGGCCGAAGAAACAGCCATTTTTACATATGTATACAAAGAATCGCGAGATAGGAGGAATGCGATAAAAGCCCGAGAATGCGATATTAAAGAACGGGTCGAAGAAGATCGCATTATGGGTATCGATCTGAACACGTTACCTGAGAATCAACGATATTATTTTATGTGTAGGCAAAACAAAATTCTGCAAAAATGAGGTTACAACGATGACTAAAGAACATTAGGCCATATCTTTCAAATGTTGTATTTTATCTTAATATAATGTAAGTATGCAATTTGAAATGAAGAATATATTTGACGCAAATAATTTAAAATGAAGAAGAATCTTGTTTTTAGAATATGGCTCCATAGTATCCTGTGTGATTAAATTGAAATTTAATTACATGGTCCCAACGTTATTATTTTAAATTATAATTGTGAATGTACACAGGATGGCAGCATATAAATACTGATCATGCCGCTTGAAGAAGAACCCTTCATCAATGTCCTATCCAATCTATAAGTTAATCAGTAGGTGTAAAAAAAGTCAAAACCTACACTTTGTAGATAGGAAAGTAACTGTGAATAATGGGTACGGAATTGATCATAAGTGATGGATAAGTGATCTGCCCAATAATGATCATAAGTGATCTGCTCTACAATCCGTACGAAAGGTGATGCTTCAATAGGTTCAGGAAGTGTATTACTGGATGTCATGAAACGCATGAGAGGAGGTGGGTCATTTGGGATAGCAATTACTCCAGTAAGTTGCCGAATACAACGATCACCAAGATACCATACACCCTGCAATGAAATGTTCACTTTAGCATAACCAAAATATTTAATCAAAGTAATGTAAATAAATATGACAAACTTTTAATATACCTGGCCGCAGTACGTAAAAGCGTGTCGATAACGTGAAATGAATTTAGAAGCTTCAATTTCATATATGCCTTTAATTGTTAACCCATTATATGGCTGCCAAATGATGGAGGAAGAGCTGCGCATCGACAACTGATCATGAGCCATCGATTAATTGTGCCCAATAGGATCAGATCGGCCTAAATCCAAAAATTCTTTATTCCATCGAACAATTTTCGGCCATATATCAGAATTAGCCATGTGTGTCTCCATAGGAATGTTCTCCATAGGAATGTTCCTATCTCTAATTGGAATACATCAATTTGTGTATTAGTAAACCCAATACTGTAAACATAATTATGAAATATGTTACGAACATCACAATTGAAATAACTTAATGACATTATTCGACTAAAATTAGTAAATAATAGATTAAGTATTACCTCCAAAACTTGCCACGGTCCATTAAACCCCTTCACTTTAAGTCTGCTACATGAGTCCAAAGACAAATAGAGCAGAGCAAGTGCATGACTACCCCAATCGTATTTGGCAACAACATTCAAGTCTGCAACTGCGGCTAGCCAACCACACCTTACTAAACCAGCACTATTAAGGTAAAGAAATGCACCGAGAAAGAACATAAAGAAAGCTCGTGCAATCCTCGCTAATAGTGCTATATCGGTTTTGGCTTCTTCAATCATAGTATTGGTAAAATAAATTTTGAATAATGTATACCGTATACCTTGTGATTTCCAATCATCTACTGTTAATTCTGGAAAGAAGCGAGACTGGACAATTTGAAAAGTATAGGCCTCATCGTCGCATGGAGGCAAATCGCCAATACCGATAGGAATCCCCGTTAGCATTACCTAATCCAATGGAGTGAAACCCAACTCACCACACGTTAGGTGAAAAGTGTGGGTAGTATCCCACCATCTCTCTAAGAGTGCCTAGATGAGTCAAATCGACGACTTGTTTGTACTGATTTTCATAAAACGGTGTCATCCCACCTGCTCTACTAGTTGTTTAATAAGTGGGACCCATGAGGAGTACTGATTGTACATCTTGATTGGTTCCTTCCAATTTTTTCTAAACTTACAAAAACCGCCCTCCGGGGTAACAGTTATATATTGACTTATATATTTGGAATCGTCTACTACACGATTCCAATTTGATTGATCGGCAAAGTCAACATTTGATATCTCTTCTTCAACTTCGTTGCTTGTGTTGCCATGAGTTGGCATTTGTTCCCGCTTTGATTTCAAACGACCAATAAATCTTCGTATCAAAGAAACTTTTCTCGGCTAATTAAGAAATTGATATAAAGAGTTGGGGTTTATGAAATTGAGATAGAGAATTGGGCGAGAGCGGGTTGAGATAGAGAGTTAAGCGAGAGGAAATTAAGAAAATGAGAGATGGCCGAGAGCTAAATGCATGTTTGCTACCTTTCATTTAACCATCAATATATAGAATGAAGGAGGGGGGGCAATTTGGTCATTTATGGATTTAATAAAGCCCTCATTTACGGAAAAAGTAAATAAAATCCAAAATTAAAAAAGCCCACCTTGTCGGACGCAACATCATGTTGCGTCGTACCTCCCTTAATTGTCGGACTGGCAAATTTTTTTATTTATTATTTATTTTTCTCCTCCGACGCAATGTGATCTTCCATCGCTCAATTAAAAAATATATTTTTCCCTCCGACGCAACATCGAGTTTCATCTGATCTGGATTTTCATTATTTTAATTTAAATTGGTAAAAAATAACCTTCGACGACTGCAGCAAACTTGTTAAATGCTATATGCATTTATCCATTTATGCATATTTTACACAATGACGACTGTGGATGCTCTAAACTCACGCCGAATTGCTGCGAAAATGGGCTTGTTTAGTTGTTCTAAATATAATATACATTGGAGTGCATATTGGGGAATAAAAGCGTGTGAATATAAAAAATACATTTTGCAACATTTTCTCCAAGTAGTCTCTACAACATTAATTAATTAATCAAATTACAATTATCTTTTTAGCCTCTAACTCCCCCTCAAATTTACCAAACTACCCCCCGAAATCCGCACCTATTTAAGTTCGCTCCTCAAGACCTCAACTCTGACCAACCCAACGACTCTCCTCGTCACTTCCATCGTCTTCTCTCCTCTTCTCCAACTTGCAATTCCCAAACTTGATTGTCAGGGACGTCAGAGTAATTCTGACCACCGGAGCATCACCGGAGCCACAGAGCATCAGGTTGTTGCAAGCAGAGGCATCGCCATTAACTAGTTTTCCATGTATCAGTTTATTTTCGCTGTATATGTGTTTTACGTGCAATATGCATCTTTTATCTGTAATTGAATAGGTTGGTGGCGGGAAAAGGTTTGGTACGCAATGCACACGTCGTTATAATTTGTCATGTAGCAAAACCGCCTCCAACCTCCTCTACAAATACTAAGTTGTAACTTTGCCGAAAATATCAATAAAAGATCATCTCATTTCTTCTCCAATCTTCTTCATCTCAAACCGTAATCCCATTGAACCTTCATCGATGACACAACCCGGATCCAGTCGAAATTTGAACCCTGACAATCTGGTATCAGAGCAGACCATACCGACGGTGATGGCCATGATAAGGGGAGGACCACGATGGAGGAGGACCTGGAGAACCTCATGAGCCAAATGGTGGAAGCCCAGCTCCAGAACGGATACCTCACTAAGAGAATTGAGGCGATAATTATGGGTATAGGCAATAGTTTTTATGTAATAGAAGCCAGAATGAATGCTAGGTTAGAAGTGATGGTGGCGATGATGCAGCAGTCTTCACCACGACCTTCAAATCCACCATTACTTCCGAATCCCTTTCACCATAGCATGAACCGAGAGGTAATCAATCCAAACTACACATCTCCTAATGCAACAGGGTTAGGGTGGGAGTTTATTTAGAACTCCTTTCAAAGTAGAATTTCCGATCTTCCAAGAAGGAGATCCAACTGAGTGGATCTGCGGGGTGGAGCAATTCTTGAAATTCTATGAAATTCTGGAGGCGCAAAAATTGAAGTATGCATCGTTAAATTTGAGAGGGAGAGCGGCTCAATGGTTTCGTAGACATATTAAGCCTTAAAATTTTGAAATAACCTGGTCTCGGTTCTTGGAAGAGTCGCTCACCTAGGTTTGGACCTACAGAGTTCCAAGATTATATTGGACAGTTGTCAAAGCTGCAGTAGAAGAGTGATCTTGAGTCCTATATTCGAGAATTTGATCGAATTTCCAATTTTGTGGAAGATTGGACCGAAGCCCATTATTTGAGTACATTTATCAGTGGGCTAAGAGATGAGATACGGTGGGATGTTAAATCGGAGAGACCTAGAAATGTGAATGAAGCTATGGGATTAGCTACGGGATTCGAAGAAAAGATTGTGTGCCTGAAGAAGAATTATCGAATGCCATTTGTTCCTAAGCCAGTTTCCTCTGCAAATTTTCCTGTTGCACCAACTCAGAGAGCACCCACAATTCCTACCACAAATTTTGTACCTCGAAGGTTAAATATCTAAGAGATGAGCGATAGAAAGGCGAAAGAGTTGTGTTTTGACTGTGACGAGAAGTACACTCAGGGACATATTTGCAAGATGCAAAAGTTCTGTTACCTCGAAGGACTAGAAGAAGAAGAGAGTGATGAGGCTTATTTTGATGTTGTCAATGCTGAAGAGCACCCTCTAGTTTCCACACCAATCTCCCAATTGTCTATAGCAACAACTTCCCAGAACTCAATGCAAACCCACATTGCCCCTCAATCACCCATCCAAACCACACAACAACTGGAGATATCCTTTCATGCATTAGTAGGTACACAGGTTTATCTCTAGACCATGAGAGTGAAGGGAAGGGTCAATGGCAAGGAAGTGAGTATTCTGATTGATACCGGCTCTACTCATAATTACCTTGACCCATAAACAGTTGTTAAGGCCAAATTGCAAATCAGTAAAGAGCCCAGATATAGAGTTACAGTCGCCAATGGCCAAGTCATGCATAGTGAAGGGAAGGTGGAGAATGTTAACTTCACATTTCAAGGATTGAACCTGCAAGCAGATCTGCTACTATTGCAATTAGGACCAGCCCAAATGGTCTTGAGAGCTCACTGGCTACGCTCGTTGGGTCCGGTTACTTTGGACTTTAGTGTGATGACCATGGATTTTAAGGTGGCAGGGGTTATGAAGCAGTTGTAGGGCATACTAGATCCTCAGCTCCAAATGATGGAAGCTTCAGAGTTGGAAAGTCTAGGAAATTGCGTGTGCCAAGCGTATATGATACAAGTAAAAGGCTTTGTGAGAGATGAAAAAAGTAATGAAGAACTTTGGTTGCCAAGACAGATTCCTACTGACATCCAAGGTAATCTGCAACAATTTCCTGAAGTTTTTACTGCGGAGATGAGCCTACCCCGACAGAGAGACGTGGATCATAAAATTCCCCTAATCGAAGGTTAGAAATCAGTCTATTTGAGACCCTATAAACACCCTCATTTTACAAGGCTGAGATTAAAAAACAACTAAAAGAGATGTTGAGCTCAGGGTTTATAAGACCAAGTAGCAGTCCATACTCTTCCCCTGTAATCTTGGTTAAGAAGGCCGATGGGAGTTGGCGATTGTGTGTAGATTACAGAGCTCTCAATAACCAAACTATCTAGGCTAAATTTCCAATCCATATTATAGATGAGCTGTTGGATAAGCTGAATGGTGATAAATACATCTCCAAAATGGATTAAGGTTCAGATACCACCAAATCAGAGTCAACAGTGAAGACATTCCCTAAACTACATTTAGAACTCATCATGGGCACTTTGAATTTGTTGTGATGCCTTTCGGCCTTACTAATGCACCAGCAACATTCCAAACCCTCATGAACATGATCTTTAGTGATTACCTCCGACGATTTGTGCTTTTTTTCTTCGATGACATCTTAATCTACAACCCTACTTAGGAGAGCCACCTGCAGCATTTAGTACAAGTCCTATCAGTGTTTAGAAACAACCAATTACTAGTAAAAGCCAGCAAGTGTAGTTTTGGTCAGACCTCAGTTGGTTACTTGGGACACATTATCAGTGAAAAATGAATTGCAACTGACTCCAATAAGATCAAGTCAGTAGAAGAGTGGCCTGAACCATGTTCAGTCAAGGAATTGAGAGGATTCCTAGGGTTAATGGGATATTATAGAAGATTTGTCAAGAATTATAGTAGTATTGCGGCCCCCCTTACTCAACTATTGAAAAAAAATGCTTTTAAGTGGTCATCGTTAGCTACCCAAGCTTTTAATGCTCTTAAAAAGGCCATGGCATCAACACCAGTTCTGAGAGCTCCTGATTTCTCAAAAAAGTTTGTTTTGGAAACAGATGCATCATAAGAAGGTATAGGGGCAGTGCTAATGCAGGACCTACATCCCATTGCATATATGAGCAAGGCTTTGAAGGAAATAAATATGATATTGTCCACATATGAGAAGGAAGTTCTAGCTATCTTGCAAGCGGTCAAACAATGATGGCAGTATTTTTTGGTAAGTGATTTTGGGATTCGCATAGACCAACACAACATCAAGTATATCCTTGATCAGAAGATTAACACAGATATTCAAGAAAAATGGTTATGGAAGTTGCTTGGTTTCACATTCACGGTTGAATATAAGAAGGGGTACAGAACTCAGTAGCCAATGGCCTATCTAGAAGGAAGGGAGATCAAGACACTTGCTGTGAGATTACATTTGTCATCCCACAATGGATCGAAGAAGTTAAAAGCATGGTAGAGCAGGATCCCTACTTCCACAAATTGGCAAATAAACATAGAGAAGGGAAGCTTGATACAGATGACTATAAATTCTTGGGAGGCCTCTTGTATTATAAGGGGAAAATCCTTATTAGCCCTACTACTAATGTTAAGAAGTTGATCTTCTTTGATCACCATGCCTCAAGCGCTAGAGGGCACTCTGGTTTCCATTAAACTCTTCACCGAAGAAAGAGAGCTTTTAGCTGGGAAGGAATTACTCGAGATGTAAAGACTATCATAAGAGAATGCTTGGTTTGTCAGAGAAACATGTAATATCCCGCAAAATAGCATATAGCTATTTTTGTGTAGTAATCCGTGCATAGTCAAAAATTGCACACGATTACATATTTTTCTAAATAATCATCAATTTTATTTGAGAAATTTCAGATATATGAACTGTTCTGAATCCGATAAGATAGAGTCAGGACATATTCTCGATTAAACTCTAGATTTGTCCCGATTGTTTTGACCAGGTAATTTTTGGGAGAAAATAATAATTTCTATAAAACATATATTTTTATAGATTTTAGATTATATGTTGGTTATTCTAAACTAAGCTAGTGCTTGAATTGGATATGGATTGTATTTGTGCACAATGGTTACTATTTTGACCTAGGGTTACTTGTCCTAACCTAGGGTTAGGAACCCTAGTATCATGTGATCATGGCTTGGATCTTGATGAAGATCCAATGGTTGAAACAATTCACCATGTGTGTTGACTTCATGTAGAAATGAGAAGTTTCCAAGAAACTTCTAAGTTGTTGTGTTGTCTTCATCTCATCCCTCCATCTCCACAAACCCTAGCTCCTCCCATCTTGGCCTTCCACCTCATCAAATCCAAAAATAAAACCCTAGCACTCCATCCTATAAAATCCCCCCGCCCCCCACTCCACTCATTATCTCATCTTCTTATCTTCTTGTTCTAGTTGTTCTTCAAAAAAAAAGTATAGAAGGAGAAGGAAAGAAGGTGGAGTCTTTGTTGAAGTAGAAAAAGTAGTAGAGATGGAGAAGAGTTGTGGAGCTCTACAAAAGCAAGGAGCAAAGGAAGGCAAGCAAACAAGCTAGTTGGAATCTCTTGCAACAACAAGTGGGTGATTCTCTTAAACTCTAAAAATTTAGTTTCTTTTTGTGTATGTGATTTTAGCATTTAGTAGGAGCTAATAAAATCTTGGTTACCATGTGTGATTATTTACATGCTAATAAAAATAATTTGTATGGTAGAATATCTCTTTTCATAAAATTTTGTTAAGAAAACATGTATGAATAGGTGAGTTTGGAAATTTCTAGCTATCAAACAGTGTGGAATTTGGGACTCAAATTTTGGAGACTTGTTATTCCATGTATCAAGAGATTTCATGAATTTTTTCATAATATTTGAAAGCTATTTAGTAGCCCAAACACTTGGTCCAATTTCGGACAGACAACTGTCAAAAAACTGCTGACTGTATGAGACTTGTTATGACTTTCCGAAATCATAACTCAATATTGGTTGAGTATTTTGAGCTGAACATTTTTGTGGATACTCTTGTATATGTATAAAACCATATTCTTAAATTTCATAATTTTTTGAGGTCATTTGATGCCTCAAAGAATTTGTAGATTGCAACTGGTCTGGAAGTTGTAGCTGAAGTTGTCTGTTTTTTTACTAAAGTTCATTTAGTCATAACTGCTTGTGTATCTATGATAATCTTATGAAATTTTTGCAGTATCTTTTTGTTATGAGTCTACTTAATGGTTCCCAAATTTTAGAATTTTTAGATGACATTTGATGCGGTTTCAAAAATAAATAGTGTGAAGTGAAAAAGAGCCTATTGAAGAGCAGCTGAAATTTTATGCTATGTTTAAGGAGTCACAACTCTTTGTCTAGGATGAATCTAAGTGTAAAATTTGGACACAAAGAAATGGTATATGTATGGATTAAGAATTAAAAATTTCATAAACATTGGACCTAGGGTTGGTTTTTTATGGAATTTAAAAGTAGACCAGGTTCAACCTAACTCAGATTGACTAGTCTTTGAAGATGTGTAGTTCTAGAATTTTGTGTCAAGAATTTGGAGGATTGATCAACTAGAGAATTGTAGTGGAGAGTCGTAGCTTTCCAAAATATCTGGAGTTATGAAATTCCAGTTTGTAGGTCGAAAGTTATGATTTTCCAAAGACTGGGACAGATCCAGTCTTAGTCGAGACAGTGTTTGCTAAAAGAGCCAATTCTTCCCTGTTTGTGCACCTGATGGAATTTTATGTTTTTGAAGACTTTAGTGATGGATTCTGGGGATGTGTTCAACTAGGAAGTTTTAGTAGACACTCCCACATTTCTATAGAATTTGGAATCGAGTAATTCCGATGAGTGGGCAAATTTCTATGCTATTAGAGAAGTACAACAAGTGCATGAAGAGATGTACAGCTAAGAGTATATGAGATTTTTATAGTATCAAGATGATTGAATTTGAGGAAATGGTTAACTAGAGATTGGTATTATATGGTCTCAGCTTTCCAGAATGGCTGATATCAAGTAATTTCGAATTATATCTTGGAAGATATGGATGTTGCATGTTCGGCAACCTGTTGTCTTGATCGACTTCAGGCATTGTTAACTCGGGGGACTTGAGTTCCATGGGGAATTTGAGGGTATTGTCAACTAGGGTATTGCAACAGAGTCTCCTACCTTTCTAGAAAACCTAATTTTGTTGAATTCCGATGAGTGTAGCTTGAGTTCGCAGCCACTGCTATTTCTTGAACTACTTTATTGAATGATTGATAAGGAATCCTCTGCATACTGCAGTGTGGTAATCATGAGCTATTGAGTTCTAAAGATGCCTTTAGCACTTCATTTGGGACTTAGACAGGGTCCCTGTGCTTGTACTCATGGTGGACACATGAGTGAATCGAGAGAATGGCTATGTGGTTGGTTTGTGATTGGTTTCTTGAAGCCTGAGTCTGTCAATGGTCAGATATTTGGGGTTTACGTATGATTACCTTCATTAACAATTTGTGTGCATCTTTTGGGCACTGATGGACTACTCGCTTAGAGTCACGGGCCGGGGATATGGTCAATGACATGTGAAGGTATTAGGAATCGGTGAGTGTGATTCTCGTGATTATTTGCTAATTGACAAGACCAGTCAGGCTCAATATCTGTCTGATATAACACCGTGCATGATTTAAATGTTAACGTGTTTTCAGTAACTGTATTTTATCAAGTTTTCCTTATTGTTCGCTCAAAGGCCAAGTTGGTGTTAAGGGTGATTCCCTATAATCTGACTCGTTCTAAGAGTAGCACTAGGCAGTGATAACCAGGGTTGTCTCTTCCTATTATTAGGGATACGTGCTGCCGTGCGTATCTCGCACTGTTGATTCCTGAAATATCATGATAAGAACGGAAACTTCCTGTTGGATAGGGGGTTTTTAGACCTTCGAGGCCGTCATATTCTTATGCCGTGTGGACATGAACAGACCATGGAGCTGCTGTCCCATGAATCTTCGGTACCATAGATATGCAGTTGTATATCTGTAAGTTCATCACAGGTATTTTGGTATGATTTGATTTGGGGCACTAGTGGCAATAAGACACCACTGTATTTGTATTTAGCATTAATAACTGTAGGATTACCAGCCACAATTGTATCTATCCGGAACAGGTTGAGTACAATAGTGGAATGTTTGCTTGGCGAGGGTTCAAATCCCTAAAGCTGGAGAAACGGCTTGATCTGGAGCACATATAGTATGGGATACATGTGTATCCAGAGTCTTGCTGACATTAGATTAAGTGCATCCGTGTCTTTACTCTGTATTATGCATTAAACTACAGGTCATGGCTTACACAAACTCTAGGAGATTAAGATGCATGTTTCTCTTTCCATTCAAGATGATTTGAGGGTGTGCAAGTTGGAGATCGCTGTTTTCTTATCAGCATTGCTTCAGTAGAATTACAGTCGTGCCCACTTAATTAGGTACTGGATACCGGGTCGTGAGTGCAGGAGAACCCAAGACCAGCAGGGAATCCAAGTGGAGTGGTAGTGTACATGCCTATCGTTCGAGCAGATACAAAAATGATCAGAGTCGTGCAGCGGAAGACTCAAGTTGAGGGACAAAGGAAGCAGATCGACCACTCAGCGGAGTTCGGCAGTGATCAGTCAATTATCATTATGGAAGTCAGCTGATTGCTCCTTAGGAGGAGTCTGATTATTTGTAGCAAGTTATAATGGGTTTATGTAATTTGTATTCCTTGTTCAAGAATAAGATAACATTTGTAACTAATGATGTAATAACTCTGATGGCAATAAAAGTTTTTAAATTTCTGTGTTATTTACTGTGTTGAGATGCATTTGAAGGAAAAGATTCTGGTTATATCACGGATGTCCGGTAACGGGGATCCGGGCCATTACAAAACAAACATGAAACTCTATTGCTAGCCGGTTTGCTCAACCCTCTTCCAATTCCTGAGCGAATATGAGAAGATATATCCATGGATTTCATCGTAGGATTACCCAAAAGTGGGGGTAAAAATGCTATATTGGTGGTAGTTGATCGCTTAACTAAATATGCCCATTTCATTGGCATCTCACACCCATATACTGTTCAGTCAATAGTGCAAATATCTGTTGACCAAGTGTATCGTCTTCATGGCATGCCCTGTAGCATTTAGTGATCGAGACCCCATATGCATGAGCAAGTTTTGAAAGGTATTCTTTTCCCTACAACAATGTAAACTGCAACACTCCACCATATACCACCCCCAGAGTGATGGGCAGACAAAAATTGTAAACAAAGCTCCAGAGATGTAATGGCGATGCTTGAGTGTCAAAAGCCTGGCAATTGGAGTAAGTTTCTGGAATGGGCAGCATTTTGGTACAATACAAACCGGCATGTGTCGACAGGCATTACTCCTTTCGTGGGAGTATACAGACAATCACCACCAACGCTATTGCGCTATGTTCAAGGGACTGCGGCAGTTCAAGCAGTAGAGGAAGGGTTGTTATCCAGAGACGCAGTATTTCAGCTCTAGAAGAATAATTTGGCAGTGGCTCAACATTGCATGAAGATGTTTGCAAATAAAAGGAGGATGGAGAGAGTATTTGCTGTTGGGGATTCGGTGCTGCTGAAGTTACAACCCTAGAAACAAGTCATAGTAAGAGGATTTATAACACAGAAACTTTCATCCAAGTTTTTTGGGCCATATCGCATAATAGAAAAAATTGAATCTGTCGCTTATCGCTTGGATTTACCCTTAAATGCCTTTATCCATCCTATTTTCCACGTCTCCAAACTTAAGCATTGTCATGGGAATCACTTGCTAGATGTTTCACATGATTTTCCACACTGGTGGGTTACTGAGCTGGAGGAAGACGAACCGGAGCTAGTGTTGGGTCGTAGAATGTTCAAGAAGAATAACAAAGTTGTCATCCAACTCTTGATCAAATGGAAAAACTCAAGAACCAAAAATGCTTTTTGGATTGATATTGATGAATTTCGCGTCAAATTCCCTACCTTCAAGCTTGGGACATGCTCGTTCTTAAGGAGAGGAGTTGTTAGGGACGTCTGAGTAATTCTGACCACCGGAGCGTCACCAGAGCCACCGAGTGTGAGATTGTTGCAAGCAGAGGCGTCGCCATTAACTAGTTTTCCATGTATTAGTTTATTTTCGATGTATTTGTGTTTTACTTGCAATATGCATCTTTTTCTGTAATTGAATAGGTTGGTGGCGGGAAAAGGTTTGGTGCGCAATACACGTGTCGTTGTAATTTGACCTGAAGTAAAACCACCTTCAACCTCCTCTACAAATACTGAGATGTAATTTTGCCGAAAATATCAACAAAAAATCATCTCGTTTCTTCTCTAATCTTCTTTGTCTCAAACCCAAATCCCATCGAACCTTCATCGATGACACGATCCCGATCCAGTCGAAATCTGAACCCTGACATTGATTAGGGTTAGGGTTAGGTTTGGGTTTCTGGTTGTCCCTCCCAAAAAAAGGTGTGAAATCCAAGAAGACGAAGAACGGCGATCGGTTAGTTAGATTACTCTTTCTCCTCTCGATCTATATCCGATTGCAACCTTTCCATGAATATTTGTCTATTTTCTCTTGTGGCACGACAAGAATTTCAATGCACCGTCAATTTTTTCACAGTCGAATGGAACCGAGAGATTTGATTAGGTTTTAGTAAGATTTTCTACTTGATTTCTGTTGCAAATTTTGGAAATATATCTCTAATACTATAATGGGAGTAGGCCTTAGTGTCATTTGTAAATCTACCAACCAGTGCAACACACGTACAACCAAAATTTCCAATATAAATTCATCAAACACATAAACTACCGGTACAAATTAATTTTTCTCTCTCTATAACCCAAAACACGGCCTCTCTCTCTCTCAAATCCCTGACTTTTCCTCTCCCTATCTCTCTCTCTCGAACCATCGACGTCACCGCACTGCAGCATCGTCCCTCCACTTTGTCGTCACTACGCCGTCGTTCCACCGCGCCGTCCCTCTAACGCACCGTCGTTATGCCGTCGTTCCACTGCATCGTCCATCCACTGCGCCGTTGTACCTCCTAACCCCAAACCCTCGATCTCTCCGCCTCCGATCTCTCCTCTTCCGAAACCCTAAGGTCCTCTCTCTCTCTGTGTAATCCCTATTGCTCGTATTTGTATTTTTAATTATTTTTAATAAAATTCTTGATTTCTTATTTTTATTTCTGGGTGTATTTAATTTATTTTCATTGCATGGTGTGTTGTTCTTTTCTCTCTTGTGATTCACTTTGCATTGATTTCCGCTTTTATTCTCATTTATTTGGCCTACAATTTGTTCTTGATCTTGTCTATTATTTAAACCTATTTCATGGCCACAATAGAATAATGAATAATAAGAAAATATAATTCATCCCAAATCTGAATTCAATATGATATCAAAGCCTAAAATATCCTAGGCTACGTGAAGAAGAGGAAGAAGAAAAGGCATTGTTCAGCCTCACCAATCACCGACCTCTTCCCCAACTTCAGATCCAATCCGATCTCAAACCCGATACCGTCATCATCCACCGTCTTCATCGACAGAACCCTCCAAAACTTCTTCCTGTAATCCCAAAACCTCGAAACTCGATCTTTTCCCGTGCGCGCACATCCAGAACACCACTGTACGTTGAAGCTGCTGCCTTCGAATGCCCATCGCCGCTGCCCAAAGCTGCTGCCGTCGTCGTCGAAAGCCCTGAATTTCTCCTGGGGCTAGAGGAAGATCAGATCCAGGTGCTAGAGAAAGGGGGTGAACCTTCATTTGTTGTTGGTTGCCAAAGATCAGATCCAGATCCTCATGTTGTTTTTTGTTGATTAAATCAGATCCGTTGTTGCTGTTTATTTTGTTTGTCTTTTGTTGTTGGTTGCCAAAGATCAGATCAGATCCTGTTCTTGTTTGATGTTGGTCAAATCATATCCGTTGTTGTTGTTTGATTTGTTTATCTTTTGTGTTGCTGCTATTCTGTTGCAACAACATTATCGGACAAACTGATGAACCTTCAAACACTAAGGATAGTGCACCGATTATTGTACATCTGACAATTCTGGGTTCAATGCTGGGATAACTCTTGATGAAACAAACTATGATGTCATGACTCAGTTGATGGAGATGCATATTGTTGGACGTGAAAAGATCCAATATATTCGAGGAAAGATTAAAATTCCTGATGAAGGTGATGCCACCTATGATAAATGGTATGTTGATAATCAGAAAGTTAAAGGCTGGTTATTGGTGTCCATGAAACCGAAGATCATGAAGAGATACATTCGATTGTGTACACCTCCTGATGTTTGAGATGCCCTAACAAAGGCATTCTATGATGGAACCGATGAGGTTCAAGTATTTGCTCTAAACCAGAGAGCCTTCTCGGCAAGACAAAATGGCAGGTCACTCTTCGTTTATTATGGAGAATTGACTGAGATTTTTCAAGAGCTTGATCACTGTGACAAGGTGATCATGATGAATCCTGATGATGTTAAAATATATCGGAAATTGATTGAGCGCTTGTGGGTTCATATCTTCTTGGCAGGATTGGATGCTGAGTTTGAATAGGTTTGAGGAGAAATCTTGCGAAATGATCCCGCTCTTTATCTTCAGGCATCTTATGCATATGTCCATTGTGAGGCTCGCCAACAAAGCACCATGAACAATTTCTCAGAACCTTCTAATGCATCTGCAATGGTGGCTCAAAACCGTTCTTCAAAAAGCTACCTGGTCGATCTGGACAAAAACTACCTTATGAGCCAAGGAAGTGGACTCATGTGGCAAGATCGGTCACACGAAAGCTTGCTGTTATGAGATTATCGTCTAGCCGGAGAACTGGGATCATAGCAAGGATACTCGGAAGAAGAATAGCAACCAACCCACTATCGCTGTTGGAGTTGCTGATGGAGCGGAAAAGGGTGTTGGACAAGCCTCTGCATTAGTTACAACTACAGGTAATGATGGTAATGTATTTAATGTTTCTATCTCTGTTATGAATAATGCATGGATAATTGATTCAGGTGCTACCGACCATATGACTTTTGATTCTAGACAAGTCCAAATCTTACAATCATCCACCAAATCAAGTGTGTCCACTGCCAATGGAGATCTTGCCACCGTTACTAGCGAGGGCTCCATATCTCTGACAAAAAACCTAACCTTAGATATTGTACTAGTTGTGTCATCCTTGAATTTTAATCTGTTATCTGTTGCTCAAATAACTAATGCCTTACATTCTACTTGTAACCCTTGTTCCCGTATATATGTATTTTTCCATGTATTTTCTGTATTTAAAATTTTTATAACTTTCTTCTCGCTTTTGAATTGTTTTTTTTTGAACAATTACATTTTCAATTGATCGAATTTTAATAAAATATTATTCTGGTTTTTAAGAAATTTTTTCTCTTATTTTATTATTCGAAAATTATATTTATTTTGAATAACAGTGCATTTTAATTCCTAATTAATCAACTATTTACATTTTATCCCAAACCAATTATATTATTGTTATTTAGATTTTAATAAAATCTGTCAAACTCGAATTTCATTTATATATATATATATATATATATATATATATATATATATATATATATATATATATCATTATTATCATTACTATTATTACTATTATTGTTATTTTAATACATACAAACCAAGCATATTGTTATATATGACTATACTAATTATTTGTGAAAAATTAAATGTTAATCTAAATATATTCTTCCAATTCATTTTTTTTTCCAATTAAACTGTGTAAAATTTTTGGTGCAACCTATGAAAACTTTGTGCATTGTATAGTGTATTATTGATCCTATTTTTATTACCTATTTATTCTATTTTTCCTCTTATTGGACCTAAACCCGCTTACCAAATAACCTTATACCCTAATTGTAATATCCCAGATTTCACTTTTAATAAAAACATTATTTTTCACGTGTTGTGCACGTGCAAACTTCATGTGTATATTTTTATTTATTTTATATGAAATCTCATTTTCGTATGAACAATTATTTTCCTTTATTTTTCTAAAAGCCTAAAACACTAATTAATTGTTTTAGCCCACTTTAATTAATTATTAATTTGTTGTCTTGGCCCGCAAGCCTAAGCCCACTATTTATGAAGCCCACCAATTTAATTAATCAATTAAATGACCACACTTGTCATGTAGAGACAAAATATGAACAATTTGATTAATTAGAATTGTACAAACTTTTAAATAGGGGTACTAGGTGGCACGTGCAAAGCACGTAGTGTGCAATGCACACTTTATTTTGGGCCGGTTTGTGCATGGAAGGAATGGGAGAGTGGGTTGTGTGCATGGGTAGTTATTTGTGTGTGGGTGGTTGCTATAACTTCCACTCCTATCCTAGCCCTCCATTCTATAACCATCCATTGAATCCTAGCCCTCCAATCTATTCTAAAATTAGTATAAATACCCCTCCTATTTATTTGTATTTTTTACATTAGTAATCTATTGATAGGAGAGAACAATTACATAGGAGATATATATATTATTGTGAGTTGAGTGTGAGTGTTCCCCCTGTAATACCCCGATTTTTCAATTAATGAAAAATTATTTATTTATGCACGTAGTGTGCACGTGCAATATTTTGTTTGGATTATTTTATTATGATGTGTATAAATATTTAAATATGTGTTCTCAAATTATTTTTGTACAAAAAGCCTTTCTTTAAACAAATAGAAAGCCTTATTTTAATTTAATTAAAAAGGCCTTTTTCTTAAAGCCCAAAATGTAATTTTATTTTATTTATTTTAATAACACTTTTGGCCCAAAATAAAGCCCATGGATTAATCTTCTTTTTATTTAAACTTGTCACGTAGAAGACTATTTTATAACTAATTTATTTTTATACAAAATTAAATTGTACAAATTTGGGCCTAGTTGCATGCACGTGCACTACACGTACACGTGCAATGCACACCCTCTTCAAGGCCGGGTTACATTCTTTTGGGAGGGAATTTTGAATTTAGTCATGGTGATCATGGAGGTGGTTTTGTGGATGTGGGTAGTTTTTATAACTCCTACTCTAATCTTGGCCCTCCATCCTACAACCAACTAATCAATCCTAGCCATCCATTTCACTTGTTTTCTAGTATAAATACCCCCCCTCCCATGGCTATTTTCATATGCAAATTATATCTTTCCAAACTATAGTCTAATTTAGTAATAGTGAGTTAAAAAAGGTGAGTGTTTGTGTGGGATTGCTTGGAGAGGAGGCCGGCATCATTCCAAGGAAAGGAGCATTCGGTTGCTTGGTGGCTTGGAGCTTGTGCATCTCGTCGCAAAGGGCTTATGTTGCTAAATTTGTTTATTTCTCTCCATACAAGGTGGGTAACCTTTCATATTTCTAATATAGGGATCCATGCTAGATTTAACTATCAAAATTATGCATGAAAAATACTAATAAGAACCCACTTTAATTGAGAAGTTAGTTTACGAATTGATTGAAATGTGGTGTTTGATTTGTATGTGATTCTAGCACTAAATTAAATTGTGTGTAGAATTCTCCATGCTTATTAGAATAAATGAATGATAATGATTCAATTTTCCTAAGAATGATGCTAGAATTGATGTTTGAAAATACGAATGAGAATGCTAGTTTAATCGAAAATTGAAAGCATGAAATTGATTAAGAAAGAGCACGCTTTTTGAAAGAGTAATTCTTTTTGAATATTTGAGTTGTGAGCTTGTTAATGGATAAGTAGTTATATAATTTGTGATGTGCATGATTGGACTAAAAGTATTGTTGATTTAAAGGAAATACATTTATTACCATCACTAATCGTATGTAAAAGTTAGTACTTGTGTTAAGTGCCAATTTATGTTTTTGAAAAGATATTTTGTGGGGTTGGATAAATCCAAAAAAATGAATAGATATGTATGTTGAATAAGAGATTAATAACAGTAAATTAATGTAAGAAAATTGTGAATGAAAAGATTTGAAGACCTATTGTTATTCAATGTCGAAAAAGAAAGATATAGTAGTTTTGATGAACAATTCATTGATTTGTGCGGAAAAAATATTTTTGTAGTGCAAAAAATTATTTTACACTTGCTGATATGAAGATCAGGTGAGGGGAATTTAATCTGGAAATTTTCAGTAATTTTTACAAAGGCAATATGAATCAAGATTAATTTGAACATCGAGTTGTTTTAACAAACAGTGGCTAAATGGTTCAAAAAGTTTTTAATTTATATTGTGACAACCTGAGCTGTAGCTCAGGCGGTCACTGTGTGCGGTTGGCTTCTCTGGGTTGAACGGTTCGAACCCCTGTTGCTGCATATATATTCCACAAATTTTTGTAAACATATAACTACCGACCGAAAGGGATATATACTATTTTGACCCCCTTTATAACGCTAGCACAGTTCGGCCGAACGGCGGGTGCTCTTACGTCCAAAAATTATGAAAAAAATATGGTTATTCTCATAACAATGTAAGGAATTTTATAAGAGTGATTTGGGGATTATTTGAATGAAATAAACCATGATTTGTGAACAAAAGGTACAATTAGAACTATGGTTCTAAAATATACACTTGTGAAAAATTATAGTTTATAAAGATAAATTGAAATGGACTATTAGAAAGTGATTGGCAAAAAGAACCTTGTTGTGTGACATAATACTATCTATTCTCACTTGAGAATAATGTGCAAAATATGAAGTATGAATATGCATTAGTGATGTGAATTTCAAATGTGAAATTATGAAGTGCATGAGTTCATGTATGATTATGGATTAATGAAGGAATTAGAGATCATGTTAATGAAAAAGAAATTTGTTGGCTATGAATATGAATTTTATGAGTTATAAGTACTCAATGTGGACATTGTGAATTGGAATTGAGTTGAAAGAGTAGCTAAGTCTCCCCCGGCAATTGGAAAGAAAAAGAAATGAAATATTGAAATGAAAGACCAAGGTTGGTCACGTTTGTATAAATGAATAAGTCCGGCTTAGTGGAGAGGCTAACTCTAGAACTTTGGTTTTATTCATGATTCTATAAAACTAAGGACTAGTGCATAGTGAAGATGTGATGAAAGTAAGAGAAAAACATTGAGTATGACGGCCCTGGGTAGCGGCGAGAGCGTATCCCAGGAATTCCCATGATGAGTCTGGGTGAGGATGCTGCTCCAGAGTACCGTCCCGGTGGCGACGCTCGTGGGATGTTTGAAGACTACGGGTGGTGTCATGTCTATGGTGAGAGCTGAATTACCACAGGATGTCTGCATGATGAGTCATGTCAGCGATGGGATTCCCTCCAGAGTGCCTAGACATGAGTTCGTAGGTCAGAAAACATCTAGGATACTTACCGTAATTACAGTAGTAGATTAAATCATAACGGGGGATTGAACCCTACAAAGATGAAGAACGAATAACATGCTTGCCCTCGGACCTATGTAGTATGGGATGCATAGAATCCGAACAAGTGCGCATTAGTGTCATGTAACATAAAGAAATGCATTAAGGATTAAGTGCACAATCACAACACGACATCAATAGGGTAGTCCCTTTAGTTTGAATTGTGACAAGTTTGTGTTTGTTAAATATGGAAAGTTAAGTTATACTATTTCCGGCATAGAGAGAATGGCCGTGTATAATGATCGTCGGTTGAATAAACTAACGTACCCACAGTTTTATATGCAGGTAAATGACATGTTAAAGAGGAATGGATGCTGAAAGATTGTACCATGTTGTTGTACACTTATTTAATTGTTGTATTTTACTTCCGTTGTGCAAAAGAAAAGTGTAATATTGATGTAAACTTTGATGTAAGATGAAAAATTTAAATTTCCCTGTAAAATTGTACTAAAGGAAATGAAAAGATCCTGTAGAACATCTCGAATTCAGTGTATTTGGGATTCGGGGCGTTACACCCCCATTGGAGGCCGGCCATCCCTACAAGAAGAAGCTCACGGTTTTTGGCAAGGAGCAAGGAGAAGGAGTTCGTTGCACTGCAATCTAGGAGGAGAAGGCACTCGCTCGCAATCTAGGAGGCTCTAAGGGATTTTCTTAATTGGGTTTTCTTCAAAAGGTGGATGTTTCTCATTACTTCTAAAGTAGAAATCATGCTAGGGAATGAAATTGAATTGTTGTTATGAGTTACTAGTTGAAATGAAATGCATGTTTGCCTAAATAGAAGAGAATTGAGAAATTAGTAAATATGTGTTGATTGATTACTATATTTATTAATTATGAGTAAAGTGAATGTTCTCGTTATTTCTAATGTTAGTATGCAAAATATGTCATAAATGTGAACTATGTGGTTTAACTAGTAAAAGACTAGCATCGTGTTTATGGATTAAAGTGCTAAAGTAGAATGGTGTGTTAAAGATGAATTGATAGAATAAATTATTAAGAAATGATTGGTAATAGATGTCATGAAATTCCCCATTGCTACTTATGCCATTAGAATGAATGAAAAAGAATGCATTTTTGCAAACAAATGATTGCATGCATCTTGTGTAATTAATTAATAAAACAGAAGTTCTTATAAAGCAAATGATCATTGTGAAATACGGGTTTACAGTAAATTTTTTAGTAGATTGTAATCTGGAAAGTTATGTTTCGAAAAGAGAAGAAAATATATTTTTAGACTTGAAAAACACCGCAGCATAGCCGACTGACTATATGTAACAGTCGACTGTCCTGGTCATTTTGATTTCGAGTTGAAAAACATCACAGAGCAACCGACTTATCACATTTAATAGTCGACTGGCCTGATCGTTTATTTTTTAGTTTAAAAATCATAGCGGAACAACCGACTGTCCATATAAGACAGTCGACTCCTCTGAGTATTTTATTCTCGAGCTTTAGAAACACGCAGAACAGCCGACTGGTCATGGTTAACAGTCGACTGCCCTGAACATTTTTTATTTTTGAGTTTAAAAACATCGCAGAACAGCCGACTGGCGATCTGTGACAGTCGACTTTCCCGAAGTTTTAAGTAAATCTGTATTTTCTTTATGAGATAATTTCTATGACCTATGTCTTAGTATAAATGAGATTTGAGACGGTTTTTACAAAGAGGAACTTATTTTGATTATTAACTTTTTATATAAAGGAAATTGAAGGGATTGTTTAAGAAGTTTAAAAATGAGATTTTGGGTAATGAGAAATTTGAAAGGTGTGAATTGTGAAACAATTGAAAATGTGGACTGTGGATTTGGAATGGATTGAAATAGAATTATGTGAGCTTATAAATTAGTGAATGCGACATGTTTGAAGAATTTCAGTTCCCAAGTATATATGCATTGAATTATTGATTGTGATGAGTTATGAAAAATGTGAATACATGAATACTACGCTATTGAAACATGAATGGTGATTAATCATGAAAAGATCTTATGAGTATGACATTGTAATTAAGAGTTGAAATTGAGAATTAGGGTATAACCAAGCCTTATACCGGCAGGGAAATAAATTGAAATGGAATTTGAAATGAAAAGACCAAGATTTAGGTCATGTTGAATAAATGGTTAAGACCGGTATAGTGAAAGTGCTACATTCTAAGAGATTGATTTTATTCATGATTCAATTAAACTAAGGATTAGATACATAGTGAAAATGTGATAAAAGTAAGAAAAAAACATTGAGTATGAGGGCCATTGGATTGGCGGCGTGAGAGTATTCACAGGCTATCTTCACGATGCGTCGTGACATGACGTGGATACTGCTCCAGAGTACCGTCCCGGTGGCAACGCTCGTGGGATGTTTGGTGACTGCGGGTGGTGTCATGTCCCATGACGGAGGCTGAATTGACCACAGGCTGTCTTTACGATGCGTCGTGACATGACGTGGGATTCCCCTCCAGGCTGTCTGGACATGAGCTCGTAACTCATAGAACATCTAGGATACTTACCGTAGTTACAGTAGTAGATTAAGTCATGTCGAGGGATTGAACCCTATAAGATGAAGAACGATTAAGGGCTTGCCCTCGGACCTATGTAGTATGGGATGCATAGAATCTGAACAAGTGCGCATTAGTGTCATATATCATAATAACTGCATTAAGGATTAAGTGCACATTCACAACACGACATCAATAGGATAGTCCCTTTAGTTCTGTTTGTGACAAGTTTGTGATTTGTTAAGAAATGAGAATCGTTATACTGTTTCCGGCATAGAGAGGATGACCGTGTATAATATTTCGTCAGTTGAATGAACTGACGCGCCCATAGTTTTATATGCAGGGTAAAGATGCTTAACTATTGAAGTATACATGCGGCGCAAGACTATTTTAAATGTTGTTTGTTGTAATTTATTGTAATATTGCTTCCGTTGTGATAATGTACAAGTGTAAATGTAACTCTGATAAAAGAAAAGTTTTTATTTCCTTGTAAAATTGTACGAAAGAAGTGTAAAGATCCTGTGGAACTAGAATTCAGTTGTATTTTGAAATTTAGGGTGTTACACTAATCCTTTCCTATATAACCCTGTTAATTACCCAACCCTAATTCCTCATTAAAACCCTAACCCCTTATTACTCAGCCGCCAAACCTCCCTACCTGTTCACCTTCCTCCCACCTCCGTTGCCCCCTCGCCTTGCTGAAACCCCACTCTAGCAGCGCTGCCTTCCTTCTTCCCTTCTCCTCTCGCTGCGTCACCAGCTAGCAGTGCCTCCCTATCGTGTAGTCTCCCTCCCAAAGTAGCGACAGCCGACGCCCTACACCCTCGACGTCAGATGCCAGCAGCGATGCAGCCCCACTGCATCGCTGTGTTCCCTCCTCCCGACGCGCCTCCCCGTGCTGCTTCCTCTCGACCGCACAACAGTAGCATCGACAGCCCCTCAGTCAGCCACCATTGTCGATGTTGCTGCTGTCTTCGACTACTCCTCGCAGTGCCGCTCCATCGAGCCACCGCCAGGGCCGCCCTCATCTACCTTCTTCGCTGCCCTGAGCCCCAGTGCCATTTGCTGTTTAATCAAGGGATTTGATCTTTGAAACCTAGACCATCCGATCCACTTGATCATCCTGATCATCATGATCATCATCAGCACCATCATCTGATCTTGATCACTTTGATTCAAAACCGTCCGATTGCCTTGGTGATCTTGATCATCATCAAGATGTTGATTTTCAGATCTCCATCATCATCAGCTAGATCTGGACCGTCCGATATGATCTTTCCTAATCGTGATCATCATCAACATCTTGATCTTGATCTTGAACTCTTGGATCTAGCCGTCCGATTGTGTTCGTGATCATCTTGTTTGAGATTCGTTGGTATTGAGATCGTGCCCGGGAATCTATTCCCGTTATTCTCGTTCTTGCTTCCTTTTCGTCGTCAATCTCCAGGAAAGTAACTTGTATACTTTTCTGTTGCATATACAGGTACTAAATACCGCCTGTAGTGTAGTTGCTTCAAGATCTATTCTCATGAAAAGCCCGTTAGATCTTGTCTATATGTGTTGATCCATCTGTAGTTGTCTCATTACACACACGACATGAAATTTAGATTTAGATCTAATTTGTTCCTGTTGGATATATGTTTGTCGGTTGTGAATCATAATATGATGTGTGAATCTTGCATGTTTAACGTGTTACTGGTAGTATATCCTGTTGTAGATCTGTTAAATACCCTATACCATGTTGCTTGGACATCTAGTATACCATATTTCGCATTTTACTATGATTTGGATGTGTTACATATAAACTAGTTGATTTTAAGCATAATGAAGATTTCAGTTTTTGCTGTTACCCTATTTTTGTTCAGTATTTTAGACCCTATTAAGATCAGTATATGAAAATTATTTGTGAATATGAATTATAGAGAATTCTATTTACTTTCTAGAATTTCTGACATATCTCAGTTTCGATTTGTGAGTTGCAAATTATTGCTGTCTTACTACAAATGTGTAGAAAATTCCAGATTCTGTTATATATGAATTCTGTATGGTTGTTTATTTTTATACTGATGCTAAAGATAATATTTTGATCCAATATTTTGCTGAGTACAGCTAGACTTGATTGGGATTAACCTCTAATTTCTGTGTATTTAATTGATGAATTTTATAAACTATTCTATGCTTACAAACAACTACTATACTTGCAAAATTTTCATGTTGTTCGGCAAGGAACCTTAATTTCAACCTGATTCTACTTGTTGTTGATAAAAACTTTGTGAATATAAAATGTAGCCTACTGTATCTAATGAAAGGCATTACATACATTGAGATGAAATATTTCCAATTACAGTTAAGCCTACTCATCTTTTTATAGCCTACTTAATCACATATTATTATAATGATGCAAGGGGGATTCGGGTGAGACAGCCCGATGAAACCCAGTTTTTGATTGTATGTAATGCCTTGGACGATGAAATTATGCCCGTTGGGTTCGGTGGAAATATCTAAGGTGAAGATTGAGATTGTTGATGTGGTTTGCAAAGTTCTAATATATTCGAAGAGGTTCTTGGTCCCCCACCTGGGCAAACTCTGGAGTTTAAGATCGATTTGATACTTGGTATGACTCCAATTTCTAAATCAGCTTGTGGTATAGCACTTAAGGAATGGGAAGAGATGAAAGAGAATTTGAGGTGATGTTTTTGGAAAAGGTTATCGGTTCAAGTGATACGCCGTAGGGCGCGCCGGTAGTTTTTGTA
Organism: Hemerocallis citrina; assembly: GCA_017893485.1. Taxonomy (NCBI): domain Eukaryota; kingdom Viridiplantae; phylum Streptophyta; class Magnoliopsida; order Asparagales; family Asphodelaceae; genus Hemerocallis; species Hemerocallis citrina. The sequence goes on from CM030362.1 coordinate 116,365,222, forward strand.
ACAAAGAAGGTGGTTCAACGAGAAGGTATACTGAGTAAGGTGACTATTAAGTATTCACTGTTAAGAATAGATCATTTATTGGATTAGTTGCAGGGATCGCCACTAATTTCACGGCTAGAGTTGTACATCGAGTATCGTCAGATAATCCTTGAAGAGGGAAGTATCCCAGGGACTGCTTTTCGTACTCGGTATGAATTGTATGAGTTCTCAGCAATGTCTTTTGGGCTGGCGAATGTCCCTACAGTTTTCATGAATTTGACGAATTGGTCCTTTCACCCTTATATTAACAAGGTGTGATTGTGATTGTAGATGATATTTGGTGTATTTTCGCTGTATGGAGGGGCATAGATGGCACCTCAGAACTGAGTTGTAAACTCGTTGGGACTAGAAGCGGTGTGATAAGTCTGTAAATTGCCATTTTTGGGAGTGAGAAGTGTGATTTTTGGGGCACATTGTGTCTGTTGAAGGCATATTTGTAGATCCAAAGAAAATTTCGACGGTGAAAAGATGGGGAACAACCCTCGAATGTGGTGAAGATTCAGCATTTCTTGGACTTGGCCTGTTAGTATCAAAGGTTCATTCCACGATTTTCTATTGATTTTTCAGTGATGACACAACATACAATGAAGAATGTGTTGTTTGTATGGCCCGAGCAAGGTGAAAGGACATTTTCAAGAGTTAAAGGAAGGATTAACGACAGCTTATGTTTTGATTACCCCGAGAAGGGAGTGCATGTAGTACGGGTTCAGGTACAATGTGATGCGAGAGAGCAAGCTTGTGGCTTATATACTGAGGCAGTTGTGGTCACACAGGGTGCGTGATTTACGCAGATTTGAAATTAGTGACAGTAGGGCATGTATTGAAGGTGTTGAGAAATTAATTTTTCATAAAATAGTTTTAGCTCTTTCTGTGATCGTAAGAGTTTGAACACTTGTTCTTGCAAATGATTTTAGCAGGAGGCAATAAATGTGGCTTGAGTTCCTTGGTAGCTTGGTATGGAAATAAAATACCACCCGGGGAAGAAATAAGGTGATGAATGCAATAAAGGGAAAGAAGGTTATAGTCTTAATGACGTCCCAGGAATGGACGATGTTAAATTCATTTGATCAATTTGATTTTATTTCCGTAATAAAGGTTGACCCGACCTTATATATGGGCAGTATATCAATACAGCTGTCCATCCTACAGTTGATCAGTCGAACTTGAATTCAAAATTTCTGCTTGTGACAGAGGAGGCATAATCTAATTCTGGATGGGATTAATGAATGTACTATAGATTGGTCAGTAGACTGTAGGGGAAATCCTTGTTATTATCGTAGATTTGGGGTTCTTGATATGGATGGCTTGGAGTAGTGGGAGACGGAGATTGCTCATTATTTTCAGTATATTGTCTATCCCCATGACATGAAGATATATTAGGATTCTAAGAGAATATTTTAGTGGTTCGGAACGAGAAAGAATATTAATTATCAAGCGAGCATGGATAAGCCTCTTTTGAGGTGTGTAGTCGACAAAAGAAAAGGTGACGCAGATCAGCGGCAAAAGCCTCTTGAAGATTAGGAGTTAAAGATTGGGTATTCTTAAAGGTATCCCTTATTCATGGAGTACGCCATTATAGGAACCGGGGGAAAGTTCGACCCAAAATTTGTTGGTCTCTTTAGAGTTATAGAAAGAATTGGAACCTTGGTATATCGTTTGACGCTTACCTCTGAGATGCCAAGCATTCTTGAGGTATTTCCTGTTTTATGTTAAAAAGTGTGAGAGATCTATCTCAAGTTGTGGAGCTGCCACAGGTTGAAGTCCAGCTGGATGTGGCATTGGATGTGACAGATCATATGAAACTAGTGGATATTGTAAATCAATGGTGCGGCCGACCTGACGACAAGTTGTTCAGTTGTTAATGGTGCAATGAAGTACTGATGCTGATAATGTACCTGGAAATCCTAGGAAATGGTGTGGAGGAGGTATCTTGAATTTGTTCGAGGAGTTTTCTTAACCCCCATAGCTCGAGGACGAGCTTCCTTTGAGGTGTGTAGAATGTAACACCTCGGATTTTAAAATACCGAAAATATTCGCTTTTATATTTTGTAGGGGGTGAGAATTATTTTTAAGTTATATCTTATTTTATTTTATTTTTTAAAAATATTGATATTGGTATGGATATTTGTGGTAGATTGGTATTATTGATATATTGGGGCCATGAGTTGAGGTTTTATGTGAATAAATATTGTTTATTTTATTTTATAATTTTGGGGGACTATTATAAGTTAATTTTAATGTATTTTGTATTGTTAGTATTATTATAGAAAAGAGTTGGGGTTTATTTGTAATATTTTGGATTTGGAGGGCTTATATGTAAATATACCTTATTATATTATTAATATATATAGTATATTTTTAACCCCCCCCCCCCCATTTTCTTCTTTCTTTCTTTCTTTTCCTTTCCGGCCCGTTTCTTCCTCCCGATCAAACCGAAACCCACTCCGGCCTCCCTCTCCCCCACCTAAATCCACTCCTATTCTTCGTGATTTTCAAATTAAATTGAGGGGATGGCTAATTGAAGGGTGCTTTAGCTCGTGGCGGTGTCGGTTTTTCGGGAGAATTTCATGAAGGTATATTACATTGTATGATAGTTTATTAGATTATATGCTTTTCATTTCTTCTGCTAGAAATTGATGTAGTGAGGTGGATAGAGCGCATAGAACATGCTAGGAGTTGAAGATTTGAATTACCATGAGAGAAATGTGAAGTTCTAATTTTGGCATAAACTCGGATTTTAGGGTTTATGAAATCGGGTAGGAAACTCGATTCTAATAATTGTAGAAAATGCATTTGAGGGTGTAGAATATTATGACAGTATTAATATGAATTTAGGATGAGTTTTGTAGGCTTAATTCTCAATCAAATCGAATGAGAAAGAGTGTATGTGTATTATGCAAGCCGGGTGTTCGGTGAAATGCTCGAGCGAGATTTAGGAGAGAATTTGTTAGATTCGGAGGTGTCATTGAGTTTTATTACTATTATTTAACCCTAATTTGAGAAATTAGGAGAATTGGATGAAAGCAAGTAGATATTTGGGGATTTTCCTTAAAGGGTTCCTCTGATTGATGAGTAAGTTTTTGTATTGGGACCCGACTTCGAAATCTATCGATGTAGCTCACCTACTTATGTCATTTGTGATGTGTGGGTGAAGACGGATTCAAATTTGGAGGTTCGTAGGTCGAGTTTTGGGTTTTATGCTAATCGGTCCTATAATTTTCCAATTATGTAGAAAAAGTTGAACTTCGACTGGCTACCAGGCGGACGTGGGACCTCGTTTGCTCGATCCGTCCGGTGAGTATGTTGTATCTATAAATATTTTATATTGTGGCCAAATTTCGTGGCTTTCTGATATATTTTGTAGAATTTATGCCAAAAATTGATTTTCAATGAAAATACGGATTTTTAAGAGTCCGAAATGGGTTTTTGTGATATTTGGTGAAATTAACTACTTTAAGTATATAAAACCTATATTATGGGTTAATGTGACATGTTGAAGTATAAAAATTAAATATGCTTAACGGTTTATGCATATATTTACCCCGTGCATGTTTTGTGCATGTTTTTGGATGAATAAGCCGATATAGGTGATTTGGTATATGTGGAGCCTTTTGTATGGGCTAGCATGCTATGGATAGATGTTATAAGATGTAATTAGACGAAATTAGTGATTGTGGTCATATTTTGGAAATCTGTGTATATATAGTGCATGTTTTGTGCATATTTTTGGGCATATAGGCCCTTATAAATGATTTTACTTACATAGAGCATTGTGAATGAGCTAGCATGCTATGATTGGTTGTAATGGAGTTCAATTAGAAGAAATAAGTGATTGTGGCCCTTTCTCTTGGAAACTCACAAATGTGATGTATGTTTGTGATATACATATATAGCTGATAATGACTTGTGATGTGATAATGTGTTTACATTCTAATTATGTTCGAAATGAATTAATGGGCAATAGTATGATATTATAATGTAATGAATTATACATTTTGATACTCTTACGATATGGAATAACATAATGTAGTTCTTTTATTAATGTTATAACTTGGCGTATGCCTATATATGATACACTGAGGTAATAAATAACATGATATTCTTAATGTGGGATGTTATGGCAAAATAAATATCTTGGTGCATTAATATTATGCAATAATATGATATGATGGTTTTATATGTTGAATGACAGGGTGTATGCCTAATGTGGTATAATGATATGATAATTAATATCGTGGACACCGGATATGCATTAAATGGTAAGATAAAAGATAAGATGGTATGTGCTAATAAAATGTGTTATTAATTCTCGTGGTTAAAGTCAAAGACATGAATCGTTGTAAATCAAAAGTGAAATGCTTGTGTTGATAAAGTAAGCTGAAAAGATGAAATGACTAATGCTAATAACAGATGGTTTTGTTGACCAGTACCTACAGCAATCCTGGGGGTTTGGGCTAGACCTCCTAATACCCAAGGACCGGCTTGGGGTGCGGAGTTTTTCCCTCCTGGCTTCGGCTGGGAGGAAGTACCCAGTTTATCTGGGGTGCAGAGTTTTTATCACCCAAGCTATCGGCTTGAGGCCCGGTTATACCTCGATGACAGCTGTCGCGAGGAAGTACCCAGTTTACCTGGGGTGCGGAGTTTTTCCCTTGCTGGCACAGGCTGGGAGGAAGACGTAGCCTCGGACGTGTAAGACTCTATGTGAGCATCGGTCCACGTGTTTTACTGGGCTGTCAGCTTTCAATATATTAGGATATTGTGGCTCACTGGTCGACAAACTAATAAAATAAATAAGTGTAAATAAGAATGAGAAGTAAAGAAAGTGAAATGTGAAAGAAAGTGGTTATGAATGAAAAAGTAATAGAGACCTGTGTTAAGATGAATAGTATGAAGTAATTGTATTATGAAAGTGATTATTAAAGTAAAATACAGTATGATGAGTTGATACACCTTGGAATTGTGTCGAGGAACTACTCGCCCGCTATTTCTGTGGAAATGGTGGTAACTACCTGCCTTGGCATAATTCGCAGGGTGAGTTGGTTTAATATTGGTAATGAATAATGGAAATGAAGAATAAAGTGAAGTGAAGATGAAAAGAAATTAAAGTAAATTTATAACCACGCTATCGGCTTGATATGTGATGTGATATTACCCAGACTATGTGTTTGGGGTGCGGTGATTATTACCCAAGCTATCGGCTTTGGGGTGTGATATATTATTGCCCAGCTATGTTTGGGATGTGGAGGATTAATTGTTGAGAATGAAAGTGAAATTAATGGTGACTTGTGGTATAAGTGAAAACGAAAGTAAGTTTAATTCCCAATAAGATTGAGTAGTAACTCAGTGATATAATGAGATGAGAATGAGCTGTAAAACATGCTTTTGATGCAATGAGAATAACCATTCTAATAAGTGATGTGTTAATGATGTGATGAACTGCAAGTAAATTATAATGTGTAATGAGACGTTATGTTTGTGTTATACGACATGAATGAATGCGGTATTATGGGAATGAATGCATATGTTTATGATGTGATACGTAATATAGTACAATAAAATAAATACCTGTATTATTAGAATGGTTATGAAAATGGTTATTAAAGAAAGTATGTTGTGATATGAGCTTGTGTATCTTGGAAGTGTGTCGGGGAACTACTCGCCCGCTATTTCCATGGAAATGGTGGGAACTACCCGCCTTGGCACCACTTCCAGGATGAGTAAGTGAGTTGTTGATATAATGCAAGTAAATGAAGTGCATGGCTAAATAAAAATGAAGAAATATATAGTGGCATCCTGTGGTTATATATTTATAAATGAAGAATTGGTGATGCGACGATAATTGTGGAAGATGAATTCAAATTGATAAGTAATGGATTGTATGCAAATCAGTATTATGTAAATGCAGAATAAGGATATATATGAGGTTAGTGTGAAGCATATTGTGAAATGTGTGAGGTTATGGATAATTATATAGTTGGATGCAGATTTGAAGAGTATTTTGATATAACATCGTATTGGTGATGTTTTTATGTTCAGATTTTAGGTTGCATCTTCTTATCTTGATGTTTGTAAGTTTAATTTATTTTCTTTATACAATTTAATGATTTATTAGATTAATAATTATACTCACACCAGAAATGGCAAACCCCTATTGTTTTCTGGGGGTTAGGGGGTCCTTCCTTGAGGGTGGACAACCCTAACTCTCCTGCTAGTAGCTAGTGAGGTAGATATAGAGTCAGACATTACATTTGTTGGGATGATTGATTATTTATGTATTTAGCATATGAAGAAATGTAGGCAGTTAATGTATTATTTTGTAATAAAGTGAAAATATATAGATATGGTGTTGTGACGAGGTAAGAAAGCTCGTACCCACCTCGTTGTGGAGTACTGGGATATGTGTTTGGTTTTGGGAAAGTTTTTCTACAGTTTTTTCTATTACTTATATAAGTTTTTAAAGGAAATTTATGGTTTTAAAATTATAATGGATATCCTGTTGTGAGTTTGGCCCCCAGTGCATATTATTTATATTGCCTGTGTGATTCTGCTCAAATTGGCTTGGGGAGCCCATGATTATAATGCCTGTGTTGTGAGCTACGGAATTTAGAGCAGAATTCCGTAAGCTTTTTGTGTTTCGGGGCAGAAATTTCAGGGGAGACTCTGCCAAAATTTTATTTGAAATATATCTATCTTAGTTCATGTTTAAAGTGATAGAGAAATTGAAAGAATTGAATTTAGAGGTTTAGTTTTCAAAAAAAAAGGAAGGAAAAAAAATTGGGTGTTACAGTAAATCACCCTGGGGGGTGAATAGGGTGATCGTGCAGAATTAAAAAAAATTAAAACAAAGTAAAGTAAAGGCAAGAGTGATAAGAAAATCAAACACAGATGATGCAGCGATATAATGTGATTCGACCCCCAAGTCTACGTCCACACCACCTACTTGTAGCAATTCTCCACCACAAGCGTTCCACTATACTCAAAACCCTTGTACAGTGATTCTCGGATTCAGTCCGAGAGATCTATTACACTCATAGGACTTCTAATCCAAGTCCCGTCAATCTCACCGAAGTGGAAAAGAAATGAAAAGAAAACCTTAAGATCATTAATGATCTTGACTGAAGAATACAACCAAATAAACGCTCACACTTGGATTGATTTACTTAGAAATTAGTTCTCAAGAATTTTATCAGAAGTAATTAGGTGAGGTAGACAGAATGGATTCGTCAATATTAATAGACGGGAAAAAGTATCAATCCAAAAATGGAAAAGATACTTTCCAAGAATATACACAGCGCAGTGTGTGGTCGACCGTCATATTGGAGCGGTCGACCGTGCAGCTCTCTGACGTAAAGTAGAGAGGTGAAAGGTCGACTGCTCCTCGAACAACTCAAGTTGCAGTCGACCAGTCACTGAGTGTGGTCGACCGGTCATGCGCTGTTTATTCCGAATCTACCATGTTTTCTTACCATAAATTAATCCCACTTTAATCAATCTTATACAATTATAATCTCACGAAAATAGAAAGAAAAATTTAGATCTTGATATCTTCCTTTTTTGCTTGTGGACCAATTAATCAAGAATTCTTTTTGAATATCTTCCTCTTTTGCTTGTGTTTGCCATTATTCTTTGTTGCTTTCCTTGTTTGTATATTTGTGAATCTCTCTTTGATCTTTTTTTTTTATCTTCTTTGATCCTGAAAATCTGACACACTAAATTCAAACTTATTAGTATGAGTAAGCACGTTTTGTGCACACCAAACTAGAAGTCAACAATCACCACTACTGTTAATATTATGATAGTTACATTACCCAATCCAATCAATTCTCGGTCAGGTTATTCAGTCTATTTAATACTCTACAAAATATGATTTAATTCAAGTTGAATTCTTAAATCCATGCAATCAAGCTGGATTTTGATATGTATATAAATGTGATGTCTACATCCCAAAAATTCTTCCAATAATTTCATGAGGTGGAACTCTATAATCTAAACAACCAAAATGGCAGAAAAGCATGTTCTAATGGCGTAACATAATCTTCTATAATTTATTTGGAGAATATTGTGACAGAAATGATTGTGGTGAAACATTAGCTTGAAAGATATGTATAAATATACGAAAGTAATAGATATCGGTTTAGATTGGATATAGTTTACCATGGAGGGTCCCCCATTTTTACTAAACTTTATTAGGCAAGCTTCATTAATCATGTGTTAAGAACATACAGAGGGCTATGATATAACCACATCCTTCTCTGTTGAAACAGTAAATAAATGAAAAGGTTAAACAAATTGTAATAGACAATCAGTCAATTAATGGAAAAAAAAATTTAAAAGAAAAAGAAAGTGAAAAAGGTAAAATACCTATAAGAAGTGGCTACTTCTGCAGTGGGATCTACATAAACCTAATGGAAATAAATTGAACATGATTAGCAAGAGTAGCGAATTGACAGACCATCACATAAAATGTCACGCCTATAAAACAACAATGAAATGAATTACTAAGGAAAATATATTGCTAAAAAAGGTAATACAGAAAATGACGTATTCTAATACAGGTATTTTGGTTTTTCCGAGCACACCTTTAGACTGTAAAATCACCAAATCACTATCTCCAAACTAAATATGAGAAAATTGGATGATCGCGGAGGTGGTAGTGGTGGCCATTAAGAAATAAATATGGTGGTGGTGATTGTTGAAGAGATTAAAGATAGAGACATATTTGTTTAATTACTTTATAAAATAATTAAAACATAAAAATTAATTTAAATTGCTGATATGGAAAGTTAACGGAGGGCATTTCAGTCATTACACAATGAATTTAATGGTGTCAGTCAAATATAAGATAGGTGCCAAGAAAAACTTAATTAGTAGGGTAAAGTACCAAAAAATAAGTTGGATCGGGTACAATGCAAATTGGTGAACACTCAGTAGGGTTAAGTAAAATTTATCCAATCCAAAGGTTAAAAAGAAAAAAATTAATTAAGCAAAATTCCACACACTCCCCTCTAATTATAGTAAGCAACTAAAAAAATCTTCCTCTAAAACCAAACTATAACAAATCAGCAAAAAAAATAATGCAAACACCCTTCACCCTTGTAAATTCCTCAAATCATGTATTTTGCCTCAAAATTTCAAACATCTCTTACTACTACAAAACTCACCCATCAAACCAACAATCAACCCAAAAAATTTAGAATTCCCCTACATCCACTCAATTGTAGATATCATATTTCTATTCCCAGATAACTGGTATTCTGCTTTTCTTACAAATTGAAACTTCTAACAAAATCCTATAAAATTTTTCTAAACAACATAATTCTCTTTCACTTAAACAAATTAAAACAATAAATTACCTCAATTTTATTTATAAGCAAAATTGTAAAAGGGAGACTTCATACTATTAGTATAATATATAGTTATAATCACATGAACTTCTCCACTCCACCAAAACCCTAAAATCCCAATTTCGCCCTAATTAGAACAGCCCCCAATTTTGCCCAATTCAAACAACAAAGAAGTCCACTACTAAGAAATCCAAGCTGGCATCCTTGAGAATCATTACATTATTCATCTCTAACATTTGTTGCCCATGAAGTCTACTTTTCTCACCAGCTGTTCGACGAAATTGATGCGGTATGTTTTTGGGAGGCGTGTGGATGTACTAGGCGTGAGTTCGTACTCGATTTGTATTGATGGAGGAAGCTCCTATGCAGACGACCCTCGACTGGACGAACGGTACCGGGAGTAGGCGGTAGTGAGGTGGAGACTGATGCTCGGCTCGGATCTTTGGGACTCGGATCCGATGGTCTCGTGTACTGCAGACGGTCTCAGAATACCGGGGTTGGTCCCAGTGGCAGACCCTCCGACGATCTAGTCAGTCACTAAGGGAGAGTAACAGTAACTAGGGTTTGAGTAGGAAAGTTTTTGGTTACCTGAGTCCAGGGGGGAGGGTCTGGTATTTATAGGGGATGCCAACCGGGTCTGGGCCCGTTTGGGGCCGGGTCTGGACCCGGTTGCCCAAGTGGCTGAAGCGGTGGAAAATCGGACGGTATAGGGCTGACGTGGCAGACGCCGGGGCAGTTTCCGAACTGACGTGGCAGAGGTCCGGGCGGTTTTCCGACGCTGACGCAGCGGATCCGGAGGATCAGGAAGAGCGCGTATCCTGAGGGGATCCTGTGGCCCAGGACGGGCCACGTTATTCCTGACCCATATCACAAGCCCCACACTCCTGTAGGGTTGGGTGAACTAGCCGTGTAGGAGTGATTCTTCACCTCTGTGGGAAGAGCAGGGTGGATGTTGGGGTAAAAGGTAGGATCTGCTATTTTCTGAAGAGGCCAAGGGGTAGGAGGAAGGGACCCCTCATTGGATTTTGTGCGGGAGGCCAAGTCTGGGAGAGGGGAGAGCCAGTGCGATGGTTGCCGAGGCTTGGGGTCGGCAGACGAGCCCTGGGGATCGTCGGACGAGCTCTAAGGGTCGGTAGGCGATCCCCTCGCTAGTTGGAAGAGCGAGGGGACGCCGAGGTCTCCCGTTGGGGCCCATTTTGTTGAGTACAAAGGATCGGCGGCCAAGCTCCGAGGGTCGGTGGACGATCTCCTCGCTAGTTGGAAGAGCGAGGAGGAGGCGAGGTCTTCTTCTGGGGCTCAGTTTGTCGAGCACTAGGGATCGGCAGACGAATCCCTTGTGACAAGAGGAGGGCTCATGGGGCTCGCGGTGCTATCTGAGCTCCTAGCTCCTCTGAATCAAAGGAGGGCAGTTGGGGCTCGCGGTGCTATCCGAGCTTCGAGCCCCTCTGAATTAAAGGAGGGCAGTTGGGGCTCGCGGTGCTATCCGAGCTCCGAGCCCTTATGAACAAAGGAGGGCAGTTGGGGCTCGTGGTGCTATCCGAGCTCCGAGCCCTTCTGAATCAAAGGAGGGCAGATGGGGCTCGCGGTGCTATCCGAGCTCCGAGCTCCTCTGAATCAAAGGAGGGCAGTTGGGGCTCGCGGTGCTATCCGAGTTCCGAGCCCCTCTGAATCAAAGGAGGGTAGTTAGGGCTCACGGTGCTATCCGAGCTCCGAGCCCTTCTGAACAAAGGAGAGCAGTTGGGGCTCGCGGTTCTATCCGATCGTCGACCCTTCTGTGAAAATAGAAGAGGAATTATTGGCTCGCGTTGCTATCCAAGCGTCGACCCTTCTGTGGAAATAGAAGAGGAATTATTGGCTCGCGATGCTATCTGAGCGTCGACCCTTCTGTGGAATAGAAGAGGAACTATTAGCTCGCGTTGCTATCCGAGCATCGATCCTTCTGTGAAATAGAAGAGGAATTATTGGCTTGCGATGCTATCCGAGCGTCGACCCTTCTATGGAATAGAAGAGGAACTATTGGCTCGCGTTGCTATCCGAGCGTCGACCCTTCTGTGAAATAGAAGAGGAATTATTGGCTCGCGTTGCTATCCGAGCGTCGACCCTTCTGTGAAATAGAAGAGGAATTATTGGCTCGCGATGCTATCCGAGCATCGACCCTTCTGTGGAATAGAAGAGGAACTATTGGCTCGTGTTGCTATCTGAGTGACGACCCTTCTTTGAAATAGAAGAGGAATTATTGGCTCATGATGCAATCCGAGCGTCGACGCTTCTGTGGAATAGAAGAGGAACTATTGGCTCGTGTTGCTATCCGAGCGTCGACCCTTCTGTGAAGTAGAAGAGGAACTATTGGCTCGCGTTGCTATCCGAGCGTCGACCCTTCTATGAAATAGAAGAGGAATTATTGGCTCGCGATGCTATTCGAGCGTCGACCCTTCTGTGGGATAGAAGAGGAACTATTGGCTCGCGGTATTATCCGAGCGTCGACCCTTCTGTGAAATAGAAGAGGAATTATTGGCTCGCGATAATATCCGAGCGTCGACCCTTCTGTGGAAATAGAAAAGGAATTATTGGCTCGCGGTACTATTCGAGCGTCGACCCTTCTGTGAAATAGAAGAGGAATTATTGGCTCGCGATACTATCCGAGTGTCGACCCTTTTGACTTGTCAAAAAAGCCTGTTTATAGAGAAAAAGTGGAGGGGTAGTGGGGTAATTTTATTCCTATTGCTGACGTCATGGTGCAAAGATCAAAGCGTTTCCAGATCTTGGTGGCCGCTGGATCTTGATAGTTAAGACCTAACGGCCAGATCTTTTTTGCAGAAATCGAGGAGTCACTTTCCCCTTTAAAACCCCCTCCCCCTCTCTCATTTCTTCTTCACTTTATTACTCATTTTCCAATTTTAACAAGAGTGGGATTCTTACTTGTCGTCGGCAATACTTTCCGGTGACCGTAAATTCCTATGCTCCAGGTTAGTACTTTCTTTTTAGTAATGTCGCGAACTCAGTCCGGATCCGAGGCTAGCTCGTCAGGCCGTTCCGTAGAGGAATCCGAGCAGGAGACTTCCTTGTCCTTGAGTAAGTATAAGGTGAAGGAGGAGGTTCTAACCGACCCTGGGTCGGATGATGGGGACGACGTAGCCTTCGTGGTGTCCCCGCTGAGGTCCAGAAGGCCGAGAAAGGAGCCCATGGATGAGGGTGAAGAGGAGGAAGAGGATGAGGGGGACGGCGTGGATGAGGGGGACGGCGAGGACGAGGAGGAGCAGGATCAGGAGGAGGACGATGAGGAAGAGGAGGGGGAAGGCACCGAGGGCGAGGAGGAAGACGAGGTGGAGCAGGGTGCCGAGGGTGAGGAGGAAGACAAGGAAGGTCAGTATTCCGAGGTCCAGGGTGTTGACGACGAGGAGGATGAGGTCGACGAACGGGAGGCTGCCTAAGGAGATGCTGGCCAGGGCACGGCGGGAAGGCCGATCGGGGTTGGAGAAGATCTTCCACCCCTTCCCCCTTTGTCGACGCCGTCTCCCGAGCGGAAGGCTCACCATCGTCGGAAGAAGAAAGTCTTGACCATCCCACACAGCCCTTCCTCACCAGATGAGTACGCACCGAGACCAGGTCTCGAGTATCCCCGGGTCTCCTTCAAGAATCCAGGGTCGATTCGGATGTATTCCGACGATATTAAGGACATCGAACCGATCCCTCCAGTGCCGGGCGAAGACACTCGGGTGAAGATTCACGCTGATAGCATCCCGAGCATTTTGAAGGTGGAATATCTTAACATTCTTAGGGCCGCCTACTATATTCTGCCAGAGTTCGAGATCTTCATTCCGAGCCTAAGTATTCGGCCCACTACAGCTCTAGCGCCGGGTTACTGTATGTTCCCCGAGGACGCCTTCCTCTCGGGGCTGAGGCTTCCTCTGCATCCTTTTGTTAAGAGGGTTTTGAACTGGGCGAGGCTGTGCCCTATGCAGTACGGTCCGAACTCTTGGAAGCATCTAGTCTGCTTTATACTAAAGTGCCAAGAGAAGGGAGTGACGCCGAGGCTGACGTATTTCCGAGCCGTTCTTGGGATCGGCTCGCTCGGAGATTAGGAGGGGATTTTTAACTTTTCACCGAGGCCGCATAAGAAGGTCATGCACGGTCATCCGGACTCCATAAAGGGGTGGAAAGAAAAGTATTTTGTGGTTCGGACTGAGGGGTCTTGGGGAATTCCGACCAGGTGGAACTTCGTCAAGCCGAACCACAAGCCTTCGAAGCGGAGCGACTTGACTGCCAAGGAGTGGAAGAGGGTAGAGATGATAGTCGGGGGGCACAGTATCGCATGGCCTCGAGTGACCGAGATACACCTCGCTCGGGCCGGACTGAGTCCTGCCGACCCTAGTATGTTTCTTTCCGAATTTGTTCATTTTCCTACCTTCGTGTTAACATTTGCTCTTCTCCTTTCTGTTTTTATAGGGATGACAACTCAACAGGTGGACGCTAAGAAGATATTGCTTGCTGTTGCCGAGAAGGCAAGGACAGAGAAGAAGAAGAAGGCCGAGCAGGAGAGGATAGCGGCCGAGAAGCAGAAGCTAGCTGCGCAGGCCGGAGGGTCCTCCAAGGGGCCGGCCCCGGTGGCCGAGGGGCCTTCCCCGATGAAGAGGGTCAAGCGGTACCACTCCCACCACTCCCATTCGTCGAGGGCGGCTCGGGACGCTGGGGGTGGTTCGGGTAAGACAGTGGATGCCCCGGAAAAAGGGCTCCCCCCTATACGGCTGACCGCCGCAGAGATGGTGGGCAAGCAGGGTACGCTGCCCTTTGCCCCTGATTGGTCGATCGTGCAGGGGATTCTCTGCTCGATGGGCCTGTGTCGGTCGAGTTCGTCTCGAAGGCCACCACCGAGCGCGATCTGATGGCCTTGGCGACGCAGACGGCGGACTAGGCCTACATGCGGTGGTCTCAGGCACACCTCTCGGTAAGTTGGCTTGGGTCCACTTTTCTCATTAACTTGGAGTTTTTCTGATCTCTATCTTCGGACAGGCAATGCTCCATGGTCAGCATTTCCACAAGTGCTTGGAGAAGGAGATATACATCAAAAGGCGGAATGCGGAGAAGTACCTCCGTGAACTGAACAAGGCCATGGATGAGCTGAAAGAGGACCGGACCCAGGTGACCGTCCATGAGGCCCAGATAGAGTCGCTCTGCAGAATCCACAAGCAGGACCGAGAGGATCTTAAGGCGAAGATCGCGACCGAGGCGAAGAAGGGGAAGAAGTCCCTGGGGGAGATGGAGTCGGCCTTGGGGGAGACTCTGATGCTGACGCAGGACAAGGCGTACGAACAGGCCAAGTCCCATTTTAAGTAGATCTACTACGAGCAGAGCGTAGACCACCTCTGCTATGGATGGAAGGCAGACCTGCCGCTGACCCCTGGTGGTGACGAGATGGGGGGAGTCCAGGGCGATGAAGAGGTGCCACCCCCCTCTCAAGAATAGACTAGTTTTTGTTTCTTTTTTCATTTTTGATGTAACTGCCTTAAGCGGACTGGCCACTGCGGCTTTTGTATCAAACTTTTGAAAGAAATGAAATTTACTTTTTTGGGCCGATCTTTCCAGACTTGTATTTTTTGTGATATTTGCTTTCATCTTTTGGTAGATGCACGGGACCCGGATCGCCGACTCCGTTTCTGCCGATGTACCTCTGACTCGAGCGGGGAAGGAGGTTTGGGAGGCAGTTTTGGCTGGCCAACAAAAACAGGCTCGGGACTGAGCGGCCGCTAAGAATTATTTTCTGAATAGATCTAGAGAGTTCGGTCTGGAAGTGGTGCGCCTGAAGAAGGTCATAGCCGATCAGGACTGGTGGGTAATCGAGACGGACTGGTCCCTATCGGATGCCTCGAGCGGGCGGTCGGCTTCGGAGTCTTTCCTTCGCGAGGCCGTGGTTAAGAAAGAGCTGGAGATTCGCAGGCTGAAGCTGGTGTTAGGCACGGGTCTGATGGAAGAGGCCAGCAACTCGACCCCGGGGCGGTCTCCGACATTTCTGTTGGATGAGGCCCAGCCCGGTGATGCAGGAAGCTCAGTGGCAGGAGTATCTTCCCGGGCCGATCCAACCGAGTGTGGGAAGAGCCCCGAAGGAGGTGCTGAGTTTGAATTTCAGGCTGAGTACAAGTGAGTTTGTGAGTTGTTCTTTGTATTTGTACCGACGTTTATTGAGTTGTAAGCAATGAGGAATAATAATAGCAATCGTTTTCTCGAACCTTGATTGTCTCAGTTGCCGAGGGTGGCCGGGGTGTCTGCTACGAAGGGTCGCCACTGATGCGACTGCGTCACTAATGGCGACGTTTCGCATTCCCATGAGTATTTATGGCGACGTTTTGCCTTCTGTCGTTTCATGTTCCCGGACGCAATAAATGTGGGCCTCAGGGGGTTATATAATCCCCACTCCCCTTGTTGGTTGTCAGGCAGTGAGCCACTTGATTTGGGTGCCTACAGAAGGTGGGCACCCAGAGAACACAGTATTTCCGTATACTCCGGATCGGAGGCACACCGATCACCCTCGGACTATTCGGGGTTCAGGCCGTTAGAGCCATGAAACCCCGGGTTGTTCGTTGGTGAGTGGTGGGCCGACCGATCGGTTCGGGGGTTCGGATAGAGCCGAAGTGTGGTGGCTCTCCTGCTGTCCTCGAACAGTTCGGGGTTTCGGGCTTGTAAGAGCCGTAAACCCCAGGTTGTTCGTGGGTGAGAAAAGGGCCAGCTTGATGGTTCGAAGGCTCGGAGCGTTTGGCTCGGGACGGAGAGAGCAGAGGGTCGATGGCCCCCCTGCCACCCTCGAACAGTTTGGGGTTTGGGCTGGTGAAAGCCGTAAACCCCGAGTTGTTTGCGGGTGAGAGTGTGGTCAACAAACCGACTCGAAGCTCGGGGAGTCTGCCGAAGGCGGACGCTCTAAACCTTGATAAAATTTTTGTTAACACATGGTAGTAGGTCGTAACCGAGCCCCCATGTGGGTGAGAAAGACAGTTGTAGGCGTAGCAGAGGGTCTCCGTTGAGCGTCAAGGTTGCGGTGCCTTGAAGAAGGCACCCGCCTTGCTCGGGGCCGACGCCGAGCTCCCGTAGTTGTTCTCAGGGAGAGACGGTGTGTAGAACCCCGTATTTTCCAATATTATTTTTAAATATTTGAAAATGAATTTAAATGATTTTCTGGAAATTTAATTAATTTTTTCTGAAAAATCTATCTTTTACACGTGCAAAACACGAGCAAATATTTTCTTGAGAAATTTGAAAGTCCAGTTTTCCTTATGAAAAATCATTATTTAATATTTGGGATTTATTTAGTATTTTTCCAGATTTTTTCTGAAATTAATTGGATCTATTTGCAATTTTTGAGAAAAGAATGACCTTTTTGCAAATTTGACATTTTAAGGGTTAAAATGTAAAAGGTATTTTCTGGACGTTTTGAACAGTACCAATTGAGATATAAGATAATATTTTACTTTTAAATCCTAATTCAAATGAATTTGATTGAATTTCCAAGAATAGAGTTACATATATAAAGTTGTATTTTGACGGGATCATTTTGTAAAATTGTCGTGAAACCCTAAACTCTTTATTCCGGGTATTTAAAAGAATTTTGGCAGCTGTCATTCTGGAAAAACAATATATATTTTTTAGAGTTGTTTTGGTGGAACGAGAGGAAGATTTGGATCTAGCAAAAAGGAAGGCTTTTATTTGGATCTTTGCAATTCTAAGGTGAGTGACATTGTTTTGTTTTGTTTTGTTTTGTGAATGATGTGGACTTTGTTTGTGAATTGATCTATGCGAACGATTGTTTGTCGTTTGTTTGATATGTTATTTATTTGGTGTATTTTGCATGAGAACGATGCAAAAGTTGTTGTTTGTACCATGTATGTGAAATCTAAAAATGTTGAGTAGATCTTGATTTATAAATTTGTATTGCTAGAAAGCATGTTAAGATTTGAGTATGGTTATGATCGGATGGATGAACATCTGGATCTTGTGTTTACAAATCAGATCTTGGCTATGAGTTGTGAAGAAATTTAGTATTGAGAAACCCTAGTAGAAGAATTAGGAATTTAAAACATGAGAATTGAGTTTTGAAATATTGTATGATTGAGTAATGTGTCCATAATGAAGAATATTTGAGAAATTATCATTTTGCCTGAAAACGAACTATTTTCATAAACAGGGAATCTTTAGAAAAACTTCAGTTTTGATTATTGTATTCAGATCTAAATTATGAAAATTGTAGGCCGACAGTCGACTGGTCTACTATTCAGTCGATTGGTACGACCCAGCTGTTGTATCTTTAGTTTTTCTCGAAAATCCGTTCTGGACAGTCGACTTAGACCCTTTTCAGTCGACTGGTACACTTAGAATTTATTTTTCAAAGTTATCGTAGATTTTTCTCTGGTAAGTCGACTTATGACCTTTAAGTCGACTTATATTGTATTTTAAGTCGACTTATGACTTTGCAAGTCGACTTATAACACTTAGAATATTTTCTTAAAGATTTCTAGAATTTCTCTCTGGTAAGTCGACTTATGTTTTTATAAGTCGACTTATGTTCCTATAAGTCGACTTATGTCTCCCTTAAGTCGACTTATGTTTTTATAAGTCTACTTATGATCTGGTAAGTCAACTTATGATTTTTATAAGTCATCTTATATTGTTGGTAAGTCAACTTATGTTTCTATAAGTCATCTTATATTGTCAGTAAGTCAACTTATGATTTTTATAAGTCATCTTATATTGTTGGTAAGTCATCTTATGACTCTTATAAGTCAACTTATATTACTTAACTTATTTTCTCAAAATCATGGATATTTTCCCTCTGGACAGTCGACCTACTACAGCAATAAGTCGACTGGTACTGATGAGTTTTCATAAATTTGAGTGTTCTTTTGAATGATTAGTCTTCAGATATTTTGGCCTATATTTTGTCTTCAGATAAGCATTTGATTTTAAGATATTCAGTTGAGCCACTTTGTTTAGTGGAACTTTGGTTTAGACATTTGAGTTGAGTCTCTAGAGGTGAGTGACCCTAGTATACCGGTGTTGAGTTATTTTGTTGTGGCCCATGAGGCATTTCAATTAGTCAGTTTCGAATTTAGGCCGGTAGGGTACACCAACTCTAGGAGATTCGTTAAGTAATTAAATAACCCAAATGATAAGGACAGACACTAGTGGTGATATGATGAACGGGAACATGGTTTATGCACCTCAGTATGGCTTTAGATGTGGGATTTAATCTCCAGAATTATCCAAGTAACTTATTTGAGATGTGGAATTTATCTCAGGAATTATCCAGGTAAATTACCTGCGATGTGAGATATATCTCCGGAATTATCCAAGTGATTTGCTTGAGATGTGGGATTGATCTCCGGAATTATCAAAGTCGAGGCGACGCACATGGGGTATTCATGTGATGATGTGTCAATGTTTAGATGTGGGATGATCTCCGGAATTATCCAGGAAAAATTACCTGAGATGTGGGATCTATCTCGGGAATTATCAAGCATGGGCTAATTCTCACAGTTTATCTTTATCTCGTAGTAGTCATCGTGATAGGATTAGTTGCATAGCGGGGGATTGAACCCTATGATCTGGAGACGTTAAGGGCTTGCACCGAACCTATGTAGAATGGGATGCATAGACTTCGACAAGTATGCATTAGAGAGTCCGCATATAGACTTTGTGTTGTCTTGACTTGGTTTTGTGCATGTGTTTTCCAGTTTTCTTACACTTGACACTTAGACTTGTCACGCCCCGCTTCCCAAAAATATGGAATACGAGCACGTGACGAAGCCCAGCGAATGATTTTTACATCATTCATAAGCTGTAGGATCGACTCAGCATCATAACAAGAATATAACCAGATTTATATATAACCAAGCATGCATGAATAATTTATTAAGCAACAGAAAACAATTTAAACAAATAATAATATTCAAATAGTTCCCATGTCTGGATCAAGTGTAAACTCGGAAACAAGTCTTATACGGCAGGAGAAATAAATACCTTAAGGAAAGCAACTTTTTAAACAGGTCCTTGCTCCAAGCAAAACCTGAAATGTCTGCTCGCCAATTCCAGCAGGTAACTTGTCCCAAGTCTGCTTAATAAATATAAAAGGGAAAACAGGGAAAACAAGAGAGAATGCCCTTAGTGCAAGCTAGGGCCACAAATAGTAAAAACGAGTACAAGTAGGGGGAACAGGAATCAAGAATACAACAGGGATACAACAAGTAGTGGGAACAACCAGGAATTAGCTAGCAAGGGAGGACTACTTAGTAAACAGGCTAGTTAACAACTGCTAATGGTAAAACATATGTCAGGTGAACCTGTAGGGGTAACTAACATCAAGTATCATGTTTCATGTGTCAGGTTTCACGTATCAAGTTTCATATTTCAAGTTACAGGTGTCATGTTCAAGTTTCATGTATCAGATATCAGGTAACCAGGTAATCAGGTAACAGGATAATCAGGTAACAGGATAATCATGTATCAGGTATTAAGTTCAAGTCTTGTGTGATTACTATCTAGGTAGCACGACATGCATCCATCTTTTTACTACATGGTTGCTACAGTCAAATCAGTTGCGTTTATACCTAGTAATGGAGTCTATAGGGCGGTGTACTCAGGTATCAAGTAATCAAGCAGGCACGGTTCATGAATACGAATTAAATAACAGGTTCACGAAACGAGTTCGTGAATACTAACAGGTTCAAGGACCACACAGTGGTTCCATGAATACAACAGGTTCATGAGTCAAGTAACTGACTCCATGAATACATCACATGCAACAGGTTCATGAACCGAGTACTGGGAAACACGGGCCCCCTTCTGAGTACACTTACCTATATTGTCCACTCTATAGTCTTTTTCTTAACCCCGGCTTATTACATTTGTTCAGGCAGAATTTGTATATTTGTATTTATGCATATGAAATAGTGTTGAAATAATGTAGATTAATTCTAAGAAAAAATGGGGATGTCCTATAGGGTGTCCAGCAGCTACATATAAAATTTGGGGTCAACCGCTCGCTGGTTACATAGCTAATTTAATGCGCGAAGTAATTTTATACAGCAGTTTTGCAATTCTGCGTCTACTGACACAGTTGCAGTATAACTGCCATAACTCCTAGACCGTAACTCCAAATTCGATCATTTTGGAGTCTATCGATATCTACACATCCGGATCTACAATTTCTATTCAGGACTCGGGCCCAGATTCAAATGATAAAAGGGTAGAAACCGCAAAAGAATATTCAGACAGCAACACGTAGAATTAACTTGCTAGTGTAGATTTTATGGAAAAATGTCATTTGGCGTCTAAGTTATTATGTGGCATAAATAAATGATAATGGAGGTCAAAACAGTAAATAATTAATGTTTTTCAAGTTATAATAGTCGTAAGTTCGTCAAAATAATAATTATATATGTGTCTACAAATTTAGGGCTCCTTAATTCATGTCTATATTTTCATGTGTCCAAGGGTAAAAGAGTCCAATAATTATAATTTAAATACAAGAAAATTTTGTGACTCTTAGATTTGTCAAATTGGAGGTTCAAGATTGATCTACAATGATATTTCAAAGAGGAGTCACAATCTAATTATTTGTAGTATTTCAAGGGTGCTTGTACTAGAACAATAAAATGTACAAGGATACTTGCCTTAGATTGACGATGACTAGATCCACTAGTTGAAGGAATCTGGGTAGAAAAATCCTGGAAGAAGTCCTCAAAAAGCGCGCGCGAAAAACTACCGAAGATCGAGTTTTCCCCACGCCGGATCCCAGCCCAAACAGCAAACAGCGAACGGATTAACTGCGCCCAGAACACCAAACAGCGAGCGCAGCCAATGGAAGAGCTCCTCCGCAGCGGATCTGATCCAAACAGGGAACAGCGGATCTCGGATCGCCTGTGGGTGAAACACCGAACAGCGATCTCACTGGCTCGATCGCACGGATCTTGAAGCGATCGAACGCCTGAGATTCGATCCCGCCCAATCCTCCTTCTTCGTTCTCTTCTTCGACGAACAGAGCGCGAGAGCGAGGCGCAACGTCGGCGATGGCTTCGACGGGGCGATGCGACTGTGTGACTGCGACAGCCATGGGGGGGTGGCGACGACCGTGACGGCGCTGCCGTCGAGAATGACGCAACGCGCTGCTACTCTGTTTCTGGGTTCGAACAGGGGAGAGCGGAGGAGTGGGTTTCGATGGTGGATGGTGTCGACGATGGTTAGGTGTCGAGGGGGTTTGCGCGATGGCAGCGCGGTGCTGGTCTGGCGCAGTGATGGGGAGGAGACAGGTGGTGCGATGGGTTCGAGAGGCGCAGGGTTGAGACGAAGAGGCCGATGGGTTCGGTTGCAATGGGGCGAAGGTGAAGATGACGGTGGATTGCTGCTGCGGTGGGGTTGACGAGGAGCGGGGGTCATGAGAGACGGAGCGGAGGCGACAACGGGAGTGCAGGTGATGGGGATGTTGGAGGTTGCAAGGCGATGATGGCGGAGGAAATGGCAGAGTGGATTTCGAAGGTTGGGGACGACGGAGAAGACGACGAAGGTGGGTGATCTGAGACCGGGATGGTGAGGCAGTGGGGGTGCGAGGGCAATGGGGACGATCGGAGAGGCGATCGGAGTAGAGAATGGGTCTGGGCGAAGGAAGTGGAAGGGAGAAGAAGGAGAGCGGCGGAGGAATGGGTTTGCACAGTAGTTTAGGGTTAGGGGTTAGGGTTAAATAGTGTGGGTTTCGGGTTTGTGGGTATTTGGGCATCCGAATTGAAAAGGACCCAACAGGAGAATTGGTCAAAATGTATCAAAATAGGGATTAAAGAGATAAATGAGAAGGAACGGTCAATTCTTCATGGAGAATGATACAAAGAGCATACAAACGAATTTGATAAAAGGACCAGAAAATTGAGTCGAAAATAAATTGATGGTTTTATTTGAACGAAAATAAAATACTGGATCTCAAATAGATAAAAGAGTACAATTGAAAAAAATACAGTATAAAAATACAAATACGGGAAAACAGGAGTTACAAGACTAGATGCAATTGTTGTTTTTGATATGGCTAAAAATGGGGTTAAATCGGAACCGTCCAGATGGGGCGCGAATCTCGAAGTTCGGGGGTAAAATAGTAATTTCACATATAGGGTGGATCCAAAGCGGGTACTGGATCTCCTTCGCACGAGACCCAATAACCCTCGAACGGGTCCACACCGATTGGGCACAGGTCCCGACCCGAGGCGAGCCCCAGACCAGCAAGAGACAAATCAGGGCCACTGATTTGACCAAGTCAACGGGCCTGATTTGCTCTCACCGGGAATCAAGGGGTTAGTTTCCTAAACAGACTGTGAGGATTTTTCTCCTAGCAGTTACACTAGGAACCAGGCCTCTAATCACTCCCCTGGCGACTATAAATACCTCCCCTCTGCCACTGTGACCAGGTTAATCACTTTTTCACCACCTTAAGCCCTTTCTTTAATCACCACTGGTTACTGACAAGAGCGTCGGAGGGTGCGTCGCCGGAATCAACCCCGGTGTCTCGCACTTCCGTGCAGGTTGCGGCAGGAGCAAGAAGGCTTGAGTCAGCTGTTCAGGTTTTTCTCGAGCTCACAAATTCTATCTGTTTACCCCCACACCGAAATCAGCGGTAACAGATTGGCGCCGTCTGTGGGAAGAACCACACGAACAGCCTCAGCACCTTCCTCGTCGTCCTCTCCAACCATGCCTCCAAAGAAGGTCAGATCGAGAGGGTCCAACCGCAGGACTAATCCCGCCGATCCTACGGAGGAAGCTCCTGTCAATCCTATTCCACAGCCCGAACTTCCTCCTCCGGCCCCGCAAGGCCAACCTCCTCTTCCCAAACAGCAACCCAATAATGGCCCTTCCGGACATAACGGTCAGAGGCAGAAACAGTCCTTCAATCCGGACCATGTCTCGGTCCACAATGAGTCCTCGGACTCAATGGCTTCTCATCACCCCGACCTCCGCAACACGATCCTGAACCGCCAGAAAGACGAGGACCTCCGCACCCACCTAGACGAGAGGTGGGCCCGGGAGGGAGCCTCCCGCCAGCATCGTGAGGAGCAGTCACCTCACCGCCGAGATGGCAGAAGGTCTCCGGACCGAAGGGGCCGAGCGGCATCGCCCGAGCGCCGAAGGAGGAGGCCACATTCCCCCGCGGATCGGCATCATCGCAGGAACAATGACGCGCCCATCACCCGCGCCGAGTTCCTACAATTTCAGGACACCGTACTGCAGGCTCTCAACCTTCGGCAGAACATCCCAAATGCCCAGAGGGCTCCAACGCCCCCGAGGTCTCCCAGTCCTCGTCGCCGAACCCGAAGTCCTTCCCCGGCTCCCAGCCGCCAGCAGCAGCACTACAGTCCTCACCGATCCCAGGACTACCGGCGCCGTAGTCCCCGCTCCCCCTCCTATGAAGAAGAGTCCGGGGGATCTTATGATTACCAGCAGAGGGATGATGCCCTCAACCGTCGTCTCCATGAGGTGGAGAGGCGCATTGGTCGCATGGATAGAAGGAGGAGTCCCGAGCAGGAACCGTTCGCCCCAGCAGACCCCCTTTCTCTCGGTCGATCATGGAGGCCCACATACCGAGGGGTTTCAAACCTCCGCAGTTTGAAACGTACTCAGGGGAATCCGACCCGGTTGATCACGTCAAAAGCTTCAAGACCCTGATGCTGATCCATCAAGCTTCCGACGCCGTGCTCTGCAGGACCTTCCCCGCCACCCTCAGGGGTCGGCTCGGGAATGGTATTCCAGACTCGCTCCCTCCTCCATCTTCTCATTCGAGCAGTTCGAAACACTGTTCATAACTTACTTCGTGAGCAGCAGGCGAGCCGAGAAGACAAGCCTCTCCCTACTGAACCTGCGGCAGGAAAGGGAAGAGAAGCTGCGGGACTATGTGAAGAGGTTCACCGCAGAGGTCAGGTCTATCGCCTCCTTAGACCAGTCAGTGGTGACCGTGGCGTTCCAGTCGAACGTCCTTAACGCCAACCTCCGATCTTCCCTGGCCAAGAAGCCCCCGCATAACTTCGCTGACCTCCTCCTGAGGTGCGAGAAGTATATCCGAGCAGAGGAGGCTGAATCCCTCCCGAGCTTCGGGGGGTCCTCCTCCGGGTCGAAGAGGAAGGCGACGGGGGAAGAGGGGTCCAAGAAAGCACAGAAGGACAACGGCGGTCAACGCCGTCCTCCCCCCAGGTTCGAGAAGTTCACTCCCCTCACCACCAACGTCTCCACCATCCTAATGGAAGTAGAGAAGGAGGGGGTCATCCTTCCAGCTCCGAGGATGAACACCCCGGCAAAGAGGAGGAACAAAGATAAATGGTGTCGTTATCATCGGGACCACGACCACGACACGAACGACTGCCGGGCATTGAGAGATGAGATAGAGGCCCTCATCCGGAGGGAGCAGTTGGCCAAATTCGTGAAGGCTAACGATCGGGCGGATCGCAACACTCCTCCGCCTCGGGGGGCTAACAAGCGCTCCGAGCGACGCGAGGAGACACCCGAGTTCGAGGAAGAACGGGTTCTGCACCTGATCCACGGAGGCCCCATGGGAGGCTCCTCTAATTCCTCTCGGAAGGCCTTCGTCCGAGAGGTCAACTCGGTTCACAGCGCCCCTCCTCCCAAAGGTCTCGGCGTCCCTGTGTCTTTCTCCGATGAAGACCTCGAAGGGGTCCGAACCCCCCACTGCGACGTCCTCGTCATCGACCTCCGCATGGCCAACTTCAAGGTGCAGAGGATCTTGGTAGACAATAGGAGTTCGGTCAATATCCTCTTCCTCTCGGCCTTCCGAGGCCTGCAGCTGTCCCAGGACCGTCTCAAGCCGGCCGGTTATACACTCCACGGGTTCACGGGGGTCCCAGTAACTTTCGAGGGGGTGATAACCCTAGACGTAACTGCTGGAAGCACCCCTACTACCCGGACCGAGCCGATGGAATTCATGGTCGTCGACGTCCCGGCGGCGTATAATGTCATTCTGGGCCGACCTGGCCTAGCCGCCCTGGAAGCAGTCCCCTCAGCGTACCATCTCAAAATGAAGTTCCCCACTCGGTCGGGAGTAGGGAAAGTCAGGGGAAGCCAAGAGATGGCTCGGAAGTGCTACATGACTTCCACAGGGGGACCAGTGCTCTCGCTCGAGACACTAGAAATCCCCGAGCCGAAAGTTCGGCCAACATCCGAGCCGGCGGACGAGTTAGAAGAAGTGCTCTTCTCGGACGAGGACCCGAGCCGAAAGTTCCTCATCAGTAAGTCCTTGCCGGCCGCGCTGTGCTCTGACCTAATTAAATGCATCCGGGATAATCGAGACCTGTTCGCATGGTCAGCCGCGGACATGCCCGGCATTTCCGAGGAGTTGCTCGTCCACCGCCTAAGTGTCGAACCGGGGTGCAAACCGGTTCAGTAAAAGAGACGAAAGTTCGCTCCCGAGTGACAGCAGGCCATCAAGGAGGAGGTGGATAAACTGCTGAAGGCCAAGTTCATACAGGAGGTAAACTACCCCGAGTGGCTCTCCAATGTTGTAATGGTCAAGAAGTCCAACGGCTCCTGGAGGATATGCATTGACTTCACCGACCTAAATAAGGCGTGTCCGAAGGACCCATTCCCTCTCCCGAACATCGACACTCTTATTGATGCCACCTCGGGCCATGAGCTCCTCAGCTTCATGGACGCATTCTCAGGCTATAATCAGATCCGAATGTTTCCTCTGGACATTCCGAAGACCTCCTTCGTCACCGATCAAGGCCTTTACTGCTACTGGGTCATGCCGTTCGGACTGAAAAACGCTGGCGCCACCTACCAGCGCCTCGTCAACAAGGTCTTTCAGAGCCAGATAGGCCGGAACATGGAGGTGTACGTTGATGACATGCTAGTCAAGAGCGTCCGAGGCACTGACCACGTGGCCGATCTCCAGGAGGCCTTCGGCGTGTTAAGAAGGCACAGCATGCGGCTGAACCCGAACAAGTGTGCGTTCGGGGTCTCTTCGGGAAAATTCCTCGGCTTCATGGTAAGCCAACGAGGAATCGAAGCTAATCCCGAGAAGATTAAGGCCATATTAGACATGGCCCCGCCTCGGAACATCAAGGAGGTGCAGAAGCTTACTGGTCGGCTCGCCGCTATCGGCCGGTTCCTCTCGAAGTCGGGGGAAAAGTGCCTCCCCTTCTTCAAAGCACTCAGGGGGGCTAAGGGTTTTGAATGGGGCCAACCACAACAGGAATCGTTCGACCAACTGAAGGCCTACTTGGTGAACCCCCCTCTGCTCAGCAAACCGGTCTCCGGCGAGACTCTCTTCATCTACTTGGCTGCTTCCGAGCAGACCCTAAGTGCTGTCTTGGTGAGAAAGGAGGACCGGGCCCAAAGGCCTATCTACTACGTGAGCAAGGTGCTTCGGGACGCCGAGCTCCGCTATTCGATGATAGAGAAGATGGCATACGCCCTGGTCATGGCAGCGAGGAAGCTTCGGCCGTACTTTCAATCCCACTCGGTCGTTGTCCTCACCAACCAACCCCTAAAGTAGATCCTCCACAAGCCTGAGACCTCGGGCCGGCTGATGAAGTGGTCCATAGAGCTGAGTCAGCATGACATCTCTTACCAGCCTCGGACGGCAATTAAGGCACAGGCCCTCGCCGACTTCATCGT
Organism: Hemerocallis citrina; assembly: GCA_017893485.1. Lineage (NCBI taxonomy): Eukaryota > Viridiplantae > Streptophyta > Magnoliopsida > Asparagales > Asphodelaceae > Hemerocallis > Hemerocallis citrina. The sequence continues at coordinate 116,392,248 of CM030362.1, forward strand.
AGAGTCCACCATCCCAGAAGTCAGCCACGTACAAAATGGACCCCCCATTTGGACAGTCTTCATGGACGGCTCCTCCTGCAGCGAGGGAAGCGGCGCCGGAATCATTCTGAACAGCCCTGACGACTTCGTCCTCCAGTACGCGATCCGTATGAACTTCAGGGCCTCGAACAATGAGGCGGAGTACGAGGCACTCATCGCTGGTCTCGGGCTAGCACGAAGTGCTGGGGCGCAGCGCCTCCGAATCCACAGCGATTCCCAGCTTATCGTGAACCAAGTCTTGGGCGAGTACGAGGCCCGAGACGAGCAGATGGCGAAGTACCTCGCTAAGGTTCGGGCCCTCATGAGCCGGTTCGAGGAGGCGCTCATCCAGCGGGTCCCTCGTGAAGAGAACTCACAGGCCGATGCCCTCTCCAAATTGGCCTCATCCTCCCTACAAGGTCTCGAACAGACCGTACTGATCGAAGTCCTCTCTAGGCCGAGCATAGAAGACGAGACACCCGGCTCGGTGGAGTCATTGCCGGTCATGTTGCAGGATAATTGGATGAAGCCGTTGGTGGAATTCTTGAAGGACGGGGTTCTGCCCGAGGATCCCAAGGAAGCGCGCCGAGTCCGAACTTGGGCCGAGCGCTATGTCTTGATCGAGGGCATCTTATACAAACGCTCCTTCTCCCAAATAGACGGCCGACCATACCTAAGGTGCCTCTCTCCAGATCAGGCCGAATATGCCCTACAAGAGCTCCACGAAGGCATCGACGGGGCACACTCAGGGTCCAGGTCCTTGGCCCGAAAAGCTTTGAATTATGGATACTTCTGGCCGACCCTCCTTCAAGACGCCGAGCGACACGTTCGGCAATGCAGCTCTTGTCAAAGACACTCCAGCATCCGTCGCCTCCCTCAAGCCAACCTCGCCTCCCTATCAAGTCCTATCCCCTTCGCAATGTGGGGGATGGATTTACTAGGGCCTTTCCCCCCGGCTCCGGGTCAGTTCAAGTTCTTGATCGTAGCCATCGACTACTTCTCGAAGTGGGTCGAGGCCGAGCCCCTCGCCACTATAACCGAGAACAAGGTGGTACAGTTCTTCTGGAAGAGCATCATCTGCAGGTTCGGCATCCCCCGTGTCCTCGTGACGGACAACGGGACTCAGTTCACTGGCACAGCATTCCGAGCTCTGTGCGACGACCTTGCCATCCAGCAGCGCTTCTCGTCCGTCTCCCACCCTCAATCGAACGGACAGGCAGAGAACGCTAATCGGCAGATCCTCGTAGGCATCAAGAAAAGGCTGGACAAAAGTTCCAAAGGCTTATGGGTCGACCAACTCCCCAACGTCCTATGGAGCTACCGCACGAGCAAGCGGACCCCCACAGGCGAGTCCCCTTTCAACCTCACCTATGGGTCCGAGGCCGTGATACCCCTCGAGGTCGGAATACCTTCCCCTCGGCTCGCAGCCTACATCGAAGAACAGAATGCCAGGGACCTCAGAGCAGACCTAGACCTAATAGATGAGCTGAGGGAAAGAGCATCAATTCGGCAGCAGAATTACCGAAGAAGGGTCGAGTTGGCATACAACAAGAAGGTCCGACCCACCAACCTTAAGCAAGGGGATTTAGTCTTAAGAAAATTGGCCATATCCCTCCCCAGTCAGAAGAGCAAGCTGGCTCCGAATTGGGAAGGGCCGTACAGGATCACGAGGGTAGTTCGGCCCGGAGTATATCGTCTTGAAGATCTAGACAGCAAGGAGATTCCGAGGACCTGGAATGCCGACCACCTCCTAAAATACCAAGAAAGCGCCCCGGCGCCACTCTAAGTATCATAGGATGTCGAGCCATTCCTCTCCTCTGACTTGTAACCTATTTTTCATGAATTATACTATGTAAAACGGTTCGCCGTCGATTATCAATTAAGGAAGCTCTTTTCGTACTTATGAATTTTTATGCTTCTCTCCGCTCTTATCATATGTTCTTTAAATTTTGATTTCAACCAATGGTTCAGAGTCCAACACTCGGCTCGACTCTACCTCCTCGGCTCGCCTCCGGACGAGCCAGGGGTAGATCGCCGTTCGGAATTGCTCCCACAACCGTTGAACTATACCGATGGTTTGGAGTCCAACACTCGGCTCGACTTTACCTCCTCGGCTCGCCTTCGGACGAGCCAGGGGTAGATCGCCGTTCGGAATTGCTCCCACAACCGTTGAACTATACCGATGGTTCGGAGTCCAACACTCGGCTCGACTTTACCTCCTCGGCTCGCCTCCGGACGAGCCAGGGGTAGATCGCCGTTCGGAATTGCTCCCACAACCGTTGAACTACACCGATGGTTCGGAGTCCAACACTCGGCTCGACTTTACCTCCTCGGCTCGCCTCCGGACGAGCCAGGGGTAGATCGCCGTTCGGAATTGCTCCCACAACCGTTGAACTATACCGATGGTTCGGAGTCCAACACTCGGCTCGACTTTACCTCCTCGGCTCGCCTCCGGACGAGCCAGGGGTAGATCGTCGTTCGGAATTGCTCCCACAACCGTCGAACTACACCGATGGTTCGGAGTCCAACACTCGGCTCGACTTTGCCTCCTCGGCTCGCCTCCGGACGAGCCAGGGGTAGATCGCCGTTCGGAATTGCTCCCACAACCGTTGAAATACACCGATGGTTCAGAGTCCAACACTCGGCTCGACTTTACCTCCTCGGCTCGCCTCCGGACGAGCCAGGGGTAGATCGCCGTTCGGAATTGCTCCCACAACCGTCGAGCCACAACGATGGTCCCGGAGTCCAACACTTAGCTCCCAGTCCCCCCAAGCTTGCTTAGCGGCAGACTGGGAGTGGTCCACCCCTCAGCTTCGTCAGTGGAGGGATACCGAAACTACGTTCGGCCACATAATTCGAGCAATCTTGCCTAACAGCCGAAGCCCAAAGCCCTACGCCTTCGGTCGGCTACCGAGCAAGTGCCTTCCCGAGCTCGCAAACGGAGAAAACTCACTTTCTCCTCAACTTTCGTGCATGATCTCGATCAGACGGCCCAGATCTTGCCACCGGCGCTAAACGACAAGATAGCATTTTCTTGGGAACTGAGCCGCCTCGAGATTCGTGCCAACATCCAACGGTTCAGATCTTGCCACCGGCGCTAAACGATAAGATAGCATTTTCTTGGGAACTGAGCCGCCTCGAGATTCGTGCCAACATCAGACGGCCCAGATCTTGTCAGGATCGCTAAACGACAAGATAACGCCCCGTCAAGAGCTCGTTCGCTTCGAGACTCTCGCCGACGGCACTATGTGCCCGGCCCCAAGGCCACGCCTCGGCCCACACACTCACAAGCAAAATAAGACCGCAGAGCAACAAAGAGAATTTTATTAATGATCGGCACACAATACAAAGCAGTCCTTCCATAGTTACAAAGTGTTGGGAAACAAAAAAAATATACAACGCCGGCCCATTACACTTGGTCCTCAAACAGAAATGTCTTCACCGGACTCTTCGGTCGCCAACCTTTCCACTTCGGCTGTTAGCTCCTCCGCCTCTTTCCGAAGCTTCGCCTCCACGGTCTGCAAGTGATGGATCTCATAGACCAAATCGTCTCGCTCGGTTATTATCTTCGACTGATTGTGCCGAATACATTGGACCCGAAGAGCATTGCTAAAAGCAGACTGCGAGTCTTCATCCTCCCCTACGGGAGTCACCTCGACGATCCTACCCTCCAGGCATTGGATCTCGGCGTCCCGCTGGCCGAGGACGGACTGGAGGTGGGCCTGCTCGCTCTTAGCCCGGCGCAACTTCAGCCCCACGCCACGGAGCCGCTCTCGGCACTTCAACGAGCTGGACTTCGTCGCCCCTGAAATCACCTCGGTCTCAGCGTCCTTGTTCGTGCTATCGAAATCCGAGTCATGGACTGCCACCACGAGCTGAAAAGAAGGGAAGACGAATGGCAAAATTTCAATATGCCGCCGAAGTCCAACACTTGGAAATTTTCTAAAGAAACTTTCAGATTCGCATTCAGATATAATAGTGTTACAGAAGGCCGAACCGACCCTACAATTAGGTTTTACAACAACCGACAAAAATGAAAAATAACATGATTAGGGCCTCTTCGAAAGGGGAACGCTTCGGTTTAAGGAAACACGAGGACGACGGGTCCTGCCCTCCGAGCTCGACCCTAAACCAACGAAGCGCGACCCCCCTTCGCTGCTGGCTCTAACTGCGGCACCGACCGAGGCTCCGCTCGACGAGACGGCCACACTGCTCTGAGCGTCGGCTGGACTCCGCCTGGTCGTAGGCAAGCGTGTCGCAAGTTCGTAAAATGTAACCCCTCTCTCGCTCTCTTCGCAGGTACACGATGTGCTCCGGACGTTGGCTCTCTCGGGCAGAGGCTTGAGCGACGTGACCTCCTCCTCCAGTTCGATGATTCTATCCCTCAGAGCATCGTCCTTTGCCAACTTCTTCAGCCGAGGGAGCCTCAACGAGCCCGAGGCATTGGCACTATCGGTCACAAGCCGTCGGTAATGTGTGACCTCGATCCCCCTATCTATAGTAATCCTCCTAAGCTTGTCGACCTCGGCTAGCAGCTTCTTGCGCTCGGATGACACCTTCTCCAGCTCGGAAGCAAGCTTCTCTTCTTCCGCTGAACGGCCTCGCCCCGCTACCTCCAAGTGTCGGATTTTGGCCGAGAGCTCTTCGTTCTTCCGCTCAGCGACGGCGAGCTCCCCACCAAGCCGCTCGACCTCGCCCTCAAGAGCAGAGACCGGGGGTCGTTTTCGCAGCTGCGCCAACTCGCGACACTTCACCCTGGCCAGCGCCTTTACCTCCCCCAGTTCCAAAAATAAGTAGAAGCTCTTATCACGACTCAGTGACAGCTCTCGCTTCGTCTTGGCCAACTCTTTACGGAGGTACGAAACCTCCGTGATCAGACCGAACTTCACCTGAAAAGCAGAGATAAATCCGATGGGACAATACATGGAAACATCTACAACTAATCACACGCAAATCCGAGACTCAATACTTGGATAAATTTTGGCCAAACACAATATTTTCATTCAAAACCGAGGAGAAAGTTTTACAAAAGCGGTGGCCAGTCCGCAGTTAGGCTTACAAAAAAGAGACAAAACAACAAAAAAGACTAAAAGAGACAACCGAGTCAGGGGTCAACCTTTTTGTCGCTCGGGTCCGTTGACCCCCCGGTCTTGCCCTCGCCATCGCCCTCGCCTTCGCCTTCGCTCCTGCTCTCCTCCTCGGAGTCGTCCTCCTCCTCGCCTTCGGCCTTGGTCTCTCTTGGGCCTTCGACACCTTCCGTCTCTCCCTCAGGGTCGAGCAGCCCCTCGGGAACCTCTTCCTCCCCTTCCACGGGGTCGTAAAAACGGTAGGAGGACGTGTCGAAGCCCGGGTTCTTGGCGGCTACGTGGAGCAAGGCTCGACCGTAGGCATCCTCCATGTTCTGGAGCATATGTTGCGTGGCCTCCTCCTGCACGGCCTTCTTCACCTTCTTCACCTTCTTCTGGTGTTTGGCCATGATCTTCTCGGCCCTCTTCTGAGCCCTCTCCACTTCCGACCGAGCATTGGCCAGCTCCTCCTTCAGCTCGGCGGCCTCCTTCTCCAACGCCTCAAGCTTGGCCGCCGCGTCCTTCGACAGCTGAATGGCGTTGGCCAGCTGCTTCTCCAACCGCGCCACTTCAGCAGCCCTCTTCGCCGAGAGGAGCTGCTCGGCATCAAGCAGCTGCGTGGCCTTGACACGCTCCGTCCTCTCCTGTTCATTCTCTTGCTCCTTGCTCGCAAACTCCTCGAGCAGGAAATTGAAGTGGCAGAGGGTCTGAAAAAGAACAGCACATTAAAACCCGAACCCAAGGACTTAGAAAAATTCTAAGAAAGAAATTTTGATGAGGGAGAGCTCGGCCTACTTACCGACATAGTATTCCGAGCAATCTGCATCATGGCATCCCCTGCTAGCCCGGCCTTCAGGGTCGCTCGATCCTTTGGGGTCGGCAAGTGCCTCACCGCCTCCATGCAGATGTTGCCGTCGCCCAAGAAGCCATCGACATTCATCACCTGCCAGTCAGGGACGAAGATCTTCTTATGACGTCGGTCAAGATCTTCTCCGCCTCGGCAGTAAGGGACGGAACTTGGAGGGACAACACCTCCTTCACGCCGAACGCACCGCTCGACGAACCGGGAGCGTCCCCCTTCGGGGTTGGTGTCGGCGCACCCGAGGCAGGAGGGTCGAGGACCATGACCTCCCCCAGCTCGAGGACCATGACCTTCGGCTGGTCGTCAGCCTTCGCGACCGAAGGCTTCTTCGAGGCTCGGCCGTCCTGAGGCCCTGCCGAAGGCCTCTTCTTCTTCGCCTCCTGCTCCAACCTGCCCTTCGCCACCAGAGCTTTGTAATCCACCTTCATCGTCTCTGCACAAGCCGGATGAAAAAACATAGAAAAATTTTCATGAACTTTAAGCAAAGAGTATAAATACCAGAAGCATACTAGGGTCGATCGGACTGAGACCCCCTCGGAACAGATCCTCCTCGGTAATATCTTTCCAGCTTAACGCTGGCAGGGCGAGGAGCTTCTTCTGGACCTCCGTCTCCTCGTCACTCAAAACTGTCTCCTTCTTGGTCCGCTTGGGCAGACCATCCTTCGCCCAAACCGTCGGTATCACCCACGGCGCAGGAGCTCGGATGAGGAAATACTTCTCCTTCCAATGTTTGATCGAGTCCGGATTCTCGATCAGCTTCACGCCTGTTCGGGGCGAAAGGTAGAACCTTTGTTCGTCTCGCCTTGGCTGACAAGGTCGGTAGAGGCTCCGAAAGAGGAACATACTCGGCTTGGCACCAACCTCTTGGCATCGGAGGACGAACGCCATGACGTGCCTCCATGTGTTCGGCATCAGCTGGGCAGGGCTCAAACCGTACCACATCAAGACATCAACAACGAACGGGTGGAGGGGAAAACGGAGTCCGGCAATAAGAGAGTCGACTGGAAAGACGCACACGTCTGACGAAGACTTCGTATTTGCTCGGAAGCCCAGACCGGGGAGGAGCAGTCCGTAGTCGGCAGGGATCCGGAAACCCTCTCGGATCAGGTGAAGGTCAGCCTCGGTAAGAGACGAGATGGTATGGTCCACCTCGGACAGCTCTCTCGGCTCGTTCTCCTCCACCAACTTAGCCGTACCTTGTGTCACTCTCTCCAAGGTATCCTCGGCATAGTCCCGTACACCTCCCACGCTCGACAGAGCAATGGGCTGCCGACCGAACGCACCCGCTGTCTTCGGCGTTTCCATGATCGTGACCACGGCTTTACCTTTCTGGGACACCGCCGCGACCTCCTTAGGCAGCTCGGCCACTTCGCCCTCTCTATCCGGACGAACGACGTTCTGATCGCTCGGCTCCACTACCTCCTTCCCTTTATCCCCTCGGCCTACTGCTAGCTCCGAGGCGGGGGTCTCATCCGAGGACGTGATCTTAACCATTTTCTAAAAGAGAGGGGAGAGAGACTGACCTTGAAGTGATAGGTACGGTCGGAAAGTTTGCCGGAAACAAAAAACGCCTTGCCGCGTCAGCTAGCACCACCACCAAGGAGCTAAAAACTTCGAAGGCGAAAAGTAAAAACTGAAGAGAGAGAGTAAAAGTAAAAAGTGAGACTTGGTCTGAGGGGGGGTGAAGATTTATAGTAAAAAGGAACGTCCCTTGGACTTCCAAACGAAAAGGTGCGACTCTTGGGCCGCTCTCGAAACGTCGCAAAGGCCCAACACAACTACCTTCCTCGCCAAGACAACTAGTTCGGTATATCGTGACCGGGAGCCGAACTATACGCCATCCGACCACGCCAGCAAAGAGACCGGTCGGCTACCGAGCAAGTACCAATCCGAGCTGGCAAACGGAGAAAACTCCCTTTCTCCTCAAACTTCGCGTAAAATCTCAATCAAACGGCCCAGATCTCGCCGAGAACACTAGACGACAAGATAGTGTTTTCTCGAGAAATGTGCCCGTCTCGAGATGCGCGACGCCATCCAACGGTACAAATTGCGTCAAGTCGCTCGGATGGCCTACACTTCCTCTATACCCCACCTCTGTCTGAAGAAACCAGAAAAAATTTTAATTCAATCCGCCTTCGGCGTGCCCCCCAGGCCCCATGTCTCGGTCGGTATTCCGCCAACCCACGGGGCCCAGTCAAAAACAGATCGGCACACCCCCCATCTCTAACTCCTTCGGACCGACAACCATCGGAAGCCATCGGCCCGAAAGGAAGACAGAGATGGGGAGGCCCATCATTCCGAAGCTGCTGCAGTCCCTCGGTTCCGGACTAGGGTCATCACCTCTTCTACCATGATCTTCCCCGACCCTGACACCCACGTTAGAGCCCTCAGAATCGGGTGAAGATCTTGGTGGAAGAACGACCACCCGTCCTACCTAAGCAAAGTCGTCCCTCGGCTCCGGACTAGGGTCATCACCTCTTCTACCATGACCTTCCTCGACCCTGACACCCACGATGGGGCCCTCAGAATCGGGTGAAGATCATGGTGGAAGAATGACCACCCATCTTACCGAGACAGATCGTCCCCTTCAGATCCGAACTTCGGTGATCTACCCTTCGGCCCAAATCTCCCCTGACCCTGACACCTCCATCCGGGCCGTCAGAGTCAGGAGAAGATTTGGGCGGGAGAACAACCACCAGTCGTCCCGAAGCAAACCCTCCCCTCGGACCGGACTTGGGTCATCACCTCTCCTACCGTGACCCTCCGATTCTAACACCCACGCCGAGGCCGTCAAAATCGGGAGAAGATCACGGTAGGAGAATGACCACCCGTCCAACCGAGGCTCGTCCCACAAATCCGGACTCCGGTCATCACCCCTTCTACCAGGATCACCCCCGATCTTGACACCCGAATCGGGCCGATCAAAATCGGGTGATGATCATGGTGGAAGGGTGACCACCCGTCCTTCCGATGTAGCTCACCCCTCGGCTTCGGACATAGATCATCACCTCTTCCACCATGATCTCCCCCGACCCTAACACCCTCGTGGGAGCAGTCAGAGTCATGAGAAGACCATGGTGGAAGAACGACCACCCGTCCTTCCGAAGTAACTCGCCCCTCGGGTCCGGACTACGGTCGTCACCACTACTGCCTTATCCTCTCCCGCTCCCGACATCCCCTTTCGAGCCGTGAGGAACGGGAGAAGAACAAGGCAACAGAGCGACCACCAGTCCTTCCGAAGTAACTCATCCCTTGGGCCCGGACTATGGTCGTCACCACTACTGCCTTGTTCCCCCCCGCTCCTGACATCCACTTTGGGGCCGTCAGGAACGGGAGAAGAAAAAGGCAAAAGAGCAACCACCCCCTCGGACCTCGAAAGACAAGTTACCCAAGGCCAATACCTCCGAGGTTTGAAACTCTACATTGTTGCGATTGAAATGACAAAGGGAGTGGAGTACTTATAAGCTCTCCTCCAAGGCTGCCCATTATGACCCTCGGAAGTTGAAACGCCACTCATTAATTGAAGGAGTTATCCTTAATGACCTGGGGAAAGTGGAACGCCGTGCAAACCCTGGAGCACCATTAATGCCCTTGGGAACAGGATCGTCTCGAGACAGATTGCGCCACGTCGCTCGACTTGCCGAGACCCCCTGTCTTCGGTCGGCTGCCGAGCAAGTGCCTTTCCGAGCTCGCAAACGGAGAAAACTCACTTTCTCTTCAACTTTCGCACATGATCTCGATCAGACGGCCCAGATCTTGCCAAGAATACTAAACGACAAGATAGTGTTTTCTTGAGAAATGTGCCCGTCTTGAGATGCGCGTCGTCATCCAATGGCTCAGATCGCGCCACGTCGCTCGACTTGCCGAGACCCCCTGCCTTCGGTTGGCTGCCGAGCAAGTGCCTTTCCGAGCTCGCAAACGGAGAAAACTCACTTTCTCCTCGACTTTCGCGCATGATCTCGATCAGACGGCCCAGATCTCGCCGAGGACACTAGACGACAAGATAGTGTTTTCTTGAGAAATGTGCCCGTCTTGAGATGCGCGTCGTCATCCAATGGCTCAGATTGCGCCACGTCGCTCGACTTGCCGAGACCCCCTGTCTTCGGTCGGCTGCCGAGCAAGTGCCTTTCCGAGCTCGCAAACGGAGAAAACTCACTTTCTCCTCAACTTTCGCGCATGATCTCGGTCAGACGGCCCAGATCTTGCCAAGAACACTAAACGACAAGATAGTGTTTTCTTGAGAAATGTGCCCGTCTTGAGATGCGCGTCGTCATCCAATGGCTCAGATCGCGCCACGTCGCTCGACTTGCCGAGACCCCCTGTCTTCGGTCGGCTGCCGAGCAAGTGCCTTTCCGAGCTCGCAAACGGAGAAATCTCACTTTCTCCTTGACTTTCGCGCATGATCTCGATCAGACGGCCCAGATCTCGCCGAGGACACTAGACGACAAGATAGTATTTTCTTGATAAATGTGCCCATCTTGAGATGCGTGTCGTCATCCAATGGCTCAGGTTGCGCCACGTCGCTCGACTTGCCGAGACCCCCTGTCTCCGGTCGGCTGCCGAGCAAGTGCCTTTCCGGGCTCGCAAACGGAGAAAAAAGACGCCGAGCTACTACAACTGCTGGATCTCTCAAAAATTCGCGCCCGTCTATGATCAACGGTCCGGATGGAGCCACATCATAAATCGGTATTTAAAATCATCTTTTATCTATTTAAATCGTTTTATTTTTTTAAAAATTGCGAAAAAATTGCTAAAAATTCGGGGAAATTAACTAAAAATTCTGGAAAATAATTAAAAATTCGGGGGCATATTTTTGAGCCCCCGAACGAACAATTATTGCCTAGAAAATACTGTTAAGGCCCCCGAACAACTAGTAAACACATCGCAATATTAAATAAATAGTCCGAAAAAATAAATAAAAGCTGTCAAATACTCGATATGGCTAGAGAACAGCGCATAGCATCAAAAATTACTTCACTACCCCCTTCAAGATTCAAAATCCTCCACTTGGACTCCGATACAACTCTACCAGCCACTAAAACAGTTAAACTACTCCTCAAAGGCTGATCACGCTCAGTCTTTAGGAGTGGGAAGCTCGTGATATGGCTAAAAATGGGGTTAAATCGGAACCGTCCAGATGGGGCGCGAATCTCGATGTTCGGGGGTAAAATAGTAATTTCACATACAGGGTGGATCCAAAGCGGGTACTGGATCTCCTTCGCACGAGACCCAATAACCCTCGAACGGGTCCACACCGATTGGGCAGGGGTCCCGACCCGAGGTGAGCCCCAGACCAGCAAGAGACAAATCAGGGCCACTGATTTGACCAAGTAAACGGGCCTGATTTGCTCTCACCGGGAATCAAGGGGTTAGTTTCCTAAACAGACTGTGAGGATTTTTCTCCTAGCAGTTACACTAGGAACCAGGCCTCTAATCACTCCCCTGGCAACTATAAATACTTTCCCTCTGCCACTGTGACCAGGTTAATTACTTTTTCACCACCTTAAGCCCTTTCTTTAATCACCACTGGTTACTGACAAGAGCGTCGGAGGGTGCGTCGCCAGAATCAACCCCGGTGTCTCTCACTTCCTTGCAGGTTGCGGCAGGAGCAAGAAGGCTTGAGTCAGCTGTTCAGGTTTTTCTCGAGCTCACAAATTCTATCTGTTTACCCCCACACCGAAATCAGCGGTAACAGTTTTCAATCTATGATGCTTTCATGCTTTACATCTTTGTTATTTCTCATTCATTTATCATTGTGGTTAATACATGTTGTTGATGACCTTATGTTTTACGATTAAATTATGTTGTTTGTTTTTATGTCACTCACACCATTTATGGCTAACCCCTTTAGTTTTGGGGGTTAGGGATCATCTCTAGCCTCACATGTGCAGGTTGTTGCTTAGAGTTTGGAGGTTTGGATGCTTGAAGCACATTTGAGATAAATTGATTTATAAGAGTTTTGTGTAAATTTGTAAAAGCAGTTTTGAGATAATTTGAGTTGTAAGTGACAGAAAATATTGTTTGAGTTGTTTTGTAATTCCGCTGTGTTGAAAAAGATTGTTGTAATAAGAATTTGGAATAAAATTATTTGTGTTTTTGGGTTATGTGTACTGTTACATTGAAGTTGATGCTGGGATTGTGCCACGTATTTTCTAAGTTATTATATTAGAAATTCGGGGTGCTACACGGTGCAGGCATGGCTGGCGGATGTCGCCTCGTACATAGATTGATGAGCTTGAAGAAGCCCAAACCGAGTGAGGGACGGATACCGAGCCCCATACCGGTGAGAAAGACAGTTGCAGGCGTAGCAGAGGGTCCCGCCGAGCGTCAAGGTCGTGGTGCCTTGAGGAAGGCACCCGCCTTGCTCGGGGCCGATGCCGAGTTCCTGCAGTTGTTCTCAGGGAGAGACGGTGCGGGCATGGCTGGCGGATGTCGCCTCGTACATAGGTTGATGAGCTTGAAGAAGCCCAAACCGAGCAAGAGACGGATGCCGAGCCCCCATACCGGTGAGAAAGATAGTTGCAGGTGTAGCAGAGGGTCGCCGCCGAGCGTCAAGGTCGTGGTGCCTTGAGGAAGGCACCCGCCTTGCTCGGGACCGACGCCGAGCTCCCGCAGTTGTTCTCAGGGAGAGACGGTGCGGGCGTGGCTGGCGGATGTCGCCTCGTACATAGGTTGATGAGCATGAACAAGCCCAAACCGAGCGAGGGACGGATGCCGAGCCCCCGTACCGGTGAGAAAGACAGTTGCAGGCGTAGTAGAGGGTCGCCGCCGAGCATCAAGGTCGCGGTGCCTTGAGGAAGGCACCCGCCTTGCTCGGGGCCGACGCCGAGCTCCCGCAGTTGTTCTCAGGCAGAGACGGTGCGGGCATGGCTAGCAGATGTCACCTCGTACATAGGTTGATGAGCTTGAAGAAGCCCAAACCAAGCAAGGGACGGATGCCGAGCCCCCGTACCGGTGAGAAAGACAGTTGCAGGCGTAGCAGAGGGTCGCTGCCGAGCATCAAGGTCGCGGTGCCTTGAGGAAGGCACCCGCCTTGCTCGGGGCCGATGCCGAGCTCCTGCAGTTGTTCTTAGGGGGAGACAGTGCGGGCGTGGCTGGCGGATGTCACCTCGTACATAGGTTGATGAGCTTGAAGAAGCCCAAACCGAGCGAGGGACGGGTGCCGAGCCCCCATACCGGTAAGAAAGACAGTTGCAAGCATAGCAGAGGGTCGCCACTGAGCGTCAAGGTCGCGGTGCCTGAAGGCACCCGCCTTGCTTGGGGCCGACACCGAGCTCCCGCGGTTATTCTCAGGAAGAGACGGTGCGGGAATGGCTGACGGATGTCGCATCGTACATAGGTTGATGAGCTTGAAGAAGCCCAAACTGAGCGAGGGACGGGTGTCGAGCCCCCATACCGGTGAGAAAGACAGTTGCAGGCGTAGCAGAGGGTCGCCGCCGAGCGTCAAGGTCGCGGTGCCTTGAGGAAGGCACCCTCATTGCTCGGGGCCGATGCCGAGCTCCTGCAGTTGTTCTCAGGGAGAGATGCTTTTCTGGCTCGCGCTGTTATCCGAGCACCGAGCCCCAAGCTTATAAGGGAAGATTTTTAGGCTCGCGCTGTTATCTGAGAACCGAACCCCAAGCTTGTAAGGAAAGCTTTTCAGGCTCGCGCTATTATCCGAGCACCGAGCCCCAAACTTGTAAGGAAAGCTTTTCAGGATCGCGCTGTTATCCGAGCCCCGAACCCCAGGCTTGTAAGGAAAGCTTTTCAGTCTCACGCTGTTATCCGAGCACCGAGCCCCAAGCTTTTAAGGGAAGCTTTTCAGGCTCGCACTGTTATCCGAGCACCGAGCCCCAAGCTTGTAAGGAAAGCTTTTCAGGCTCGCGCTGTTATCCGAGCACCAAGCCCAAGCTTGTAAGGGAAGCTTTTCAGGCTTGCGCTGTTATCCGAGCACCGAGCCCAAGCTTGTAAGTGAAGCTTTTCTGGCTCGCGCTGTTATCCGAGCACCGAGCCCCAAGCTTGTAAGGGAAGCTTTTCGGGCTCGCGCTGTTATCCGAGCACCGAGCTCGAGATATGTTCTTTATTTGTAACAAAATAGGAAGCCGTAGGCTTGTTTTAAGAAAGCTGGCATATTTACAATATATTTGAACTTTACAAATGACCAGGCACGACGTGCCGATTACAATCATGATAATTTACATGGAGGCTACTCTCCTTCTAAGAACTTGATTAGGTGTTCCGCATTCCAGGGCTTCTTGATGGGCTTGCCTTCGGTACTGGTCAGGCGGTACGTGCCTGGGCGCACGACTTCGGATACTTTGTACAGGCCCTCCCAATTTAGTGCCAACTTTCTCTTCTGGCCGGGATTGGATACCGCCAGCTTTCGGAGGACAAGATCTCCGAGTTTGATGTCAGCTGGGCGCACCTTCTTGTTGTAGAACTTCTCAATTCTTTGCTGGTAGATGCTTCTTCTAATGGCGGACTTTTTTCTGACCTCGTCTATGAAGTCCAAGTCGGCTCGCAGCTGTTGGGAGTTGGCGGCCTCGTCGAAAGCCATAATTCAGGGTGAAGGGATCCCGATCTCCAAGGGAATGACGGCCTCTATGCCGTATGTCAGATTGAAAGTGGATTCTCCCGTGGGGATTCTCTTTGTTGTTCGGTGGGCTCAGAGAACGCTGGGTAGTTCGTCGACCCATAACCCCTTGGAAGAGTTATCGAGTCGTTTCTTGAGGCCATCAAGGATTTGGCAGTTCGCATTCTCGGCCTGACCGTTAGACTGGGGGTGGCACACTGAGGAGAAGCGCTACTGGATCCCGAGATCTTCGCAGAACTTGCAAAAATGCTTACCCGCGAATTGAGTCCCATTGTCTGTGATGAGTACCTGCGGAATCCCGAACCGACAGACGATGTGTTTCCAGAAAAACTACTGAGTCTGTCGCTCGGTGATCGTTGCTAATGGCTCGGCCTCGATCCACTTAGTGAAATAGTCGATCGCCACAATGAGAAACTTTCGTTGGCCCGTTGCTTTTGGAAATGGGCTTACCAAATCCATCCCCCACATTGCAAAGGGGGTCGGACTGGCCATAGACCGGAGGTTTGCATGAGGAGCCCTCTTCACGGGGGAGAATCGTTGGCAGGGGCCACACTTCTTCACTAGGGCGAGGGCATCTTGCAGCATAGTGGGCCAGTAGTACCCGTGATTTAGCACCTTCCATGCTAGTGAACGGCTTCCCATGTGACATTCGCCGATCCCCTCGTGCAGCTCCTTGAGGGCATACTTGGCTTCGTCTGGGCTTAGGCAGCGGAGGTAGGGCCTGCCATCGGTTGTTGTATAGGATCTTTTGAAGAGGGTGGCATTGATGATCGCGAATCTTTCAGATCGGACCCTGATCCGCCCTGCTTCAGCTCAGTCTTTGGGGAGCTCTCCCTTGACTAGAAATTTTTTGATAAGAGTGGTCCAGTCGTCAGAAGGGGCTCCCTCTTCGATGCACAGAACCTCCGGGGAGTCTGTACTTGGCTTCAACAGGACTTCAATCAGGACCGTGCGGTCGAGGCCTTCAAAGGATAAGGAAGCCAATTTTGACAGGGCATCGGCCTGGGCGTTCAGCTCCTGAGGGATCCTCAAGACAGTCGATTCGTCGAAGGACGATAATAGGCATTGGACCACGGCCTGGTACTTGATCATCCGATCGTCACGGGCCTCGTAGTCCCCGGTGATCTGGTTGACCACCAGCTGAAAGTCGCTAAAGGCCCTGATCTGTCTGGCACCGGCTTGATGAGCCAGGTTGAGCTCGGCAATCATCGCCTCATATTCAGCCTCGTTGTTAGAGGTCAGGAAGTTGAGGCGGAGACAATACTGGAGGAGGAAACCATTCGGACCTCGAAGAATGATGCCCACACCACTCCCCGTTTCGCAAGAGGAGCCGTCGACGTAAACTTCCCACGTCTGGTCGGCTTCTTTGCTCGCGGGTTGCTCAGAGATGGTGCATTCTGTAATGAATTCGGCGAGGGCCTGCCCTTTGATGGACATTCTTGGTTGATAGCCGATGTCATACTGGCTGAGTTCGATCGACCATTTGACTAGTCGTCCAGAGCTCACTGGTTTGTAGAGCACGGCCTTCAAGGGTTGATCCGTGAGTACCTGGATCGAATGCACCTGAAAGTAAGGGCGAAGCTTTCACGCGGCTATGACCAAGGCGTACGCCACCTTCTCCATCCTGGAATACCGGGTCTCGGCATCGAGCAGGACCTTACTCACATAGTAGAGGGGCTTTTGAACCCCTTCCTTTTCTCTGACGAGGACGACACTGAGCACGTTCTCCGAAGCGGAAAGGTAGAGCCAGAGTGGCTCCCTTGGTTCAGGCTTGCTGAGGAGAGGAAGGTTAGCGAGGTACTCTTTCAACTGTGTGAAGGCCTCTTGCTGTTGAGCACCCCACTCAAACCTTCCAGTGCCGCGCAGCGCCTTGAAGAACGGAAGGGACTTCTCTCCAGATTTGGAGAGGAAACGGCCGATGGCCGCCAGTCTACCCGTTAGCCTCTGGACTTCTTTGACATTCCTGGGAGGGGCCATGTCTATTATGGCCTGGATTTTTTTGGGGTTCGCCTCGATACCGCGCTGGCTGACGATGAACCCTAAGAACTTCCTCGAGGAGACACCGAAGGCGCACTTCGCCGAGTTGAGCCTCATGTTGTGGGTTCGAAGGACCCCAAAGGCTTCTTCCAGGTCGGTGACGTGGTGCTGTCTGTGCTGACTTTTGACGAGCATGTCGTCGACGTATACCTCCATGTTACGCCCGATTTGATCTTTAAAGATTCGGTTGACGAGCCTCTGGTAGGTGGCACCGGCGTTCTTCAGCCCGAAGGGCATGACCCGGTAGCAATACAGTCCCTGGTCTGTGACGAAGGACGTCTTGGCGATGTCCGGAGGAAACATCCGGATTCGGTTATAGCCTGAGAAGGCATCCATGAAGGAAAGGAGCTCGTGACCCGAGGTAGCATCGATCAGGGCATCAATGCTGGGGAGAGGGAACGGATCCTTGGGGCATGCCTTGTTGAGGTCGGTAAAATCTATGTAGATCCTCCAACTCCCGCTCGCCTTCTTCACCATGACGACATTCGCCAGCCACTCGGGGTAGCTGACCTCTTGTACAAAATGCGCGGACAAGAGCTTGTCCACTTCTGCGTTCACTGCCTGTTGTCGCTCAGGAGCGAACTTGCGCCGCTTTTGGACGACTGGTTTCGACCCGGGAATCACACTGAGTTTGTGCATGATGAGATCTTCGGAGATACCGGGCATGTCAGAGGGCTTCCAGGCGAAGAGGTCGACATTGCGCCGAATGCAGGCAATTAGGGCGGACTTGTGGTCGGGGGAGAGGGAGCAGCTTACTCGGAAGTGCTTCGACGCATCCCCTGTCTCGAACGAGACATCCTGCAACTCGTCCGCCGGCTCCGGCTCTGGCTGGGTTCTTTCGGGCTCCAGCTCGACGGCATCGAGGGGAAACACCCCGCTTCCGATCACCGTCATGTAGCACGAACGTGTTGCTTCCTGATTCCCTCGAACAACTCCAACGCCAGTGTTGGTAGGGAATTTTATTTTCTGATGGTAGGCCGAGGGAACCGCCTGGAGGGAGCAGAACCCTGGACGGCCGAGGATGGCATTGTAAGCTGCCTTTACATTCACAACCATGAAATCCATGGACTCGGTCCTTCTGTTCGGGGTCGTGCCTGCCGTGACGTCTAGGGTGATGATCCCCTCTATAGTCACGGGGACGCCAGAGAATCCGTGCAAGGTATACCCGGCTGGCTTTAGCTTTTCACGGGAGAGCTTTAGGTTCTCGAATGCTTCCAAGAACAGAATGTTGAACGAGCTCCCGTTGTCCACGAGGATTCTCCGGACCTAGAAGTTTGCCATGCTGAGGTTGATGACAAGTGCGTCACAATGAGGGAGCCGGACCCCTTCCAGATCCTCTCCTGAGAAGGAGACAGGGAGTTGCTGGACCTGGGGGGAGAGAGGGCCCTGGACGGTGTTGACATCGCAAATGAGGGCCTTGTGGGAAGTATTGGATTCCCCTCCCATGGGCCCTTCGTGGACGCAATGCAGGATTGCCTGACCCTCAGGCTCCTCGGGCTCCGGATCCCGCTCGGGACGCTGTCGGTGCCCTCGAGGAAGAGGGGAATCCCTCCTGTTTCTGTTGTCCCTCTGTTCTCGGGTGCCTTCCCGTTTGAATTCTCGGAGGTACCCTCGTTGGATGAGGGCCTCAATTTCGTCCTTTAAGGCGCGGCAGTGATCTGTGTCATGCCCGTTGTCCCGGTGAAAACGGCAATAGAATCGCTGATCCCTCTTCTTACTGGTGTTGTTGGACGGTCGAAGGGGTACTGGACGAGGTCGCTGTCTTCAATCGCTAAGAGGATTTTCGACACGTTCTGCGTCAGCGGAGTGTACCTCTTGAAGCGGGGGATCGGCGGAACCTTCTTTGCGGAGCCCCCGTCTCTTGGAGCTTTTTTCGCCGGCTCAGCCTCATCGGCCTTGCGCTTCCCTTTCCCGGAAACTTCCTTCTGGTCCTCTGGATTGAGGGCCTCCTCGGCTCGAATATATTTTTCGACCTAGTTAGGAGGTTGGGGAAGTCTATCGGCGGCTTCTTTGCCAGGGAGGCCTTCAGCTGTCCATGTCGGACGTTGTGGTGGAAGGCTGCCGAGGCAACGCCGGGGTCGAGGGATGAGACTGACCTCGCCTCGGCGGTGAACCTTCGGAGTGACTCCCCCTCCTTTTGCCGGAGTCCAAGTAGGGACGCACTCGTTCTTTCAGCCTTTCGGCTGGTTACGAAGTGGGCAAGGAAGCTGCCCTCTAGCTGGTCGAAAGAATAGATGGAGCCGGAGATGAGCTTGGAGAACCATTCCCGAGCCGGACCCCGGAGTGTTGCGGGGAAGGCTCGACACAGGAGGGGATCCAATGCGCTGTGAATCATCATGAGGGTTTTGAAGCCCTCCATGTGATCAGTAGGATCACCCTCGCCGTCATATGTCTCGAACTGAGGCAGATGGAAATTATGGGGTATCTCCGCCTGCAGGATGAGGGCGGAGAAAGGAGGGCGAACCGGCCTGTACCCCTGAGCTGCTCTTGGGTCGCCGTTACCAAAGTGGTCGAGGCGCTCCTCCATTTCTTGGAGGCGCTTCAAAATGTCGCCATCATACTCTGAGGGGATTGTTGAGGGGCGAGACACGCTAGCCTCGGCCTCTGATCGTGTGTGGGAACGGCGGGCGTTCTCATTGATGGGGACCCCTCGGATGGCACCCAAGATTTCCCTTCGGATGTTCTGGAACTCCTGGTGGGTAACCGGGGCTCCTTCGGTCCGGTTTGGTTGGGCGGACTGTCGCCGACCGACCCGGCTGAGCACAGGCTCCCGGCCTTGGGACGGGGGTCTGGGATGGTTCGGAGCCGAGTTGGAAGCGGCTCCTCCCCTACCACGACTGGTCTGTCGGTTCAAGATTACCCCCTGCAGGTTGCTCTGGACCGGACGGGAGGTGTTTGGCTGGGGCCCGTGACTAACCCCTTTGTTGTTTGGTTCCTGAGCATCGGCCGCGATGCCTTATGGAGGCACGTCGTGTCAGCGTGCGGAGGTAACAGCTTTTGCAGCCTTGGGCACCATGTGAGCTCGGGTCGACGGGGGTGCCGACGGGGTCGGAGCTCGGGTCGGCGTCTACGAGGGTACCGTTGGAAGCGAGGCTCGGGTTGGCATCTACGATAGATAGTTTTCCACAGACGGTGCCATCCTGACGCGGTTTGTTTTTGGGAGGCGTGTGGATGCACCAGGCATGAGTTCGTACTCGATTTGTATTGATGGAGGAAGCTCCTATGCAGACGACCCTCGGCTGGACGAACGGTACCGGGAGTAGGCGGTAGTGAGGTGGAGACTGATGCTCTGCTCGGATCTTTGGTGCTCGGATCCGATGGTCTCGTGTACCTACAGACGGTCTCGGAACACCGGGGTTGGTCCCGGTGGCAGACCCTCCGACGATCTAGTCAGTCACTAAGGGAGAGTAACAGTAACTAGGGTTTGAGTGGGAAAGTTTTTGATTACCTGAGTCCAGGGGGGAGGGTCTGGTATTTATAGGGGATGCCAACCGGGTCTGGGCCCGTTTGGGGCCGGGTCTGGACCCGGTTCCCCAAGTGGCTGAAGCGGTGGAAAACCGGGCGGTATAGGGCTGACGTGGCAGACGCCGGGGCGGTTTTCGGACTGACGTGGCAGAGGTCCGGGCGGTTTTCCGATGCTGAAGTGACGGATTCGGAGGATCAGGAAGAGCGCGTATCCTGAGGGGATCCTGTGGCCCAGGACGGGCCACGTTATTCCTGACCCATCAAAAATTCTTGCTGCTGAACGGAACGATCGATGGGCCAATGGAGTTGAGAAATTCTCAAATGATGCAGGTATAACTTTTTAATAGAACTGTGTTTATTTGTTGGTAGTGGGATATTGATGAGCATTGATTTTGTACACATACATCCATTTCAAATAATAAAAATTTGATCAAGGTAATATGCATTTTTAAAAATGACCTAATAAGGCTACATAAAATTATTTTTTTTGACCGTTAAAAGGTAGGATTATCCTACCTCACAGAAAATATATATATACATAAGTAAGAGACTTTTTACAACTGCTAAAAAAAAAAAACAACCGAAATAGGGATTCGACGAGCATTTTGATGAATCCAGGTTCGAGATGGCATGCCTTTGTGCCGTAGAGAGGGCATTGGACTATTGTCGTACTCCTCTACTAGTCACAACGACATGATCTCATCCCCCTTCCCCATCTAAATCATACTCAAAAAACAAAAAGAACCCCTTCAGTCATCAGAAACAACATAAAAAACTGTACTTAATAATTACAGCAGCAAACTAGAGCATAAAGAGTATCTTCCCAAAAAAAAGCAAAAAAGAAAATCAGCAGCAAAAGAGAGATGAGGTGGCTGTATTTTGCTAGGCCGAGCAACTGTCTCCTGCACTGTCGGCCTGGTCTATACGGATCAATGCCTGCTTCAGCAGAGCATCCTGCACCCCTTCACTTTCCAATTCTTGAAGTAGCTTCGCCTTCTTCTTTCCGCTATCCATCCCATCTATTCAAGATCGAAAGTAAAAAATTGCATTAGTAATAATATCCTTAGAAGAGAAAGTGCGTTCATTTCTAGCAAGCCACAAACTCCAACAAACTGAGATTGTCATAAGGTGCCAAGTATATCTGTGTTTTTGGCTGCCAAAACACCAGGTCGTGAAGCACTCGTGAAAGTGATGGGGCATGGTATGAATGTTGAAAAGTGCGGTGAAATGTGTCCAAGTGGCAATGGCAACAGGGCATTCGAAAAAAATATGGAAGGTTGATTCGACAGGACATGCACAAGCCGTGCATGTCATGTCACCCGACCATCCTTTGGAGTGAAGAAATTCTTTTGAGTTGAGTTTGTCCCAACTCAGCAGCCAGATGAACACTTTGCATTTGAGCGGAGCTGAGGACGACCATGTTGCAGCAAAATACGGGGAGCGGAGGCCAGCTGTGATGAAGAAGCTGTAGGCAGACTTGACCATGAATGTAGAGGATGGAGTCAGGCTCCATGTTGGCTGGTCATCTGAGAGTATGGGTTGGAAGTGTTTAAGCAGCTCAAGAAGTCTCAACTTCTCTTCTCGCATTGAAGGGTTGGGGACACAGTTAAGCCTTGGTTGCCAGCTCCAAGTACCATCAGTCTAAGAGCCTTGAGAGAGTACAACTGCTTCTGGATTCCAAGCTGCAGTAGCCAGTGTTGGACATAAAGAAGAGATGCTGCCTCCATTAATCCACTTTGACGTCCAAAAGTTTATAAGGTTACCCCTACCCAGGCTCCAGTGTAAATTTATAAAGAATTGCTCTTTTAGCAGATAAATTCCTTTCCAGAAACTAGAAGCAGTGGATGGGCATACAAGTAAATTGGAATTGCTTCGCTGATAAAGACTCTTCAGGGTTTGGCTAGGTAGTGAGTCCGATGCTATCAATTTCCACCACCACTTCATCAGCAGTGCATCATTGAAAACCTTTAGACCAAGAACCCCTAGGCCCCCTTGCTCTTTAGGCTGACAGACTCTTTGCCACTTCATACTTGCTATGCCTCTTACATCCTTATCTGCACCACACCAGAAAAATCTACTGCGTATCTGATCAATTCTTTTGATAACCCAAAGGGGTAATCTAAAGAAAGAAGCGTAGTAGACCGGCAGTGCACTGAGAACGGAGTTTATAAGTACAAGCCTTCCTCCTCTAGATAACATTTTTCCTTTCCACATAGAGAGTCTCCGCTCAATTTTGAGGATCAGCGGCTGCCAGTACCTTTTGCTGAGCTTCCTATAGGATAGTGGCATTCCAAGATAATTGAGTGGTAATCTCTCCTCCTTGCAGCCTAGGATGGTCGAGAAAGCTTTGAGATTTATATTTGACTTGCTAAAATAAACGATGGATGATTTGTTAAAGTTGATGGCTAACCCTGAGATGTTTGCAAACAGTTGCAGTACCACCTTGAGATTGCTGATCTCTTCTTCATCCCCCTTGCAGAAAAGGAGCGTGTCATCTGCGAACTGCAGTACTGACAACTCCGCAATTGAACCTCTAACCGGGAGCTGAGAGAAAACCCCATTTCTGTGGCCATTGTGGAACATCTGGGCTAGGACGTCGACTACCAAGATGAAGAGCATTGGCGAGAGAGGGTCTCCCTGCTTTAATCCTCTCTTTAAGTTTATTTGGCGTCCCCCTTCACCATTGATAAGAATTGAAGACTTAGTTGTCCTCATGATCATATGGATCCACTTGCACCAAGCCTGGCCAAATCCTCTAGCAATTAAAAGTTGGTCTAAAAAATCCCAACTCACCATATCAAAAACCTTAGCAAAGTCAATTTTGAACAACAGAGTATCCGAGTGTCTCCTACTGCATAGGTTGATAGCTTCATGAGCTACAACAAAACAATCCACCGTGGATTTACCCTTTAAGAAAGCACTCTGAGAGAATGACACAAGGGATTGGAGGATCGGTGCTAGCCTATTTGCCAGCAATTTAGTGAAGATTTTGAATGAACAATTTAGCAGACTGATAGGTCAGTAATCTGAAACCAAGTTCGCCCCTTCACACTTAGGAATAAGCATTATGTTACAGTAGTTCATTCTGTATAAATCACCTTCACCCTTCTGAATCGAAAGAATCATGGCTAGAAGTTCTTCTTTGATAGTGTCCCAGAAGTTGTGATAAAAGCTCATGGAAAAACCATCAGGTCCTGGCGCTTTGTCACAAATCATACCAAAAACGGCCAACTTGACCTCCTCCATGGTGAACGGCACCTCCAAATGTTCCAGACTATAGTCCCTCTGGGGGTAGAGAGAATTCCAATTGATTTGAAAGTCTGATCCAGGAGTTGTGCCACAAATTGATTGGAAATGATTCTCAAAAGCATCTCTAATCCGGATAGGGGATGTTTCCAAAACACCGTCAATGATCATGTTGTGAATATAGTTCCTTTGCCTTCTCCCATTTACAATACAGTGGAAGAACTTAGAATTGGCATCTCCCTCTTTTATCCATTGCACTCTCGATCTCTGCCTCCAGTAAACTGCTTCTGCTTTGATAAGGTTTTGTAGTTCCACTTGGACTGCCTTAAGGGGCTCAGCTGTGCCAAGGGATTGTTCAGCTTCAATCTCCAACTTCAGAAGCTTTTCCTGCAATTGCTTTTTCTTCTGAGCAATATGGCCGAAGCTTTCATTCCGCCATCTCCGAATTCTTCGCTTAAGAAGTGTAAGCTTTGTTGCAAAGACATCAACCGGGCTCCCGTCGCATCGGAAATTTTTCCACCATTCCTTAACTAAGGGGACAAAAGATGGATGGTGCAGCCATGCCTTTTCAAATTTAAAATAATGTACCTTGCTAGTGATGGCTTGATCATCAAGGACTATAGGACAGTGATCTGAGGAGATTCTGGGAAGTGAATATTGGATGTAGTTAGTGAAGAGAGATTCCCAAGCCACAGAGATTAAGAATCTGTCTAATCTGGCCATCGAAGGAGAGCTCCTAAGATTGGTCCATGTAAATTTCCTCCCTGAAAGTGGTAGGTCGATGAGCTCCAAGTCATGAATGAATTCTCGAAAAACTCTCATGTCACTTGTTGAGCCTTTACCCCTGGACCTCTCAACATCAGACACTATTACATTAAAATCTCCACACAAAACCCAAGCATCGTTGAGAAGTCTTCTGCGCTGCTGAATTTCAAAGAAACATAACTCCTGATCCTCTAAATCGAAGGGCGCATAGACTGAAGTAAGTGACCATTCCTTGGCTGAAGATCGGCATTTGAAGGAAGCAGAGACTGAGAAGATATCAACAGCCAAATACGTGCAATCAAGGACTTGATCATTCCACCCCAATAGAATACCGCAACAACTGCCAATAGAGTCAAGCTGGACCCATTTGGATATAATGCCTCCAATTGACGAAAGCTTCTGAGGTCCCGTTTTTCTAAGCTTAGTCTCTTGTAAGCAAATAACAGATGGCGCATAACTATGAATACCTTCTTTGATCATAGAGCATTTGTCAGGGCTATGCAACCCTCTAACATTCCAGCTTGTAATCCTCATTTAAAAGAAAAGCAACAAAACGCACAAAAAAAACCAAATAAGCAGGAAAGTAAGATTGTTAATCAGAGTGCTGTTGTTGATCAGTTTGATCAACTACAGCCTTCTGGCGGCCCCTGAATGCGAGAAGCGAGTGTGGCTCCAAAGCCTCCACTCCAATAGATTCCGCAATGTCGACAATGTCCTCATTTGACAGCAAATCAAAGGGATTGAGATGTGCATTTGAAATTGAGACATTTGAAGAGGAGGTACCTGCGGTCTTCCTCTTAATAGTGGTTAACAGGTGCTTCATGAACGGCCTGGTGCTTTTGAGCTTTTCTGTGGACCTTGATCTCTTCATCTTCTTGGAGGGGCCTTCCTGGAAGCCTGGGGGGACAGCAGTAGTGGAGCTAGCGGCTCTGGTAACAGTTCTCCTCTGTAGAGAGCGTGTGCAGAAGCTTTCAGTTCCACTCTTGCTGACCCCCGCCCTGAAAATCACCTTGTCTTCTTCATTGAACTTACTCGCCTCTTCTCTGACAGACTCTCGGAGTGCCCCTTCAACCGTAGGCTTAATCTTGGCAAAAAGGGAAAGAGGCTGCGTCACAAGCTTCCCTTTCCACATCATTTTGTGAACTTCCTCTTGAGAACTGCCTTCTGAGGATCCTCCAAGATTTAGTGGAGCCGTTTCACTATCCTGTGGGACCGCATTCTTGTTGCTATCTGATGACTCAGAGGAGTGAACAAAAAGTGGTGCCAGCGGTGCAGGATTAGATTTAGGCGAGTGGCCCTCCACAGATTTGGGTAGTAGGGTCGGATCAGTTGGAATCTCCACAATTGGCCTCGATCCCACTAATTTAGGAGTATTTGAAAAAACTTCCAAATCTGTTTTTGCATGCATAGATCGTGGAGCTGTTGGACACCCATCCCCCAAATCTCGAGATTTCGAATCATCTATGACATCCCTGGCCGGAGTCAACTGCCGGCGATCTTCAGCTCCCTTAACCCTGGGCTCAACCTGCTCCTTGGGTCGCCAAAAACTTGTGCTCCCTTGTTCCTCTAATGCTCCAGCAGTAGTAAAAAGTTGGACTTCGCCAGATTGTACGTCTTCAACAGGGATTGGGTTACCGAGTAGTAATATTGGGACATCATGAACATGATTCTGGAGGTTCCATGGTGTAGTATACCTGACAGTAAGAGACTTGGGCACGAGAGTAAGATCCTCAACTTCAATAAGGACCAGTGCTTGATCCCGGGTATCTGCATGCATCATTTCACGGCTGAGTGTGATTAGCTTACCAAAAGGCTTTATCAGGCAGTCGATAGACTCCCTATTCCACAGGTGAAAAGGCAGGAGTGGTAAGTTGATCCAAATGAAGCATGGTTTCGGCCTCAGCCGTGCTCCAAAGTCCACCGACCATGGAGAGAAGGTAGCACTGAACCCAGAGAATTGAAACACTCCCTCAGCAATCGCGGCTTCAGCCTCGGTTGTTGTTGGGAATTGGACGTGGTAGATCCCATCACATACCCTCTTCAGCACCCACCACCAGCCTTGCCTCCCCCAAGAAAAGTTAAAAGCACACTCAAGATCTTTGGTCTGTGGGATGTGGCGCGGGTTAATCAGGTGGAGAAAAGCGCTTGCATGCAATGCCGGCAAGGCTTGGGAAATAGCATTGTTGTGCAGCAGATCAACTACTAGCGTTTCTTGCCTGTTATGAAGTGGGCAGTCCCTCACCTTATGCCCAAACTTTTTGCAGTTGAAACAGTGAAAGCCCAGCTTCTTACACTCTGCCGTTGCATGATCACCCTCGCCACATTTGAAGCAACGTCGTTCCATCTTCTTAGAAAAGTGGCAGACGGTCTGACGCCAAGCCAGAGTTTTAGGAGGGAAAATGGCGGTAGGTCTAGGTTGGAAAAAAGGTTTGGGTTTGGGGGCAGGGAAGGTAGTGGGATGTGAAGGGATGGGGTGAAGTGGGGTTTTGGAGTTTAGTGGGGGGAGGCACGGGGATCGAAGGGGTAGTTGGTGTGGGTAATGATGACGAGGGGGTCTGTGAGTTGGAAGTCGAAGGACCTGAGCATAGGATCTGCTCAGGTCCCGAGGGAAGACGGCGCTCTCTCTCCTCACCCCTCTCTCCATCTTTTTTTTTTGTGCTCCTCCTCGGCTACATAAAGTTATAAATGTCTAATTAAAAAAGTTCCAATCAACATTAGACCAGATAAATTACTAAATAAAAATAATATAAATATACAAACTAAACTGTGAACAGAATGCAATAATTCAACTAAACTTATGAGCTTCTACCGAGTAAAAATATGATTAAATAAAGTGGGTGAACGGAAAAGACAACTACCAATATTTTAAAGAACATATAGTAGAAATACACATCTGAACCTATGGGTTCTCCATGAGCTTGATATGAGTAGCGACAAGGCACCTGGCCCCGATGGGTTTTCCATGAGCTTCTATCATACTTTCTGGGACACCATCAAGGAAGATTTACTTGTAATGCTGCAGTTGGTGCAGAGGGGAGATGCTGACCTAGGAAGAATGAATTACTCTAACATTATTCTGATTCCAAAATGTGAAGGAGCAAACTCTGTAATGGACTTCAGGCCTATCAGCTTGCTTAACTGCTCATTCAAGATCTTCACCAAAATCCTCGCCAACAGACTCGATCAGCCCCAACCTTCACTCCCTTGTGTCGTCTTCTCAAAGCGCATTCCTTAAAGGTAAATCTACGGTGGATTGCTTTCTGGTTGCCCACGAAGCTATCAACCTCTGTAACAGAAGGAGCTCAGATACACTCTTGTTTAAGATAGACTTCACCAAAGGTTTTGACACTGTGAGTTGGGAGTTTCTAGACCAACTTCTCATCGCCAGAGGGTTTGGCCCAGCTTGGTGCAGGTGGATTCATATGATCCTTAGAACGGCAAAATCATCTGTCATCATCAACGGCGAGAGTGGCAAACAAATCAACTCTAAGCGATGACTCAAGCAGGGGGATCCTCTTTCGCTGATGCTCTTCATCTTAGTTGTTGATGTGCTCGCTCAGATGCTCTTTAGTAGTCGAAGAAATGGTGTATTCTCCCAACTACCTATCAGAGGTTCCCTAGCAAACCTGTCCGTTCTTCAGTTCGCAGATGATACTTTAATCTTTTGTAGAGGTGATGAGCAGGAGATACTCAACCTCAAGGTGACTCTAAAAATATTTGCCAATGTCTCAGGCCTAGCCATAAACTTCAAAAAGTCTTCGATCATTTACTTTGGAAAATCGCAAGCCAAGCTTCATGCATTTTCAACTACTCTGGAGTGTAAAGAAAAATGACTACCCTTCAGCTACCTGGGAATGCCACTATCCAAAGGCTAGCTTAGCAAAAGAAGTTGGCAACCCATCATCCTAAAGATTGAGAAAAGACTGTCGGTGTGGAAGGGCAGGATGCTTTCAAGAGGAGGGAGGTTGGTACTCATAAATGCTGTTCTAAGTGCCTTGCCAGTGTATTTTGCCTCCTTCTTCAGACTACCCCTCTGGGTGATAAACCAAATTGATCAAATTCGTAGTAGATTCTTTTGGAACGGCTCAGACACGGATGTGAGAAGTGTGGCTTGTAAGAGTTGGAAGGCCATCTGCCAACCAAAACGGCAGGGTGGATTGGGTGTTCTAGACTTGAGAGTCTTCAATGAAGCTCTACTATTGAAGTGGTGGTGGAACTTAGTCTCCTCAGAATCATTATCTAGCCAAACACTTAAGAGCCTATACTACAGAAGTACTACAAACAGCCTTACATGTCCCCCCATGGCATCCAGCTTCTAGAAGGGGATTTTCTATCTCAAAGAAAAATTTCTGATCAATGTGCACTGGAAGCTAGGCAACGGCAACCACGTCAAATTTTGGACGTCACGATGGGTAAATGGTAAAAACATTGTAACTCTCTGTCCCTCTCTTGCTGCTGCTGCTTGGAACCCGCAGGCTGAGGTCCTCTCCCAAGGCTCTTGGATCAATGGCATCTGGCATTGGCAACTGCGAC
This sequence comes from Hemerocallis citrina, assembly GCA_017893485.1. Taxonomy (NCBI): domain Eukaryota; kingdom Viridiplantae; phylum Streptophyta; class Magnoliopsida; order Asparagales; family Asphodelaceae; genus Hemerocallis; species Hemerocallis citrina. The sequence goes on from CM030362.1 coordinate 116,420,812, forward strand.
TAAACTGCATCTCTACACCACACATTCGTGAAGAGAAACAGAAACTTATAGATTTGTTAGCAGATCACCAGCCCTCCAACTCAGCTGATCACCCTGCATGGCGACTCACAACAACAGGGACCTTCACCGTCAAATCAGCCTACAACTTCTTCTGTAATACCTCGTATTTCTGAAATATATATATGGTTTGAAATATATATAATAAATGAATTTGAGACTTGGTCTTATAGAAGTTTTCTATAGGAATGATTTATATGAATTAATTGATTTGGAAAAAAGGATTCTTTGAATCCGGATTTGTAAAGTGGTGGGGGGACCCACCGGGTATGGAGAAGAAACAGCACTAGGTGTGCTGTGTTCTTCTTGTGCCGACGTGGCACCTAGGGGAATACTTCCCTGGGGTGTGCACGGGTGTGGCTAGGTATTGGGAATTTGTCCCATACCGATGGTTTCAAGTAATAAACTATTATATAAATATAATTGCCAAGGATCAAGAGTCACCAATTCGGTTAACCACCTTTTGAGAGGCAGCCTGTGGTGGGCAGTTGTACTACATAGTATCTAATTTGTCTTATAAATTGTATAAATTGTTCGGGCCCGGGGCAGGGGTGTTACAAATGGTATCAGAGCCGACTTTCGACACCGGGTGTGTGAGAGCAGTGAGTTATGGACTCCAGGATGATCGGCGGAGAGAGATAGACAATCCCCAGTAGTCTGGGACGATGGACAGAGTTCCACAGAATGATCCGCAGAGTGGGATTGGTCTCCAGAATTCCAAAGACGAGAGTGACGCTCACAGAAATGCTCTGCATCGGCTAGAAAGTAGATCCTGCACTAGATTGTGCATGCCCTGTGCTCATCAGCGAGGACGCTGATTTCTGAAGGGGGGGTGTGTGTAATACCCCGTATTTCTGAAATATATATATGGTTTGAAATATATATAATAAATGAATTTGAGACTTGGTCCTATAGAAGTGTTCTATAGGAATGATTTATATGAATTAACTGATTTGGAAAAAAGGATTCTTTGAATCTGGATTTGTAAAGTGGTGGGGGGACCCACCGGGTATGGAGAAGAAACAGCACTAGGTGTGCTGTGTTCTTCTTGTGCCGACGTGGCACCTAGGGGAATACTTCCCTGGGGTGTGCACGGGTGTGGCTAGGTATTGGGAATTTGTCCCATACTGATGGTTTCAAGTAATAAACTATTATATAAATATAATTGCCAAGGATCAAGAGTCACCAATTCGGTTAACCACCTTTTGAGAGGCAGCCTGTGGTGGGCAGTTGTACTACATAGTATCTAATTTGTCTTATAAATTGTATAAATTGTTCGGGCCCGGGGCAGGGGTGTTACATCTTCATCATCTCTGGCCTGCGCTCCCCCTACTATGTGGCAACGTGGTCTTCGGCGGCACCCCTGAAATGCAAGATCTTTATCTGGAAATTGAGTTGGTACAAACTCAATTCGAAAGACTTTCTTCACTCTAAAGGATGGCCAGGAGACACAACATGCACAACTTGTGTGTGTCCTGTCGAAACAGCCTACCACATTTTCTTCGAATGCCCTATGGCCATTACCACTTGGAATTTCTTCACCACACTCTTCAACATACACTCACTGCCTAATGACCTTCATGAATGCTTTACTTCTTGGTGTTTTGGTACACATGCACAAAGACACACTTGGCATCTCCTCACTATTTCAATTTGTTGGAGTATCTGGCTTGCTAGAAATGAGCATGTTTTTACTTCTAAATCCCTCACACCGCAACAAACTATTTCTAATGCATTGTTTTGGTTTCGATCCTGGCTAGATGGAGTTGATGGCAAGAAGAAGAAGAAGCAAGTGTTGTTAAGGGAAATTGAGCAGGCCAATGTGCAGGATATCCTACTCAAGCAGGCACTGATACGTATTGATCAAGCCGAAAGTGGAGAAGATAGCTGCTCAGGCTGAGATTTTCCATGGGGATGTTCTCTTATGTTTTGTATGCAAGATGTATGTTTTTTTGGGACGCAGATATAAGTCCAATCACTGCTTAGACTGTTCTTTTGGCTACTTCTATTGATCAAGTGCTTGGCTACTGTGAGCTGAACCTACTTGATCACATTTTGTACTATGGACATGTAATTACTATATATTAATATAGTTTTTGTGAGGTAGGGACTTACCATGCCTTTAACCACTAAAAAAAAACATCTGAACCTATGTTTGAATTAGTAAACCGATTTCACACTTACCCGAACTGCTTCCTTCACTAATAGTCTCGCAATTCAAATGAACTCGAAATAAAAGCAAGATGAGTTCCAAGAACGTGGACTCATCATCTTTGGTTTTCTTCCTTCGACCTTGAGCTTTGGCAGTGCTGGCGCCGGCGACTACGTTGACTTGACGCTACAGTGGTCGCCGCATTGGTGGAAAGGATTGGCGGCATTGGGGCAGTCAGAGCCGGCCCAACACTTATTGAGGCCGAAAGCGAACTCTGAAATGAGGCCTTTTAAAAGCTTATAATAATAATTTGTTAAAATTAATATATTTTTATTTAAATGTTATCTTTCGAGCTTTTTGAGATGCAAAATCATTTATTATATTATTGTAATCAATTTCATTCAACATTTCTTTTTCAATTAATAATAAAGCCAATTCATTTAATCTTTGTTGAGACATTGTTGATCTTAGATAAGGTTTTATTAATTTTATTTTTAAGTCACCTCTTCCCATTTTCAAGATTCATTAGTATGCCAAAGTCAGTGCTCTAACATTTCAAAGACCAAACACTTCTCGAGCATCACAAAATATCATCTTCAAGGAAGTCTACACTTTTCACCATATTACCCAAATTAACCAAAAAAAACCCCAAAACCCTTAAAATTCTATAATCTGATAACTCTACAAATCAAGTAATACTACATCCTAAACTCATGTTACATAAACATCAATCCCAAATTGATCACAAATTTCCCAAAACCCATTAAAATTCTACCATTTAACAATTCTACAAACCAATCCATAAACAAAAACAAACAATAAATCTCACCTGAGCCAAAGAGATCACATCCCTACCAGCTCTCTGGATCAACTCCTGGATCTGTAAGGGAAAAAGCCAATTGAAACCAAACAAAACCCATTTCAGAAAACACCTAATTAACACAACAAAATCAAAATAAATGAAAACCCAATTGAGAATGACCTGAACTATAATAGGGTTGTCGGTATTGAGAGCTTTAAGATCAAGCTTAGGACAAGTACCCATTTGGGCTCCACTCCTCATACAAATTTACTGCTAAAAATGAGCAAAATCAAATGGGTTTTTGGAATAGCACTGACTGGTAGTTTGGTAGAAGATGAAGTCCTGAAGATGAACAGGGACATGGTAGAAGTGTAGAACTGTAGATTGTAGAAGATGAAGAGTTGTTGTTTGCTGAGTTGGTTCAGGATTCAGAGTAAAATTAAACAGAATAAGTGTTGAGAGTAAATTAGAACGTTACGTAGAAGATGAAGAGCTAGAGGAGGCCTTCATTAATTACTTTTTAGATTTTTTTTTAGGCCTAAAAAAGCCTAGTTTTTTTAGGCCTAAAGCTAGGGCTTGAGTTGCTTAATGCTTGGGCCGGGCCTGGGGGCAGTAGGGTCGGTTTTCGCGGGTTCCATCTTTGGCTGGATCTCAGCTTCGATCTTAGGTACGAAAGAAACTCTAGATTTTTTCAATTTTTATTTTGGTTATTAGAGTGGAAGTTTGGGGGCAGTATGAGGAAGAGAGAAGAGGTTTTTGGCTTTCTTGATTTTTGGGTTTTTTTGGGGAGTTTTCTAATGGTTTGAAAATATATGGTTAGATTGAAGGTGGAAAGAGAAGAGGATGAAGATGAGCAGTTTTTTAAACTGGATGAGAAGATGAGAGATTTTTTTTCTTCTTCTTTATTTACTCTAAATTTTTTATACACGCTGAGCACGTGTTAGTCCCTACTTTGGCTCTACTTTCTCTATTTTAAAAAGGAGAAAGGAGAGATGAGGTAGGCCTATTTGTATAATATATAGCATCGTAACAAAGTTGGCAAATAATTTGCGAATTTGACGAATTATTTGCGAATAATTCATCCGCCGAATCAATTCGCGATTTAATCACCAATTTCTGTTTAAATCACGGACTTCATGAATTATTCACGAACGCGCGAATTATTCATGAATAATTTGCGAATTAAACGAATTAATCACTAGGTTTGTTATTATTTTTCATATTTATGGATTTAAATATATATTTACTCAGGTGATGTTTAGTGAGATGCATTAAATTTTCTATTTCTTTCTTCCCGAATTTTTGCCGAGTTTTTTCTAAATTTATTAGATTTTTGTTAAATTCCGAATATTAAATCTTAATGAATTATTCTCCGAACCCCAAATTTGTGAATATGATATATAGTATAATATAATATAATCTCTACTATTATAATGGGAAAGGGCCTTAGTGTCAGCGACTGTCATTTTGAAGACAGCACGTGCAGCGCACGTGTTGACAAAATGACCCACTTTGGTAAATATTTTCGGTAGTGGTCCAATTTGGTAAATATTTTTGGCAGTGGATCAGATTGGAAATTATTTTCTTTTGGGTTATGGCCTAACTTTGGTAAATATTTTCGAAAGTATACCAGATTGGTAAATATATTTCAAAAGTGGATCAGTTTGGAAATTATTTTCTTTTTTACCTTACTCATTATCCCTACAGTTTTTACCACGTGTCTAATACTAGTATAATATAATGCATCTTGAATTCTTGATCTGACAAACATAAAATAACTCTTTCCATATATTTGAGAAAGTAAGTAATTGCTTTACTGTACTTTTATGTATTCCATTGAATAGGGAGTTTGAAATTGTGAAAAGCATGAGTTGGATTTGTGAACCCTTTGAACATGTGCTTATGTCCCGATACCTAGGAATCAAAATAATTCGTATGTTTTCACTACTATAAGGAGATTTTAATTGCTTACAAATACTATCTAACATAAGCCTTTCCATTCTGAAATAAAACTGTTTTAGGTAGCTCACAAATTCTTCTTAGGCTAAATTTGAAAAAACCTCACTGAAGTATTGATCATTTTAAAAAAAAATCACACTACAACACAGGTTCGATTTACCGGCGTATATTCCCCGGCGTTTTACCATTCGCGCCGGGGTAGGGAGTGACCAGAAATGGGGCGCCAGATTGGATGGTTATACACCGGCGGCCTCTATAAAATACTGGGGAATCATGATATTCACCGACGTTTTCTTTAAAAACGCCGGTGAAGGGTATTATTCACCGGCGTTTTAATAAAACACGCCAGCGAATATACAGATACATTAACCGGCGTTTGTAATTTCAAACGCCGGTGAATTAACTGAGATAAATCCCCGCGAACCCTAACATTTCGCTCGCTAATTTTCCAAACCCAATATTTGGCCGCCTTCGTTTTCCCTCCTCCCTCTCTCTATTCCGCGCGCTTTGCCTCCGTCCCTTCGTCATCTTCGACAGCCCAATTCAATTTCCCTCATCCCTTTCTCTACTTCGCGGTGAATTTGTGATCGAAAACCACCGCTCGTCGCCCCGCTCTCTCTCTATCTCTTACGCCACCGCTTGTCGCCCCCCTCTCTCTCTCTTTGGTAATTTCTCTTGATTTCTCTCATTTTCACTATCAAAGATGCTGAATTCATGCATCTGATTGTCATCTTAGCATGATTTTTTTACCAAAATGGGTTCACTGTCAACTAAGGATGCTACCAAAATCCTCCAAATCTGTACAAGAATTGGGCTAAACAAACCTTTTGCAGGTTTCTTTTGGAGCCAGAAACATCAATGGTTTAGTTGGGATGAAGAATTAATAGAGAAACATATATGCTTAGATACTGGAAATTTTCATTTTGTTTTACTGTTAAAGAAGCTGAATTCATGCATCTGATTGCCATCTTAGCATGATTTTTTACCAAAATGGGTTGACTGTCAACTAAGGATGTTGTATGTATACCAAAATCCTCCAAATCTGTACAAGAATTGGGCTGAACAAACCTTGTGCAGGTTTCTTTTGGAGCCACAAACATCAATGATTTAGTTGGGATGAAGAATTAATAGAGAAACATTTATGCTTAGATACTGGAAATTTTCATTTTCTTTTACTGTTAGAGAAGCTAAATTCGTGCATCTGATTGCCATCTTAGCATGATTTTTTTACCAAAATGGGTTGATTGTCAACTAAGGATGCTGTATGTATACCAAAATCCTCCAAATCTGTACAAGAATTGGGCTGAACAAACCTTGTGCAGGTTTCTTTTGGAGCCAGAAACATCAATGGTTTAGTTGGGATGAAGAATTAATAGAGAAACATATATGCTTAGATACTGAAAATTTTCATTTTCTTTACTGTTAAAGAAGCTGAATTCATGCATCTGATTGCCATCTTAGCATGATTTTTTTACCAAAATGGGTTGACTGTCAACTAAGATGTTGTATGTATACCAAAATCCTCCAAATCTGTACAAGAATTGGGCTGAACAAACCTTGTGCAGGTTTCTTTTGAAGCCACAAACATCAATGGTTTAGTTGGGATGAAGAATTAATAGAGAAACATATATGCTTAGATACTGAAAATTTTCATTTTCTTTTACTGTTAAAGAAACTGAATTCATGCATCTGATTGAATTTCCCATTTTGTGATAGTTATTATAAACATGTTATTAATTAATTTTGCTCATCTAATGAATTTATTGAATCTTTGACAGGTACAAGATGCCGAGGCGTGGAAAAAGGATAAACATAAATGATGGCAACGAAAGCCATGAGGATGAGCAGCCACTACATAATAGTGGCAGTCAAACAGAGGAGGGGGAGGGTAGCACGCTGCCCACTGTCAAAAAATATCGAAGGCGAACTAAGATGACGGGCATATGGAAACTTAAGAATGACGAAAGGATTGTGGTGGAGGAAAACAGTGTCGGGCAACCGGTTGGTGATAATGCAGGCAAATTCTCATCCTTTATTGGGGTAATAGCAAGGAACCCACGGATAATTCCTTTGTCATACGAGAGCTGGCCGAAGGTGCCAACCACGACAAAGGCAACTGCAATTACAACAATCAAGGTATTTTCCATCTAAAATAAATAATTGGTAGGCTCAAATATATTATTGAAATATGTATTTTTAGTGATGGGCATTCGGTTTATGAAATTCAGTTATCCTTTGTTAAACTTCATAAATTTTGCAGCAATACTTCTCGTTCTCGGACTCCCTTACGCCTTGGGTTGAAAAGTCACTCTCCAAAATGTTGAGGGACTACAAGAGTGGCTTGAAGGATAGGTATTTTGACAAAGACCAGTCAGAGGCAGATAATGCAGGGGATGCGCCACCAAATGTGGAGCCTTTAGATTGGCAATTCCTTGTGCACTACTGGAGTTCGGCGGTCGGTCAGGTATTTACATTACTAACCAAAATTTAATGACTTTGTGGTTGTATGGCTACTCTAATTAAATTTTTTGTTAACTTCTTTGTGGCATGTATAGAAAAGGGCGGAGGTGGGTGTTGTCAGTCGGTCAAAGCAGCTAGTGTTGCACACTGCTGGTACACAGAGCTTTGCTCTGGTTCGGGAAGAATTGGTAAGCGCAATCAAATTGAACATTTTTGGCTTACAGTTATTTGTTTATAAGCATTTCATCTTACTAATATATAGGAAGAAGATTTGGGGGTCCTACGGAGTTTGGCGACATAGATTTTTTCGATGCCACCCACAAGTCGAAGGATGGGACGTATGCGACCCCTGAGGCAACACGGATTGTGGTAATTTGTAAACTAATATCTATCAGATCTACAATTGACTATCATTATAACTATTTTAGTTATGGGTAATTAAATATTTAGTGAATTGAGTTGGAACACAAAATTGACTATAAGCTATGACATAATATTTTAGTGATGACCTTTTAGAAATTTACTACTTTATATAGGCTATAGCAATGTTATTGTTTATATATATCTTCAGTTGTTTTTACTTTTTGATGATTTATAACTTATTTTTGCAAATGGCTAATAATTTGTCGAAATCTCATCTGCTTTTAACTCTGATTGTTATGTCCTTTTACAGACTAATGCTCGGAAAAAGTTTGATGAAATCTCTTCCGCTTCAGATTCTGACCGTATGGAGGCATCCACAGATTTCCGTACCCGCCAACGACTTGCCTTGACCGCAGTTAGGAAAGAGGAGAGGCATGGACGTGTCCGTGGTATGGGGCTAGGACCAACCCCCTCGTGGTTATTTGGACAGAGTGAATCTACTTCAAGTGGAACTCGGGACGAGGCGATGACTTCATTAACGACACAAGTGGCACTCCTCCAAGAACAAATGGCCCAGTTAATAGGGCAGCAATCTCAAGTCCCACCACCAGTAAGTCTTTAAATTGGTAATTTTGAAGAGATTATAATTTTGAATGCATGAAAGACACGTATTAGTGTTTGTGAGTCTGCATTGTGGCTATCGTCTAGTGGCTGTCGTATATGTTTCTTAATTGGGCTGTGATTAGAAAGAAAGGGCTCGAGTGGAGATCTGGAAACCCATATAGAGACATCTCGTTTATTATAATCTATTATTATTGTTGGACCAACCCCCTCTTGCTGTTGTTGCTGATGTCTCTTTGTGTGCGTGTGTTGAAGAGAAAGAAGGATTGAGAGAGAGTTGAGGAAAATGCCGCTATGTTAGCCTGGTGTATCCTCATTCTCTACCATTCCTCTTTCTGGCTCCATTTATGGCTTCTATATTAAATTGGTTTCCTACCACGATGATAGTTCCGTAAAACTACACATGATATGAGCCATGTTCTTATTGTTCTTCAATAAAATTGGGAGTTTTGGTGATCCAACTAGTGATCATAGCTGCACCCCAATGCATACTCACAAACACTAATACGTGTCGTTCATGCATTCTATGACCAACCCCACTTTGGCATATAGCATGCTTAGATGACATTCCTACACACATGCTTGTTTAGCCCAATTCTTGAGCAAATTTGGAGGATTTTGGTATACATACAGCATCCTTAGATGACAGTCAACCCATTTTGGTAAAAAAATCATGCTAAGATGACAATCAGATGCATGAATTCAGCTTCTTTAACAGTAAAAGAAAATGAAAATTTCCAGTATCTAAGCATATATGTTTCTCTATTAATTCTTCATCCCAACTAAATCATTGATGTTTCTGGCTCCAAAAGAAACCTGCACAAGGTTTGTTCTGACCAATTCTTGTACAGATTTTGGGAATTCTGAAGTTTTTAGATCCAGGATCACAAATTTTAATTGGGCTGTGATTGGATTGTTTAGTGACTGTCAACAAGTGTTCTTAATTGGGCTGTGATTAGAAAGAGACGAGTTGGAGTGAAGATCCGGAAACCCATATAGAGACATCTCATTTATAATAATTTATTATTATTGTTGTTCTTGTCGCTCTTGCTGTTGTTGCTGATGTCTCTTTATGTGTGTGTGCTGAAGAGAAAGCATGGATGAGAGAGAGATGAGGAAAATGCCACTATGTTAGCCTGGTGTATCCTCATTCTCTACCATTCCTCTTTCTGACTTCTATAGTTGGTTTCCTTCCACGATGACAGTTCCTTAAAACTACACTTGATATGAGCCCTATTCTTATTTTTCTTCAATAAAAATGGAAGTTTTGGTTATCCAACAAACATGTACCTGCATACTTCCAAATGGCATTTTCTTTAGAAAGTCAGGCTCCAAAGAATCGATCTATGACTAGAATCTCCATTCAAAGCCCAATCAAAATTTGTCATCCTGGATCTAAAATCTTCTTTGAGCCACAAACATCATGATTTAGTTGGGAAGAAGAATTAATAGACAAACATATATGCTTAGATACTGGAAATTTTCATTTTCTTTTACTGTTAAAGAAGCTGAATTCATGCATCTGATTGCCATCTTAGCATAATTTTTTTACCAAAATGGGTTGACTGTCAACTAAAGATGCTGTATGTATACCAAAATCCTCCAAATTTGCTCAAGAATTGGGCTGACCAAACCATGTGCAAGTTTCTTTTGGAGCTACAAACATCATGATTTAGTTGGGATGAAGAATTAATAGAGAAACATATATGGTTAGAAACAGGAAATTTTCATTTTCTTTTACTGTTAAAGAAAATGAATTCATGCATCTGATTGTCATCTTAGCATGATTTTTTTTCCAAAATGGGTTAACTGTCAACTAAGGATGCTAGCTGTATACTAAAATCCTCCAAATCTGTACAAGAATTGGGCTGAACAAACCTTGTGCAGGTTTCTTTTGGAGCCACAAACATCAATGGTTTAGTTGGGATGAAGAATTAATAGAGAAACATATATGCTTAGAAACTGGAAATTTTCATTTTCTTTTACTGTTAAAGAAGCTAAATTCATGCATCTGATTGTCATCTTAGCATGATTTTTTTACCAAAATGGGTTGACTGTCATCTAAGGATGCTGTATGTATACCAAAATCCTCCAAATTTGCTCAAGAATTGGGCTGAACAAACCTTGTGCAGGTTTCTTTTGGAGCCACAAACATCAATGGTTTAGTTGGGATGAAGAATTAATAGAGAAACATATATGCTTAGATACTGGAAATTTTCATTTTCTTTTACTGTTAAAGAAGCTGAATTCATGCATCTGATTGTCATCTTAGCATGATTTTTTTACCATCATGGGTTGACTGTCATCTAAGGATGCTAGCTGTATACCAAAATCCTCCAAATCTGTACAAGAATTGGGCTGAACAAACCTTGTGCAGGTTTCTTTTGGAGCCACAAACATCAATGGTTTAGTTGGGATGAAGAATTAATAGAGAAACATATATGCTTAGATACTGGAAATTTTCATTTTCTTTTACTGTTAAAGAAGCTGAATTCATGCATCTGATTGTCATCTTAGCATGATTTTTTTACCAAAATGGGTTGACTGTCATCTAAGGATGCTAGCTGTATACCAAAATTCTCCAAATCTGTACAAGAATTGGGCTGAACAAACCTTGTGCAGGTTTCTTTTGGAGCCAGAAACATCAATGGTTTAGTTGGGATGAAGAATTAATAGAGAAACATATATGCTTAGATACTGGATTTTTTTCGTTTTCTTTTACTGTTAAAGAAGCTGAATTCATGCATCTGATTGTCATCTTAGCATGATTTTTTTACCAAAATGGGTTAACTGTCAACTAAGGATGTTGTATGTATACAAAAATCCTCCAAATCTGTACAAGAATTGGGCTGAACAAACCTTGTGCAAGTTTCTTTTGGAGCCACAAACATCAATGATTTAGTTAGGATGAAGAATTAATAGAGAAACATATATGCTTAGATACTGGAAATTTTTATTTTCTTTTACTGTTAAAGAAGCTGAATTCATGCATCTGATTGCCATCTTAGCATGATATTTTTACCAAAATGGGTTGACTGTCAACTAAGGATGCTGTATGTATACCAAAATCCTCCAAATCTGTACAAGAATTGGGCTGAACAAACCTTGTGCAGGTTTCGTTTGGAGCCACAAACATCATGATTTAGTTAGGATGAAGAATTAATAGAGAAACATATATGCTTAGATACTGGAAATTTTCATTTTCTTTTACTGTTAAAGAAGCTGAATTCATGCATCTGAAGATTTAAGATCCAGGATGGCAAATTTTGATTGGGCTGTGATTAGATTATTTAGTGGCTGTCGTCTATGTTCTTAATTGGGTTGTGATTAGAAAGAGAGGGCTCGAGTGGAGATCTGGAAATCCATATAGAGACATCTCGTTTATAATAATTTATTATTATTGTTGTTCTTATCGTTCTTGCTGTTGTTGCTGATGTCTCTTTGTGTGCGTGTGCTGAAGGGAAAGAAGGGATGAGAGAGAGATGAGGAAAATGCCGCTATGTTAGCCTGGTGTATCCTCATTCACTACCATTTTCTGTTTCCATTTCTGGCTTCTATATTTGGTTTCCTTCCACGATGACAGTTCCTTAAAACTACACTTGATATGAGCCCCTTCTTATTTTTCTTATTTTTCTTATATTTGATTTCCTTCCACGATGACAGTTTCATGGATTGTCTGAACAATCCATGAAAGACATGCTTAGATACTGGATTTTCATTTGTTTTACTGTTTTAGATACTGGATATTTCCAATCAGAGGAGAATATAAAGGTTTCGAGTTAGATACTTGATTTTCATTTGTTTTACTGTTTTAGATATATTCAAAAACAAAATCAAGTACTAGCTTTTTAGCACTGCAATATAATTATTTTACCTCTCTATAAATCATTAACAATTCCATTTGCAATTGGCACTTTGATCTTAGAATTTATGAATTGGGTATATCTTTTTGCAAGTTCAAAAAATATGTATATTCTGTATTGTGGTCTACTGTTGAACTAAATTATTGTTTTTTTTTCATACAGCGGTCTCCCAGATGAAGGAAATTCTGATGATCAGAACTGAAGCTACTCGAGGGGTATGAATCTGTGGTCGGCCTAGTCTAGTTGTTGTTATGTCCTCTTTACTGTTGTTATGTCTTGTATTGTTGTTTTAAGTAATTGTTGGGATATTTGGAATGTTCGTTACTGTATTTGTTAATTATGACACTGTGTTAATTTTGCGGTAAATTTGAACGATGATATAACACGTGTGAAACTTTATTATCTTTAATTCTTGTGTTTGGTTGTGATTTGCACATTAATATGCCTGAAATTGGTTGAATCAGTTGTGAATTAGTTTACAGGTTTTTTAAATGAAATTGTGAATTGAAATCGAATGGAAAACTGGACCAAGAAAAACAAACGGTCATACACCGGCGTTTTATAAAACGCCGGTGTATCTAATTGTTTAGTGGAAAATTTCGTTAGAGAGGCGTTTCCACACACGCCGGTGTATCCATAAGTTGCAACAGTACTAAGATACACCGGAGTGTTATAAAACGCCGGTGAATATATCTATAGCGGCGTGTTTATGGCACGCCGGTGCTTGTAAGTAGGGAAAGAAGGGCGCTCAGAAACAAGCATACACCGGCGTTCTATGACCGCCGGTAAATATTACACATACACCAGCGTTTCTAAAAACGCCGGTGAATGTATATTGGGGGGGAAAGAACGACACCCAGAAATTCCCATATACCGGCGTTGTCTGGTCGCCGGCGTATTTTCAAAATATACCGGCGTCCAGTATAAACGCCGGTGAATATACCTATCTTTCCACGACGCTCGATTCGGCGGTATTTGTACCGGCATTTTTATAAACGCCGGTGAATGTTTCACCGGCGGTGAATGTTTCACCGGCGTAAAAAACCGCCGGTGAAGGTCTAAAAAAACGCCGGCGAATAGCTTCTGTGTTGTACTAAACTTTTTTATTTTTAAAAAACCGCACTCAACTATGTTATCAAAAACTCACATTAACGGAGTTAGGTTTCCGTTAGGGGGCGTTTGGTACAAGAATTTTTTTTTTGGTTCTGGGATTTATAATTTCTAGGAATCATAAAACATGTTTGGTATGTCTTAAACATTTCTAGGAATGTTAGTTGGAAACTTAATTTTCTATGTTTGGTTGAGCTACATATTTCCTGGGAATGTTAATCTTATTATCCAAAATAACCCTCTCATCCTCAAATAACAAAACAAACTGTTTGATGAAATACATGAGTAAAATATTTGATTTTACTCAGGTTTTGGATATTAATATTTGATTTTCTTTTTCTTTTTATTTCTTTTTATTTCTTTTTATTTTTTTAAATTCAATTGCTTCTCTTCACAAATATTTTTTTGAAATGAAAATCCAAATAAACCTAAAAAAACACAGCAAGACACAAATAAAGAGAATATTAGAACATGAGCAACTTTTACATAATTCTACAAAGTGAGAATACAACTTGTAATGGCTCAAAAGATTCAAATAATCATCAAATACAACATTGCTTAGAATTCTTCATTTCTCATTGAATGGCTCAGAAACAGTATATTAATTAATTACAAAAAATAATTTATCTTCTGTATTCCGAGCTCAACCTCCATTCACCTGTCAAAAATGGCGCGAACAAAATCCGCTTGCTCCTCCACCTCTTGCTCCGACGACAAAGGCAACCTCAACAGCAGCCGCCGCCACCTCCTCTGCTTCCCTTCGCCGTTTGCCATCTCGTACGACCTTTGGCTATCCGATACTTCCCCCATCCAAGATCGCCGCCGCCGATTGCTCCAACAATTCGAGATCATCGCCGATCCCCTGCTTTCTCCGACCCAGGCAAGATCCACATACGCTCCTGATAAATCCAAGAACCTCAAGATCGGCAATGAGTTAACAGAATTGTCAGACCACTTGGGTGATCTGATTTTTGGGGGAGAAAGTGGGGATGGGTTTTTGGGGGAGAAAGAGGAGAAGAAATATGAAGAGACAGGGAGAAGGTTATTTTTTGGGGGGAAATTTTGTAATTTTAAAGAAGTAACATTTTTTCAAGCCCTTGGGAATCTAAGAATCCCCCCCCCCCCCCCCGGAAAATTTTTGTAGGAATTGTGGCAAAAAAAATTCCTAGGAATCTTAGTTTTTTGAGAATTTGAAATTAAAATTTAGCATACCAAACATGGGAAACTAAATTCCCAAGTTAAGATTCCCAGGAAACAAAAAAAAATCTTGTACCAAACGCCCCCTTAAGGTTTATGTCAAAAAACCACATTCATCTTTCATTTGTGTTTAAAAAAACATCACTTAACTAATCAGATGTTAAAAAAAGCCTCACTAAACTATTGCATCAGTGCAACGCAGGTGACTTAAATCCTAATAGAAGTTAACTCCATCAATGTGGGTTTTTTGATAATTTAGTGGAGTGCAATTTTTTAAAAATAAAAAAAGTGGGGTTTTTTTTAAAATGACCAATACTTCAGTGGGTTATTTTAAATTTAGCCTCCTTTTTAACATAAGACAGTTCGGGTCTATTAATTTTTTGGGCTCCGGTTCGGGGATAGTTCCAGGTTACCAAACTAGCCCAAAAACACACAATTTACATTTTTTATGTTTACTAAAAATTTATTCAAAATCATAACATATTTTTATCTCTAAAGAATCACATAAATTAGCTGCATAAAGAAAGAGAAAGTAAAATTAATTTAACTTAATTAATGTAGATAAGTGATTTTGTTGGAAATATAGGTATATTTTCAATATAATAAAATATTAATGTGTATAATGTTCTATGGGGCCAACACGTGCTTTGCACGTGTTGTATGCTAATTGTTGAACCAGGTTGACTGGCATAAAGTCCAGTACCCTAAACCCAGTTTCATCCCATACATACTGGTCTAGAGGTAGTGTTCTGTTATATTCTAATTATGATTATGATAAAGGTTAACACCTAATGATGGTGGAACTATGAGAAAGTTAGATCATTCTAAACTTATTGAAATCTACACTAACAGACATAACCTTTGAGGTAGGTATGATCTGCAGATTCAAGAGTTTGCTTTGTTCCTACTCGAGTCATCCTTCAGAAATGAATGGATGATCTGATGCATTATAATGCTCAGAATTTAGTGAAAGTTGATAACTAGTGGATATATGTTTACACTAGGAGGAACAGAAATGTTATGAATATTAAAAGGCAAACAATACTGTGCTATCATCCATGAAATCAGACCTCTATGTGTTATCGTTTGCAGTGGAAGAAGCGGAGTGGATTGAAGAACTTATTGTTAGTCATCCATTAAGAAATTTAAGTAACTCTCTAATTCTATTCGTTAACTATTGTAACCTCTATTTTTCGCAAATACGTATTTTCTGAGTATTTTTCTGTAATTCGAGATTTATAAAATTGTTATTGTTAAATTCATTTTGAGTTCTTAGTTAAAACATTTTCTTAAACAATAGTTATAATTATTTTGAATAAACTTTGTCTCTATTCCTACCTGATCAACTATTTACATTTTAACTCAAATCAAGAATGATTATTACTGATTGGACTATTTCAAAAAATTCCTATTTTTATACATATGACACTACTTTGATAATTCCTATTGTTATTGCTAGTATTTTATTCTTATTGTTTTATTCTTACTAATTGTTATTATTAGTATTATTATTATTTTATAGACATGGTTATTTTATTATTCTTATGATTACTGAGATTACTTATTATTATTATTGATTATTAAAACGAATCAATTCTTATTTGATAATTGTAATTTTAACTATTTCAAATAATTTATGTAATGCAAATTTTATCGGATATCTTATTCTTGGTGTTTGGGTTTATATTGATCTATTGTATTATATACAATGTATTTTATCTTATTGGATCTACACCCAAATACCCAATAGCCCAATATCCTACTTTTCACCTATGAATACCCTAATCTTTTAATTAAACCCTAATCCAACCCTAACTAAACCTATACCCTTCAGCCGCCTACTATTATACCCAAATTCCCCATTACTGTTCACTTCCCCCTACCCGTCTCCTTCTCTCTCTCCCTCTCCCTGTTTCCACCACCGAACCCAGTTACCGCGCCCTCCCTCCGACCACCTTCGACTCATCCCCTCGTCAACCCTGTCTCCATCTTCCCCACCTCGTCACCATCTCCCCGTCCTCGCCCTCTCGCTCAACCGAACCCATCGCCATTAATTATTGCTTTGCTGCCAGTCATATCCACTCGCCGTCGCCCCACCGTGATCCCTCGCCGTGCACCCCCTTCAACCACGCAGACCCCTTTGCCCTCGTCGTCGTCGTCGTCGAGCGCCCGAAGCCCCACTTTCTCCGTTCCTCTGTTTTCAGCGCGAAACAGAGCGGGCATCGGAGACTCGCCGCTGCATCGCTTCTCGATCGTAGCGTGCCTCCATCGTCGTCGATAGCCGTCGCGCCGCTCCGCAGTCATCACCTCGCATCGCAGCCTCCCGTGCTCTCTCTCTCTCTCTCTCTCTCTCTCTCTCTCTCTCTCTCTGTCGAAGGAAGAAGAAGGAGATCGATTGGCCATTTTCACCGTTTGGTGTTTTGCGTGTACCGGATCAGAAGTGTTGTTTGGTGTTTTCCCTGGATCCGACATGTGTGGAGCTGCTGTTATTTGCTTTGCTGTTTGGTTTCTTCGCACGTATTTCGCACATGTTCTTGTGGATCGTCGCCGGGATTCTGATCCCGTTATTCTTATTATTTGAATCTGCAAAATAACAGGCAAGTCTCTTCTTGAACTAGCATTTTATTCTGTTCAAGTTAATTTGATCTCTGCAAGTAGATCCAGTCCTATTTGTTATCATACTGCTTTGACAATTCCGTTAAGTTTATCGAGGGTTTACACGAGCTAATCCGACATACTCTTAACATCGTGCCCTCTCTTTGATCTAAAACCTAGTTCCCATTGTTCCATGCATATGCACATTTAAATAACTAGATTCATGCATAGGACTACTTGATAAGTCGGACATGTTAAATTGAACATGCTAGATTAAATTTGATTGATGAAATACTACCATGCCTATGATAATTGTATCTTAAACCTTAGAATTTGCATGTTGACACCTAGGATTACTTTGATTACCAATTTAAATTCTATGTGTGATCATATGATTTATTTATTTGCCTATTCATGTTAAGACAATTTTCCAAAATCTTAGTTGGTTACTTTGAATCAAGTTTTCACCCATGATAATGTCATAATTTGAAGTTCCTTTACAAGCATGAATTTTTAGCCTCTGATGTCTAGTTTAACATCTTTTTGACGGATCTAAGTTCCGATGTATCATTTACTACATATCAACATTTTAGTACAGCCATGTTAGAAATTCCAGACTCATAATTGCATGCGTATCCTGTTATTCTATATTTTATTTGACCCTATTAACAGTAAAATAAAAATCTAAAATAAATTAGGCTAGACCTAAACATGTATAGGTACTTCCCTGAATTTTTTATAGATTTTATTAATGAGTTCTTTGACCTGAAATAATTAGTTGAACACAACTTACTGCATGCTGCATGAACATAAAACCTGAATAGAATAGAGTTTTCACCCTAGTTCCTGTATCTTTTATATGCCTTAATTATATTCACTGGAACCGTGTGGAAGTCTAATTTCTAGACCCTCTGGCAGATTTAGATTTACTATTTTGTAGTAGTTGTAATCAGTATTTTAGTTCAGCAAGGTCATGTTGTCCTGATTATGTGAATTGTGTTTATTTGATGTGTTTGCCTCATGCTTTGTCTGTAACGCATAGAATTAGACATACTTAGTATTATACTACATTGAAAACTTCTTGCATGCTCACATAGGATGAAAATGACCTAATAACAAACCGGGTTATTATGGGTAGGACTTGGTAGTGAACGATCGGAAAATGTACTTGGCAAGGCCTTATCGTTATATTGTATTGGAAGGAGGAGAAATATTGTATTGGAAGGAGGAGAAGTATTGATTGCAAATTATTGTTAATTATTTATTGTAAAATTATCGTTATCGACGCCGAGTACACGATCCGTGAATTCACCATCGGTCTAAAACGATCATTGTACTTGCGCCGAACCTGTGGAATGGGACGCAGTAGTACGTGCACTAGATAGATTAATAAAATACTTAATAACCTGCATCTCATACTTAATCTTGACTTGACATTACTCATTACATGCGTGATTATTGTACACCTTTGATATTACTGTCTGTCTTTGCTTTGCTGTTTGACTTTGACCCTGTCCCTTTTCTTTGATATTCATGCTTTCCTTTATCCTCCATTTTTCTCTACTTGCTGTCCACGACTTGCTCTAAGGGCACTATTTTCTCTCTTTTTAGATCAAGAGCTTACAGGTACCGAAGGAGCAACACTAGAAGAAATTTGTGAGCAAACTCTCTGAAGTTTGGAGCTGTACTTTAGACTACTTAGCTATCTTTGGTTATTTGCTTATTGTATTTCTTTTTATCATACTTTTATTCTTGGGCTTTATGACCCGAAGTTTGTTTTATATTATTTGGTGAATTTATTTCATGATTATCTTTGAGTTTATTCATTATTTATGTGATTATACTCTTTGCCTGCGTGGTTATTTCTCTTGTATATTGTTGAGTTAGACTGGTATAGCATATGAATAATGCATAATCATTCGTTGGGCCTACATTACGTGCTCGTATTCCCATATTTTGGGAAGCGAAGCGTGACAGGTTTTTAGTGGTATTAGAGCCCAGGGTTGAGTAATATGTCAATCAAACATGACTATCTTTACGAGATTTGGCTTTGATTGATATATTAGTCGAGTTTAGCTCTAGCCAGGTTAACCAATAATATGCGCACCACGTTGATGACATGAACATGTAATAACTTTAATATAATCTGGATATTGATCCTATTCAATTCATATCTGACTCCTCTGCATTCAATCCTTTGATTCCTTGTGTCCTTCCATCTCTTGCATTCATTATCATTTGTCAATCTACCAACACATATCTGGGTACTCACCAACTGAATGGTTTTGCAAACTATGGCTCGTGAAGATTCTTCGACTCCTCCGCCCAGGGCTGAAGCATAAGAGACTTCCGCCATTCTCCAGGCGATGCAACGAATGATGGAGCTACAACGAGAGCACAATGAGCTGATGAGAGCTAGTCTGGAAAAAGCCCAGGAGAATGCACAGCTCACCCGACTGTGTGTATTTGCGCCCCAGCATCACGCCTTCACTATCATGGGACAGACCCCTAGAAGGAAGGGCCCAACATGCAACTATTGCCGCAAGATTGGTCACTTACGCAAGGATTGCCGAACAGCCAATTGCCTGTGTTTTGGATGCGGAGCGAGTGATCACAAGGTTCGGGACTGCCCAAATAACAGGAGAAATGCACCAACTGGAGGATCAGCTCCAAGTGGAGGACAGGCTGGAGAACATGGTCAGGCCCACAACCAGATTGCAAAGGAAGCAGAGACTACCGGAGGTGCGATTGTAGGTATTTTGCTATTTTGTTGCATTTCAGTTCTTGCGTCTTTTATCTCTTCTGTTCTTGCATCTATCATATTTTGTCAATTCAATATTGAGTATCATGCTAGTTATTTCTTTCCTGCTGTATTCTCTTCAATTTCGATTTTGCCCCTTGTTCCTCTTCCTTCATATTCAATTTCTTGATTTCTTATTTTCTTTCATCCCTTGCAGTCGTCCTCCTTTGTTGACTCTTTTATGGGTATAGATTCATCCTCCTACCTATTTTTATCTTTATAAATTTTTTTCCGAATATTTCCTGTATTTCGATTATTATTTGTATATTTATTTTGAATCTTCATCGACATGTTAGAGGCTTGTTTAATACCTATGTTACTATATATTTTTATGATATATTTATTGTGTAAAATTTCTACACTATATATTTATTTTCTCATTCACATTTGCATTGTGTTTATGCATGTATTTCATTCCGTTTTTCTCCCTACTTTTATAAATCATTTTCACTACTACTATTTTGTACTATTGTATTTGATATTTATAAGCTACACATCTATTTTGATATTCCATTGTGTGACTTTCAACTCCATTTCTTACCTTTCTACTATTTTTATATTACGAATTTCAAAAACATAACATCATACTTAAATTAAATGTCCCATACCCCTGTGCAAATGGAAGGTTACATCTTCCATTTCACCATTTCGGTGCAACCTAATGTCGAGATGGAAAATTTGCAACTCGATGTTAGTGGAGGCAAATTGCAACTGGATATCGGGGAGGCAAAATGTGCAACCGAATATCCAGACGGTAACCTGCAACCTGACGTCGTGAAGGCAAACATGCAACTTGATGTTAAGGAGGCAAGATTTTCTACCTACTTACTAATTGATATTTCAAGACTTATTACTTATATAATGAAACTAATGGTAAAGAAATATTTTCTTTATGACATTTTGTTTATACAATTACACTTTATGTTTCCATACAATTTGAACTAGTGTAGTTGGCTTATTTATAGAGTTGATAAGCCAAATCCTTACTTTGTTTTATAATGCTATTTTTATTATTGCTATTGTTTTTGTTATTATTATTGGTATTATTATTATTATTTCCATTTCTGTTGCTATTATTAATATTGTTTCCATTATCTTTATTGTTGTTATTATTTTTATTATTATTGTTTCCGTTATTTTATTATTATTGATATTATTATTATTATTGCTATTATCATCATTATTATTATTATTATTATTATTATTATTATTATTATTATTATTATTATTATTATTATTATTTTAATGCTATTATTGTTGCATTATTTTCATGAATATGTTGAATCCTATTCTGTCATGCATGTATTATCATTATTATCAGTATTGTAAATATTTTTATGTTATTATTATTATTATTAGTATGATTATGGTGATTTTTATTACTGTTATGATTTATTTTTATTATTGTTATTATTATTTTTATTATTATTTTTATTATTATATTATTATTTTGGTTATTATTACTTGTGTCATTATTGTTATTAATATTTTTAATATTATTGTAATTATTATTACTATTTTTATTATTATTGTTGTCATTATTTTTATTTATCAATGTTATTATTATTTTTACTATTAGTATGTGTTGTTGTTATTATTGTTATTATTATTTTTATTATTGTTATTATTATTATATTATTATTGATATTATTATCATTAATATTTGTTGTTATTATTATTTCTGTTAAAGCCATTAGTTTAATTTGATCTATATTATATCTTTTAATTATTTAAATTGAAGCTCAATTTTATATTCTTTTGCATTATTTGCTTATACCTATTTTGAGCCCATACTCTCTGTGATCCTGGTATCTCATTCTTGTCTTCCTGCTCGGTTCATCGATTGGTGCCATGTGATCTACAACGACATGTATGTTGCTTGGGACATCACCATCGGAGAAGCGCAGCGGAAGCGTGGTGGGCCCATAACCCACAGGTCACAGGATCCTCTTGTTGTTTCTCCTTCCCTGCATTGTTTTTTTTCCCTCTATCCCTTACATTCATCCTCATCCGTTGACTCATTTGCTTGGTCTAATACTTCCCTGTCCATCCTTCTTCGATTCCAGCTCTATCTATTTCTTCATCTCTTTGCTTGCTATCTTGCAAGTCTTGTGTTGTTTCTTCTTCATTTTTGATACCGACTTCTTCCTTCCTGCATTCCATTTGACCACATTGTTATCCACTTCCTTTTTCTGGTGTTCCACTGCTTTGTTCTTTTCCCTTTAACTCTCTGTTTTGTTACCCCCAGTTTATTTTGTCTTGTCCTATGTACTGCCTAAGCAAATTTCGAGGAGAAAATTTTGTTGTAAGGTGGGTAGGATTTGTAACCCCTATTTCCACAAATACGTATTTTCTAAGTATTTTTCAGTAATTCGAGATTTATAAAAATTTTATTGTTAAATTCGTTTTGAGTTCTTAGTTAAAACATTTTCTAAACAAAAGTTATAATTATTTTGAATAAACTTTGTCTCTTTTCCAACCTGATCAACTATTTACATTTTAACTCAAATCAAGAATGATTATTACTGAATGGACTATTTCAACAAATTCCTATTTTTATACATATGACACTACTCTGATAATTCCTATTGTTATTGCTAGAATTTTATTCTTATTGTTTTATTCTTACTAATTGTTATTATTAGTATTATTATTATTTATAGACATGGTTAATTTATTATTCTTATGAATACTGAGATTACTTATTATTATTATTGATTATTAAAACAAATCAATTCTTATTTGATAATTGTATTTTTAATTATTTCAAATAATTTATGTAATGCAAATTTTATCAGATATCTTATTCTTGGTGTTTGGGTTTATATTGATCTATTGTATTATATACAATGTAGTTTATCTTATTGGATCTATACTCAAATACCCAATAGCCCAATATCCTACCGTTCCCCTATAAATACCCTAATCCAACCCTAATTAAACCTATACCCTTCAGCCGCCTACTGTTACACCCCAATTCCCCATTACTGTTCACTTCCCCCTACCCGTCTCCTTCTCTGTCTCCCTCTCCCTGTTTCCGCCACCGAACCCAGTTACCGCGCCGTCCCTCCGACCACCTTCGATCCATCCCCTCGTCAACCCCATCTCCATCTTCCTCACCTCGTCACCATCTCCCTATCCTTGCCCAGTCTCCCGCTCAACCGAACCCATCGCCATTAACCATTGCTTCGCCGCCAGTCATATCCACTCGTCGTCGCCCCCACCGTGATCCCTCGCCGTGCCCCCCCCCTTCAGCCATGCAGACCCCTTCGCCCTTGTCATCATCGTCGTCGAGCGCCCGAAGCCCCACCTTCTTCACTCCTCTGTTTTCAGCGCGAAACAAAGCTGCCATCGAAGACTCACCGCTGCGTCGCTTCCCGACCATAGCGTGCCTCCGTCATCGTCGATAGCCATCGCGTCGCTCCGCAGTCGTCGCCTCGCTTCGCAGCCTCCCATGCTCTCTATCTCTCTCTCTCTGTCGAAGGAAGAAGAAGGAGATCAATTGGCCATTTTTGCCGTTTGGTGTTTTGCGTGTACCGAATCCAAAGTGCTGTTTGGTGTTTGCCCTGGATCCGACGTGTGTGGAGCTGCTGTTGTTTGCTTTGCTGCTTGATTTCTTTGCACGTATTTTGCACGTGTTCTTGTGGATCGTCGCCGGGATTCTGATCCCGTTATTCTTATTATTTGAATCTGCAAAATAACAGGGAAGTCTCTTCTTGAACTAGCATTTTATTCTATTCAAGTTTATTTGATCTCTGCAAGTAGATCCAGTCCCATTTGTTATCATACTGCTTTGACAATTCCATTAAGTTTATCGAGGGTTTACACGAGCTAACCCGACATACTCTTAACATCGTGTCCTCTCTTTGTTCTAAAACCTAGTTCTCATTGTTCCATGCATATGCACATTTAAATAATTAGATTCATGCATAGGACTACTTGATAACTCGGACATGTTAAATTGAGCGTGCTAGATTGAATTTGATTGATGAAATACTACCATGCCTATGATAATTGTATCTTAAACCTTAGAATTTGTATGTTGACACCTAGGATTACTTTGATTACCAATTTGTATGCTATGTGTGATCATATGATTTATTTATTTGCCTATTCATGTTTAGACAATTTTCTGAAATGTTAGTTGGTTACTTTGAATCAAGGTTTCACCCATGATAATGTCATAATTTGAAATTCCTTTACGAAAATAAATTTTTAGCCTCTGATGTCTAGTTTAACATCCTTTTGACGGATCTAAGTTCTGATGTGTCATTTGCTAGATATCAACATTTTAGTATAGCCATGTTAGAAATTCTAGACTCACAATTGCATGTGTATCTTGCTGTTCTATATTTTATTTGACCCTGTTAACAGTAAAAAAAAATCTGAAATAAATTAGGCTGGACTTAAACATGTATAGGTACTTTCCTGGATTTTTTATAGATTTTATTAATGAGTTCTCTGAACTGAAATAATTAGTTGAACACAACTTACTGCATGCTGCCTGAACATATAACCTGAATAGAATAGAGTTTTCACCCTAGTTCCTGTATCTTTTATATGCCTTAATTATATTTTCAGAAACTGTGTGGAAGTCTACTTTCTAGACCTTCCGGCGGATTCAGATTTGCTATTTTGTAGTAACTGTAATCAGTATTTTAGTTCAGCAAGGTCATGCTGTCCTGATTATGTAAATTGTGCTTATTTGATGTGTTTGCCTCATGTTTTGTCTGTAACGCATAGAATTAGACACACTTAGTAGTATACAACATTGGCACCTTCTTGCATACTCACATAGGATGAAAATGACCTAATAACAAGCCGGGGTATTATGTGTAGGACTTGGTAGTGAACGATCGGAAAATATACTTGGAAGGCCTTATCGTTATATTGTATTGGAAGGAGGAGAAATATTGTATTGGAAGGAGGAGAAGTATTGATTGGAAGAAAAAGTATTGATTGCAAATTATTTTTAATTATTGATTGTAAAACTATCGTTATCGACGCCGAGTACACGATCCGTCAATTCACCATCGGTCTAAAACGATCACTGTGCTTGCGCCGAACCTGTGGAATGGGACGCAGTAGTATGTGCACTAGATAGATTAATAAAATACTTAACAACCTG
Organism: Hemerocallis citrina; assembly: GCA_017893485.1. NCBI lineage: Eukaryota > Viridiplantae > Streptophyta > Magnoliopsida > Asparagales > Asphodelaceae > Hemerocallis > Hemerocallis citrina. The sequence continues at coordinate 116,445,919 of CM030362.1, forward strand.
CATCTCATGCTTGATCTTGACTTGACATCACTCATTACATGCGTGATTATTGTACACCTTTGACATTACTGCTTGTCTTTGCTTTGCTCTTTAACTTTGACTCTGTCCCTTTTCTTTGATATTCATGCTTTCCTTTATCCTTTATTTTTCTCTACTTGCTGCCTACGACTTGTTCTAAGGACACTCTTTTCTCTCTTTTTAGATCAAGAGCTTACAGGTACCAAAGAAGCAACACTAGAAGAAATTGGTGAGCAAACTCTCTGAAGTTTGGAGCTGGACTTTAGACTACTTAGCTATCTTTTGTTATTTGCTTATTGTATTTCTTTTTATCATACTTGTATTTTTGGGCTTTATGACCCGAAGTTTGTTTTATCCCAGATGTTGGATTATTATTTGGTAAATTTATTTCATGATTATCTTTGAGTTTATTCATTATTTATGTGATTATATTCTTTGCCTGTGTGGTTATTTCTCTTGTATATTGTTGAATTAGACTAGTACAGCTTATGGATGATGCATAATGATTCGCTGGGCCTACATTACGTGCTCATATTCCATTATTTTGGAACTAATTAAGTTGAATTGTACTAAGTTCCTTAGTGGAACTAGATACTTTATGAAATTCGCTAGAATTCTTAGAGATGTGTCTCTTGATATTCTTGTTTTCAATAAGCTAACAAAGATGGAGGAGTTGAATTTGTCAACGTAGATTTCAAAATAATGATTTGCTCAAAATGGATGAGTAAACATAAAACAGTTTGCAAGGATATAGTTTTGGTTTATTTCTCTCGAGAATAAATTTGTCACTTGCTTGGTAAAACTTCTGTTGAGTTTAAGACTCTTGTTTCATGAGCTTAAAACTCATATTTTGCTCTTGAAGTTTATTTGTTTTGGTTGATTTTGAAACTATGACAAGGTTCTCTAATTGGTTTAGTCATTGTGAACTATTCTATTTTGATATGGTCTTTTAACTATTTGATTATTTTGGTTAGTCTCATTTAAACTATTCAAGTTATAATTGATTTAATCTATGAACTATATTATTTTGTGATCCAATGATATAACATGGCATTGCCGAATACATTGAGAATATAGGAGGAGATTGTTGGATATATAGGTATATTCTCAATATAATAGAATATTATTGTGTATAATGTTCTATGGGGGCAACACGTGTTGTATGCTAATTGTTGGAGCGGGTTGACTGGCATGAAGCCCAGTACCCTAAACCCAGTTTCATCTCATATATACTGGTCTAGAGGTAGTGCTCAGTTATATTCCAATTATGATAAGTAGAGCATAATATCTCAAGCAGTAGGGACATTAATCCTAACCCTAATTTCTTATTATTATCTTTCATAATCTCTAACAAATTTTACTACATAAAGAGTATGAAATGTAAATTGAGAGTAAAAGAAAAGGTTGCACAGTTTCTATTAAGTTATATTAAAATATTAAACTTTATTTTCTATCCAATAGAAATTATATTTTTTAAATACATACAACTATCATGTTCTAATATATTAAAATTTAGGTTATTGATCTACTACCGGGTTCATGGGTTGGGTCGGGCCAGGTCGGATCCAAAATCATCAAATCCTAATGCTACCCGTATATGATTGAGTCGATTCCAGTCCAATATCGAGTCCGTGTAGAGCCCGGGTCCCGGGTTTGTGATAGTGCTAACCATATAATCTCTAATATTATAATGGGAGAGTTGGGGTTGTCATTTGTCAACATACAAACCCATGCATTGCACGAGCAACTCCAACTCTCTCATTAATTACAACAAAAACAAATAAATAAATAAAATTCCATCTATTTAAAACGTGCAACGCACGTGCAAAACAATTATCTATATATTTTTAACACTAAACATACATATATGTTGCATGTACAACTCAATTTATACTTATAAACCTGTGCATTACACGTATCAATTGCACATTTTTCTTCAAAATATTTTTTCCAATTACATGCAACATACATCCAACTCCAAAGCTATTTCTTAACATGTATATCGCACGTGAAAATCCTCAAACTCTTATCAAAACATGCATCGCGCGTGAAAAATACTAGTTGTTTGAAAAGAAACATTCCATAAAAACACTTATTACTTTTTCATCAAAAAAGTTAATACAATCAATCACAAGCTGTCACGTGATACTACTACTGCGTTAAGTTTAATATCAATGCATATACTTCTTTTCTCTTTAACCTGTTTGGTTGGAGGGGAGGGGAGGGGAAGGATTTTTTGAAACATTTCTTGTTTAGTTAATTTTTTAGGAGGGGAAGGGAGGGGAATGGAGGGGTGCAGAATCCCTCCTGAGCCAATTTTGGCTCCCCTCCAATATTGAGAGGATTTGGAGGGGAAAGAAAGTGGGTCTAATTTTTTTAAGTGATTGGACTAAATTGTCCTTTTTAGATCTAAATTCCTAAAATAAAAAAGATATCCTTGCTCTCCCACTCCCCCCCCCCCCCCTCCCCCCCCGATCGTCGCGGAGGTGAGGAGCAGATATCCTCTCTCTCCCGACTCGTCTTTCTCCCGACATTTTCAGTTTTTTTTTTTATCTTTTTTAAGCAAAAATATTATTGTATGTTAAAGCTTTAGCATGCAATGCAAGAGTCTGAATAATACTTGATCTCTTTGTTAATAGTTGGGGATATATTTCATAGTTTGAACTTTGATCTCCTTTTCCGTCCACATAGGCTTTCCTAAAATATGAAAGGGTATAAAAGTAATTTAATTATAAAATTTCTTCCCTCCCCTTGTGAACCAAACAAGAAAATAATTATTTTCCCGCCCCTCCCCTCCTTTGAACCAAACAGAGTCTTGATTAAATTTCCTCCCCTCCCTTTCCCTCCCCTCCCCTCCCCTCCCCTTCATTAAAATCCCTCCCCTCCTTTGAACCAAACAGAGCCTAAAGGTAAGTTACACCGTATCGAAGCGTATGTATCTCACACAAATGTCGATGCACCTCCCTTTTTCTTTCAACATACGTCGTACGGTATCGAAAACATGTATATGACACAAAAGTTTTACATGCCTTGAACAAAACCAAACAGTATTATAACTTCATACCTAGAAAATAATAATAATAATATTAATATTAATATTAATATTAATATTAATCTATAATATTATAATGGGAGATGATTTTATTAGAGCAACCACTATCATTGCTAAAATTTGCACTTTTAGCATTTGGCAAATAGCCATGAGAGGGAGAGTCTACTATCGTTGGTGATAAATCTGACAAAAAAAAAAGAATAAAAAAATCAGACGGATGATCTTCCTCTTTCCATCTTTTTTTTTTGAAATTAAAATAGTATTTTTATAATTAAGTAGTGGCACTTTTGTAATAATTGAAAAATGATTTTCTCAGAATTGCTCGAACGCGGAGATCTTCCATCCGAGTTTTTTAAAAATTTATTTCTATCAATTTCGTAATTTATTAATGGCATTTCGTAATATTAGAATTGTATTTTCGTAATTTTTTGGAGAAGAAATTTCTGAATACTTAAAAAAAAAGGAAAAGATGAGAGACGGAGCTTCTTCATCCGCGTCTCATCTTTTCTATTTTCAATTTTTTTTTAATTCCAAAAAATCGACGGACGGAGCATCTGTTCAATTTATTTTTCTCAAACGCAACATCTTCTTTCGTCTTCTATATTTAGCATTTCTCATTCGCAGCTGCTATCTTTAGCGATTGACTGTTCACTCCTATTCTAAATTTTGGGTTTTTAGCAAACGATAGTGAAGTTTTTTTCCTAACTCAAATGCTAACTTTTGAGTTTTTAGAAAACGATAGTGGATGCTCTAATCATTTGTAAATCTATCAACGCATGTAACATACTTACATAACTAATATAAATGAGGTCTCATGTTCAAATTCAGACTATGTCTGAGTTTTTACTTTAAAAAAATTATATATTTATTACCACATGCATCGCACGTATAAAAATATTAGTAATAATAAAAAACATAGCCCCTATTAATATGGCACACATACACCTCTCCCTCCTCAACGAACTAACCGAGTAACCATCCCCCCTCCATCACTAAATATAAATCACCATCCATAATCACGATCCCCATTCCTCCCTAATCCCATCATCCAATGTCGCCTTCCTCCTCTCTCCTCCTCCTCCTCCTCTCTTTCCTCCTCTCTCCCTCCCACTCCAAACCCCACATCTCCTCCATCCACCGCGCCTGCAACGCCACCCGCACCAAGGTCATCTGCCACGCCTCCCTCGCCCACTTCGACAACCTCCCCTCCGATCCCACCCCTACGGACCTCGTCCTCCGCCTCCTCCTAGTCGCCCACGTCAAGAACGACATCTGCAAGTTCAAATCCGAAGGCATTCTTGCGGCGTCAATCATCGACAAAAACATCAACAAGACCAATGCTGCCAACAACTGCATCGAGGGGCTGACGTACGCCAATCGGAGGATGACGTACGCGTCGAGGGCTCTGAGGAGGGGTAGCGCCGGTCTGGCGGATATAAGGGCGTGGATGAGCGCGGCACTGCTGTACCAGAATGCGTGCTATTCCGGGATGAAGAGTGTGGACATCCATACCACCGACGATAAGGTACGTCGGGGTGGCCGCACTTATTGCGTCTCACCGTTTTCTATGTGTCGTTCACTTTGTTTTTCTGTTAGTAATATGTGTGATGCATTATATTGTAACGTGAAATAGTTATTGTTTGAAGTAGAATGAGCTGCATTATTTTCACATGCTATTCTTTTAGGTCATGTTAGGAAATAAAGTTAAGATAGAGATTTAAATGTATGCTAACTTTAATTACTATCTCTTCTCCTCTAACGTTTATGCTAACCTTAACTTCCATCTTAAACTTGGTGTTTGGGAAGACCCAAATTGTTGAGCTTGACAGAGGAGAAAGAAAAAGTGTGCTAAGTTAAGGGGAAAAAAGAAGAAAAGGTTAGAGCCAAGTTTAGATAACTGCAATTATTTCTGCAATTATCTTAATTCCAAATGGGTCACAAACACGTCAAAATTAGGATAACTGTGGTCATTTAAAATTAAGGAAGATAACTTCAGTTAACTAAATTTAATTTTGATACCAAACAAGGCCTTACTGGTTTCGATGGTTCGAAGTGCATAGAGAATTAATTATGTTTAGGGGTGTAGAAAGTAATGAACTGCGTTATCTAGAAAACAAAGTTTATGCAATGCACAAAATCAGATTTATGGAAGCTCATTTCTTATTTCGCAACTACTTAAGTTAGTTATAATAGTAAAGATAAAATAAATATGCGAGAACCTGGAACATGTCACATGTGAGGAGGTGATGAGGACATCTTTACAGTTTAGGATTTTTATTTTATTACCATTTTTATTTCTGGCAATTATAGCCATATGTAATCTTTTTGTAATTTTTAGATTCTGAGAATATTTTGGAGATATGTTTCAAGATGTAATTGAGCCTATTTAAAGGCCCTGAGATGAATGAGAAAAGCATGTCATTATTGATCAAAAAAATCTGTGTTGAGTTTTGCTCTTCATTTTCTCTCCTTTGTGTGATACAATTGAGATCAAATTAGGGTTTGTGATAAATCTTAATCCAATTTTAGAATTAGTGATTAATTCTAAAATTTATCCCCAATTAAAAAAATCCCAAATACAATCTCCCCTAATCCCAATTTCACAAATCTCCTAAATCAAACCCTAACACCCCCCCCCCCCCCTCATCAGCCGCCGCCCCAATCTTCTCCTTCTCCCTTCCTCCTTCGTTTTTCCCAAACCCACCAACTCCCAAAACCGATCTCCACAAAAGAACCCAACTCCAAGTATTCCCGACCCTCCTTCTTCCTCCCGTTATCAAAATCGACACCCCCCAAGGAATCCATCTTCCTCCATCCCCGCTGCATCTCTCCCTCATCCTTCTTCATCTGTTTCCCTTTTCCAAAACCCTAATCAAGACCCAACACTTCCCTCCTTCCCGAACAGCACCCCTGCTGCCTTCTTCCTGAACCCCATCTCCATATAAATCCATCATCACCGTCACACCAATTTCGAAATTCACTTAATCCCATACACCATCAGTCCCAACACCCGAACAGCAGCATCCTCATCTCCTCACCAACTATACAATCCCAAACCGGACATCAACAACCACCTCCTTGCTGCCATTGCTCGTTATCCTTACCGTCATCACTGTCCGGCCTCGCCATCGTCGCCCGCTATCACCGCTGTCGCCCTTCACCCGCTGCTTGTTGCTGTCGCAGTTCTGCTTGGTTGCTGCAGTTGCTGAGTTCTTAGTGGCTGGTCCAAATCCGAGATCTACGCAGGTTTTCTTCACATTCGGTATACTCTTTCCTTTATTAATATTTGTGCTTTACTGCCTTATCATCTAGTATATTATCTGATTTGACTGTCGACCACAAAATATTGAGATTGAGTGATCCACATGCTAGATTAGAGTACGAATTGGTATTGCACTTTTTACTTGCTAACATATAGGAATTTAATTATTGATTGAGGTTGAATTATTAATTGGGATTGTTAGCATTTGATTCAATTCTTGAAAACCCATCGAACCTGTTAACTGTTAAAATATCCAATCTAAATCCGCACTTTCATGTTGGTAAAATTAACCCATTAAGATTCTTGGAAAATTCTCTATTTTAGGGTTGGTTTTACATCATTTTGGTATCAGAGCGAAGGTTCTTATAACCTTAGTTCTTGCATCGTAGGCATCATTTTTGCATTCATTTAGTGTCGTGTAGTCTTTTATTTTATTTTATTTTTTTTATTTTATTTTAGTTTAGTTCAGAATCATTTAAAAAAAAAAAATTAGGACACATACCCCATAGTTTCCACTTTTGGTGAATGCGTCTTCGCAGCACCATCACAGACCCTGAAGAGCCTTTCCTATCCCTTCCCTATCACCCAATTAGGAACCCGAGACTTCCCAGACCTGAAATGGACAATTTTGATATCTCCGCTACCCTAGATGCCATCCAAGCAACTCTTGCCAATATCAATCAGAGGCTTGAGAAAGTTGAGCTAAATCAAACAATTGTTCCTGAGCTTCATGGCCATCGTCAGATCCCTCAAGGAAATGTTCATGACGATCGACGTCAAGAACGTGACCCTGACGAACAATATAAAAAGAACGTTAAGGCTGACGTTCCCCAATTTGAAGGCCACATGGAACCCCAAGCTTACCTTGATTGGGTCCGTGCCATGGACCACTACTTTGTGTGGATCGACATGAGCGAAGCCCTTAAAGTTAAATTTGCCACTATGAAATTAACGGGTAAAGTTCAACAACATTGGACCAATCTTGAACATGCCCGCAGAGGCCGAGGCCTGACACCCATAGCCACTTGGGAGGCCATGAAAGAGAAGCTCACTGAGAGGTATGTACCGTTATCGTTCCACACCCGATTGCTAGATTCGTGGAACCTATTGTATCAAGGAAGTAAATCTACACAAGAATATGTAGATAAATTCGATGACTTCCTTATTCGGTGCAACGCGTTAGGTAAAGAGAGTGAAGAACAAACTCTCTCTAGGTTCAGAGCTGGACTACGAGCTGACCTTAGGAACGAGCTAATCTATAGAAACGTGGACTCAATAGCGGCAGCCTACGCCCTAGTCCTCGACATGGATTCCCTTAAAGCTAGTTCTGATTCTAGGTCCAGCGACTCGAGAGATCATTCCTCTAGAATGACCTCTACTGACCCACCTAGACCTCAGCCCCCCTCTCAGCACCCCAACAAATCTTACCCCAGCAAATCTAATTCAAATTTTAATTCACATAGAGATGAACATAAGGGTAAGAACACCAAAAGAGATTACAGTAAGATTGACCCTCTTACTAAGTGCTATAAATGTAAGGGATACGGTCATGTTGCTGGCAACTGTCCTAGTCCAAGTAGGATTAATATAGTAGAGGGTACCGCAGTCATCGCTGATGAGCCCGACAATGAGTTTACCTATGAACCTAATATAAGTGATGACTTTGATGAAAAAGAGGATGACCCGTCTCTCAATTGTATTCAGCCTATCCAGTCACCTCTATTGAGTATACCCGAGACACCCATTCCTTCCCAAGTCACTTGGCAACCCATAGATTTTACTCATGTATTAGAACATCACAAAGTCACAGAGTCTGCACCCACATTTGCATATAACATTCATGACTTGCATAGAGAAATTTCTAAGGAACTTAATGAGAATAATTTTAACTACAAGTTAATAGCTGATACTAGACGGAAATTTATAACTTTTGATATTGGTGACGAAGTGATGGTTCGGATTCATCCGGAACGGTTTCCTGTTGGACCCGTTAAGAACTTGAACATACGTGCTGCAGGCCCATTTAAGATTCTACATGCAATCAATAATAGTACCTATGTCATTGACCTTCCTGAAGGTTTTGGCATAAGTACAATTTTCAATATTGAGGATCTAGTACTTTATGAAGGCTCAAAATTCAACCCTAGAAATTTTCTTATAGATGAGCCTACCCTGCAGCCTAATGGTGAGATTCCCCCATTACCTCCACTACCAGATACTACTTACCCATCGACAGAAGAGTTAGATAATATTTTAGATGATCAGATAATCTCCACAAGAGATGGTGGTATGCACAAGTATTTGGTGAGGTGGAAAAACAAACCGAAGTCGGATGATACTTGCAGTGATCGTAAGGGGCTCCCGCAACTGGATCCAGATCTTTTGGAGCACCATGGCAGGATCACTGGTTTTGACTCGACTGGGTCGAGCTCTCTCCCACCCGGAGAGAATGATGAGGACATCTTTACAGTTTAGGATTTTTATTTTATTACCATTTTTATTTCTGGCAATTATAGCCATATGTAATCTTTTTGTAATTTTTAAATTCTGAGAATATTTTGGAGATATGTTTCAAGATGTAATTGAGCCTATTTAAAGGCCCTGAGATGAATGAGAAAAGCATGTCATTATTGATCAAAAAAATCTGTGTTGAGTTTTGCTCTTCATTTTCTCTCCTTTGTGTGATACAATTGAGATCAAATTAGGGTTTGTGATAAATCCTAATCCAATTTTAGAATTAGTGATTAATTCTAAAATTTATCCCCAATTAAAAAAATCCCAAATACAATCTCCCCTAATCCCAATTTCACAAATCCCCTAAATCAAACCCTAACACCCCCCCCCCCCCCCTCATCAGCCGCCGCCCCAATCTTCTCCTTCTCCCTTCCTCCTTCGTTTTTCCCAAACCCACCAACTCCCAAAACCGATCTCCACAAAAGAACCCAACTCCAAGTATTCCCGACCCTCCTTCTTCCTCCCGTTATCAAAATCGACACCCCCCAAGGAATCCATCTTCCTCCATCCCCGCTGCATCTCTCCCTCATCCTTCTTCATCTGTTTCCCTTTTCCAAAACCCTAATCAAGACCCAACACTTCCCTCCTTCCCTAACAGCACCCCTGCTGCCTTCTTCCTGAACCCCATCTCCATATAAATCCATCATCACCCTCACACCAATTTCGAAATCCACTTAATCCCATACACCATCAGTCCCAACACCCGAACAGCAGCATCCTCATCTCCTCACCAACTATACAATCCCAAACCGGACATCAACAACCACCTCCTTGCTGCCATTGCTCGTTATCCTTACCGTCATCACTGTCCGGCCTCGCCATCGTCGCCCGCTATCACCGCTGTCGCCCTTCACCCGCTGCTTGTTGCTGTCGCAGTTCTGCTTGGTTGCTGCAGTTGCTGAGTTCTTAGTGGCTGGTCCAAATCCGAGATCTACGCAGGTTTTCTTCACATTCGGTATACTCTTTCCTTTATTAATATTTGTGCTTTACTGCCTTATCATCTAGTATATTATCTGATTTGACTGTCGACCACAAAATATTGAGATTGAGTGATCCACATGCTAGATTAGAGTACGAATTGGTATTGCACTTTTTACTTGCTAACATATAGGAATTTAATTATTGATTGAGGTTGAATTATTAATTGGGATTGTTAGCATTTGATTCAATTCTTGAAAACCCATCGAACCTGTTAACTGTTAAAATATCCAATCTAAATCCGCACTTTCATGTTGGTAAAATTAACCCATTAAGATTCTTGGAAAATTCTCTATTTTAGGGTTGGTTTTACATCAGGAGGATTTTTTTTTTTTTTTTTTGAAATAAAGATGGCTATTGCCACCGATTTCATTAACGATAGATTAATGAAAACAAAGAGTACAGATCATTACATCCAAAACACCGTCGTTCTAATACAATGGTAGATCTAAGCAACCAAAAGAAAATTACATCAAAAAGACAACCAAAAGCAGTTACATCTCTGAATACATGAAGACCACCCTACATATCCAATTGCGTTGCTTTTAAATTCCCACCAAAAGCTCAGGTCCACCGATATAAGGTTCATCTCCAGCTACTGTGCTCCATCCAACCTCGGCTTCTTCCAAGACCCTGCTAGACCTGTCCAAGATTCTGTAAGAGCTAGCGTTTTATGAATTAACATATGATAAGAGCATCTATCATTACGAAAGTAATAATCATTCCTGTCAAGCCACAGACTCCACACAATGGCCCCAACCGTACTGTCCCACAAAACCCTATGTTCTATTCTAATGTGTCTAGTTCTCCAAACCCCCCACAAATCATCGACGCAACTCGGAACTGCAGTAGTATGAAAGGCCAGACCCATGATCTCCCAAGTCAACCTAGCTCTAGGGCAAACGAGAAAAATGGGAGTGGTGTCTTCCTCTCCATTGTGACAGCGTTGACACGTAGCGTCTGGCAGAATATTTCTTTTCTTAAGATTAGATTTGGATAGGATGCCATTATTGAGGACTAGCCAGAGGAAAGCCTTAACTTTGGGGGGCGCTTTAGTCTTCCATATAGTGTTCGCAAGTGAGTTCCTTATTCCACCATCATTGAGGAAACCGTACACGGATGAAACAGTGAAAGTTTTGCTTTGACCTAGGTTCCATTCTCTAACATCCTCCTGTGGCCTCTGTTGTGTGTCTTCTTCCAGGAGCATCGCATTAAGCCTCATTAGTTGCACCATGAGGATATTTTTGTATGATTAACTATATAATTTGGAGGGGAATGAAATGAACTATTCTTGTGGGGGTTGGGGTGATGGAAAATGAAGTTGTTGTGAGTAGGAGACAAACAGAAATAATTATAGATTTGGAAGAAGAAATTCGAAAAAAAATATTCAGCAGAAACATATTATGTGCACTATGTTCTTTACCTCAGTTACAAAGTACAAACAAATGAAATTTACCCTGCATGTGATGGTGTGAATGTTATCTTAACATATTTAGAAGGGAGGTTAATGAGAGTGGTTGAAAAAATATAGTTTGGGTTCCACATTGCTGTCTAAAATTTGTGGATGGTATAATAATCATATTTCTTTCCAAATTTTTATTTTCCCCTTCTTTCTGATTTTTTTTTCTTTCTTTTTTGAACAATGCCGGACACAATTTCTGCATACTGCATTTACACTCTCACAATAATCTCATGATTAAAAAAAAAAATGTAAGTGGAGTTTGAACCCCAGCTTTACTTTAGAAGTGTAGATCTTTTGTTTTTTTTTTAGTCCTATGCCCCTTCATATCACGTAGAAAAAAGGTTGGTGAGCCGCTTACTTTAGAACTGTAGATCTTTTGTTTTTTGTGGGTGAAAGCACGAATTTTGAAGCTAGGATTTCAGAGTGAAGAGAGAGATAAGTGAAGAAAAGAACGAGACAGCGAGTTTGAGTTTATAAAAATTATCAATCGACACTCGCTGTATGAGACATCGAGTGTGGTACAAACACACTCGCTATCTCAAACAGCAAGTCTAAATCGAATTTTTTTCGAGTTTTTCTTAAAGTTAGATTCACTATCTCAGATAGCAAAAGGTATTTTCATCAAGCCCGCTATCTTAGATATCGAGTGGGTCATTTTGGTAAATACTTTCGCAAGTGGGTCAGTTTGGTAAATACTTTCGAAAAGTGGGTCAGTTTGGTCAACAATTCTAAATGACCATCTAAAATGACTCCAAGGAATAGGAGGAGTATTATAATGTTTACTAAAAAGAAAATAATGAAACAAATTTGTAGAGCTAAGCAAAGTTCAGGTTGTACCGGTCTTAAGGGCTGACCCAAAGAAAGAAGAGAGCAACAAGTTACTCCAAACACGTACCCTCGGTAAGCAACTAAGAAAAAAAACCCCAACATTCTCTGGGGTACGTAGTCAAATGCCATCCATATATACAAGACCATCAGCAGGTTAGTTCTAATTCAGGGTTAATTGGTATAAACTCAATCTCCGTATCATTGTAGCCGTGCTCTCAAAGTGTGTCCCTCATATGATTCTGTGTACTAGCTGAAGAAAAAATAATCCCAATAACTTCTACTATCTTTACTATTCTAATTGAAGCTTTTTAAAGCTCATCTCCCATTCTATAGTAAGAAGTTAATCAGCACAACTAATATGCATGAATTGTTTGTTCTTCTTATAATTTTTTTTAAAAAAATCATGGTCTCACAAATAATATGTGCTTATAAGCAAGCAAGTATATATACATCGATTTCTAATTACCAACAATGCCAATTATGAATGTAGATGCTTGATGTAATGGCACATGCATCCTACTTAGCCAACGTCACCAGCAGTGCCCTCTCCATGGTTGCCGCAATGCAGCGCTTTGGCAACGACACGTCCAAGTGGGGCCCACCCTTAACAGAGAGAGATGGTTACTGGGGAAGTTGTGGGCCTCAAGGCAAGGAGTGTCCGGAGCTTGGGACCTCAGTTGGGGTACCCTCAGGTCTGGTGCCAAATGCTACAGTTTGCAAAAATGGCTGCAAGTTTTGTTCCATTCAGGCTGCGGTGGATGCGTATCCGAAAAACGGTCCGGGTTGGTATGTGATCCACATAAAGGCAGGACTTTATCATGAGATAGTGAGGGTGGGCTTTGAAAAGAAGAATGTGGTGTTCATTGGGGATGGTATGAACAAAACTATCATTACCGGGGATTTACATGTTGGTGCGGAGGGTATGACTACATATGATTCAGCTACTGTAGGTAATATATATGATCTATTTCTAGCTATATTCTTCTTCTTTTTATTAAACTTTGAAAAATTGAAGATGTTAAGTTGGCATGACAATGGGCCGGGCCTACCCGAGGCCCCAAAATCCAGTCTTACCAAATGATAGGATAAAATTTTGAGAATTTAGTAGTAAGGTCGGGTTGGCCTTTTTGCATGAGCCTGAAGTTTCGAATTTTTTTCCAAACTGTCCCACTTTTTGAAAGTTTTTCCCAAACCGCCCTTTATTTTTTCTTTAATTTCCAAACCATCTCACTCGGTCTTTGAAAAACCGAGTGTAGTTATAATACATACGGTCTTTCAAAAACCGAGTCTTGCACTTTGAAAAATCGAAGAGCAAGACTCGGTCTTTGAAAAACCGCGCGTATTATAACTACACTCGGTCTTTGAAAGACCGAGTATGCCATTTTGATAAATACTTTCGAAAGTGGGTCAGTTTTGTAAATACTTTCAAAAAATGGGTCATTTTGGTAATAAGTTCTAAAAGATTGCTCAACGTTTGATTGCGCGGAATCTGTGTTCCAGCTATATTGCTGTATTATTCAAGTATGGGCAGTAAACGCTGTGGGAGTTCGAAGCTAGGTTTTGGATGATTTATAGGTTAAAATCCAAAAATGACCAAACCTTAATAGATCAAAATATTTGTGAATGTTCTTGTAGATGTGTAATAGAACGGATCAAATGCGAAATTGGAAAACTAAATAGAAATAAACAATAGGGTATATAAGAGTAAGGTAGGGAAATAATGGGAATATTGTCTTCAATTTAACAAAATAAATTAGAAAAAATAGCAACAAACCTCTCATAAGATTCTAAAGATGGCTTTGCATCCCATGCGACCTCCTGCATTGTCTTCCCATTGATATCTTCAAGAGGCATAAGCTTACTAGCTTGCATTGATAGCTTCTCAATTCCAACAGAGGCCAATCCCTTCATAATCTCCATCACATCGGAACCCATTTCTGCTGGCACGACAACAGGGCTTGATGCTTGCATCACCAAATTTCCACTGTTCTTAGAACCTGTGAATAGTGATGGACTCATAGATCTCAGAAACCCCCCATCTTTAGTTTGAAGAAAGGAACCCAAGTTTTCGCCAAGTGGAGGTAACTCCATTGGCGGCTCTTCTTCTTCAGGAATATGAATAGGACTACCAAATCCACCATTAACCTCAGGTGGCGAAGAACTCTCAAACAACTTCTCATCTAAACCCATTTCCCGCATAAATTTCTCCGTTTCTTCATCCTCGAGCATCTGAGCCCTTGACTTACAATTCATCGGAAGTGACTCATTCTCATCAGAACAAAGAATGGAAGGGAGATCGAAATTCTCAACCATTTCTTCCTCTTCAATTTCTGGAACAAAGATACCATCATTAACAATCAAAGAGTCCTTCTCGAACTCCTGCCATAGCTGAACTTGTTACCAAAATGATCCCTTTTTTTGAAAGTATTTACAATTCTGACCCACTTTCGAAAGTATTTACCAAAATGACATGCTCGGTCTTTGAAAGACCGAGTGTAGTTATAATACGCGCGGTCTTTCAAAGACCGAGTCTTGATCTTCGATTTTTCAAAGTGCAAGACTCGGTCTTTGAAAGACGCGTGTATTATAACTACACTCGGTCTTTCAAAGACCGGGTAGGATGGTTTGGGAATTTTAAAAAAAAGTAGGATAATTTGGGAAAAACTTTCAAAAAGTGGGACAGTTTGGGAAAAAATTCGAAGTATTCTGGCCGGAGCGTTTTGGCATAGAACTTTCGTTTCATTGTTTGTTTTTGTTTTTCGTCTTCTTTGACCTAAGAAAGACCTTTTTTTTTGGAATTTATTTTAGTATTCTCTCTTTTATGAACAAACAGGTGTGATTGGCGATGGATTTATGGCGAGTAACCTAACCATTCAAAACACAGCCGGTCCGGATGTCCATCAAGCAGTCGCATTTAGGTCTGACAGCGACCACTCCATCATTGAATCCGTCGAGTTCATCGGCCACCAGGACACGCTCTACGCCCACGCTCTCCGCCAGCTCTACAAAAACTGCAGAATCTCTGGCACTGTCGACTTCATCTTTGGTGATGCGGCTGCTTTCTTCCAAGATTGCCACATGCAAGTTGTCCATCGTCAACTCCACCCAGAAGGAAGTGAGGTCAATGTTGTAACTGCCCAGGGCCGAATCGACCCAGCTCAGTCAACCGGGTTCGTTTTTTATAATTGTGTCATTGATGGTAGTCCCCAGTATATGGTCTATCACAATAAAAGCCCAGCAAATCATCGGAATTTTTTGGGTAGGCCTTGGAAGGAGTATTCAAGGGCTGTGTTTATTGATTGTTATTTAGATGGAATTATAAACCCTAATGGGTGGTTGGAGTGGGTCGGAGATTTTGCACTGAAGACCTTGTTTTATGGAGAATTTGGCAGCAAAGGCCCAGGTGCGAATGTGACCGGAAGAGTTAGCTGGAGCAATCAAATACCGGAGGCATACGTGCCGGTGTATTCAGTTGAAAATTTTATCCAGTTAAAAAGAGAGGCGGAGTATCAGGCCGTATAATGTCAAACGTATCACTACGCAGACTGTATAATTTGGGAAGAGAGATTGACAGAACTGAAAGTTTTTTTCCGTAAATTTTTTACATATAGCTAGTCGGCAATAAATGATATGCATATGCAAATTATTTACTCTTGTAATTAAGCTCTATTTTGCACTGTGTATATCATTAAAATTTATGCTCTTTTGCCTGAACAATAACACATTATCGATGAGCTTTCTCGTGTTATATAATAGAAGAGAGATATATAACAAATTCAGAGTATGATATCAACCACCCAAATCATTTTGTTCCCCTTGAAAACCTGTTCTAAATTTTAGTAACAAGTTTCATTAATTATCATCATCTCGATACTATTTCCTTTTCCAAATTTTGTTGGTCACTACAGAATCAATCCTCAACCTAATTGAATAGAATTCCGAACTGTATACACATCTTGATGCTCCAACGATATCTGAGTACTCAGTCCTGGCCCAGGGAAAAGCCCAACCAGGGTCGGTCCTGACAATTTGAAGGCCCAGGACGAACAAAGATTATGAGGCCCTTCTTTTAGTAATTGAAATACAATAATATATAAAAAAATAATTTACATTAATATAGAAATTTGACGATTTTGCACAAATTTGTGTTATTTTTCATTTATCAGTTGCAAACGGGGCCGTCTTTTGTAGATGCCAAAAAAGCTAGTTGCAATTGTTTTGATTCTCTAAAAACAACTATTGCATTGCAACCATAGTTTTAAATCATTAGCAACAGATATATAATTATCTTATGCCTGTATACTATGTTTGTTTTTTCTTTCTTCATTCTTATGCCCCTTGATTCTTCCTTCTTATGTCTGATTGCCTCGTTTGCCTAATGCTTGTTTGTTTGGTTGACTTAATAATAGTCATCAATTAAGATCCTATATCAAAGCCTCAAGGAAACTAAATAAAGATCTTAACTAATTCCCATATTCAAAGGGATTACAAATCATTTAAATATAAAGAAAGAATATACCAGTTACTAAGATTAAGCTAATAACATCTTAACAAAAGGAATCACAAGAATCAATTTTCAAAGAATTATATAATAAAAATGTAACGTCTCGATTTCTATACACTGGTAAACCGTGACATAAGCCAGAATCTTTTCCTTCAATTAGCCACAATACACAGAAAAACAGAAAAATTTTAAAACTTTTTATTCAACACAAATGTATTATAAGTCCGAATGTTATAAAATTGTAATACATTACATCAGTGTTACAATAATGCCATACAAGCCCAAGTGTTATAAACTTTCAATAAAAATTACATCAGAGTACAATGAATAATATATAACACTTGGTACTTTCACTTGGATGCTTCTCAACATAAATAAATTTATAATTGAAACAATGATAACCAACATATATTACAATTGAAACAAAATCAACACTTTGCTTCTCTTTCCTTGAGTTCTCCTGAATCCTGTACCTGTAATTTTGCAATCTAATACCTATTGAAGTGGGAACGTCAGTACATATACTGACGCTTTAAGGCTGATGACTAGCAGCGATTCTCAACTTTAAACAAACAGATTGATGAAAAGAGAAATGTGTATATATATATAATTGATATGTTAGTGTATGCTATGACTTAGAATCTAATGTAGGATTAACCAGTGCAATGAGGCATTTATTCTAAGGCAAGCAAGTCTCCGGAATAGTATGCAGCCCATACCACATACGCCCATAACAAGCCCTTTCTTTATATATAGGGATTTTGAAACCGCGCCATGAATTCTACTCTTATACTCAACCTGTTTCTAAAGATACAGCGTGACTGATGAGGTTGCTCTGAAACGGTCTAATCCTGCCATTCGCAGTCATATAGTGGTGTATCTGTTTGCCACTATTGCCCAACGTACCGAACCTCACTCAAAAATCTAATGAACCCTAGGAGTTTACTACAACACAGGTTAGCTCGAAGCATCCCCTGTGGCCCCCCTAGCTTATAGACCGTAGTATATGGCTTGTTCGCCTTTCCTGATATAGAACATGACGGAGTTCCGGGGATCCATCCCCTAGCTTCGACAGGAAACTTTCCGCCCTTATCATGGCACTTCTGAAATTAACAGACGAGATACGGATCCTTTGCTCCCAACTCGTGAGAAGACACAGACCGTATTCCTTTGACAGGAAGGGTATAACCAATAACACCACTTAGTGTTGGCTTATAGAACGGGTCGGATCATAAGGTATCACCCTTAATACCAACTATTTTCCTTCAGAGAAATGATAATAAATACAAGTAGTAACAGCCATAAGTTACTACCCTAATGATGTCACTAACAATAAACAATCCGAGGGATGACAACAGTAGAAACACAACATGTTAGGTCTTAAGTTAGACTTTGCAAGATAACTCTACTAGGTGCTCAACCTAGACTTACCAGAATCCCTAAGAATCATGTTCATAGTCTATCGATCCAAGACCATGGCAATACGAATGTATTCGCATGCTACTACCCAGAACCTGGATTCCGTCTACACTTCCGGCCCACAATTAACCTACACCGGTTAAGATCTGACAGTGCACGAAGGGTGACTTGTTCACAAGCCACGAGGAGTAAAATAAATACACATCTTGATGGTCGATGGCTCCCAGGACAATTATATCACCCTAGACGAGCACAATAACTGCGTACTAGCTAATAAGCTACATACAAGCAAAACAACTTACATACGAGCCGACTAGCTACGTATGAGCCAAACAAATTACATACGAGCCAACTGGCTATGTATGCGATAAATGAATCATTTTGAAGCAACCATAAAAGTCTTCTAACAACCTAGAAGCAAAATAACATGATACTAGCAAAACTTGATCTTTTATTCATAAAAGCAACATAAAAGTCTTCTAACACTCTAGAAGAAATTAAACCTGCTACTTATCGGAATTCAACAAAATTAGACTTTTCAGAAAGGTGAGAACATCCAGTACAACTTTCTAGTTGACAACCTTCTCAGATTCAGTTAATAAGAGATAGAAAAACCTCGAACAACCTAAACATCGAGCTTCAGCCCAAAAGGCCAGCTGCTGAGACTTTGTAAAAGTCATAACTCATACTCCACTTATCGGAATCTAACCAAATAGGACATTTTGAAAATGGGAGAACATCTACTACAACTCTCTAGTTGACCACTTTTTCAGATTCCTTATGGAATTCAAATCTCTGCTCTTTGAACACAATTTAAGAACAACAAAAGATACCAAAAAGGCTGAAACTTGTAAGGTCATAGCCAGTGCTATACTTGTCGGAATTCAACAAAATTGGACTTTTTGGAAAGCTAAGAACATATACTACAACTTCCTAGTTAACAACTTTTACAGATTTATTATGGAATTCAAATTCCTGCTCTTTGAACAAAATTCAAGAACAACAAATGACAGCACAAAGCTGAAACTTGTAAAGCTCACAACTTTTGCTATACTTGTCGGAATCTAACAAAATTGAACATTTTGAAAAGCTCGGAACATCTACTACAACTTTCTATTTAACAACTTTCTCAGGTTCTTTATGGAACTCAAAATTCGGCTCTTTAAATAAAATACAAAGAGCAACAAAGACAGCCAAAAGCTGAAACTTCTAAAGCTCGTAACTTTTGTTATACTTGTCGGAATCTAACAAAATTGGACTTTCTGGAAAGCTAATAAAATCTACTACAACTTCTTAGTTAACAACTTTCTCAGATTCCGAATGGAACTCAAAATCCAGCTCTTTGAACATAATACAAAGAACAACAAAAGACAGCAAAAAGCTGAAACTTCTAAAGCCCATAACTTTTGCTATACTTATCGAAATCTAACAAAATTGGGCATTTTGGAAAGGTGAGAACATATACTAAAACTTTCTAGTTGACCAATTTTTCAGATTCCTTATAGATCTCAAAATCCAGCTCTTTGAACACAATTCAAGAACAACAAAAAGGACAGCAAAAGCTGAAACTTGTAAAGCTCAAAACTTTTGTTATACTTATCGGAATCTATCAAAATTGGACTTTTTGGGAAGGTGGGAACACCTACTACAACTTTCTAGTTAACAAGTTTCTCAGATTCCGTATAGCACTCAGAATCCAGCTCCTTAAACATAAGTAAAAATTAACAAAACAACAAACTTTGATACCAAAAGCTGAAACTTGTAAAGCTCACAAATTTTGCCATACTTATCGAAATCTAACAAAATTGGACATTTTGGAAAGGATAGAACGTCTACTACAACTTTCCAGTTGAACACTTTTTCAGATTCGTTATGAATTTCAAAATCCAACCCCTTGAATACAAGTCAAATCAACCAAAACAATAGTTTCTTTTTATGCTCGCTGTTTTGGAGAAACGATTTGTTTAGCCTAGTAAATTAACCCAGAAATATCTACAAGAATTAGAGCATGGTAAGAACATGTAAGATACCTCCCATATTAATTTGGAGTCAAAATTCTAACTTTAGTACAAGTAATTAATTCCTAATCATCAAAACTACATACTAGTTTAAGATTGGGTCTTTAGGGTTCTTATTACGTTCTACCACTTCAATCTCTTATATGTCATTTATTCTAGTCCATAATCATCATATGCACATGATTTAGTCCAAGTTGTTCACACAATAACATATAACAATAGTAAACAAAAATTAACAAGCATGAGGTGAGAAACTCTCACCCAAATCGGTTGGAAGAACTGGTTAGCTTTCTTCTCCTTCCTTGTTCTTGCTCCTCTTCTTAAGAACACCTATGAAAGAAACCCACTCTTTTCTTTTGATTTTTGATCTCTCTTTCTTTTCTTTTCTTCTCAATTTTTTTCTAAATAAAAACAAGTAGAAGAAGAGAAAGAAATTTGAAGAGAGAGAGATGAGAAGGAGATGGAGAAACAAAAATGAAAAGAGGGCTTCTAGCCCTATGGTAATGGCATGCCTTGGTCTTTTATAGGAGAGGGAGAGAGAGCTTTGTGGTTGAGAAGAGAGACAAGTGTTTCTCTCATTTGTGGCTCAACAATTTTGGATTTCATTTGCAAATTTAAATTGCAATCAACACCTACATCAATCCCTACCCTCCATTTGATCATGATGGATCAAAATAAAAGGTATTTTTCCAAAATCACATACTACATGATTTCGTACAAACGTACGAAATCGGTATAATATATATACGTGCATACATTTATATGTACAGATAATTTTTATTAGTTAAAACGAATAATCTCTACCAAAAATATTTTAATTCAGAAATAATAATAATAATAATAATAATAATAATTTTATTACCGGCTCGGAAGATTTCAGTACCAATTTGATACAATACAGATGTATACAGACTGGTATATATATATATATATATATATATATATATATATATATATATAATGTTTATTAGTAAAACCGGGTTCTATCCACCAAAATATTTCAATTCTGAAAATAAAAATAAAATAATAATAAAATAATAATTTTTAATATCAGCTCGAGATTTTACAAACATTTTCTCAAAAACGTATTTTGCAGGTTTTTGTACAAATGCACAAAACCGATACAATACATATATATACTTGTATATATATAGAGAGAACATTTTATTAGTAAAACTAAGTAATTTCCATAAAAAATATTTTAATTTTAAAAATAATTATAAGACAAATATAATATCCAACCGGGATATTACAAAAATATTAAATACTAACTCTCAATTTGAGGATGTGTTAGAATATAAATACCAAACTCTCAATTTTTATCACAACTTTAGACTTTCCTCTACTGGAGAATGAGAATCTTTCACATTCTTAAAGTATATCAGTACAGTTTTATTGAATATATGAGCTGGAGTCAAAATACTTCAACCAACAACTAAAACTTGACTAGATGAGCTAAACAACAAACACTAGGCTCTAACAAAAATTTCAATAGTTGTTAATAACTAGCAGCAAACTTCACAATTGAAAAACTTAACAAAGGAATATCAACCAAATATTTGTCAAAAGCTTGGAAGAAAAAGAACGGGAAAAAAAAAATCTTCCTAGATTTGACGGTGAAATCTAAAGGCAAGTAAAAAATGCTAGTAAGTACATACCAGATTACACTTTCAACTTCAAGCCAAGATCCAACCGTAAGCCAAGATCCTATATATGTTTTATGCATTTTCTATGTGAGTAAACTCTCTCACTGTATACTGTGTTTGGATAGTTGAGACTCATGGAGTCTCTATGCATTTATTTTTTTATAACTAAAACTACTTTTTTTTTTTTTGAAAAGTTATAAAAAAATGGGCCCCAAATTTTTAAATTTGGAGCTTGGACAGTTGAGACTCTTGGAGTCTTTATGCAAATTTTTTTATAACTTAAACTAATTTTTTTATTTTAAAAATTATTTTAAAATGGGCCCCAAATTTTGGGGGCCCAGGGCGGTCGCCCTCTAGGCAAGCCTGCCCCAGGGCCGGGCCTGAGCTCAACAAGCCACTGGGATTGGGCAACCCCCTTTCATGGGACAACAAAATTTTTCAAAAAAATCAATATATATATTTATATAGTAAAATAAAATTTATTAAGGGCCTATGTATAAAGTTTATTTTTTTTTTTTACTCTCATCTCTCTCTTTCTCTTCCTCTTCCAGTTCCAATCCTCCCTTTCTCTTTCTCCCATCCCCGATCCGAAACCTGAATTCCTCCACCGCTCCTCCACTCCTCCACTGCTCCTCCGATCGTAGCTCCTTCTCCACCGAGGCTTCGATGGGCGACAGCTCATCCTTTCCATCAAAACCCTAAACCTAACCCTAAACCTAATTGAAACCCTAAGTCCCTAATCTCCATCGGTCCTTCCTCTCCAGTCTCCATCAAAATGTATTATATCTACTCTTCTTCTCTTTGTCTTCTTCTTCCAGTTTAATGTGATTAATTGTGAATTTTGATTTACTGTGAATGTGATTTACTGTGAAACTATGCAAGCTTTATATATTGTGAGCATTATAAATAATTTACTGTGAATTACTGTGAATTATGAAAGCTTTAAATATTGTGAACTACATAGTTATTGTGAGTCTGTGAATTATGTAGTTCTTTCAATTTAAAACATTTTTAGTTCATGTATGCATTCTTAGTTCGATCATACATTAATAGAAGAAATGGTATTTATTTTGCAGTTAATTCTTATGATATACATAGTGAGTAAATTAGCACTTCTCCAATTATGGAACTTGACAGAAAAACAATTTTGAATAGCATGTTAAATAATACTGTGTAGTCATCAGTTTCACTTGCATTACCAATTTACCATTCAATAAGTATTATTTAAAATACATTTCTATCTAAAACCAAGTCATTGCCAAATAATTATAATTCTACAGAGAAGCAATTGTAACGCCTTTTCTTTGTCATGCTAAGTTAGGATGGTTGGTCAGCTGGGCCATTCTTTTACAGGTCAGCTTTGATAAATTTTGTAACTACCAAATTAATAGATACCAATTAATACACACAACACTGAAATACAATCAGTAAGCTATACTTGAAGATGGAATTAATTTTTCGCCAAACTAAAGTATTGTATATCAAAACTTGTTGTACTTTTGAATGAAAACTTTGTTCCCCAAAGGAAGCCATTAGAGATGCAAGCTCTGCTTCTTTGTCTACTAAGGACTGATGAAGTCGGGCCTTTGAATTGTTGGCTTCATCCAGCTTCCTTTTATAAACTTGCAAGCACTCTCTCGATCTCTAATAACATGCGACTTTTGTCTGTTTCGCTCTCTCCAATCTCTGCCCAACATTGTTGTTTTCATGCAGTAAGAAATAATTAGTCTGATTTTTATACAAGTCAAGAAGACATGAAATTCAAGCTACACGTTAAATGAATTGCTTTCAATAGGGTGAAAAGCAAGAACTTGTTATGACATGATAATAACGATTTAAGTAAACCCCATCAAAACATGATGAAGAATTTAAAATGCAATCCAATAAATATAGGAAAGGCAGGGGAACTGAGGTTGAGATATTACAAATTCTTTATCAATACATTTTATATACTAATAGATAAATGAATAAATGATGGGCATCTTCTTCAGTTCTTTGACAAATACCCTTGAATGAATATCATGTGTTAGGCACTCTGACAAGGTACTGTAAAAAAGAATGTATGTGTTAACAAAAAAAAAAAAAAAAAAAAAACCAATTAAAGGAAGAAACATAAATTTAAAAAAAAGAACATAACTTTTTTAATGTAAGGAAAAAAAGTTCAAACAAAAAAATCAGAATACAAGAAAATTTAAACATAAAAAATTCCTTAGAGCAGAGTAGCTAATGAAAGCAACTACTATTTTATTTAGGGATATTACTTATTTTACTGCACCATTCAAGTTTTTCAAAATGACAAGAACCGAGTGAGGTTTAATTCTTATTGTGATATCCTATTTTAGAATGATTTGTCTGTATACTTGTGTTGACCTATATAGGAGGACATCTTCATAGCAAAAATGGATATCTTTAATTAATATGCATTGATTTCCACAAAACTTGTGCTTCAACTTAAACTTAGTTCTTTGAATTGTCATTTATGAAGGGATCGGGGCCTCCACAAGTTGGCGTTCATGGATGATATTTTACATCAGGGAACCAAAGTAAGTATTATGTTCGAGACCAAGTATTTATTAATCAATTACTGTTTTTATTGCTTAAGTTTACCATTATATACTTCTTCTTTTTCACTAACAAGTTCCTTTTATTGATAGAAACTACTTAATGGGTATATAAAAGATTCTGGAATATACTGTCATTGCTGTAACAGTGTGGTAAGTAGATTTAGTTTTTGGGTTCGATGATTGCTTCAAATTATGCTTTTAGATTTAGTTTTTGGGTTCTATAACTTTGTTGAAGCTTATAAAATTTTCAGTTCCTAGATTGAGCTTTATTTTAAATCAGAAAATATTTTTTTGCATAAATTGCTTTCCATGGCTTAGTGTATATTTGGTGCTTTGTGTAAATTTATTTTATTTGCTTTTACTTTTACTTTTACTTTTACTTTTACTTTTTGTTGTTAGTATTAAATTTTTTTTACTAAGGGGCAACAAAAACATGAGTTTGGCTAGGGCAACTCGGATCTCCAGGCTGGCCTGTGAGTACTCCATGGCACCCTTCCCATGACATTGGTACCTGGACCTGTGCTCTGCAATTCACCATATATAAAACTGGGTGTCCATCCCCAATACATTGGCACCCGGACCTGTGCTCGCAATTCACCATAAGACTGGGTGTTCAATGCAAAATATCTAGTCCATGGCATCCAACCTTCAGGCCTAATGATTTCGTCTTTTAAAAATATCAATGTACACTGCAGGTAGTCTTGATGTATTTAAGGTCCTAAGGTCCCAGACAAAAAAAAAATTGCGCCCTTTATACCTGTATTTTTTATATATTGATAAAACATGATAGTAGGGGGGGCACAAAACCAATTTCCCCAAATAAAAATGAAATTATTAAAGCATAGAAGTATAAAACAACAAAACCTGGATGGTGAATGTAAAAACTTGCACTTCGAAAATTCTCAACCGAAAACTCTGCATTCATATCAATTAACAATTTCACAATAATTATTGACTTTCTTTTTTATAGAAAAATTAATCTTTTGATTTATGAAAGATAAGTTTTCTTATGAAAGCCTTTGCATTTATTTGATTATTAGAAACAATAAATGATTCTATTAATCGAATAATTGTAAAGTTGTCTTCTTTCTTGTAAGAACTCATTTTTATTTATGGATTTTGTATTATTACTAGATTTGCTCGTGGTTTTCGAAACGATACAACATATGAAAGTCTTGTAAACAGTAAAACAATAATTATGTAGCTCAAGTTTGAATAGTAAAACAATAATTAGTTATAAATAAAAGTCCATGTTTCCATTAGTATATGTTGAAAAATAATTATAAATGGGGTTCAAAATCCAACATCTTAGAACTTCGAGTGTGGAAAATGATGAAATTTAATTATTGATGAGATATTTGCTATTTTCAATATAACATGTGCAATAAAAAAATACATAAAAATATGAAAATTTACAAATATGAAATCTGAAAATATAAATTTGTGAGTAAATAGAGAGAGAATGAGAGAGAGAGAGAGAGAGATAAATAAATAAAGAAATAAATAAATAAAGGAGTTGTTTGGGGGGATTTGAATTTGAGTTTTGGGGGGGAATCTTTTGGACGGAAAAATATGTTTTATAAGGTTAAATTTGGACCATTGATTTCAACCATATTGAATGAGCCACTTGATAGCTTTCTTTGTGTTTTATTATATAGATTTATGAGGATCATTGTCTAAATAAAAAGAGCATCTTTTTGTAAAAGACTTTATCTTTTATTTGAATATTATTATTAATGAGAAGTTTTGTTTGAACCGAACAATTGATAAAGTTAGAATTTTTATAGAGCAAGATGCTATTTTTATTCACACAAAATATTTTTTTTACTTTTAACAAAAATTAAAGAAGCTTAATTAATTATTTTTAAGAAGTTATATGATACAGATATTTTTATATCATGAGAATGAATGAGTGTTCATTCGTGCATATAAATATATATCAAATGAAATAAACCGAATGCAAAATCAAAATTAATTGTTTGTAGTTTGGTATGATGTGTATATATTTACACAACTTATTCTAATTAATCAAATGAATAAATAAGGAACTAAAAATGAAGTATAAAACACGTGGAGCCTATGTTCCTGCCTCATCTTCAACCTCTCGCCCATTCCATATAAACCCATCAACACATAGATATTCAAATTTCATTCAACCCAAAAGAAAATTTCTTTTCATTAATTTCAAATTGATTTACATATGTTCTTGAGTAATAAATGAAATTAAAATGAAAACAAAGAATAAAGGAGAAGAAAGAGAGGCTACCGGCCAAAGGAGGGGGGGCCCGGAGCTGGTGGTCGATGCCGGTAATGCAGGACAACAATGCCAGCGAAAGCGGTAGAGACAACAAGTAATGACGGCAACAATGTTGCAGAAGGGGTTGTCGGGCTTGGGTTTGAACAGAGGTGGTCAGGATTTGATTGGATTGGAATGGAGCTGTCGGGTGTGGATGGCATTGGAGTGGAGCTGAGGTGGCAATGGAGGTGATGGATTGTTGTCAGTGGTGGAGGAGATGGATTTTAGAGGGCTGCACCGGATAGGGTTATGTTAGAGATTTTGATGATGATAATTAGAGAAAAGAAACAGAAGAGTTAACGAACTTTTAGAATTCCTAAGTTTTGATTTTAATTGGTTAGAATAACGAATTTTGTGGTAATGAAATTTGTGATTTTTGTTCCCCTGTAAGCCCTGAATTTTGTGATTTTTGTGCCCCTCTAAACCAAACTTTAATCTTAGGCCCTGAGCTATCGCCCTGCCCACCCTGGGCCAGGGCCGGCCCTACTACACTGCTCTTGAATGCTCTTTCCTAGGCCTTCCCTAATAGACTTTGTGAACATGCTTCTTTCGATAGTAATTCATGTACCGGCACTCCCGTTAATCTTACAATTATTGAACACAAACCTAGTTGCTTTGGCTGGGTCAGTTCAACCATCGACCGTTAGGGTATCCGATTCACCCATGGCAAAGTTGACCTGGCGAGGGACAAATGAAGATGAGAGAATTTTCAAAGACTACGACCGAGTTACCAAAGATGAAATCAACGATGCCAGAGATGCAACAAGATTTATAGTACTAGCAAAGGGAGTGAGCGTAGACCGTGTCTTGGTGGCCAATGAATTCAACGACTCTAGAATGGAGTGGTCGCTATCGGAGATGAATGCAATGGCCTGGTAGGAATCTGAACCTGCTGTGTTTTTGAAGGTTATGTAACTCGCAATGAACCCATCAACACTCACACCTGTGGAGAAGAAGAAAAAAATGTTCATACATACCAGACAATATTTGACGCACACACTGCATGCATGTTAATTTTTAACAAATAAATAATGGAACAGGTCATATGAACTAAAATAAAATCTCTGACTATGATTTATTAAGCAAGGGATCAAATCTCAACATATTATGAGATTTATTGCCCCACTCGAGTTGGAACATTTGCCTATTCGATTTCTATTATTACCGATGAATGGCAATGAATGTAGGCATAGAAACTCACCTACAGTAGCAGTGTTGTAAGTAGACATGCCCACCATATCTGCAGTTGAATCCCCAGTAATCACACTGTCATCCACACCATCCCCTAAAAAGTAAAAACACCAAATACGTCTGCACCCTCACAGTTTCCACATAAACCCCTTTCTTGATATAAATCACAAACCAGTCCCGAGAATAAGCCGAAGCTGCATCAATAGCCTTCTGAACCATCACATACTTGCAACCCATCTTACATTACAACATCCGGTAACAAACCTGTCAGTACTCCGATTCCAGTCTGCAGGCAGTTACTAACCCCACCATTGCCCCAGTAATCGACCCTCTCCGTAGGGATGCTTTCAGATCGGATACGGATCAGATATTGGCTATACCAACATCTGTATCCGCATTCCAAAAATAAATTCGGATACAGATACAAATATGACTCTGGAAAAAAAAATTATATCTGTATCCAAAAATTTCGGATACGGATGCAAATCGGATACGGTCTACCGGATGACAGATATGAATTCGGATATCAAACATATAGCTTTTTCTATAATTTTTTTCCCTTAACTAATACTTAGGTATGTCTATAAAGAATATAAGTATATGACAACATGCACTATATAAATGCATGTCATGTTACTGGTCATCAGGGGTGGAGGCACTCATAGACCAGGGTGAGCGGGCGCTCCCCCTGGCATTTGCCAGCCCCTATAAGGCCATATGTAGGCCCAAGACAAATTTTCAAACTATAAGCCCATGCTCCCCCTGAACTGGGCCAAACTTCACTTCTGCTCCTCTTTCTGCCCAAAACTCAGCAATCTGCTCCCCTCCTTGGCCCAAGTCCAACTCACCTGCTCTGTTTCTTCCCCCGCTGAGACCGCTCCTCTTCTTTCTTCGCTTATTTCTTTCCGTGCTCCTCCGAAATCATAGCTCCTAATCCATCCAAGCCCTCAATTTCAATTTCCAAACCTCAAAATCTTCAAGAGTTCCTCCGTTTCTCTAGCTCTCAACTGCGACGCACCAACGACGCAACAACGACGCTCGTTCTCCTCTGAATCTCTCATTCTTCGCAAACCCCAATCCAAATGGGAATGGGTTTACTGGTAAAAAGATTTTGATTTTGGTTTTTGGATGTTTGATGTTTGATGTTTGATGTCCCTAATCTCAAATCTTAAAACCCTAGTTTTTTAATATAAATTTTATGTGTAGGTTTTGAAAAGTAGACAGGTACTATGATGATCAAAATCTCGCTTTTTCTGATGCTCGTCACATCAATGACTCTGGGGATTCAATGTAGCCAAATTTGTTAAGGTAATATTGATTCTGTTTATAATGTGTCTTTCAATTCATATTGTAGTTTGATTCCAATCTAAACTCTTATCACAGATGCTTTCCGCAAAGACCTGCTAAGTGCTAACTTTGTAAGTTTACTGTTCCACTGTTTTTTACCGCCCACCATGTGTTCGATGAAATCCTGTTGTTTTATCAAAAGTAAAATGTTATGTGGTTGAACTTGTTTAGTTGGATGAATGCATCATTGATGGGTAGGCAATGAATTTTATGCATCAGAACAAGATTTCAGGGCTGGTCAAGGTCTTAAGGGATCTTGTACCCAGAACACATTTTTGTTTCGATATACTCCATGTATGTATGTTATGTTATGTATGTATGTACTCTTTTGTTGGTGAAGTCTCCAGGTCAAGCCATTTTTTATTTTTAAAAAATTGTCTAAGTTTCCAGGTTTCTCTAACCCAAATATGAAATAAACTATGTCTGCAGTTGAGAACTGTGGCCTCGAAAAATATATTTTTTTCAAGATGTCGCGGTTGCAAACTGCGGCCCACAATCGAACATGCCGCAGTTCGCACATGCGACCAATGACGACTGGTCTATCTTTGAAATTAGTTTTGAATGTGTTCTATTTTGGAAATTAGTTTCAAAAAGTGGTATAGCTAGTTAGGGAGAAGTAGGGATGGCAAGTGGGCCGGGTCAACCGCCGACCCGCCCGTATAACCCGGCCCGCGTAACGGCGGTTCGGGTTCGGGTCGAACCCGTGAACAGTAACGGGTCGACCCGGGTCGCCAAAATACCGAATCGAACCCGTCAAACCCGACTTGCGAACCCGTTAAAAATACCCCAACCCACCCGCCAACCTGCGGGTCGACCCGCGGGTTACGAACTGTTTGACCCGAACGGGTCAAATGTTCGCCCCGCCACGGGCTGACCGTTGACCCGCTGGTCAGCGTACCGTTGGGCACTGTTCACCAGAGAGCAGCAAACGGCTCTTAGAGCTGTTTTGCTCTTTTTTTTGGGTTTTTTTTTTGTTTTTTTAAATTTTATTTTTAGCCTATAAATACCCCCCCCCCCCCAAACCCCATCAAAAAAATCACACCTTACTCTCTTACTCTCTTTACTATTATTACTCATTTCTAAGCAATTTGTGAACAATTGAAGTATTGAATAAACAAGTGTTCAAGGCATATACACGATCAAATTCTGATCGTATCGAAATCAAAATTCAACAACGTCTTCAACTCTTTAACTCTCGTCCAACTCCAAGTGATCAAGTCTTCAACTCTCCTACAAGCTCTCCCCGACTCTTCAATTCCGGATTTGAGGAATTCTACTTCTACTTCTATTCTTATTTTCACGGATTTTTTTATATACGCGTATCTACGGTGAACGGTATCAATATTCCATACCTCTCTTCTTATTTTATTTTCGTTGCAGTTATAATTATTGTTGGTTTTTTGATCTTCTCTATCTCAACCCTCTTGTTTTCTAGATTTTTTTTATAACTTATCTCTCCTACATTGTGTAGTTTTTTTTACATACATTACTACATTATGTCTAGATCACGCGATAGCGGTCGTAGCCAAAGTGGGCAAGATTCCACCGGCACTTCCCGTAGGCCACCAATTGTCCCAATTAGTGAGTCCGCCGAAGAGTACCATGATCCTCCTACCCAACAATGGGGTACACACGATGAGGTTGTAGGAGACATACAATTATAAGAAGAAGAGGAACAACAACAACCAACCGAAACTACACAACTTCGTAATGGTAGGAAAAGTAGAGGAGAAAGTAGTGATTGACATAAATTTTACGATTTTATCCCGGACGAAGAAAATTCGGGTATAGGGTTGAAAGTTTGTAAAACATGTTCTAAGGCATACAAATTCAAGAGGGGTGATGGCACCGGTACAATTAGTAGACACATCCAACATAACCATAAAGACCTTCTTGTTGACCTACTCGGCCAATAAAAAATCAATCCTAGGACCGGGTCTAGTTGATAGACACCCTTATGATCCCGATCTTGTTCGTCGGAAAATGGCCCGATTAGTAATAAAGAAAGAGTTACCATTTTCCTATCCCGATAGTAGGTACTTGGAAAATTTTAATCAAACGGCCTTAAACCCTCATTTTAGAAGAATCCCGAGAAATACTTGCAAATCGGATAGTTTTAAAATGTACAATGAAATGAAAGACGCTTTGATTGCAATTTTATGGAGTTTAACTTGTAAAGTTAGTTTAACTTCGGATTGTTGGACGGGTGTCAACAATATTCCAACGACGGGAATAACCCGTCATTTGATCGACAATGGTTAGATTCTTCAAAAAAGAATCATATCACTTGCCGCGTTGCCGTATCTCCATAGTGGCGCTGAAATAGCAAACCGTATTTTAGAAATTTGTGATGTTTTTCATATTCGTGATAAAATTATGTGTATTAGTTTTGATAATGCATCTAACAACAATGCAACAATTACTACTTTAAAATCCGTATTAAACCCTCCATCTGACAATATTTTTCATATTAAATGTGTATGTCATATTTAAAATTTATGTGTTCAAGATGCATTAAAAATAGCCGATCCATATATACTTAAAATTAGAAATTGTGTACATTTCATTGCATTAAGTCCCAGCGTATTTCAAGAAAGGAAAAATTGGTGTAGGATTTCAAATGTACCTTTTAGAAGATTTCCAAAAGATGTTAAACACCGACGGAACTCTACTTTTGATTTACTACATGTTGTTACCGAATATAAAGCAGTTGTAAATGATTTTTGTATCACAAAAAATATGCCATATTTTGAAATGACTCCCACCGATTGGTTTTATGCCGAATCTTTGTTGAAATTTTTAGAACCTGTTAAAACCGCAACTTTAAAATTTTCAAAAACATATGAATCTACTTCTAGTAGCATTTTTATTTCATTAGTTAGTATGATGCAAACATTTAACGAAATGTTAAATGATACTTTTGTTGGTGATATTGTAAAACCTGCATATAAAAAAATTTTGAAGTATTTTTATCCTCCTCCTATGTTGATTTGTGTTGCTACCGTTATGGATCCTCGTATCAAATTTGAAGGTACGAAGAGTTTGATTGAAATATTTTTTGCATTACTTGGGGAAAATATAGAAATAGTAATTGATTGCGCTTCTTTTTTAGTTAAATTTGAATCTACATTAAATAACTTGTATGATTATTATGATCAATCTTTTGCTTCTAGTAGTACAACTTCTGTAGTTAGTTCTTCTTCTGGTAGTTCCAAAGGTAAGGGTAAGAGTAAATTTGATGATAGAATATTTAATTTACTTGCACAAATTCAATCCAAAAAATCTAGGACTAATCAACCAAATGAATTAAATTGGTATAACCAACAAGATTCATGAGTCTTCTTCTTCTCCACTAGATATTTTACAATGGTGGAAAGACCATGAACACACTTATAGTATTCTGTCAATTATGGCTAAAGATTTACTAACTCCTGCTGTCTCTACAGTTGCTTCTGAAAGTGCATTTTCTTCAAGTGGCAGAGTTCTAACTGATTACAGGAATCGCTTGAAGCCCGACACGTTAGAGATACTCGTTTGCACAGAAGACTGGCTGAAAGCTAAAGATAGGACACAAGGAAAAGCATTATCTACGTCCACAAGTGGGAGCAACTCGCCGGAACAACAACAACAACAACAACAACAACAACAATAGCAACCAAAATGAAGAATTCAAGACCAACAACAACAAATTCAAGGCCATCAACTTGAAGACAATTGTAAATAGATAAAAAAAATTGTATTATATCTGTGCTTGTTATTTCAAATTAAAAAAATTGAAGTAAATTGAAATTGTATATAAGAAATATGTTAGTGTATAAAATAAATTTGTGAATTGAATTCTTTATTTCATTAGAAATTGTGAAACTTGTATAACTTAAAATCATATGAATAATATTTCAATATTTTTTGGCAATTTTACTCTTTCAATCTTATTATTATTATTACAATTTTTAATGTTTATTATTATTATTATTATTATTATTATTATTTTAAGTTTTTTTTAAAAAAAACTTATCTAAACGGGCCAACCCGCGAACCGACCCGACCCGACCCGGGTTGGACCCAAAAGGGTTCACGGGTTGGGCGGGTCGCCATTTTCACTTTTCGACCTGGCCCGGTCCGGTTAAGCCACCAACCCGGCCTGAACCCGTCCAAGTCAACATTCAATCCGGCGGATCTGGCCCAGCCCGGCCCGTTCTACCCGAATGCCAACCCTAGGGAGAAGGGTCCTTTTTTTGTAAGGTGGTGTGGGGGGAGATGGAATGTGGGCCAGTAAATTGGTTTTTTTTGGGAAGCTAACTATTGTTTTGGCACTTTTGTTATGTTAAAGAAAGGCCTTATTTGGATATAAAAAAGTAGAAGAGGTAATTCGATGTGACTTTAATATATTAATTATCTAAAATTTAATTAGTTTGAAATATTTTTATAAAAAAACGTTATACTATCTCCATTTTTCCACCTAAAATTTAAGATGACTATAGGCATCTAAACTCCGATGCTATATGTTAATCATAAAAATGTATGCACATATAACTTAGGTTGTGTTTCTCTTCTTTTAACTTAAAATAACTTTAGAATATTCTAGACAACGAACAGTAGCTAAAGAAGCTCCTCCAAATAACCCAAAAACAAAACCCTAGATCTAGAAAAAGCTTGGAGGGGGGTGGCGGCCAGACTATCGCCGCCCCCTCCCCGTTCGCCGTTACCCACCCACCGTCGCCCCTCCCTCATCCACCTCCACCTCCATCCGAAGCCTCCCCATACCCCTGACCCTCCCAGATCTACCGCTTCGTCACCACTCCGAATCGAAGGCACCCTTCGTCGCCCCTCTAACCTCCACCTGCGCTCGTGACGACGACCAGATCTGTTCGTTTTCGTCCTCTGTGTGTCGTCCTCCCTACCCCTTCCGCGCCGTCCTCTGGTGTTGCGCCGCCTTCTTTTGGTGCGCCGTCGACCATCGCATCGTACTGCCATCAGCCTCCACCTCCATGTCTCCACGTCGTCATAGGTTGTCGCGCGACGCCTTGCCTAGCCGTTATCGCCCCTTCTGCACCCTGGCTCCAGATCCCTCGATCCACCTCCCCGATCTACCTCCCCTTCAATGCCCCAGCGCCGTGGTGGGCCGTCGACGGTAGTACGATGGCCAGATCTCTTGCCAGCCTTCCCTCGCACTCGGATCTGTTGGTGGGGGGGGGGGGGGGGTTGGGGGTGTGTTGTTTGGGCTTGGGGTTTCGGTTAGGATGGGATTGGGTGAATTTGCTAGATATTTACCCGGATGTTCTGTACGCTTGCCATCATGTCCACACTCTCGACTTGTTTTTACGAGAGTTGGTAGTGCGTGTACAGATGCCGGGAGTTAGGTCGTCTTGCACGATTGTGGAGCTTGGGCCCAAAGATGGGGTCCCTCCGCGATGTGCGCTCACTTGTCTCAACCTCCAGGGTGTTTGTCTCAACTTTCGCGGAGCGACGGCACTTCGGTGCGCCGCACCTCCCCAGCCAGCGGATCTAGACGCGACTCCCATGGTGGGGAGAACGCGCCACCTTCGGCTCGGAGATGGCGACCTTCTCGTGGCAACACCGCCAGGGGAGCCCCCACGGACTGTCCCCCAGATCGCAGAGTTCATCCTACGGTGCGCCGACACACTTTGACTGCAGAGTTTGTCGGCGCGCCGATCATGGATGTTAGTAGTGCCTCCTTAGGTTGCGGAGCGACGTATTCGTCTCACCAGAGCATCCTCCCACGCCTTTGGTGGCGATCGCCTCTGATCTGGGCGATGGTGAGGCCCCCCCTCCCTCCCGTGCCTCACATTTCTTCCCGACTTTGAAGGTGGAGAGCTCCTACAGTGGGGATATCCGGGTACACCTGCGGTGGGGAAGATTT
Source organism: Hemerocallis citrina (assembly GCA_017893485.1). Taxonomy (NCBI): domain Eukaryota; kingdom Viridiplantae; phylum Streptophyta; class Magnoliopsida; order Asparagales; family Asphodelaceae; genus Hemerocallis; species Hemerocallis citrina. Next base: position 116,480,899 of record CM030362.1, read on the forward strand.
ACTGTTAGAGGTGGGGAGTGTGAAGTTTGCACGATTGTGGGGCGTGGTCCCGCAGATGGGGTCCCCCCATATTGTGCGCTCACTTGTTTCAGCTTCTGGGGTGTCCAACGACGTCGCTGGTGCAGTCTTCACAGTACCTACTATCTGGCTATTGAGCTCCCTCCAGCTTAGGCCACTGTCTCGTAGCAGCATCGCCTCTTTCCTCGATTTAGGAGTAAGAGTCGAGATGATTCTGTGTGGTGAGAAATCGCTTGAGAGAGCAAGAGCGTGAGAGAGGTAAAGGTATCCTCTCCACGGCTCTCCCTTGGAGCGTGGTTCCTTTGGTGGGGTGAGCGAGATAGCTGTTTGGTGAGAAATCGCTGGGAAAAGGACAATCGTGAGAGAGGTAAAGGTATCCTCTTCACGGCTATCTCTTTGGTAGCGGCTGTGGGAGCAGTTGGCGCGTTTGTAGGATGCATGATGGAGTGGTGGGAGGGTGCGGTTGCTGTGCTTGTGCCGTATTTTGGCCTATGGGGCTTGGGCCCAAAGATGGGGTCCCCCCAGCGAGGAGAAGTTAGGGATCGACGGGTGATAAAAGCCTGCCAGACTAGTTTCAGGAAGGTGTGCACGTGCCGTGGAGGCAGTGTACAAAGCTAAACTGACGTACATACAATTTAGCGGGTCTGAATTGTCGGCCCACCCTCCAGGGTTGTTGGAGAGATCTGTTGTTTATACAGGTCATGTTGCTTCATATATGTTTTATTTTCTGTTTGGCCCAGTTCTCTGGGTTTGTATCGTTAATTTCTTATTAATGAAGCATGGTGACCAAATTTCACCTTTTCCTTCAAAAAAAAAAAAACTTAAAATAACTATACATGTATCATACCTTTAAATTGCATTCAAACAGAGCCTAAATGTGCATTCAAACCGAGCCTAAATGTGCAAATCTATTTCTTCCTAATTGACCAACTAGATGATTTGCTATAGGTAGAAACATTTACATAAGGATGGAGTCATGTGCATAAGTGTACAAACTTTACTTTTGAAATGGGGGGAATGAATTTGGAGTGAGTCCATGACTTGTTCAGAGATCAATTTTATGTGTAATTGGAAGCTCTAGAGGATACGGTAAAGTAAATTTGTATATATTTTCCTTCCTAATTGAGCAACTAGATGACCTGCTTTAGACAGTAACTTTGTGATCAGCTTTGCTACATGCTTTTCCTAGTGTAGCTCATGTATGTAAAAAAAAAAATGTTACAAGCTCAACAATCATAATATTCAGTTATTCACCCTCTAAATGTAAATTAATCCATGACTGTTTTCCTTTTTAGTTTTCCCATATTATATATGGTAGTCATCACTGAATCATCTCAACAGGACCACAACTGAATGAACTTCTGAACAGGATACATATCTAAGTGCTCCTCCGGTATCTGAGTACTCAAGGCACCCTCGCTGTAACATTGGCTCCTGGTCCTTCCCTCTTATATTCACCATAAAACAGGGTGATCTCAGTGCAAAATCTCCAGTCTAAACCAGCCAACCTTCAGGTCTTACAATCTCCAGCGAATAACAGTCGATATACACCATCCCTGAATACTCCTTTCATGGACTCCTCAAAATTTTTTTTTTGCACTGAAGGCTTCTAATTGTGATAATTCAGGTAACCAGTACAACCATTGATTAACCACTGGGCAGGATTGGTTTGACCATGAGCCGGACGCGGTGTTGGACGCTCACATTGCAAGGTTGAGCCGGCTAGGGTCGATCAATAACAGATAATCTTAGAAAATGTAGGCCATTTTTTTTTGAAAAGCTGAGGCAGCGAGTGGGCATGCATAGAGTGTATCTTGGTGGTCAATTCTAAGTAACTCCAGCCAATTAGAATTAAAAACAAAATATGAGTCATACAAGAAGTCTAATAGGTGTTTACAGACCACACCTATACCAAAACAATATAAGTGTATCAGGAAAATAACAGAAGAACAATAAAGTTTTATAACAGTACGTAGAAGCAAAACAGCAGCTACATTGATTTCACGCAGCAGAATGACAGCAAATTGAAATGAGAATTCTTCAGCAGCAGCAACATCAATTTAGGAACAACATCTCAGCATCAGCATATAAACCTCCAATCTGATGTCCATAAAACAGCAGCAGCAAAACTACCAAGCATCCTCACTTCATTAACCAAGCGAAAATTTGTAACCAAGCATCCTCACTTCATTAACCAAGCTAAAATTATAGTATCAACCTTATGAAAGTACCACTTTCTCACTTTCTCACAAAATATCAGAGTTCCAAACAGCATAGCCAATCCAGTCACAAATCCTAATTCTACCGACAAAAATTGCCAATCGACATGGGAATGAGTCTTGAGACTTGGAAGCACGGATTTTGGAGGAGGCTCCTGATTTGAACATTGCTTCGTCAATGGGATACCGCACAAACCTCTATTCCCTTTGTATGACGTGTCTGAGAATGTAGAGAACTGATTTGCTTGAGGTATCGTTCCCGTCAAATTGTTGTCTGAGAGACCCAAACATTCGAGAAAAGTGAGATTGGTTAATCCCGGAGGAATATTTCCCGAGAGGTAGTTACTTGAGAGATCTAAGGACTCAAGCTGCATCAAATTTGCAAGGGAGTTAGGAATAACACCCGTTAGTTCATTGTGAGAGAAGTTCAACATAATGAGAGACTTGAGTTCCCCGATGACCTCTGGTATACTGCCTTCAAAGCCATTGTTTGAAAAATCAAGTAATGTAAAGAGTGTCAACGTCTTTGCTAGCTCCATATCCAACCCTTTGATTGTGATTGTTACCGAGTCTTGATAGGCAAGTGAGCTTAATGGTAAGTATTTGAACTCAATAGAAGACCGGTTTGAAACCGAGTTCACCATCATTGATTTTAGTTTCTTGTACAAGTCAGTTGGAAGGCTGCCGTTAAATTTATTGGATGAGATGTCAAAGATTTGAAGCAACGGGAAGGAGTAGATTGCATCGAGTACTAGAGGAGGTCCAACTGGCCCATAGAATTCATTAGATCTCAGTACAAGGACCTGAAGTGAAGGAATTTTTCCTAACCAAAAGGGAAAAGAACCCTGTAAATGATTGTTTCCGACATCAAGCACCTGTAGATAATTGCAGTTGGTTAAAGAACGAGGTAGGCTCCCTTCCAAATTGTTGTTGTTAAGATTTAACGTTTCCAGGGCACATTGATTACTTATGTTCTGAGGAATTATTCCATGAAGTCGGTTCCTTCCTAAGTTCAGCACTCCGAGATTAATGCTACCGTCTAGTAGACATTGGGGAATCTGACCACTCAAATTGTTTCCAGAGAAATCAAGAACTTGGAGAATAGTTGCACTGCAAATTGATGGTGGGATTTCACCCGAAAGGCTATTGTTTGAGAGAGAAAGGAAGACGGTATAATTAAGATATAAGTTGAGGTTTGTAGGGATAAAAGATGAGAAGTTGTTGTTTGAGTAATCTAGAAGAATAGTATTTATTGGAGGAAGTGGAATTGGTCCTTGAAGCAAATTTGAATTCAAATCAATAATACTAGCTGTCCAAGGTGAAACATTGACATTAGTAGCAAGAGTTTCCACGGAGGTGAACAAGTTGTAAGAGAGATTCAAATAACTCAAGCTATTTTGTCCTATACTCCATATCCAATTGGGTATTGCACCCAAAATTTTATTGTTTGAGAGGTCTAAGCTGCTTACTTGCTCCAGATGTCTCAAGAATCTAGGAACTCTCGTTAGATTGCAAGAAACTAATGCTAGGCTAGTAAAAGATTGTAAGGAGATCGAATCATTGCCATCAATGTCTTGGATTGAGATACTGTTATACGAGAGATCCAAACGTTGTAGGTAGAAAAGTTCGCTCAACCAACTAATCTCCACTAGGCCACTAAAATTATTTGAAGCAAGACTGAGAACTTCAAGATCCGAGAGTCGAAAGACTGACCTTGGAATTTCTCCCTGGAGCAAATTACTACCCAAATCAAGACGACCCAACTGAGATGCTGATCCATTTGAAAACTCTTGAATCTCTCCTGAAAGTTTGTTGGAATTCAGATTCAAAGTCCGCAGCAAAGGCAGAGAAAACAGAGATGCAGGAATTTGCCCGGTAAGTGAATTTCCCCTCAAATCTAGCTGAATGAGCTGCTGAAGATTTCCAATGGATGAAGGTATCGATCCATTCAGTGAATTAACAGAAAGTTGCAAATTGGAGATTATCGGTGGCAAAACAGAAGGAATTTCACCACTGAATCCATTCATAGAAAGATCCAAATATAGCAACTCAGTCAGATTGCCAATTGAAGACGGGATAAACCCAGAGAAACTAGAGAATGAAAGATCCAATGTTCTCAAATATTTCAGCTTCCCAATAGAAACCGGCAGGTATCCAGAAAACTTTGTGTCCGAAATCTTCAAACTCTGCAACTTGCTCCCTTCATGGAATTCAGGCAACGACCCAGAAAGCAACTCATTGCTTGACAAATCGACAACAGTCAAGTTTGGAAGCAGAAACACACTCTCAGGAAAAACCCCATGAAGCCCGCAGAAACTGAGCCGAACCTCAGTCAGCGAGGAAAAACCCCCAAAGAACTCAGGCAAACTACAGTTCAGCTCATTCCCATCCAACCGAGTTATGGACAAATTGCCAAGCACAGAAAACGAAGAATCAATTGGCCCACTTATAGAACAGCCAATCAAGCTCAAAGCTCTCAAATTCGGCGTCCATTTCGCCACCAACGCACTCCATTCCGACCCACTGGCCGAAATATCAACCCCATCAAGATACAACTCTCTCAAACAACTCAAATTCCGAATGAGTGTTTTGAAATCCGGCTTCCTAAGCACAAGAGCATTACGTTCACTAAGATAAGAACTGGACAAATCAAGAACCTCCAACTTGGCCAACTTCGCGATGCCAATGGGTATTTGCCCCGAAAACACAGCATTGGATAGATTTAAACTCGTCAAGTGATAAAGGTTTCCGAACCCATGTGGAATGGGAATTGGATCGAACCGGTTGTATGCAAGGTTGAGACTCCGAAGCCAGGTGAGATTGAAAAGAGTGGGTGAAATGTTACTGGAAATATATCTGTTGCTGAGGTCAAGCCCGGTGATCCGACCCGATAAGGGGTCGTCGCACGTGACACCTTCCCAGTTGCAGCAGTTGGTGTTGGGCTCCCACGTGGCAAGTTTGGAATTGAATGAGCGGAGGAGAGAGGAACATTGGGAGAGGCCGGTGAAGTTACCGGCGGAAGAGAGTAGGGATAGGAGGAGGAGGAGAAGGTGGTGACGGGAATTCATTGGAGAGGCGGCAGTGTCAGTGAGCAGAAAGAAAAAATGGAGGGAAATTGACGATTTCAAAGTTTGAATGATGAATATATTTGTTAGTTTATGCAGACTATTTGGTGGTTACATATATTTGCTTCGGTTTTGTTAGTTTCCATTTAAAAACTGAATGGTAGGAGTAGAGATTGTGTGAAAAGAGTTACGAAGTTGTAGGACTTCTTGTGTTGAGTTTGGAATCCAGGTCACACTCAAATTTAATCGTCCTGGAAAAATTGCACTGACTTCAAAGTCTTCCTTACTTTTCATAGGAGAAAATTCATATGCCCTATTGGGCATGGCAAAAGACGAGCGTAGAGAAATGGTGTTCCCTTCCTGATTCCCCGATCAAGAGGAATCATGTGGGAGGCACAGTTTTTTAAGATAAATTAAAGGCTCCGATTACGCTTTTGGGCATATGATTTTTATACATTCTCTTTCATATCCAAAATGGAATTTATGTGAGGAAACATTAGAATTAAATAAGTTCATTATCATTACATTTTTCGTGTACTATTCGCCGTTAGTGTATAGACTTTTCAGTCTTCATTCTTCCGCCTGTTAAAATCTTTGATAGCCACTGGTTACAAGATTTAGGAATTTGAAGGGAAAAGATTTCTACTCTAGGATTGGTCGCTTCTCTTATGATTTTACATCTTCTCCTATTAAGAGTTAAAACCTTGACAGCGCTGCCGCGGCTTAGAATTGCAAAAATCTCACTAGCTTGATCTCTATTGATTCGTGCACCTCAACATATAGTACCCGATCAATTAGATGAATTGATCCCTCACTAACAGAAAGTTCGTAGAAACTGTTTGTGTTGTCGATAAACTGAATTAGGGTGATATATCATAGCCATTTCAAAATAGCTAATTGAGATTGGGAATGTTCGAGATACTGCACTGTACTGCATTGTCAAAAAGCTTTATCAGATCAACTTTGGTACATGCTTTCTTAGTATAAGCTCATGTATGTATCAAATTTTGTTACAAGCCCAAGAATCAGAATGTTCACCCTCTAAATGTAAAATAATCCATTATTGTTTACTTTTTCCCATATTATATATGCTGGTTCTTACAAAATCATCTCTACAACTGAATGAAATTCTGTACAGAATACACATCCAAATGCTCCTCTGTTATCTGATTACTCCAAGGCACCCTTGCGGTAACATTAGCACCCGGGCCTGCGTTCTTATATTCACCATAAAACAGGGTGCTCAGTGCAAAATCTCTGTTCCAAATCAACCAACCTTCAGGTCTTATGATCTCCGACAGATAACAGTCGATGTACACTGTCCGGGAATACTCCTTCCAAGGCCTCCCCAAATAGTTTTTGTGCACTGAAGGCTTCTGATTGTAATAATTCAAGTAATCCACACTTCCATTGATTACACAGTTAGAGAAAACAAACCCGGTTGACTGGGCTGGATCAGTTCGGCCATGGGCCGACAGAGTATTTTGCTCGCCATTTGCAGGGTTGAGCTGACGAGAGACAATGAAGATGAGGGAATCTTCGAAGACGGTGGCAGAGTTGCCGAAGATGAAATCGACTGTACCAGAGATGCGACAGTTTTTGTAAAGTTGGCGGAGGGAGTGGGCATAGAGCGTATCTTGGTGGCCAAGGAATTCAACTGTATCTAGAATGCTGTGATCGCTGTCGGAGAGGAATGCAACAGCCTGGTGGGCATCTGGGCCTGCTGTGTTGCTGAAGGTTATGTTACTTGCCATAAAGCCATCACCACTCACGCCTATGGATAGAAGAAAGAAAAGTCAATTAGCACATGTATCATATGTGGAGCCATAATACCAATATGACCACAAATACACTTAAACAATAGCTTGACAATGTTTGTAGGCTTGACACAAGACTTGGAGATATAACTATAACATAAGTTAGGGGGTAATATCGTTATGAGGATATATCAATCTCTACTACTGTAACAACTTGACCAGGGAAGGCGCTTGAGATCAACTGGACTTAAGCAAGCCATGTTAATCTACAACATCGAGGGGAATGTCCTCTTCCAAGCAAACTCTAATTCAACTCCTAAAATACAAAGCCAGGTGCAATTTGATCTTCCTAGGAAATGTAGAAATTACGATTAATATGTCCATCTAGAAAAAGATAATAATATTGACCAATAAATATTTGGATTTTGTAGCATGCTAGTACCAATTTAGCACATGTGCGTTCAAATATTTTAGCCTGCGACATTTCATCAATCAAAAACAAATAAGACTTTTCCACGTACAGGTTTACAAACACCAACAACTAATTTATGTTAGAAATCTGTCAAAGTAGGCCTTCTCAAATGTTAGATACTTGATTTATGTTAGACAACTGCTCCATGTTGTTAGATGCTTCTCTACTTTATTGTACTTTTCTTTGGCTGTTGTTTTTTTTGGTTGTTCGGGTTGTTCTGACCGGATTAGATGCTTTTGGATCTTAGATGCCTGCGGGCTTGATGTATTTACTATTCCTGTTTCGTTAAGTACTTTTTAATGAAGCGATGACTTCGGTCATTTTTTAATCAAAAAAAAAAAACTGCTCCATGTTCCTTTAGGTGGTACATGAAGGAAGTTGGAAAAATTTAAAAGCAAAAATGAAAAGGAAAGGGCCTTATATTCGATAAAAACATAAGAGCCTTCTATAATCTCATTCATTCAATTCTTTATCTTGTAAGCTACTGCCCAAGTTTTGATTGTAGAAAGACATCATGCTTAGTGGTATGGATTTACCACAAATACATCAACAGGATAAAAATATTAGAATTTTACTATCACCCGTTAACCTATCACCTTCTAATGTCACCTTCTATTAACTATGGAAGAGTTTATACCGCACGAGTCAGATCAGTACCACACGAGTTAGATCAATGAGAATGAGAAAACTAGAATAATCACCATCACTTTTAAACCTATCAGCTCCTGCTAACTATAGAAGAGTATACTGCATGAACTATGCTCTAAATGGAATTTCAGATTTAGATACTGATAAAATTAGTGATCCCCTGTCTTACACTTGGGACATCAACAAGCATAAAGACAAATCAATGCTGTAAGACCAAGATTCCGTCACTTTCTAAGAAGGAAACATGAAGGGCGTGTGTAACAGATTTCTAGGTATGGGGTTATAACATGTGAACTCGTGCTCTTGTCATTCTTGTGCTAACATAACACGTGAAGTAGCAGTTGCGGTTTTCATTGCAGAGTACTAATTGCACTTAACTACAATTTTTTATAATAATTACGTATATACACTCCAATTTACATGTTAATACTGAATTTTTTTTTGAATTAAAAGGTGACCCCGTCACCGCTTAATTAATGATTATTAATGAAACACGGTGGAACATACTAGTACAGCAACATATGAAACTGGATTCTAACGAAAGTACATAAGCAAAAAGATACATCTAAAATCAACAGGAGCTCTCCTGCAAAGTCGCCACATAATAGGTACTCCGCTCTCTAGATCACAACTCCCTGAGGACTACTCCCCTTCCTCCATGCGCAGCCTCTTCCTCGTCCTTGTTTGTCCTGCCCAAGTATGAATAAATGCAAAGATCTTATGCATCAAGATAGGAAATCAACAAATAGAAAGTCAAAAACAAGAATCATTACGATCAAGCCATAGATCCCAGAACATGACAGCAACTGCTATATCCCAAGCTACTCTACTTTCTTTTGTAACAACTCTCTCACCCCACTTACTCTCACCCCACTTACCCCAAACCTGACTTGTGGAATTCAGAGTTTCTAAGATCCCGAAGCCTAAGCAAACAACTTCCCAAGGTTATCAGTCAAACATCTAGAACATATCGCATCTGCCGGGATATTGCGTCTAATGAGATTAACTTTAGACAGGATAGCATCGTTGACTACCAATCATAGAAAGTCCTTAACTCTTGTTGGTGCATTTGTCTTCCATATTCTGTTACCCTTGCAGCCTCGCACTCCACCATCATTAATTCAATTATACATAACGCTGACCAAGAAATGTTGTTCCCTTTTAGATTCCAATTGCGCTCGTCCTTTGTATTGTTGCATGCCTTTCCTTCTCTTGTCACAAATTCTTTCATCACCTGAAGTTATTCTAAGCACTCCAAGGGAGGTAAATTACACAATGGTTCTCTACCATTTTTCCATACCTCTTCCACTACGGTGTCCACGCTAACAGCTTCTCTTACCACCACTGGGAAAAGAGATAATAACGTGTTGTTACCGCACCATTTGTCTTTCCAAAATTTAGTGTCCTTACCATTACCCAGAACACAAACAGTATTTGTGTGGAAAATATCTCCTACTTTTGCCACTCCTTTTCATATGCAGGACGCCTTTCCATACTTACTCCTTCCACCAAATCTGAATTTCTTTCTTCTCCAATATAATATGAACGATTTGTACCACCAGTCTTTTCGCCTTGTGTGTATTTTCCACCACCATTTGCTCATTAAAACTTTATTCATATCTCTCAAGCCCAGGATACCTAATCCCCCAGATTCCTTCCGCTTACACACTCCCCCAATTTACCAGATAAAAACCTTTTGTGTCTTCACTTGCTCCTTTCCACAGAAATCTCCGTCTACTCTTATCAATTCTTTTTATGACCCATTTCGGGAATTCGTAGATAGATATGATATAGGTTGGTAAATTGCTTAAAACAGAATTAATCAGCGTTATTCTTCCTTCTAGAGACAAATGTCTGGCCTTCCATCCATCAAGTCTCTTCTCAACTTATTCAATAAGTGGCATCCAATCTTCCTTCTGCAAAGCACCAGGTCTAATAGGTACCCCCAGGTATTTCATAAGGAAGTCCCCGATATTACATCCCATGTATTCTTTATGTCTCCTATATCTATCGATAGGAGCTCTCCAAACGGGGTGATGGCGCTCTTGCTTCGGTTAACTCGTAACCCCGACCATGCCTCGAAGCAGTTAATATTGATATTGTGTTGAAGGTCAAACAAATTCAATAAAAATAAGTTAGTTGCAGAATTTTCTCAATGAAAGATTAACTTACACTGCAACATGGGACAAGGTCAAATTAAGAAGTATGTATATAGACATGTACACAATGTGCATAGCAAATTCTAAAAAAACCTAGAGTGAAAAGTATAGCACTTGTTGGGCACTTGTAGGAAGTTAGGAATAAAAAGCTGCAAATTTAAGATACTTATATCTTAGGAGCTATGACTTAGAAGTGAAGGTGTGACTACGTGGACACTGATTGAGGAACCTCACGATAGCATTCTTGTGCTTTCTATATTTAATTTTTGTTATCCTTAAAAAAATAAAGACTTTTATTGTGCATTAGAAGAATAAATGACTCTGAAACAATGTATTGCACTTGTTAATTATGTAAGTACCAACATAAGTTCTAAAGAAATAAATGCATAAAATCTTCTTCTTCTTCTTCTTCTTTTAAGAGTATCTGTATTTTGCTAAATATCCAAAATTTGCAAATTTTGGTCAAATTTGTCCCGCAGTTGTTGACTAAGCCTAAATACCAAAAATTTTGGTTTGAGGGGAACAATAGCCTGCTATATTTGTAAAGAGATATAGGAATTTGGAAAATATAGTATCCGAAACATGAATCTTCGTCCCCTTCAAAATTTTAACCGTAAATCTTATTGGATGATATATGAAATCTTGTCCCAATTTGTTTTTATAAAAAATATACCGGACGAGATTTGAAATCTCGTCCCAATATTTTAAAAAAATTTGTATCGAACGAGAATTGATCTCCCGTCCGGGCATGTTTTCTCCAAATGTGTTGGGCCGAAATTTGATCTTTAGTCCTTTAAGTTTTTTTTAAAAAATAAATAGATTTATTGAAAGACTAAAATGCCCTCTTTCAATTCCAATGTTCACTAGAAGGACTGCAACGACTATTATTCAGTTGCACAACGGCTAGAATTTTCAATTGGTTATATATATATACACTTTGTTCTTCCCCAATTCCAAACACAACATATTCCACTACAATTTGTTCTTCCCCAATTTTTATTATCTTTCTTTTGTTGGGGTTTGTGGATCCAATACACGATAATGAGTTGAAGAAGATAGATGGGAAGGAGAGTCGAAGTGGAAGCAACAGGTCAAGAGTAGCAAGTGGCTACAGCAGAGTTGCGGTCGACTGCACCCCCGACCACCCAGGCAAGACGACCGGTCGACCGCGCAGTCGACCGTCCCGCTCTCTGACTCAACTCTGTACCTTGAAGAAATGACCGGTCGACCGCGCAGTCGACGACCCGCTCTCTGTTGAATTTCGTGCAGTCGAGGGAGAAGACCGGTCGACCGTCAAGATGGTACGGTCGACCGTCCCGACGCTAATTGATGAGCGGCTGAGATGGAAAGTTGTAGAATCCTATATATATTGTATTGTGTACGATTTTAGGGTTAACTGAAAGAAAAAGAAGAAATCTACAGCCGTCATTAAGAGAGAGGGAGATAGAGAGAAACCCTACACCTTGATGGTGAGTTCTTGAGAGATTTGTAAAACCTAATCTTCATATTTCTAGTGGAAATCGCAGGAGTGCCTCTGCGCGGGGAAGTAGCCATTGTTTGGGTGAACCTCGATAAAAATCTTGTGTGCTCTTGTGTGTTGCTTTTGGTTGTTCTTTGGTCTCTTGTTTTGATTCTATAGTTCTTGCATCTCATCGTCGTTGTTGAGTTTATTCCGCAGTTAGAATTCAACAAAGTGGTATCAGAGTTACAGGTTGGTAGTCTTGATTGAGATGGGGAACAAGGGTAGAGTCAGGGAGTTCGATGGAACGGATTTCACAATGTGGAAGATCCAAATGATTGCGTATCTCCGACAGAAGGATCTAGATGATCCGTTGTTTGGTGTGAAGCCAGAGGGGGGGAGGTCGACCCAGTTGTGTTGGCGGGCTGGAATAGATTGGATCAGAAAGCGCTTGGGCAGATTCAGTTGTCACTGAGCAGGAAGGCGCTATTTCATATTAAGAAGGCAAGAACCGCAAAGGAGGCAATGGCGATATTGACAGACATGTTTGAGAAGCCGAATGCAGCAAATCAGATCTTACATCTAAAGAAGTTTGTTAACTTGAAATTGTCAGAAAGGGGTTCGGTTGCTGAGCACATCAACAATTTCTGTATGGTTTACAATCAGATGGAATCGTCGGGATTGAAGTTTGAGGAGAGGGCACAATCGTTGTTGTTGCTAACCAGTCTTCCCGACAGTTACGGCACAGTAGAGCAGACTATCACTAGCACCATAATAGATACGACAACCCTAAATGATGTTATAAGCAGCATCATGAACGAGGATGCAAGGAGGAAGAGACATGAAGAGACTTCGGTGTTATATCCTAGCAACATCGCGCTGTCAGTTGATAACCGTGGTAGAAGTAACAACAAAAGGAGGTAGCAAAGCAGGAATCACAGGTCCAAGTCAAGAACAGGACATCGCAAAGGTGAGTGTTGGTACTACAAGAAGCCAGGACACAGGAGAGACCAATGCGAGGTGTATAAGAAAGCACAAGCAGGATCACAGGTAGCCAATGTGGTAAGTATTGAACCCCGTCTAGATGAATTGTGTTTATCTGCTGGATTTAATATTTTGCAAGATGATTGGTGTATAGACTCGGGTGCGTCTTATCATTGTACCCCATGAGGGATGTGTTTGAAGATTACAGGACAGGTGATTTTGGTGCAGTTTCAGTTGGTAATGGACAGATATGTTCAGTTGTAGGAAGAGGCACTGAGAGTGAAGGCTCGCAATGGTGGGCAATTGATCTTGTATGACACAAGACATATTCCGAGTTTAAAGAAAAACTTGATCTCGACTAGCAAACTAGACAAAGAAGGGTTTAAAACAACTTTTGGGCATGGAGAATGGAAGGTGACTACAGGTGCCAAGTTTGTGGCAAAAGAAAAGCGTGGTGACACGTTGTACTTACTCAGGGGGGGTGATTCAGGTGATATCATTGCTACAGCATCAGTAGGTAGTTTGTCTTCAATTTTATGGCATGTCAGGTTAGAACACCTTGGTGAAAAGGGTGTCAAGCAGCTTTGTTCTAGGGATCTTCTGCCAGGGCTGAAGAAGGTTGAGATGAATTTTTGTGAGAATTGCGTGATGGACAAACAGAAAACAGTTAGCTTTCAGTTGGGTGGACGTGAGAAGCTTGCGAAGCTAAAGTTGGTACATACAGATGTGTGGGGTCCAGCTCAGGAATTCTCTTATGATGGTAAAAGATACTTCGTCACATTCATAGATGATGCTACTAGAAATATTTGAGTTTATGTAATTCATGAGAAATCAGAAGTTTTTGAGGCATTCAGAGCTTGGAAGGCCAGGATTGAGAATGAGACAGGTTGCAAGGTGAAAGCAATCAAGTCAGACAACGGAGGTGAGTACACAAGCAAAGTGTTTGTTAACTATCTGGCAAAGGAGGGTATCAGAGGAATCAAGACAGTTTCCAAGACTCTACAGGAGAATGGTGTAGCAGAAAGGATGAACCGCACGATACTTGAAAGGGCGACATGCGTGAGACTTCATGCAGGTCTTCCGGTCCATTTTTGGGCCGCTACAGTTGATACAGCAATATACTTGATTAACTGTTGCCCATCTAGTACCCTTGATAGAGCCATTCCAGAAGAACTATGGTCAGGTAAAACTGTTAATTATTCGCATTTGAAAGTTTATGGTTGTATGGCATATGCACTAATTGGCAGGGAAGAAAGAAAGAAGTTGGACTCTAAGTCCAGGAGATGTGTGTTCATTGACTACGGTGGCGATGAGTATGGTTACAGGCTTTGGGATTTTGTGGATAACAAAGTCATTCGCAGCAAGAATGTAGTGTTCAATGAGGAGGTTCTATACAAGGACAGGCATACAGATCAAGACAGTACAACTAGTTCAGAGTCAGATTGGGGTTCAGACTCAGACTCAGAATCAGGCTCTGAAGGAGGCCCTAGTGATGGGGGTCCTACAGTGCAGCAGCAGGTACAGGTACCACATGCAGCACAGGAGGCTCATGGTGAGCCTATTAGGAATGAGCAGGTTATCCAAGACGAACAGGTACAGCTAGAACAGTTCGGGGAACCTGAACCGGTCGGTGAACCGATACCCACATTAAGGAGATCGACACGAGAAAGGAGGCCAACCAGGATATTTGATCCACCAGCTAGTATTGTTCATGAGCATGTTTTGTACACGGATTCGGGAGAGCCAGAGACTCATGAGGAGACTTTGAGGGATGAGGCTCGAATTTAGTGGGAGTCAGCCATGAGGGACGAGATGAACTCCTTGGAACAGAACCAAACTTGGGAGTTGACCAAGTTACCCGCACGGAAGCACCCTCTTATGAACAAATGGGTCTTTAGAGTCAAAGATGAGGCAGATGGCAGTAAGAGGTACAAGGCCAGGCTTGTTGTGAAAGGATTCTCTCAAAGAGAATGTGTCGATTATAGTGAGATCTTTGCACCGGTTGTGAAGATGGCTTCTATTAGGGTTTTGCTCAGTATAGTGGCAGTTGAAGACTTGCACATAGAGCAGTTGGATGTAAAGACAGCATTTCTTCATGGTGATGTCGAAGAAGAGCTGTATATGAAGCAACCCACAGGTTTTGAAGCTAAAGGAAAGGAAGACATCGTGTGTCAATTGAAGAAGAGTCTTTATGGGCTCAAACAAGCACCGCGGCAATGGTACTTGAAGTTTGATTGCTTCATGAGAGGAAAAGGTTTTGATAGATGTGAAACGGATTATTGTGTGTATGTTCGTAGATATGAGGACAATGATACAGTTACCTTGGCGTTGTATGTGGACGACATGCTGTTAGCAGGTTCAGGTATGGAGAAGATCAAGGAAGTGAAAAAGATGCTAGCTTCGGAATTTTCAATGAAGGACTTGGGTGAAGTAAAGCAAATCCTCGGTATGAAGATCAGTAGAGACAGGAGTAGCAAGAAGCTTTGGTTATCACAAGCGGACTATGTGAAGAAGGTGTTGAAGAGATTCAATATGGATGGCACGAGGCCAGTCACTTGTCCCTTGGCTACTCACTTCAAGTTATCAATGGACTTGAGTCCTAAGACAGAGGCAGAGATGGAGGAAATGGCTGCTATTCCTTATGCCTCAGCTGTTGGGAGTTCGATGTATGCGATGGTGTCTACAAGACTGGACATTGCATAAGCAGTGGGAGTTGTCAGCAGTTACATGAAAAATCCAGGTAAACAGTATTAGGATGCAGTAAGGTGGATTCTTAGATATCTAGCAGGTAGTTCTGATCACTCTCTTTGTTGTGGGGGAGATTCTTTGCATATATATGGTTATGTAGATACAGATTTTTTTGGGCGATCGTGATGGTTGCAGAAGTAATGCAGGGTATGTATTTACAGTTGGTGGAACAGATATTAGTTGGGCTTTGCAGTTACAAAAGGTTGTAGCGCAGTCAACCACAGAGTCAGAGTATATGGCACTTACGGAAGCAACGAAAGACATGTTGTGGATTTCAGAGCTTATGAAACAGTTAGGCAGGAAGCAACCCATAAGTGAACTATGGTGTGACGGTCAAAGTGCAGTTTTCTTGGCGAAAAACTCAGCATATCACTTTAGGACTCGGCACATTCAAATGAGGTATCATTTTGTCAGAATGGCGGTTGAGAAAAAATGGTTGAAGCTAACTAAGATTCCCGGTACTAAGAATCCGGCGGACATGCTCACTAAGGTGGTGGATAGCAAGAAACATCAGTTTTGCTATGCCGCTATCGGATTGTCTCCAGGTTAATTGTTGAAGAGACTCGCAGAGGCACAGGCCTAGACTAGGCCAATGGAAGAATGAAGAACAGGTTAGAGACTTCGTGTATATGTCTCCAAGTGGGAGATTGTTGGGGTTTGTGGATCCAATACACGATAATGAGTTAAAGAAGATAGATGGGAAGGAGAGTCGAAGTGGGAGCAACAGGTTAAGAGTAGCAAGTGGCTACAACAGAGTTGCGATCGACAGCGCGGTCGACCGCACCCCCGACCGCCCAGGCAAGACGACCGGTCGACCGCGCTGTCGACCGTCCCGCTCTCTGACTCAACTCTGTACCTTGAAGGAATGACCGGTCGACCGCGCAGTCGATCGACCCGCTCTCTGTTGGATTTCGTGCAGTCGAGAGAGAAGACCGGTCGGCTGTCAAGATGGTGCGGTCAACCGTCCCGACGCTCATTGATG
The DNA here is from genome assembly GCA_017893485.1 of Hemerocallis citrina. NCBI lineage: Eukaryota > Viridiplantae > Streptophyta > Magnoliopsida > Asparagales > Asphodelaceae > Hemerocallis > Hemerocallis citrina. The sequence goes on from CM030362.1 coordinate 116,497,410, forward strand.
AGCGGCTGAGATGGAAAGTTGTAGAATCCTATATATATTGTATTGTGTACGATTTTAGGGTTAATTGAAAAAAAAAGGTGAAATTTACAGCTGTCATTAAAAGAGGGAGATAGAGAGAAACCCTATACCTTGGTGGTGAGTTCTTGAGAGATTTGTAAAACCTAATCATCATATTTCATGTGGAAATCGCAGGAATGCCTTTACGCGAGGAAGTAGCCATTGTTTGGGTGAACCTCGATAAAAATCTTGCGTGTTCTTGTGTGTTGTTTTTTGTTGTTCTTTGTTCTCTTATTTTGATTCTATAGTTCTTGCATCTCGTCGTCGTTGTTGAGTTTATTCCGCAGTTAGAATTCAACAATTTTAACTGTAAATCTTATTTTAACCGTAAATCTTATTGGACGATATATGAAATCTTGTCCCAATTTGTTTTTATAAAAAATATATCGGACGAGATTTGATCTCCCATCCGTGCATGTTTTCTCCAAATGTGTTGGGCCGAAATTTGATCTTCAGTCCTTTAAGTTTTTTTAAAAAATAAATAGATTCATTGAAAGACTAAAATGCTCTCTTTCAATCCCAATGTTCACTAGAAGGACTGCAATGACTATTATTCAGTTGCACAACGGCTAGAATTTTCAATTGGTTATATATATACACTTTGTTCTTCCCTAATTCCAGACACAACATATTCCACTACAATCTGTTCTTCCCCAATTTTTATTATCTTTCTTTCTCATATTCTGTGTTTGTAAATCGATGCAATGGCGAATCGTCATAATAGAGGCATACACAGCTATTGAAGATGGAACTCTATCCCAAAGCTGTGTTGGTATAACTCAAAATCCGTTGATCGGTAGCGATCAATTCGGGACACAATTTTGGGATCACATTTATCTTATATTTGTTAGTCTTATATGCACTACAACCGACAAAACAGCCGGCTCCCTTTCAAGTCGAATGAGTTTGTATGAAGAACGAATGAAACTATATGAATGTATAGGTTTTAGAAAGAGATAAACTGTGAAGGGTAAATTAGGAAGAAAAAACAAAAGCGAGCGCCGATACATGATATATCATCCCTACCAATTATTTTTTTAAAGTACTCTCAGACGAATGAAGGAGTTTTCGTCTGATGCTCAAAGAGGCCCCCACACTTGTTGGACGGGATTTGATCTCCCGTCTGAGCATTTTTTTAAATTTATATTTCTCTATAGAGAAATCTTCGGTTGCTCACTACTTTGGTGAGCACTCCGTGAGCACTCACGAAATAGAGCACCTATGACAAATCCGAACCGCTCATACTGTTCTATATACCTTAGATAGCCCAACAATAAAAAATCAAGTAATTTGAAGTTCATTTGCCCATGATTTACATCATTACAAAATTGTATGGCTGAAAATTCTAACAGCATGATGGATGGGCAAATGAATTTCAAATTACTTGATTTTTTTTTGTTAGGCTATCTAAGGTATATAGAACAATATGAGCGGTTCGGATTTGTCATAGGTGCTCTATTTCATGAGTGCTCACGGAGTGCTCACCAAAAGTAGTGTGCAACCGAAGGGGACTCTATATAAAGAAAGAGTCCCCTTCGGTTGCACACTACTTTTGGTGAGCACTCCGTGAGCACTCACGAAATAGAGCACCTATTACATAGGTGCACTCATGAAATAGAGCACCTATGTAAAATATAGGTGCTCTATTTCGTGAGTGCTCACGGAGTGCTCACCAAAGTAGTGAGCAACCGAAGATTTCTCTCTCTCTCTCTCTCTCTCTCTCTATATATATATATATTTTACAATGGATGGGATTTGATCCCTCAACTGTGATATTTTAAAATAAAAAAATTAAATGTGGCAGTATAACATCTATCGTCCGTCACTATTTTTTTTTTAAAACTCGTATTTTGAGTTCAAACGACTACCGCTAGAACTCAAGACTTTTATTTCTAAATGTTAAATGCTCAAATTTTAGATTCAAACGACTACAGATGCTCTAATAGATAGGAACAATCATTTATCGCTTCGGTAATGCATATAAACTTACCCACTGTAGCTGTATTGTAAGTAGAGATTCCAGGCGTATCCGCACTCAAGTTTCCGGTAATAACAGTAGTACCCATGCCATCTCCCAAAAACACCACACTCGTCTTTTCGAAAGGCACCCTCACAGTTTCAGCATAAACCCCTTCCTTTATATAAATCACAAACCGGTCTGCAGAATAAGTCGGAGCCTCGTCGACTGCCTCCTGAACAGTCCCATAGTTGCATCCCTCCTTGCAGACCGTAACATCTGCCACCAAATTCGTCGGGACTCCATTTCCCGACTCAAACACAACATCCTCATTACGGCCCCCTGCATCGCCCCAGTAACCGTCCCTCTCCGTCTGCGGTGGGCCCCACTTTGTCATATCATCGCCATAGCGCTGCAGTGCGGTAACCATCGAGAGCGCATTGCTGGTTAAGTTGGTCAAGTAGAGGAGTTGTGACATGGCCTCCGCTACCTACGAAAATAATAGTAGTATTTACAAATGTTCCAAGGGACTATTTACAATTAACCCTAAAATAATTGGGCTAAATGTAAAAACTACTTTATCTTTTAGCCAAAAAAAATAATTAAATTCGTTAATCAATTCAGAATTTAATATTAAAAATATCCTACTACACTCGTCAAAAAAAAATCATACCTTATTTATTAAAAAGAAATTAACTATTCAAATTCAACAAAAGAGAGACACTGGAGAACAATTAAAGTAATAAAATCAAATTAAAAGTGTTTATTTGTTTTTGCTTCTTCTTCACAATTGAATGTAGCTTTTTTTTTCTTTTTTTTTTTTTTTTTGTATTTTAACCAAATATTAATATTTGCAAATGAAACAATTCAGTACCTGGTTGGTGCCATTCACGTACTTGAGAGCAGACCAACAGTCATACTGATAAAGCAGCGCCGCGCTGCCCCAGGCACGTGCATCGGCGAGCGCCTTGCTGCCGAGAGCACGTGTGGCCGCTTCCAACCTATGCTCCGAAAAACTCAGAAGCTGCAGGCAATTCTTTGCCGCATTCGTCCGATTCAAATCCGACGCGGACGCGTCAAGGATCGACTTGGCGTTGGACTGAGCAGTCTCCAAACTGGAGGAAGTGATGCCGAAGGAGGCGAGAATCAGATCGTTGGCGGTGGGGTTCGAAGGGAGTTGGGATTGGGATAGAGAGGTTTGGCAGATGGAGGTGTAGCGGGTGGCATTGCAGGCGGCGATGATTTGGTCGGAGGTGGGAGGCGGAGCTGGGGAGACGGCGGTGAGGAGGAGGAGAGAGAGGGAGAAGAGGAAGGAGGCCATTTTGGGGGGTGATTTGGAATTTTGGAATTCGAGAGGGCGGGTGAGGTTTGGGAGGTATTTATTTATTTATTTATTTATTTATTTATTTATCTCTACTACTATAATGGGAGATACTACTATAATGGGAGAAGGCCTTTGTCATTAACCCAACTCGTGCAACGCACGTGTAGGAAATTTTTTCTTTTGCCCTTTTCATTCTTCTCAATTTTTCCCCACGTGCACAGCACGTGTATAATACTAGTCTAGTGTAATTTGTCCATCTACCAATCCGTACAATGTACGTGCATAACTATTGTAAATAAGGTTTTAGATCAAATCTAGACTACGTCTGAATTTTTACTTTAAAAAAATTATATTTATTAAGACGTGCGATGCACGTGTAAACTACTAGTTTATATAAGGTTAAGTTAATGGGTTTGTTTGTTTGTAACAAATTCGAACACCACTTACTTTATTTTTAGTTCACAAAACAAACAAAAGGATGGATGAGGGGGAGTCACGGGAATTATTAGGGAGGACTCGGTATTGAATAATTAGGAAAGTTGTGTTTACTAACTTTAACTGGGATAAGAAAATACCTTAAAATTTGATGTAATAATTTCATGGGAGAATCTTCAATTATCTCTTTCTAGGATTTTCACTTTCTATTTTGATCCTGGGACTTCGAATTTTTTACCAAACTATCCCACTTTTTGTAAGTATGTACAAAACTATCCCTGTTTGAAAATTTAATATCAAAACATTCTTGTCGCTAACTGAGTTAACGGTCTTGGTAATAATAGGCATGTTAACTCAGTTAACGTGTCTATACTTAGTAATTTTTTATGTACAAAACATTCTTGTTTGTTTGTAAAGATAGGTATACACGTTAACTCAGTTAACGGCCTTGGTAATAATAGGCACGTTAACTGAGTTAACGTGTCTACACTTAGTGATTTTTTATGTACAAAACATCCCTATCTGTTTGTTTGTGAAGATAGGCATACACGTTAACTCAATTAACGGCCTTGGTAAAACAATGCACGTTAACTGAGTTAACGTGTGTGAGTATCTCCAATTTTCACAAAGTTTCAACTTTCTGAAAACTTAAAATCTTCACACTCGTTAACTCAGTTAACGGCCTTGGTAAGAATAGGTACGTTAACTGAGTTAACGTGTGTGAGTATCTCCAATTTCATCTTCACACTCGTTAACTCAGTTAACGACATTGGTAATAATAGGCACATTTACTGGGTTAACGTGTCTGTACTTAGTAATTTTTTATCCACGCCCCTCTTTGAGGTAGTGCCCCATACTGTTCCGATTACAAACGTTAATCCCATTAACGCGAGTGGTTTAAATACTACCGCTAACGGGGTTAACGAGTCTATGTTGGATGAGTTTTTTGCAAATTCCCACTCAAGGAGAAAAGTTGTATCCCCATCAGCACATTAACGGGGTTAACACTAGGGAAACTATTAGACTCGTTAACCCCGTTAGCGATAGGGAGATTTTGGTATTAAATTTTCAAACAGGGATAGTTTCGTACATACTTACAAAGAGTGGGATAGTTTGGTAAAAAATTCTGGGACTTCTAACTTTGCACGTGCTTGATTGACCCCCCCCCCCCCCCTCCCCCCCTCCTAAAAGAGCTAGAGATATGAAGAAATAGAATTGCTGCTCTGGAGTTAATAGCTTCTCATATTAACTTTCTGAGAGTATCCACAATCGTTCGCTATATTTGTCATTTTCTCATATTTTGAGAAACGAGGCACTGTAGTCGTTTGCTATTTGTCATATTTTGGCAAAATCGTTACATTCGCTTCTCATATATGAGAAACGAATTGGCGATTCTCAAATTATAGGGAACGGAACACCCTATTTTTTTAATTTTTTAATGCGATCGGACGAAACATGTTGTTTCGTCTGACACTTTTTTTGAAAAAAATGATCAGACGGTACAACATATACCGTCTAAACAAAAAAAATAAAAAATGCTCAAACGAGACATGTTGTCCTGTTTCAAGCATTTTTCGCTTGGACGGGACAACACGTCCCGTTCCACCCAAATGCCATATTAGGTTAGTGTATAATTAATAGGTTAGTGTATAATTAAGTATGTTAGGATATATTTTATTATTTAATTTATTTAATTAATCTATTTTAATATCTAATCAATAATTAATTAACTGTAAAAAAAAACACAGACGAAACAACATGTACCGTCGCTTCTCAAATTTTAGCAAATTATCGTTGCACAAGAAATTCTCATTTGTTATTTTCATTTGCCAGTTTGCCATATTTTTCAACAAACGATTGTGGATGCTCTAATAACATCAATGAATCTTTACGATTCAGACTTATGCTGACGTGGTCATAGGGGCTACTGATAAGCCACCTTGTCGATAAGCAATTAAAGTTCTCGCTTGTGCTTGTACCTGTACGAATTCTTTATTACGAAATGAGAAAATGTGTGTGGTTCGGCCAGCCCTAAGTTCCGGGACCCGAGGTGAAATGCTCAAATAATTATTTTTAAGGCCCCTAATAACAATATAATTTTTTTACGCACAAAATACGTGTCTATATCTATAAGGAGAATACAAATTTGAAAGCCCATAAAATTACAAAAAATTCGAAGGCTTGATGCAGCAGCCGAATTTTTTTCCGTATTGACCCACTTTTTGAAAATGTTGACCAAACTGACCCACTTTCAAAAATATTTATCTAACTGGCCCAATTTTGAACACGTCAGCATAAAACGTTATTGGCAATAATGATATATGTTATTTTGATGTCGTTGTTACCAATAGCGGTACCTGTAAAAAAATTAAAAATTCATTGTCGCTATTGGGAGTAACGACATCAGTATATCTTGCATTCACTTAAGAGTTCTCTAACTTGAGAAAAAAATTGTAAGTGAACATCGCTTATAATTGATGCCGCTATTCCCAATAATGGCATAAATTAGCCTGATGTCGCTATTGGCAATAACGGCATCAGTGTAATCCACAGTGTACTCCAAATTTTGTATAGGTGCATCAACTTCAAGTCCTATTTCGAGCTTGATGCAGCCAGTATCTCTCAAACACACAAAATATGAAAGTTGTAGATATTTTTCTTAGGATTCCATAACATTTTGAATCATCTCAATCAGAATTCAGATAATAGAGTTATGCCCAGATTATGAAGTGATGTTGAAATTATAACTGATTCTGGACAGTTTCGACATCTCTACGTAATCTAGGAATAACTTTATTAAGATAATTCAAAATGCTATGGTACACCAATATAAAGATCTACAATTTTCATGTTTTGAGTTTTTAGAGATATTGGCTGTATCAAGGTTAAAATCGAGCTTGAAGTTGATGCACATGCACAAAATTTGGAGTACACTGTAGATTACACTGATGCCGGCATCAGGCTAATTTATGTCGTTATTGGGAATAGTGGCATCAGTTATAAATTTTTTTCTTTTACAAATTTTTTTTTTCAAGTCAGAAAACTCATAAGTGAATACGAGATATACTATTGTCGTTACTCCCAATAGCGCAAAGGATTTTTTTTTTATTTTTACAGGTGTCTCTATTGGCAACAACGATAAATAAAAACAGATGTCGTTATTACCAATATTGTTTTGTGCCGATGTGTTCAAAATTGAGTCAGTTAGGTAAATATATTTGAAAGTGAATCAGTTTGAGTAATATTTTCAAAAAGTGGGTTAGTACGGAAAAAATTTGCAGCCGCCCCACCTGCCTCAACCCACAGGTGGGGCCGGCCATGTGTGTGGTGTATTGGTTAGTTGGTGGCTAGTGGCTCCAATATAATTTTTTTTTCAAAAAAAGGTTAATGCTGATGTAAATCCTATCTGAGTAATTAAAAAGCATCACTTATTCATCAAATTATTATTTCTATAACAAATTTGTACTTGAGGAGATATGTAAAAAAAAATAATTTGAATCTTCTATTTTAGTCATTGGGGCAATAATTATTCATGGGGCAGGAAGAGAGGATTTTTTAACCTCCCAGTGTTATTTTAAACTCTTGTCGAACATGTAATCTCACACTTATTAATAATAAAAAAATTTCATTGTTTGCTCACTCTTGCTTAGAATCGAAGCCTACAAAGAATATGAAATTGAACAATTACTCTGTGTAATTATCTTCCTTCTTTTTTAATTAATGTACTGAAATTCTATAGTATTCTTCATTCTTCGTAGGAGTGAGAAGAAATACTATACTGCGTTGAAATATAGTAATTGTATATTTTGTTTCTTAATCTATAGGAAACAGATTTTTCAAATCTCTCATCTCCCTAATCTTCTCTCAATCTTCTTTCTTCTTCTCTAATAATGTCTTTGTTATATATAGATGTATACAGTCGAGAAATTAAAAAAAAAAAGAATAATTATTATTTTTTTCCCCAAGTCTGTTTTCAACATGGTATCAGAGCCAAAAATATCCTAGCCTAGGAGAAGAAGAAGATCCCGATCCTCGATCTCGTCGCCATCATCTTCGTCGATCTCCGTCCATCCCGTCGATCCCGTCGTCATCATCCGTTGGAGAAATTTGATCGACCTCGACCCCCGATTCCGATCACCTACTTGTCAACACATTATAGCACCATCTTCCAAAGTCGTTGTCGCCCCAGGTCCCATCGTCGACCCAGATCCCAGAGCCGACGTTGTCGACCCAGATCCCAGAACCGACGTCTCAACCTGATCTCGACCCGTCATTGACCCAAATCCCGTCGTCGTCGTCAAAGCCTGACATCCCCAACCTCCAATCCATTTGACTTCCCCTGGCACCACCCTCGAACTCCCACAACTCTGAACCCCCGAAACCCCTTTGCCGTCAGATTTGATCTCGATGCCTCCTTTTGCAGTCAGATTTGATCTCCCCACTTGTTTTGAAGTCAGATCTGAGTATTCGCCAGATCAGATCAGATCCGTTTGTTGTTATTTGATCCAAATTCGTTGTTCTCTTGTGCCGCTACCATGGGACAAACTGATGGAGCTGAGAAGAGTATTGGACTCACCTCTACATTAGCTACAACTGTACGTAATGATGGTAAGGTATTTAATATTTCTGCCTCTGTTATGAATAATGTATGGATAATTAATTCAGGTACTACCGATCATATGACTTTTGATTCTAGATAAGTCCAAAATTTTCAACCATCCACCAAATCAACTATGTCCACTGCCAATGGTGATCCTGCCACTGTTACTGGCAAGGGTTCCATACCTCTGACAAACAACCTAACCTTAGATACTGCCCTAGTTGTACCATCATTGAATTTTAACCTATTATCTGTTGCTCAAATAACTACTGGCTTACATTGTATTGTAGTTTTTTGGCCTTCACATTGTGTGTTTAAGGATATTCGGACTTGTAAGACGATTGGTTATGGGGTTAGACACGGGAAGCTTTATTACCTGGATTTAGAATCTGAAAATTCAAACAAGTTGACCCAAGCTCTAAGTGTGGAAGGATGCGAAGGTGAGAAGAAGAAATCAGATATTTGGCTATGGCATCAATGTCGAGGGCATGCTTCTTTTGGGTATTTGAAGAAATTATTTTCAAGTTTATTTTTGAAGTTAGATATTTCTGCCTTTCAGTGTGATGTGTGTGAACTCGCAAAAGGTCACCGTATCTCTTTTCCTCCAAGTCCAAGTAGAAGCTCTCTTCCATTTATGATTATTCATTTTGATGTTTGGGGTCCATTCAAAAACACTACATTTGGAGGAGCCAAATGGTTTATGACATTTATTAATTACTGTACTCGTATGACCTGGATTTGTTTGATAAAGTCGAAAAGTGAAGTTAATGGCTTGTTTTAGAAATTTCACAAGCATGTTATGACTCAGTATAGATCACAGATTCAAGTTCTTAGGAGTGATAATGGCGGAGAATACCTGAGTTCGAATCTGCAACAATATTTGGTGAAACATGGAATTATTCACCAGACTACATGCTCGTGTACACCTCAACAGAATGGGGTTGCAGAAAGAAAAAATAGACACTTGTTCGAGGTGGTCCGTGCTTCTCTTATCCATGGAAATATGTCACTCACTTATTGGGGGGAAGCCCTTGCTTCTGCTGCATACTTAATCAACCGGGTTCCCTCTAATATCATAAACTTCCTCACGACATTTCAAACATTAATTGAAGCTGTGAATGCATCAAAAGTCGTCAACTTGCCACCTTGTGTGTTTGGGTGTGTTGTATTTGTTCATCTTCAACATGAGCGGAGTAAGTTAACCCCTCAAGCAGTGAAATGTGTTTTTGTGGGATATGCAACGAATCAGGAAAGGTACCGTTACTATCATCCACCAACTCAATGGACGTTTGTGACTATGGATGTGGTGTTCCATGAACATGAGATGTATTTTTCTTCTTCTGCAGCTGAACTTCAGAGGGAGTACCAAAGTGAAGTTCAGGCTCTTGGGTATGATGAAGGGGTTAGTGAAGTTTAGACTCTTGGGTATGATAAAGTAATTACCAGTCAGAATCAACAACTAGATACAAATAATGGCGAACACTTGAATGAAAATCTAGCAAGGGAGGAAGACCCTCATGAAGAACTACAACCAAGGGAAGAAGACCCTCTTGAAGAATTACAACCAGTACCGAATTTTAGTGAGAGTGAACCGTCAGAACCCCAAAACCAATCGTTATCGTTGTTCGAAGTTCCTAGAAAAGAACTTTCGTACCGTACTAATAGAGATATTCCAAAACCCACTTATGAACCTGATCCCACTAGTAACGTCAAATATTCCATGCGTAATTATGTATCCACTAACCACTTGTCGAAATCAAATAAGTCATTTGTAAATCAATTATCTACTGTATCTATTCCTAACAGTGTGCAGGAAGCCCTTACTGATCCAATGTGGAAAGCAGCTATGGATGGGGAGATGAAGTTCTTGAAAAAGAATGAGACTTGGGAGATAGTAGAGCTGCCAGCAAGAAAGAAGCCAGTAGGATGCAGATGGATTTATATGGTGAAGTATAAGTCGGATAGTTCAATAGAGCAATACAAAGCAAGGCTAGTTGTCAAAGGGTACGCTCAAATGTATGGAATTGATTATGAAGATACATTCGCACCTGTTGCAAAATTTAATACTGTTCGAGTCTTACTATCACTTGCTGCAAATCTTGACTGGCCGTTGGAGCAATTTGATATGAAGAATACATTTTTGCATGGGGAATTGACAGAAGAGATTTATATAGATCTTCCACCAGGGTCGAACAGACCAATCCAACACAACAATAAAGTATGTCGTCTAAAGAAAGCATTGTATAGACTAAAGCAATCACCAAGAGCTTGGTTTGGGAAATTTACAATATCAATGAGGACATTCGAATACTTTCAGAGTAATTCAGATCATACTCGTGTTCCTAAAAAGGAAAGAAAGTAAAATTACTGCTCTCATTATTTATGTGGATGATATGATAGTAACTGGAGATGATCCTAGGGAGAAGAAGGCATTAAAGAACTACTTGTCACAAGAGTTCGAAATGAAAGATCTTGGCCCTTTGAGATACTTCCTTGGTATTTAAGTTTCTCGCTCAAGAAAGAGGATATTCTTGTCTCAAAGAAAGTATGTTCTTGATTTATTGAAGGAAACTGGAATTTTCGCTTATCAGCCGATTGGTACACCGTTAGAAAAAGGACTGAAACTATGCAATGAAGCTGATCGACTGCCTTGTGATAAGGAAATATATCAGAGATTGGTTGGACGACTGATGTATCTTACAGTACATACACGGCCAGATTTGTCATATGCTTTAAGTGTGGTAAGTCAGTTTATGCATGCATCTTGGGAACAATATATGGATACGGTGATGAGAATTATGAGATATATTAAGTCAGCTCCAGGAAAAGGGGTCTTATTTGCGAAATATGGTCACTTGAAGGTTGAGGCATATACTGATGCTGATTGGGCAGGATCTATAATTGATAGGTGCTCCACTTCAGAATACTTCACCTTTGTTAGAGAAAATTTAGTTACATGGAGGAGCAAGAAGCAAAATGTTGTTGCGCGCTTTAGTGCAGAGGCGGAGTATCGCAGAGTAGCTTTAAGTATAACGGAAGATTTATGACTGAAACTCTTGTTGCAGGACTTAAGCTATGGTCCAAATGAACCTATGAAAGTGTATTGTGATAGTCAAGCGACGTGTGATATTGCGGCTAATCCAGTTCAGCATGATAAGACGAAACATGTAGAAGTGGACAGATTCTTCATCAAAGAAAAATTAGAAGAAAAAGTTATTAAGATATTTAAAGTGAAGTCAGAAGATCAGCTCGTAGATATCCTAACCAAGACAGTTTCGAATCGGCTCTTCTTGAAATTTGCTGACAAGTTGGGCATGTTCAATATCTATACACCAACTTGAGAGGAAGTGTTGAAATATAGTAATTGTATATTCTGTTTCCTAATCTATAGGAAACAGATTTTACAAATCTCTCATCTTCCCAATCTTCTCTCAATCTCCTTTTTTCTTCTCCAAGAATATAATTCTTATATATAGATGTATACAGTAGAGAAATAAAAAAAATAAGAATAATAATTATTTTTTTCCAAATCTGTTTTCAACATGCTGCATGTCCTCGAAATTTGGAATATTCTAAGAGGAATTAACAGTGGTCTTTGTTTGAGACCTTTCTTCCTTGACCGAGTTAAATTTGCTATTATCTTCTTCTGTCGTTGAATCACTTGTAGAGGGTTAACCTTCCATTACAGATTTACAGGTCAACTTCACTAATTGTTGGTTGTCCTTGTTCTCTTCAACCAACTTCGTTCAATTACAATATAGCCAATGATTAAGAAGTAATTAAGAACACAGGCAAGGACACAAAAACACCGATTTGGATAAAACGCTATGACATGACCAACATCACATGCATATCAACAGAGAATAGCTTTTTCCTTTAAAAAAAAAAACAAAAAAAAAAAACCGGAGAATAGCTTTGAAAACTACACTAACAAGTGTTATGTAGGATATTTGCATCTAAAATGTATTCGATACGACACGACTATCAAATAGAAGCCAACTTATTTTGGACGTTTTCTCCATTATGGATGATTAATTGTTGAGGTTAAAATCTGAGTAGATTCTAGAAGCCGGCTTATAATGGATCCTTTGGTTGGACCCAGAGGTTCAAACTTATCCTCGTCTTCACGCATTTGGTTTCGGTGTACATGGTTCTCTGTCGTACACTCAATTGTCGAATTATGGACAATTGTGATGATAGTGAAAGATCAAGACTATGATTCATCCATCTATGCCCATGATGCATGTATCTTCTCTTAGCAATCATGTTTAGTTTATCTTTTAAAAATTCTAACTTTGTTCCAATGGCACTGATGCTTGAAGGAGGGCGTTTGCTCATCTATGCAATATACTGTGCTAAATAATTTTTGGTCTAATGATTTTTTTAATTTTTTTTAAAACAAAAAAAATGGAGAGTAAATGCAGGAGGCAACTCTTACTCTTTTTTGGGATGGTATTCGGGCTACTCGGGCCGGGCCGGGACAGAACCACTCGGGCTTTGCCCGGTCCCGGGCCAACACAGGCTGGGCTCCAGGCCAGGCCGGGCAGGGCTAGGAGGGAAATGTGAGGCCTAGACCTGCCCCCCAACCCCAAGGGTGGGGGCCGGGCCGGTTTTTTTAGTGTAGATTTTATTAAAAAAAACAAAGATCAAGTATTAAATGGTAATTTCATAACAATTGCAAATAACTAATAAATAAAAAAAATTAAAACCAAATTTAAATTGATTTAATAAATTACAAACTGTTAAATAAAATGAAGTTCATGAATAAAATTTCCTACAAATTAAATCAAATTACAAAACAAGTAAATTATTTAAATTTAGAGATCGAAATAGCCTCTATTTAGATTGAAGAAAAGTGATTAATTAATTCAAAAATAATATTATACATTGTGATTTTGTTAAGAGTAAAAACCAAAAAGATAAAGGAAAATAGTGAATGAAGACAATAATTATAAGAACATATAGATAAATAATATTTCATACAAATCATATCAAATTACAATAATAATTAAAAAAAATTAAAACAAAGAAACAACAACTAAAAATCATTTTGATTAATTCATTTAAAAATAAAATCTAAGCCCTCTCAGGATCCAACACAGGCTGGGCTCCACAAATTTGCGGGCCGGGCCAGGCCGGGCAGGGCTAGGAGGGAAATGTGAGGCCTAGACCTGCCCCCCAACCCCAAGGGTGGGGGCCGGGCCGGTTTTTTTAGTGTAGATTTTATTAAAAAAAACAAAGATCAAGTATTAAATGGTAATTTCATAACAATTGCAAATAACTAATAAATAAAAAAAATGAAAACCAAATTTAAATTGATTTAATAAATTACAAACTGTTAAATAAAATGAAGTTCATGAATAAAATTTCCTACAAATTAAATCAAATTACAAAACAAGTAAATTATTTAAATTTAGAGATCGAAATAGCCTCTATTTAGATTGAAGAAAAGTGATTAATTAATTCAAAAATAATATTATACATTGTGATTTTGTTAAGAGTAAAAACCAAAAAGATAAAGGAAAATAGTGAATGAAGACAATAATTATAAGAACATATAGATAAATAATATTTCATACAAATCATATCAAATTACAATAATAATTAAAAAAAATTAAAACAAAGAAACAACAGCTAAAAATCATTTTGATTAATTCATTTAAAAATAAAATCTAAGCCCTCTCAGGATCGAACCCACAACCACCCAAACTCAGCTCACTAATTTGCACGCGCTATCCAAGAAATCCAATCTGAAACTATATTTCATAAAAAGTTTAATAGTAAATATATATATGTAACTAAGACCATTTGAAGTAGAAAACTTTTAGTCTCACATTGGTGAGATGAGAGAAGTGAAGAGGTAGAGTTTGCTATAAATAGCTAGGGTGGGGGTTGACAAATTAAGTAATGAGTTATGATCAATTAATTTTGATGTACACACTCATTTTTATAAATTTTTAAAACATTTAAAATATATTTATATGCATATATGCACATATATACATATATTTTGTAGTATATATATACTTCTATACATATATTTTGCTCAAAAAAATAAATAAAATAAAAATTTTAATTTTAAAAAAAAACATGGGTCAGCCCACATTGGTGAGATGAGAGAAGTGAAAAGGCAGAGTTTGCTATAAATAGCTCGGGTGGGGGTTGACAAATTGAGTAATGAGTTGCGATCAATTAATTTTGATGTCCACACTTATTTTTATAAATTTTTAAAATATTTAAAATATATTTATATGCATATATGCATATATTCATATATTTTGTAGTATATATATACTTCTATACATATATTTTGCTCAAAAAAATAAATAAAATAAAAATTTTAATTAAAAAAAAACATGGGTCAGCCCGGCCCGGACGGGCTGGTTCAAAATGGGCCGGGTCGTGTGGGCTTTGAGGGCAAAATTCAGGCCCAGCCTGGACCGGGTTTGGGAAGGGCCGGGTCCGGGTCAGGCCCGGGCCGGTCATGGCCCAACCCAGCCCTGATGCCACCCCTACTCTTTTTCTATCCAAATTTTAAAGTTCAATTATATTCCTTAATCGGTTGAACCTTTCTGGAATTATTTTAAACTTGCATCTAATATTTCTCCGTCTGCTTCCCCCATCTAGAAAGGAATGTGGAAAGCGATTGAACCTTTCCGATGTGGTTTATTTAAATTATGTTCTGATGGTTCAAAAACCAAATTCTGGTCCGATTTATGGATCAGCAACTACAAGATTGTGTCCTTCTTTCCAGACTTGTTCCGTCTCGCCTATAATCAGAACGCCTTTGTTGCGAACTATTTTGTGGGTGTTCATGACCACTTTGAATGGTGATTCCATTCAAAAGGGTTCTCCCCCCTCAACGATTTTGAATTTTTTTCACCTTCTTTCAGATTTACAAGCTTATTCTTGGCACCCCCACGAAGATGTATCTTGGAGATGAACGCCCTCTGGTTCCTTCATCATTAAATCATTTTGCTCCTTTCTTAACCACGGGGGAGTTTCTTCTTCTTCGGCAAAGTTTATTTGGAGTTGTAATGCTCCCCTTAAAGCGAAGATTCTTGTATGGCTAACCACACAAGACAAACTTTTGACTGTCGATAAACTCAATAAGATGAATTTAGCTTTAGGGCCGCAGTGTTCTTTCTGCCTTTCGCACCATGAGGATTCTGAAAACCTATTCTTGCAATGCTCTTTTTTAACTCCTTTATGGTCGATATGCTTAAACTCTTGGCATGTCCATTCCCGTCCAAATTCTATCCTTTATTGGTGGACCTCTTGGAGGAGCCACGGTGTTACCGTACGGTGCTCAAGTGGGATTTGACTATGATGGCTTTGATTTGGATTATTTGGACCAAAAGAAATAATCGCATTTTTAATAATACCTCATTCGTAATCTCGTTGATGATCTCCTTTACTTTACCAAGTTCTGGTCTTCTACTTTATTCCAAAAAAATAATTATAATCTACACATTCATAATTTAGATGTGGCGGTTGCTATTCTCTTACAAAATACTTACTTACCTTCATAAGTGTTATTCAGTTCTTTTATTGATTCATGTTCTCTTCTTCTGTTGTAGTGCTGATTTTGTTGTTGATATACTATTTAGACCCTATTTGATTTAGATGTGGTGCCTACTATTTTATTTCAAAATACTTTCTTACCTCCATAAGTGTTATTCATTTCTTATATTGATTCATGTTCACTTCTTCTATTGCAGTGCTAATTTTGTTGTTGATCTCGCTTTTGACCCAAGCACTCTCCAGATTTGGTTGTTGCTTTGGTGGTTGGGTTGTATCAGGTTGTTTCCTTGATCTTGGTGCAATGTTTTGGTGTTGTTGGTGTGAGATGGCTATGGGCTTACCCCCTCCCTTGTTGGGACTGTTATTAGTTTGGTTCAAAGCTATCGGTTATTAAGTCTACCTCTCTTGTTCTAAATACTTTCTGTTTTCATCTAATTTGGTAGCCTCCCTCGTTGGGACTATTATTATTTCCTTTTAATCTATCTGTTATTAGGTATAACTCTCTTGTTCTAAATACTTCTTGTTTTAATCTAATTTGGTGCGAATATGCATGCTATGTTTCTACTAGCTTGAGGGCTAGATTGTTTGTTCTTTTTGGATGCACGTTTGTGTCGTGGCTTTATGTTAATCACCTTTTCCCTACTCTCTTTTGTCCTCCCAGTGTGGTAGATCATGTTTGTGTAGTCGGGACCGTTCAGTCTCTCGGCTACGGTATTTGGGTATTGATTTGAGTCATTATGTTGGCGTTGGTGCATATTTGGCTTTAGTGCATTTTTGGCCCCATTCTTATACCTATGTCTCCCCATTTTTTATTTCACCTCCTTTAGCCTGGGTGATTGGTACGGGTTTTTTGATTATCTATTATGATCGTTTATTTGTTGTTTTGGTTGCATTCGGGGCAATTTTTTGAGATTATGTTATTATCCTTAGGTGCGCGTGCTGCTAGGTCTTCGGAGTCTTGTAACACCTCAAATTTTATTTACATGTAATTCGTAGTACAACAGAATCTTTTACTTCAATCCGTACAATTTTACAAGAAAATTAAAACTTTTCTTTTATTACACAACAATGTTTATTACAGAGTTACACAGCAGAAGTTAAATAAATTACAACATGAAATACAACTCTAATATCAGTAACTTTAATCATGAATATTATCTTTATCATCAACCGTCTTTAAGTCCTTGCCAATCCAATCAAGCCCTGCACTGAAAATTTGTGGGCACGTCAATTGCTTACAACCGACGCAATGTTATAAACAACGATTCTCTCTATGCTGTATTATAACGAAATCTTTTACTTTAACAAACACAAACTTGAATGCATATAAAAGTGTAAAGAGTGACTATCCTAAACATGTCAGTGTATGATATGACTTAATGCCTAATGCAGATGTTATACTACAATGACACTAATGCAACTTGTTCGGATTCTATGTATCTCATACTACATAGGTCCGAGGGAAAGCACCTACGTACTTCACAATAAAGGGTTTAATCCCTCGCCATGATAACTACCCAGTAATAAAACAAAGTTTAGACATTCCACGAGTACGGATTCCAGTCCCGGAGATCCACCGCTCGACTATGCAGAATCCTCGTCGTGCGAACATCCCGTAAGTGTCCCTCTAGCCCCGATATACGCATATACACTAGAGTACGACCTACTATCCGCCCGAATAATCATGATCCCGAAATCCACCGCCCGATCTATCATAATCTCGAATTTAATTAAGGCTCGCCTCCATCGCAAGCAACCACAGCCCCGGAATCCACCACCCAACTGGGTCTATATTCCTGGAATCCACCGCCCGACTATATAGATGCACCCCACGTATGTTTGCCCAAGTTTTATTACATCTCCCCTTAGTGCCTAATCTTTAAGTTTAAACATGAATATATAATACCACCTAAAGCTAGTTTACCCTCCTACTGGTCTTACACAAAAATACCGAGAACGACAGCCCATATTGGTCACTTCTCAAAAATCAATAATTCATTTCCATTACTTTTGCCGGTTCCTGGGTATCACTAAGCATCTAGAATCAACATCTTTCCATGTTTAATAACTTGGGGTACTCATACCCTTATAACTCATGTTCATGTATTCATAATTCATTCAAATTATTTCATTCATTCTTATTTATTCATCAACATGTACAATCTCAACCTATTCATTTTCACAATACACTTTTCATATTCATTAAAACCTTCTCAATACAAATTAATTAAGATTAAAACATAATCTTTTAAAGTTCATCATTGAAAACTCATCTCATCATTTTCCTTTGATTTATTTTAAACCAATTCCTATCATCATTAACCATATATATATTTTTCTTGAGTTCACACCACATCTAAGAATGAATATGATCTTTATTTTTCCAAAATATAACTTAAAACAACGAGAATATATTTTCAATCACCTCGTTTAAGTATCATTTGCAAAACAGTAAATTCAAAGTCAGAAACTACATTTCATGTTATTTGTAAAAATCATAGAAAATCATATACTTCATGAAAATTTGCGTTATTTATATCAAAATAAAGCTGTAAAAGTCTACTACAATTTCTTAGTTGTAAGTTTTCTCAAAATACGGTATCTATGGCCCTGAATTCTTTGAAATATGCAGTAGGGTCGAAATACTGAAATACTGCCACAGTACAGTCTTGTAAAATTCATATAAAATTAAATTCTCTGTGAAAATTTGATTCCTTAGACTTTTCAGAAAGGTTAATGAGTCTACTACAACTTCTTAGTTCTGACTTTTCTCAATTATTTCATTTATAATGCTGAATTGATCAAAAACCGAAATGTGTACAGATTTCCAGCAACCAGTCAACTACTAATCAGTTCTGAGTTTAGATTTTATTAAAATAGTAAACGACCTCCAAATCTTATGAAATTTTAAAGTGATGTTACTGACATATACAAGATGCTCCCCAAAAAGTTTTAGTTCTAGATTCCAACTATTTTATTAGATACAATTTTCTGATGGGAAAACAAAACTCAAAACAGTAACTTTTCTTGGCATGAATTAGTAACTTTGTGTACAAATCTATATCCATATCATTTAATCTAATCATAATGTACTACCATGCAATCAAACAACATCATTTCAACTTATCTACATGACAATCTTTCAACGAGCATGCATTTTCTTTCATAATCATATCTATTAAACATTCTAAATAATATCATCACAAAATTAACCACAATTCATGTGTATAAACAATTTTAAATATCAATTTCCCTACACATGCAGTCTATTTTACTTTAGAAAGCAAGAAAGAACACTCACCTTATTTGAAGAAATAAAATGAACTCCTAGTAGATGGCTCCTAGCTCCAAGAATGAGACTCCCTTCTCCTCCTAGCAAGCCTTCCTTCCTCCAAGCAAGAACACAAATAACTCTTTTTTTTTCTTCTTATCTTTTCTTTGTTTTCCTCTCTTGCAATTCTTATCTTTCTTATCTTTTGTTTATTTTGATTTTTTGTGTAAGATTTTATGAAGAAAGGGGATGGTATTTATAGGGTTTGAGAAGACTCTTCTACTACCCAAATTAAGTGTTCAAATTCATAACCTACATAATCCCCCTTCACTAATTGCCCACTCACCATTACTACCACAAACTCCCAACTCTTCTTCTTCCTTCATCAATTGGCCAACCCTTGGATTTTCCACATGTGCACTCATTTAGTTAGTTGTTATTTATTTGATTATACACGTTGTTACATGACAAGTGTATGATAAATGTTTATTAAAATGTAGGTTAACTAATGGGCTTCTTCTTTTAAATAATTTTCTAATGGGCTTTACGATAAACTTTGGCCCTATGGATTTTTATTAAAAATAAATAATTCAAATGTGATAAACAAAATGAGAAGAAAAAGTGTGCATGACATCTTAGAAAATTTTAGAAATAAAATGCAAATAAAAATTTACGTGCAATGCACATAAAAATATTAAAATTAATTTGGGAGAATGAAAACAGTCAAAATACAAAACTTATATATGAAATAATGTTACAGATATTTCACGTAATGGAAAATATATGTAATCGACACGTGTATTGAAAACACGTGCAACGTACGTAAAAACATAAGGATTAAAATAAACGTTGAGTTGGCTAAAGATAGGATTGAAATGAGTTTTGAGAAAATGGAAAACATATAAATAATTAGAATATAAGATACATATAACATTTATATAAAAGTATGTTACGAATATTACTCGTAACAGTATAAAATATATGTGCGTAACACACGAGGAAAAAATTCTCATTATCCAATTTTTCGGGGTCTTAAAAGTCTTGCCTGGTCTTTGGCTGAGTTATTCGAGCCACTTCTAGCGCGTCGCGTGTTGCTCCTCCATCCGCTGATTTCCTTCTCGCTGCCGTCTTTTTTCGGTCACATGCGGATGTCTCTTATGTTTATATTATTGTATAAACGTTGTTTTGGTTCTAATCTTTCATTAGCTGATTATTAAGTTGTTGTTGCCTATTTTTTGTTGTTGCGGGGCAGTTTGATGTGCTCCTGCTTTCAGTTTGACCTCTTGTAAACTGTTTGTTGTACAATATTATTGCTTTAATATAGTATTTTTGTGGGCTGGAGTCCTAGGATCTATCCTATTTCTAAAAAAAAATATTCCTTAATCAAACTTTAAAAAGCGTATAATATTGGGCAGATGTTATTAGAGATTTTTTTTCAAAAATAATTTTTTTATTTCCTCATTTTTTAAAAAAATTATGTTTAATATATTGCACATGGTTATACTAGTATTTTATTATTTACCTGATACTTGGACCCGACCCGGACCCGGTATTGGATTGGAACCGACCCGATCTATACGAGTCCAGATCCAAGTCCTAAAATAAGACCCGATGGAGTTCTAGGTCCGGGTTCGGGTCCGCTCAAAATAGAACCGATCCGGACCCGTTAAAAAATACCACAAAAATATAGAATTTGAATAATATGGTTATAGGGATATATATATAAATAGTAATTGTTGAAGATAGATGTGTAAATATAATATTTATTCATGTACTTATGTGCAAAAAAATTTGGAATCGTAGGGTAGCAGGTGCAAAAATACTTAAGTGAAAATATGTATTCTTTGCTACCGGACCCGATAGGTAGTTTTTTAACTAGGACCCGGACCTATACCCGTACCCAATTCTCGCAAGTCTGAGTTCGGATCCAACTTTTGGATCCTTGAGATACCGGATCTGGATCCAGATAGTGGAGGACCTGACAGGACCCGATAGCTGCTCTAATTATGGACATCAACTTCTCCAATTTATATATTTTCAAGAGATTGAACTTGAGGGATAACTAACTCAACATTATCAATTGTTTATTTGCCAACCTTCATTAAGTTTTTCCTTTTAAAGAAAAAAAACAACAACCATCATTAAGTTTAATTGGCAAACTATATGATTTCCTTCATTTATTTACAAGGACTATAAATCATATCATGTGCCAATCATCCCCTAATATAAGGCATGGTCCTGAAGACTTTTCTCAACATAATATTTTTTTTAAAAAAAGGATGACCATATCATCGCTTTATTAATAAATAATTAACGAAACAAAAATTACAAATAATATACATTTACCTATTCCTAAAAATGAAACTAAAAATAATTACATAGCTAAGCCTAAACATAAACTAGTCCCTTCCCTAGCTAAATTTGTAGACGAAAACATCTGCACCTAGTTCTCCTACCCATCCATACAAGATGTAATTCGAATTTCAAAAAAAATCTAATATGAAATTCGAATTCCATCAAAATTTTCTCTCCACCCTAGAAACTTCATCCACATTCCCCCAAAAGTCCACCTTGGTAACAACTACATCCACCATCTCTTAGCGGCTCTTCACCGTATGAATCCACCAATACAACCCCACGGTGATGCCATCTTCCGATTGTGTCAAATCCATCCCTCAACAGTAGTCCTTGTTCTCAACTGACAAGCCGACACTCCCGATGAACTCCCCCGCCGATGAACACCTCTGTCGGGATAGCTCAACTTTGGTGATCTCACAGTTAAGCCCATCGCTCCCCGTATATAATTTGAATTTTAAAAAAAAATCATATTTGAAATTCAAATGTCAACCAAATTTCCTCTCTCCACTCTCTAAATATATTTTGAATTTCAAACATCTACATTGAAATTTAAAAATGATCAAAATCTCTCCCTTCAAATATGCTTTGAATTTCAAAATCTAAATTGAAATTCAAATAAAATTTTTAACCATAATGTAATTCTCCACACTCCTCATCTAAGATTTGGATTTCAAAAGTCTAAATTGAAATTCAAAATTCAAATTAATCTCCCTCTCCACACATATTTTGAAATTCAAAAATCTATATTGAGTTCCACAAATGAACCAAATCCCCCCTCCAAATATGTTAGAATTTCAAAATCTAAATTAAAATTCAAAAACCAGCAAAATCTTTTCCCAAACATAATTTTGAATTTCAAAATTCAAATTTCATCCTCAAATCTCTCTCCTCACTCTGGCAGACCCTCACTCCAGTAGACCCTCACTCTGGCAGCCCCGACCAAGCAAGCCACACCCCTCACTTCGACTGACCAACTCTCCTCCACGGTAGTGCCGACCAAGGCAGCCAAGGCCTACACTTCGACAAACCTTCTTCCCTCCACAGCAGTGCCAACCAAGCCAGCCATGCCCCACAACAGTTGCCCCTCCCACCGTCGACATCTCTCGTCGACAACCATCTCCCGAAGAGGACAAAAACCCTTCGGCCCTCGACAACCCCCGACCTACAGTCGACAGCTCTAGTAGCAACTCACTCCCCCTTGCAACAACCTCCTCTCCCGACGAAACAGCTCCCGCCGTCGACATCAACCCTGATGATGTCGTTCTTCCCCGCCACGTCATCCACACACCTATTTGTCTCATCGGCGATTCCGCACACCTGACGAAATCCGCCGTCGACCACAACACTGCACTGGAGGCGATATGGTGGGAGGTTGGGGGAAGGAGAAGGAGGACGAAATGTCATGTCGGGAATATGATTCATCATATAAAATCACAGGAGTGCATTTTAGAAGACCCTTGTCACCTTGCACAATCTTCTTGAAAATGGAAGCTCGTCGATGGTACTAGATTTTAAAGAGATCCTCAAATTGCCTACCGTTTCATACATAATTTTATTTTTCTTAGAAATGAGTCACCTTCCACTATGACTATGAGGATTTTTTTTCTTTATTGACCCACTTTTTGAAAATATTGAGCAATCTGACCCACTTTCGAAAATATTTACCTAACTGACCTAGTTTTAGACATGTCAGCATTAACCGTTATTGAAAATAACGGCATAGGTTAATTCGATGTCGTTGTTTCCAATAGCGACATCTCTATAAAAAAATTTGTGTGCCGCTATTTAGAGTAACGACATCAGTTAACTTATTCTCAATGTGACTTGAAAAAAAATGAAAGTATGAAAAAAATCTATAGATGATGCCTCTATTCCCGACAATGGCATTCCCATTACAGATGCTGTTGTTAGGGATAGCGACATTAGTTATAGGATTTTTTGCATATAAATAGTTGCCCCCTCTTCTCCTTCCCTTTTCACTTTAGATTTGTTTCTCATCTCTCTCTCTCTCAACCCCAAAATCCTAGATGCCGCTATTAGAAACCTTGTAACTCTCCTCTTTCATATCCTAAACATATTTTAAAAATAATCATCATTGGACCCTAATTGCGAACACCTCTTCTCCCTCGTTCACTTGAAATTTGGCATAGATTTTTCTACAGATCTCCTCGATCTCAAAATTATGGTAGGTATTCGAAAACCCTTAATTCCTTTGAATTTATTGACTTTGTTGATTGAGATTTATATTGAGGGGATATGAGAATTAGTTGTGGATATTGATGTGAGTTGTAGTATTCTGTGAATGAGAATAGATTTGGGGGGTAGGAGAATATATTGACAATGTATTATAATATATGTTGGAGAAATTTGTATAAACTAGGATTGATAAATTTGTAAAGTTAATTAGTTATATGTTTATGTATGAATGGATGTTGATATAAAATGTGTTTATATATAAATATGTAGTGTATAGAGAAGTTGTGGTGGGTTTGTTATTGTTGTGCGGAATACGAATGGATCACCAATCAAAGAGAGAAATAGCGAAAAACAGAAAACAAGCAAACACAAGGACATAAAGATTTACGTGGTTCGGCAAACAAGTGCCTACATCCACAGGGGCGGTTGGGGTTTCTTCACTATAATCACCAATGGGCGAAAACAAACCCTTACAAAGATGACGGCTGCAAAATTCGAATAGAGGTGTTACACTTTACAAAATCCTAACGGGTGTATTTATAGGAAAACTACTGGGCCTTTCGAAATGGGCCTATCCTGGTTTACAAACCCGCCGACAGTCGACAGGTCTTCTTATCAGTCGACTGGTAATTGTTCTGGACAGTCGACTGAGATCCATATTCAGTCGACTGGTGAACCTCTGCTGCTGTATCCTTAGCTCCTTTGAAAATTCCTTCGGGACAGTCGACTGAGACACATATGCAGTCGACTGGTATACTGGAACTTTCGATTGCCGTAGATACGACGGATATAAACAACTGAACCAGAATTGAGCCATTATCCAACAATCTCCACCTTGGCGAGATCTTCCAAGTAGCCCAAGCAATCTCCAAAAATACTCCAAAACAAATGCTCATCACCAAATGTAACAACAAACCAAAACTCCACCTTAGTATGATATCACATACTAAGCAAACAAATAGCGAAGCACCATTCCAACCGCCCATGCCAAATCATCAAACATGCAAAATATTAGCCAGGTTCATGCAATGCTTGAACTTGGCGCCCCAACAATTTTGGTCAACATATCAGCAGGATTATCAGCTGTCCCAATCTTCACCAGAAGAATATCACCATCCTTTATCAAATCACGCATCAAATGATAACGGACATCAATATGTTTGGTCCTCGAATGATGAACTTGGTTCTTCGCTAAATGGATAGCACTTTGACTGTCACAGTGTACCTCCACCTTCTCCCGATGAATTCCCAAGCTCTTCAAAAGTCCATGAATCCAAATGGCTTCCTTCATGGCCTCAGCAACTGCCATGTATTCGCCTCAGTAGTAGACAATGCTACAGTGGACTGCAAATTGGACCTCCAACTTATAGGTGCCCTAGCCATAGTAAACAAATAGCCTGTAGTAGACCGCCTCTTATCTAGATCACCTGTATAGTCAGAATCAACATAACCCACCAATAACCTGCTAATATTGTTATCCCTTTCAAACTTCAAACCTACATCTGTGGTGCCACTTATGTACCTCAAAATCCACTTAGCTGCTTGCCAATGCTCTCTGCCTGGATCATGCATATATCGACTAACCATACTCACCGCCTGAGAGATGTCTGGTCGAGTACAAACCATGGCATACATCAAACTGCCAACCACACTAGTGTAAGGTACATTAGCCATATACTGTCTCTCTTCATCTGTACTTGGAGACTGAGAAGCACTAATTCTGAAATGAGTGGCTAAGGGTGTACTGACTGGTTTAGTTTTCTCATCTATACCAAACCGTTTCAGCACCTTCAATAGATATTGCTTCTGTGTCAAACTTACTATGCCCTTTGCTCTGTCTCTAGCTATCTCCATCCCAAGTATCTTCTTGGCTTCACCAAGATCCTTCATCTCGAATTCAGAACTCAGCTGATTCTTCAAATTTTGAATCTCCTTAGCATTTTTAGAGGCAATCAACATGTCATCCACATATAATAACAGATATATGAAAGAACTATCCTGCAATTTTCTGAAATAGACACAATGATCATACTCACTTCTGGAATATCTCTGCACTTTCATAAACTGATCAAACCTCAAATACCACTGCCTTGGAGATTGCTTCAACCCATAGAGAGACTTTTTCAACCTGCAAACAGAACTTTCCTTCCCAGCTGTCTTAAACCCATCTGGCTGCAACATATAAATTTCTTCATCTAGGTCCCCATGTAAGAATGCAGTCTTCACATCCATCTGTGTCAATTCAAGCTCAAACTGTGCTACCAATGCTAACAAAATCCGAATAGAAGGATGCTTCACAACCGGAGAGAACACTTCATTATAGTCAATTCCTTCCTGTTGAGCATACCCCTTTGCAACTAGTCTAGCCTTGAACCGAACACTTCCTTTTGGACCTTCTTTCTTCGTATACACCCACTTGCAACCGATTGCTTTCTTCCCCTTTGGCAATTGCACTAGATCCCAAGTCTTGTTCTTATGAAGAGAGTTCATCTCTTCATCCATAGCAACTTTCCAATCTGCATTTTCGGAACTTCTAGTAGCTTCTTTGAAGTTGGAGGGAACTTCATCATCAACAATGGTAAGAGCAAATGCAACTGTTTCTGTAAAGCGAGATGGTCATTTGATATCTCTTCTTTGCCTTCTTGCTGCAATTGATTCTTCTTGCTGGGGAGGGTCTTGGATAGGAACTTCTTCCTCATCCTCAGTATCAACCACATCATCTTCATTTTGGGCAAGAGTAGGATTTTCAACTGAAAGCTTTTCTAACTCCACCTGTTGGAGAACTCTCGCACCAGTCGACTGAGAGCACTTGTCAGTCGACTGTCCCGAGCTAATCTTCTGCTTCTCCTGATCACCAGTCGACTGAGAACACTTGTCAGTCGACTGTCCCGAGCTGATCATGCTGGTCTCATCAAAGGTAACATCCCTGCTGATTACTAACTTCTTCTGTTCTGGACACCACAACCTGTAACCTTTGACACCAGTACTAAAACCAACAAATATAGCCTTTTTGGCTCTTGCATCAAGTTTAGTTTCAGTTACATAAAAATAAGCAGGACAACCAAATATATGCAAAAAAACTATAATCAGATGCAGGTTTACCACTCCATACCTCAATAGGCGTTTTGCCTTCAAGTGCTGCTGATGGTAAACGGTTGACGATGTGGCTTGCCTATATAACAGCTTCTGCTCAAAATGTCTTCTTCAATCCAGACTGTGCTAGCATACATCTCACCTTCTCAAGTAAGGTTCTGTTCATCCTTTCTGCAACCCCATTTTGCTGTGGAGTCTTCCTAACTGTGAAGTGCCTCTGGATCCCTTCATCTTCACACAATTTTAGAAACGGATCGTTCTTGTATTCCCCTCCATTATCTGATCTCAGAACCTTAATCTTCCTTCCAGTCTGGTTTTCAACTTTCTTCTTCCAGCTTGTGAACAATGTCAAAACTTCATCTTTGTGTTTCATGGTATATACCCAAACTCGTCTGGAGTAGTCATCAACAAATGTAACAAACCAGTGTCTACCGCTCATAGAAGGTGTCTGAGTAGGGCCCCAAACATCTGTGTGCACATAATCGAGGATACCCTTTGTCTGATGTACAGCTGTACCAAATTTTACCCTAGTTTGCTTACCTAACACACAATGTTCACAAAATTCCAGCTTGCAACCTTTAGCATCCTTAAGAAACCCTTGCTTCACAAGCCCCTGCAAGGCCTTTTCTCCTGCATGCCCGAGTCGCATATGCCACAACCTTGTAGAGTCGGGAACAACCTGTTTAGGCTTTTCAGTTACACTGGCAGCCTGACCCAAATACGTTTTTCCCTGCAAGAAAAACAAGTTCCTTTTTCTTTTCCCTTTCATCACCACGAGTGATCCGTTAGTCACCTTCAGAATGCTACCTTCACTAGCAAATTTCAATCCACTGGCCTCCAAAACACCAAGTGAAATCAAATTCTTTTTCAAATCTGGAACATACCATACATCTGAAAGCTCCCTAATAAGACCATCATGCATTAACAATTCAATCTTCTCGATTCCTACCTTCTTACAAGGCGCATCATTTCCCATCAAAACTACCCCACCATCCATATACTCTAAGGAAGTAAACCACTCCTTTCTCCAAGACATATGATAGGATGCTGCTGTATCAAGAAACCATACATCTTGATAAAGTGAGGGACTAGTAGCAAGTGCAAAGGAAAAATCATCATCACTATCTAAATTATCAACAGTCACATTTGCAGTCGAATTTCCCTTATTTCGCAGCTTCGGACAATCCTTTTTCCAATGCCCCTTTTCATGACAGAAAGCACATTCATCTCTGGCTGGTATCTTTCTGTTCTTTGAAACTCCTCTCGATTTGAAACGAGATTTGTTTCCTTTATTCCCAGATTTGGTCTCAGATCTGGTCTCAGTTCTGCCCCTTACAATCAATGCTTCAGAAGTTTCTCTATCAACCATTTTATCCCTTCTCCTAGTTTAATTATTCAACAGAGCATTTGCAACATCTTCATATTTAACAGTATCTTTTCCATATATTAAAGTTGTTGCTAAATGATCATAACATTCAGGTAATGAATTCAACAGAATTAGGGCTTTATCTTCATCTTTAATTTGCTCATCCAAATTTAACAAATCAGCCAATAATTTATTTAATGATTCAACATGAGCGTTCATAAACATACCTTCAGTATAGGTGAAGCGAAAAAGTCTCTTCTTCAAATACAGCCGATTCTCCAAACTTTTCCTCATGTATTTGTCTTCGAGTTTCTTCCACAACACCGCAGCCATGGTATCCCTCATCAAATCGTACTTCTGAGCCTTCGCGATAAAGAGCCGAATAGTCCCACATGCAACTCGGTTCAACTTCTTCCAATCTACATCGGACATATTCTTTGGTTTTTCTTCCTCCAAAGCAACATCTTGTTCTTGTTGAACCAGAACATCCAACACCTCACACTGCCACATCCCGAAATTGTTTGTTCCATCAAATTTTTCAACTTCAAATTTTGCGTTGTGAATCATTGTTCTGGAAGAACTTGATCCCGCAACATTCTTGGTTGCATCTGCTTCACTCGCCATCTCTCTCTAGGTCGAACCCGACGCTCTGATACCACTTGTTGTGCGGAGTACGAATGGATCACCAATCAAAGAGAGAAATAGCGAAAAACAGAAAACAAGCAAACACAAGGACACAAAGATTTACGTGGTTCGGCAAACAAGTGCCTACATCCACAGGGGCGGTTGGGGTTTCTTCACTATAATCACCAATGGGCGAAAACAAACCCTTACAAAGATGACGGCTGCAAAATTCGAATAGAGGTGTTACACTTTACAAAACCCTGACGGGTGTATTTATAGGGAAACTACTGAGCCTTTCGAAATGGGCCTATCCTGGTTTACAAACCCACCGACAGTTGACTGGTCTTCTTATCAGTCGACTGGTAATTGTTCTGGACAGTCGACTGAGATCCATATTCAGTCGACTGGTGAACCTCTACTGCTGTATCCTTAGCTCCTTTGAAAATTCCTTCGGAACAGTCGACTGAGACACATATGCAGTCGACTGGTATACTGGAACTTTCGATTGCTGTAGATACGACGGATATAAACAACTGAACCAGAATCGAGCCATTATCCAACAGTTATATGTGCAAATAGTTTGATACGAGTATTGTCAAATTTTTGGTTATCTTGACTGAAAATTTATTAAAGT
Source organism: Hemerocallis citrina (assembly GCA_017893485.1). NCBI lineage: Eukaryota > Viridiplantae > Streptophyta > Magnoliopsida > Asparagales > Asphodelaceae > Hemerocallis > Hemerocallis citrina. The sequence continues at coordinate 116,526,849 of CM030362.1, forward strand.
AGACACATGGTTTATTAATTTGAAATTCATGACACATCGTTTATTAAACAAGTTATTTTTTAAAATTTTGTTGAACAAGTCTCAAATATTTGTTAATTTGACTCAAAATTAATTTTGTTGACACATGGTTTATTAAATTAATTTCATGATACATCGCTTGATAATTTTGTTCATGACACATTATTTATTGTTGTTGACAGAGAAATGGATGCCGGTCAACCATGTTCTTCGCGTGCACTAGGTGCGTCGTCTTCCGCCGCACATGGAGGTCTGGGTCCACTAGATCCAACCCTACTAAATTTGCAAGAAGATCATAGGTCTCAAGCAGTGTGGAAGGGAAAGGACAAGATTATGAGTTTCTGAATGCACATGACTTTGCCGGCCATCCCACGTATACACATCTACTTGCTAAATGCCGATTTCCATGGAATGTTGATGTTGAAAAAAGTGAAATGTGATCATGCGTTATTTACCTCTCTTTTCGAGCGATGGAGGCCAGAGACACACTCGTTCTACCTACCCATTGGTAAGATGACAATGACACTACAAGATATAATGATTATAACGGGACTTCCAATCGATGGGGTGGCCATGACCGGTAACATCTTGATCAACAAAGTAATGATAGTGAGAGATTGTCTTATGACAGAGGTTGCCGAGGATGACAAACATGTTTTTGTCGACGAATCAATCTGGCGTTTGTGGCTCCATCAAGAGTTCAACAATAGTTTCGGAGTTGAACCAACCAACTTTCAAGTGGAATGTTATGCTCGGGCCTATTTAATTAGTGTGATTGGTGGTGTTCTCATGCCTAATTCTTCGGGTGATGTCGTCTATCTAATTATAGTTGGGGAAGTGCGGCCTTGACTCCTCTTTATCATGCTTTGTAAAATTGTTCAATGGGGTCGATTCAAATGACTAGGCGGATGGGTATATTACAGGATATGGTGTTGGGAACGAATACACATTGGCCATCTCTGGGTAATGGTTATTTCACAATATTGGAATGTGGTTGAGGAGATCGAAGTTATGAGAGCTCCTTTAGGGGTTTATTGGACCGGCCGACATACGTGGAGAGATAACCAACGTGGAGTGTTGATGTATTATAGGGATGAGCTCGATCAGCTCCGGGAAGAATACGTCAATTGGACACCGTATACTCCCAAACAGCTACAACGGCTACCCCCAAGTTGCACGACAAACAATCAACTTTGGTTGACACGAGCTCCACAAGTAATTTCAACATCGTGGAGTTCTATTATCCCGATCGAGTCCTCCGACAACTCAATGCATAACAAAGAATCCGGGAGAACCGGATGTACGATCGAAGACTACACAATATTACCAGTCAAGGATGATTGCCGACTATGGATTGGGCCGATCAACATCGCTCGCATGTCGCAATGTGGAACAAGAGAAAGTATGATTTGGTGATTGACGAGATCGTACCATACGAAGGATCTTTGCAAGAAGCTTACATGGCATGGTACCATCGTGTTACATGGTTTTTTATTGCTCCAAAATTAATGATTTCGGTGGGTATTCAAATCTCGATCCCGAAGCACCAAGTGGAACCACCACCGACACATTCGTCTTTTCAACCAATGTATCAACCAAAGGCCTCCTTGTATCGACTCATGGTAAATTTATGCGTTTGTTAATAATTATTCCATTTAAATTTATGTTCACAATTTTTTATTACTTGTATAAAATAATTTGGTTTACTAATATTAACTTGTATTTAATGATAATGTAGATTGACAACACATGGGATATTGTGCGGAAATGTGCTTGTGTGTTAAAAGCAGTGCCCCGAAAGCTTGTAAGGATCTAGTGGTCCTCCATCTGTGTTAGTTGTCACTTGAAGAGGTTGGAGACGGCCCGGCCTTGAACTCTCTTTTACAACAACTTGAAGGTGCTACTCACCCTCCCCTTCACAAACACGACGTGCTCAACATCCCCCACCACCAAGACGAGCTCAACATCCCCCACCACCACCATGACAAGCTCAATCTCCCCCACCGCCACCAACACAAACGAAATCATCATCTTCACAAGGGCAGCGACGAAAGACTGTAAGGAGGCCGAGAGAGGGTTCTTAACTACAATCACAAGAGATTGTACAAGTGGGAGATGAGCATGAAGAGGAGGATGGCCCTAGTGTACCTGTGACACAGAAAATTGGTGAACGTAAATAGAGAGTCCCATCTCGGAAGAGGAGGCAACCCCAACACTACACGCCTAGTTAGGGGGTGTAAGGAAATTTATGAACTTTACGTTGTAAACTTTTGTGTTACTTTCGTATATTGTATTATTTGCTATTGTGATATATGATTATGGTATATGTGTTGTGATATATGGTATATGGTATCGTGTTGTGATATAAGGTATATGGTATTAATGTTCTCGTTATTTGTTGTTGATAATTGTGATATATGTTGGAGTATTTGATGAATTGAAGTATGATCCTTGAAGTTAAGTTGTGTGAGTCTGTGCATTTTTTACTGCAAATTAAAAATAACTGATGTTATTGTTGAAAATAACGGCATCAGATACCCGTAACATTATTCAAAACAATGGTAACAATTCAAAACATGCACAAAGTTCTTTACATTTTAATTTTACTTGTTGTCGCTCTTTACAACAACGGCAACAGTTATAATAATGTCTTTATTCTAAACAACGACACTAGTTATCACCTATTTTCCGACCAGATAGCTTTTCTGCCAAACTCTCTGCCACCACAATCGTTATTGGCAACAACGGAATGAAAGTAATGGATGCCGTTATTCCAAACAACGACAACAGTTTGAATTTTTACTTATCAAAATTCATATATTTATTCCAACAGTTACCGCTCTTCCAAATAACGGTTTCAGTTATCTCATGCCATTTTGTGGAAGAACGGCAACTGTTGGAATAAATATATGAATTTTGATAAGTAATAATTTGAACTGTTGCCGATGTTCTAAATAACGACATCCATTACTCGAATGCTGTTGTTGCCAATAACGACTGTGGAGGCAGAGAGTTTGGCAGAGAAGTTTTTTCTTCCAAAAAATAGAGATAACTTATGTCGTTGTTGAAAACAACGACATAAGTTGAACTTTTGCCCTTGTTGTAGAAAGCCGGCAACAAGTAAAATTAAAATATAAAAAATCTTGTGCATGTTTTGAACTATTGTTGGGAATAACAGCATCCAGGTATCTGATGCCGTTCTTCCTAACAACGACATCTATTTTTTAAAATTGTTTCAAAACATGCACAGACATTCCAAATTTTTTTCTTCATGTATCAAACTCAGACTCATCTTGACATAATCATATATTACAAAAATCTTTATCATATCCAACTTTAGCAAATCATAATAAGTTACAGATACATATTGCAAAATTTATAACACACGAGAAGTCTGCATATTCGAAATAACACAAATACAAAAAATATATTACAATATAAGGCACCCATATAAATAGATTTTCATAAATAAAAATATGGGATACAACTTCAAATATTGGTCGATAGAGATGGGCCTACATTGAGTACATTTTTTACAGCTGCGCCTATTGTGTCCACTTAACCTGCATATAAGAATTTTTTTGATGAACTGAAAAAGAGATGAAGAAATATTTTCAATTTAATTATTGTTAATGTAAACAGAGATTGAAAAATGTTATTGGATTGATTATAATTGAGTACAATGTCTCATATATATATAGGAGGGAACCAAATACTAAGTTAATATGAACTCCGATGTTGGCCTAATTATATAACATAATATCTAACACCCCCTTCAAACTCACGGTGGGTCAAATAATGAGAGTTTGTCCACCATGTATCGAAATCTTCGAACAGTGTAGGATTTGATGTAGAAGTCCACTATCTGTTGTGAAGATGAAACAGAATGAAGTGAAATGGTCTCTGCTTCAAAACACTCACGAACATAGTGGCAATCAATCTCTATGTACTTCATTTGCTCATGAAAGACAGGGTTGCTTGCAATCTGCAATGTACACCGGTTATCACAATAAAGAGGAGTAGCTCCTGTAAGGGTGTCACCCATATCTGATAACAACCAACAAATATGAACAGTCTCTCTAGTAATAGCTGTCATCGCTCTGTACTCAGCTTCTCTGGAAGAACATGCAACGATTGTCTACCATATCTGATAACAGCCAATGAACATGAACAATCTCTCTAGTAATAGCTGTCATCGCTCTGTAATCAGCTTCTGTGGAAGAATGTACAATGGCTATCTATTTCTTGCTTCACCATGATATTAGCAAATCACCAAGAAACAGAGAGAAATTTGTGGTAGACAGTCTGGTAGTATAGTCACATGCCCAATCTGAATCAGAATATGCATTAAGATTCAATTTAGATGTCGAAGGCACGAATAATGAGCAAGTGATAGTGCCCCCAAGATATATGAGGATCCAAAGATGAGCACTGTAGTGAACTGATGTAGAAGCAAAAACAAACTGGCTGATAATACTGACTGCATGAGCAATATGGGTCTGGTCATGCACAAGTAGACAAGCTGTCCAATAATCTGTCTATATCTAGTGGGATCCGGAAGAAGCTCACCATCTGTAGGATGAAGTTTCACATGAAGCTCTAAAGAAGTATCAGGCTGATTGAATGTCAGAGAGATATGCAGTGGAAATAATGTATGATGTGTATTTCTACTGAGAAATGAGTATCCCCCAAGATCCATGGGCAATCGCTAGACACTTCTTTCATGTGAAACTGCTAGTGAAGGTATTATCTCTGAGTAGATAAAATGTCTGCGGAGTCATCCCTAGTAATAATCATATCATCAATATGTAGTAGTAGAAGTACTCTCTCATGCGGTGTTGATCAAATAAACATAAAGTGATCATGTGAACTCTGATTGAAACCAGCCTGAGTGATGACAAAACACTCAAACCAGGCTTAAGGGGACTATTTCAGACCATATATAGCTCGGCATAGAAGTCAAACATGACGAGGAGGTGTGGTAAGGCCAGGAGGGGGTGCATGTAAATAACATCAGAAAGGGTATCATGAAGAAAGACATTCTTCACTTCCATCTGGTATAACAACCACTGACGAATGATGGCAACAGCAAGAAAAGTGCAAATTGTAGTCATCTGCGCAACTAGAGTAAAAGTCTCATCATAATCAATGTCATGCTCCTGAGTAAATCTTCGGGCAACTAAATGAGCCTTGTGCCGCTGAATAGAGCCATCAAGTCAATATTTGACCTTGAAGATCAGGTTGTAGCTAACAGGCTGGATGCCTACTGGCAGTGGAACAACATCCCAAGTGCCAGTCTGATCAAATGCACTGAACTCTTCTGCAATAGCTTCCCGCCACTCGGAATATTGAATTGTTTTCTGATAGGTTCTGGGCTCACGTGTGGAATGTATTGCAGTGAGATATGCATGAAACTATGGTGAGTAGGAAGCTAGGGTGGCAAAGCCAAACTGGTCAGCGGGACCAGTGGTATCATGTGTATAATGTGCCGAAGCGATGCCCGAAGTAGAACGTGTAGACTGACGGACCGGTGGTGGATTGACAGGGGTGGGGGTGAAGTTAGTGGGGTGGGTGATTGCATCGGTGAGGATGCAGGTGGTGTGGGTGCATGATACTGTGGTGATGCAGGTGGTGTCTTTGTAGGAGGAACAATAGGTGTAATGTCTGTATGAGATGGAAAATGAGCCAAATGAGTGGGATCAAAGGGGATGTGTGAAGATGTGTCCGGGGAGGTTGGCCCAACAACTAGGGAATCAAGAAAGCTAGTATCCTTAGGAGAAGTCTAGTAGAAAGGAGAGTTTTCCACAAAGAATACATGTTGGGAAATACGGACACGACCCACAGAAGGGTCAAAACAATAATATTCTTTGTGCTTTGAACTGATAAATAGGTTAACGCACTTAGCAGCACAAACAGTTAGCTTCATGCTCTCAGTGGGAGGGAGAAGGACGTAACAGGTGTAACAAAAAATACAGTGCATACTGTAGTCTGGTGGTGAGTGATGAAGAGCCTCATAAGGTATCGTACTAGATAGGGTAGGCGAGGGAGTGATGTTAATAAGCTAACAGAAGTCATGACAGCTTCAGCCCAAAAAAGACAAGGAACAGAAGAGGAGAGTAAAAGAGTGTGAGCCATCTTGAGAATGTGATGATGCTTGCATTCAGCTACACCATTCTGCTCATGTGTGTGAGGGCATGATTGCTGATAAAGCGTGTCGTGAGACTAAAGGATCGATCTCATAGTAGTGAAAGTGTACTCATGAGCACCGTCTGAGCGAAAAATCTTGATGCGCACACCGAACTAAGTGTGAATCATGGTCGTAAGGATCTGGTAGATATTAGCAATTTTAGAGCGTTGGTGCATAAGAAAAATCTAAGTATATCGAGTGAAGTCATCGATGAAGGCAACATAATAGAGATAGCATTTACTAGAACGTACAGGAGAGGGTCCCTATATGTCAGAATGAACAAGTTGAAAGTGATGAGTGGTTTGAGAAGTGCTTTTATTATTAAAAGAGAGTGCTATGTGTTTAGCTAACTGACAATCTTGACAAATAAACAAATGTGTAAAAGAAAGATGACAATGGGCACCACTACGGGCTAAAGTTTTGAGTAGAAACTCACTAACATGACCTAAATGTCTGTGCCACAGATCAACATCAGATGACACAACACCTACAAAATTCGTATGAGATTTATGTACATGTAGAAAATCTAGATGATATAGACGACCATATCGACTAGCCCGCCTAAACTTCTGACCAGTGTATGAATCTGTAATAGAACAACCTAAAGAATGAAATGTAATGACAAGACCACTATCGCACATCGCATTAATGGAAATAAGGTTTATTAATAAATTGGGAGCATAAAGAACATAAGGCAATGTGAGAGTATGATAGTTAATTGACCATGAGTGTGTAGTGAGAAATTGTGAGTCATCAGCTGTGTGAGGGGGTGGAGAGTGAGAGGGAAGTGCAGTGCACGTGGTGAGCAATGTATAATTACTAGTAAGATGATGTGATGCACCAAAATCTAAAATTCAGGAAAAATTCATACCGGGAGTAACAGAAAATGCAGGGGAAGAGGGGCTAGCAGTGACAAACTGACCCAAGAGCTGGAGTTCCAGCAGGGCGAGACGATACTGAAGATTGGCCTGATCAGCAGGAGATGGCAAGGTCGGAGTAACGGTCATGAATGAATATGTAAGGGAAAAAATACTGCGAGGAGGAATTAGACTGGTGTTGCTATGGCAGGGATCAAAATTAAAATGGAGTTGTTGCTATTTTCGAAACCGGGCTGAATGGTGCTACCAGTGTCGGAAGAAGGGGTGCAGCAGGGTTAGGGATGATGCTGATATGGGGAGGAGGTTGGAATCAGGATGATGGCGGTGCTGCTACTGTCTGAATTTGGATGGGGATCAGGATGTGAGGAAGAGGGAAGAGGAAGATGTAGCAGCAGGGAAGTCGGTAGAGACGGGAAGATACTAGTGAAACTGGGGTTCTGTTGGAGAAGTACTAGATCTGCAAAACAAATCCGAATTTTTTCTTTTTCAGATTTTTTTCTTGGATTTTTTTGGAGACGACGACGACGACGAATGCCAGGGGTGGCAACAAACGAGCAAGAGTATGGAGAGGTTAGGGTAGGGTTAGGGATAGGGTATTCAGGTTTGGATTTGAATTGGGTTTGGATTTTGGGTTTCGGGTTTCCATTTTTTTTGGGGGGGGGGGGGAGGGAACTGTCAGGATTTCGGGTTTGTATGTTGTTCGGGTTGGGTTTCTGGTTGTGATGAAAGAGAACAGTGAGAACTAGAGTTTTGGGAAAATGGTGTTTGGGGTGGCGGCTAGGGTTTGACTAAGAGGAGGATGAGGTGGCGGGTAGTGTTTCGGGAGGGAGTATCGGGAGGTGGCAGCAAGGGTTTCGGGAGGAGGAGGTGTAGCGGAGTTGAAGAAGTTGATGCTGATGAGGTGGAGAAGTTGGGTTGTTGAGGGCATCGGTTGCTGTTGCTAGAGTTGTTACTTTGACCCAATACCCGGATCCGACTCAGACTCGATTCGAACCTGGCATTGGACTGGACTCGACCCGATCTATACAGGTCCGGATCCTAAAATAAGACTTGATGCACTTCAAGGTTCGGATCCGGGTCCGGCTCCGCTCAAAATAGACCCAACCCAGACCCGGACCAGGACCCGACCCCATTAAAAAATATCCTAAAATATGGAATTTGAATAATAGGGTTATAGGGATATACATGTAAATAGTAATTATTGAAGATAGATGTGTAAATATAATATTTATTCATGTACTTAAGTGCAAAAACTCTTAGAACCTTAGGGTATCGAATTATCGGGTGCAAAAATACTTAAGTGCAAATATTTATTCCCCGCTACTGGACCCAACGGGAAAGTTTTTTTAACAAGGACCCGGACCGGGACCCGATTCTCGCAAGTCCGGGTCCGAGTTCAATTTTTGGACCCATGAGGTATCGGGTCCGGGTCTGAGTAATGGCGGACCTGACCCGATAGGACCCGATACCAGCTCTAGTTGTTGCCGAAGATGGGTGCTGAAGTCGAGGTGTTGTTGCCGAAGTTGGGTTGCCGATGTTTGGGTTGATGTTGGATGATGTCGGTTGCTGTTGCCGATGTTGGGTGTTGGAGAAGTTGGGTTCCTGTTGACGTTGATAGAGTTGATGAAGCTTGATGATGGAGACAAAAAAAATAAAAGAAAGAGATTTGTATAATTAGGGTTCGGGATTAGTAAGAGAGAAGAAATTTGGAGTTACTCCTCCCATGTTAATGTAAACAGAGATATTAGAAAATGTTATTAGGTTGATTATAATTGAATACAATGTCTCCTATATATAGTAGGGAACTAAATACTAAGCTAGTATAAACTCTGATGTGGAACTAAGTATATAACAGAAAATCTAACAATTATTAGTAAGTGGTTCACTTTTGTGAGCCATTACGTATGGCAAGTGGTTCACCTTTCCAGTTATAGAAAAACCATGATGCTGTAAGTGCAAAATATTTGTAATAATAACATGATCAAAATCTCAAGGTTCTCCTGCTGGCTTAGGAAATGTGAGACATGAATACAAAAAATTCAACCAAAATATTGTACTGTATGCCATGCAGTATAATATCTGAAAGATAGAAAGAAGTAACCCTAACATATACCATGTCATTATACACCATGCGGTTTAATTCTCTGAAAGATAGAAAGAAGATGTTCCATTAATCTACCTTACGCTACAAATGAAAAGGTCATCCCCGGCGTTTTTTGAGAATTCCCCGGTGCTTGTAATCGCCGGTGAATAACCTACCAAAGTTTGGTAAAATTCCACAGCAAGTGCCAGTGTAGCGCATGTCGTGGTTGTTTGGCAGTCTACACCGGCGCTTTTGAAAACGCCGGAGTTGGTTTAGCATACCCCGACGTTTACAAAGTGCCAAGGTATATATATTTTAATTTTTTAATTTTTTATTTTTTTAGGGTAGAAAGCTACCCGACGTTTTCAAAAACGCCAAGGTAGGTATGCATTTATTAAAAATAAATAATTTTTTAGAAAAAATTTGAAAAAAATTGATTTTTTTTAAAAAAATGAAGGAATCTATATTCATTTTCACATACATTAGTTCTTCTAGTTCAAGATTACATTGTTGATCATAAAATACATAGTCTAAGTACCTAATTCATCCTAGTACAAGTTAGCTTGTGCATACTAATTAGCACTCTATCTCCATTCTCCAGCTAAAGTGCATTTCCTCCTCTCAGTTGAACCCTTCAGTACATGAATAGACTCAAGTACTAAAGAATCAAACTCAATTAGCGATGCTAAACAAAACTAAGGCTAGTATACCTAATTTGAGATCGAGCTCATTATTAAATTGGGTTGATCCTCCAACTCCCATCTCTCTTAACGCTTGTATGTGTAAATCACCCTAGGGCGGATGAATAGGGTGACTGTGCGGAAATTAAAATTTTAAATAAAATGCGTAAAGTAAAAGGATAGAGTAAGAGAAAGCAAACAGAGCAACGAGCAAGACACAGCGAAATAACGTGGTTCGATCCCTAGGTCTATGCCCACACCACCTACTTGTAGCAATTTTTCGCCACAAGCGTTCCACTTTACTTTAAACCCATGTACATTGATTCTTGGAATTTAGGCCGAGAAACCTATTATACCTGCAGGGTTTCTTCAACTAAGTCCCGCAATAACACACCGAAGTGGAAAAGAGAGAAAAACTCTCAAGATCTAAAAAGACCTTGACTGAAGAAAATAATAAAACCTCTCACACTCGGAGTATTGATTGAATGATTAGTTCAGAAGAGTTATGATAGCAAGGGATGAAGAATACACTGTGAATTCGTCTCAATTTATAGAGCAGGGAAATGCATCTTTCCGAAAATGAAAAGATATTTCCGAAATAGTCAGATCTGCACTTGGACGGTCGACCGCAATGATGGACAGTCGACTGTTCATCTTTTAACTCGTAAGTCGAGCGATGACCAGTCGAATGACTCATCTTTTTGACAGAGATGAGCAGTCGACTGTCATTTTGTGTGGTCGACCGCTATCGTACAGATTCGACTTTAATTTAATAATTTTACTTTATATTCTTTCCAAAACTATTTTATCAATCAATACTTCTTTACATATATACTCCTCACATAAACAGAAGTAAATCATCCATTTTGCTGGCTTTCTTGATGATTTGGAGCACATGTTTCTTGTGAAGCACTCTTCCTTGATTTTTTCAATTTTTTCTTATTCATACCTCTTTTGCTTGTTTTTGAATCTTTTGGATCTTTTATTTTGATTTTTCTTTTCCTGTTTTTCCTACAAATCTTAACTAAAGATATTAGTAGTAAATGATATGTTTTGTGCACACCAAACATAGGTCAACAATCTCCCCCTTTTGGTGTGGACAAAACATATCTTAGAATTTTAAAAGTCTAAAACAAAATATATTAGAAGAGATTTAATTACTCTCCCTAAATTCATGCATGGAAGATGTTAATAAATGAGACTACATAATTCAACCTATATGTAATGATCAAAATTTGATTGAAGAACATGCATACATATATTTTGAGAAACAAGCAATTTTTAGGGAATATTACAAATTTGAAAATCAAAGGAAAATCTACTTACATGATACCGTTGATCGCGACACTCTTTGATATACAGTGAGAGCTACATGGTATCATAGATTGGAGATTTTGCCAATACATATAAATAAGAGCGATATAGATTAAAAGATTGAAAAAACATTAAAAGATTCAAATTTGTAAAAGATGAGGCATAGATAAAAATTCTAAAAAAAATACTTCTCACCCTTTTGGAACACACCAAAAGATGCAAAAATACATCAGTCAGAAATCCAAAAACAGAAACGAAACTGGTCGACCGCACAGTCGACCGATGAGACATTGTATGCCACTGTGAAAAAAAAAAGAAGGCAGGACAATCGACCGATGCAAAACAAAACAGGGTGTGTGAGAAAAACAGAGAGGGGCCCGGTTGACCGGTAAGATTGATATATCACAGGTAGTTTGTAAGCAAAGCAAAGAGAGATCGGTCGACCATGCATACAAACATGAAAATAATGAGAAGCACAACACAGAGATAAATGCGAGATATGATGATCATTGCAAGTACTGATATTAGATTTCTTGATAAATATGGTTACATAATACATAATGGAAGGAAATAATTATGTTGAGATCTGATCAGCCGATACAATCAGTCGCCGATTTAGGAAGTCGGTCGACCGCAACATAAGAAAAATAGTGGAATTGTCTTTAACAAATCTGGCAGAGAGCAGGACGGTTGACCGTGCAGTCGACCGGCCCACTTTCGACCAACAAGATATGTGAAGAAAATTTCCTAAGTATAGAACAGTCGACCGGTCGGTCGACCGAACTACTAGAAAGAGCAGTTGACAATGCAGTCGACCGAAAACCATGCACAATAAAAGGTTAATGTCATTTAGTTTATCTTTTATAATATGAAAACATTTTTCTTCGAATCAACAATATTTCCCCTTTCCAAAATTGATCTTAGATGCAGTTATAACAAAAAAATTATTTGCAATAGTTTTATCATATGCTGTAGGTAAAATTAACACATTACATGCATTTCATAGATGGATAACCAATGTTTTAGATATCTTACTTAAAGATATGTCATCTATAACGTAATAGTAAATCAAAATTAGTTTAGATTTTACCCAGTATAGTATTCATCAGAAGAACTGATGTCCTTCTCTTTGTTCCTTAATAAAGATGCAGATTTCGTTGTTGTAGCTAGTCGTGAATTTCGAGTATCTACCATCAAGATACCTACGAGCTTTAAGTTGAAGACATTGAGGCACCAACATGAATGTTTGTAGGTGTCCTAGTACACATTGTTCCTGCATTTGCATCCTCTCTCACCCAAACGTAATTAGTATTCCTTTTTAATGAACAGTTATAAGATATATGTCCTAATTTGCAGCAGTAGTGACATGTAATACGATTATGCCTTGGATCATACACATGTGCATAGTTTTGTGTTGATATGTCATTATTCTGGTGACTATGCATATGCGTATTGAAGGATTTCGGGGCACAAATGCAGCGAAAAAAACAGTCGTAAAACCATAAAATCCGAAACCCTAACCCTAGGATCCGTGTACAAGACATGGCTGATTATGGAGAAACGAAATTTTTACCTTTTAAGAGCTTTACGAAGGCTGAAAGATGGAGGTCCTGTTATACAATCACCACGCAACCCTTGTAGCAAGATCCGCGTCTCTAAAGCAGTCCACACGAACGTCCGATCGTCCAACGATCAAGGGAGCCGGTACTAGCCGATGATGCTTGCCTCTATCTCTCTCTCTCTCTTGCCTCTCAACAGTTGGAGCGGCTAGGATTTTTGTGGAAAACGAATTTGCCAAAAGATAAACCCTAAACCAATACATCTCTATGTATTTATAAGAGAGAATGAGGTGGGCGTAACCGTAACCGGTTTGGGCTTCTACTAAACCAAACTGATTCGGTTTAAAGATTTAAATTCGAATTACACTTTAATTAATCAAGTCCAACTCAATTAATTAAATAACTAATTTCGAATTTATAATCATTTAATTTAAATTCCGAATTTAAATTAAAACTCCTTTTAAACGTTCTAAGTGTGTGACCCTTTAGGTTATTATTACGTTGGCAATAATTTTATTATCTAATAATAAAATTATAAACAATGAGCGGCATCTAGTAATACATCATTGCTACCCAAGTAATAATAATAATTGGTGATTCAATTAAACCTTTCGTGACTAATGTCTCCGTGTAATATAATCCTTTTAACCTTGATATTATAGATTAAACTAGAGGCATGGTTCGTGTCATCCTCTTAATAATTTAATCTTTATTTTCTTGATCGATGAGTAGACTATTCAAACAAATCAATATTTGAGCATGGCCATGCATTTCATAGTCTCACTCAAACAAGAGGCCGATAATATCGCTCCTAAAATTAGGAGGGTTAAATTCCATCTAGATCATTCACATTTCTCACACGGTTCATAATGAACCCAATACTATCTTTATCATTACCCGATTAAAGATAACTTTTGATAGAATCAAAGTACATTAATTCTCGTGTAGAAATATAATGATTTCAGGTCAGAGGACCATTACACCATTATCACAGTGAGATTACTTATGACACTTATTTATTTATTCCATGGTTGAATCTCATAGTGGGTCTGTCCAGTACAATGTACTCTTACATTTACCTATGTATTGATTTTAGTATCTCTATACTAATGACCCATGAGAGGTGGTCATCAATCAATCAACATACTAGTCTCAATGTATTATTACTGTCCTAATAATAATAATACTCGACTAGGGACATTTAAGATTATTATACTATATATAATCTCATGTTCATATAGTGTATTATTACTGTCCTAATAATAATAATACTCGACTAGGGACATTTAAGATTATTATACTATATATAATCTCATGTTCATATAGTTCGTATTAATAATCTAAGGACATTTATCATGCTAACACGCAGTAAATACGAAGCATAATAAATTATTAATATAATCAAATAGAACATAATGTCAATAACACTGATTACATAATATCATTGTATTGCCTCTAGGGCACCTACACTAACACGTATGACATAGTTGCTTAGACTTTTGATGTTGTATTACCTCATCGTAACCAAGTCCTTGAATATCATGATATGATCTTAAATTCTTTGTAATAAGATAACTGGGCCCTTCATATTTTTTAACAATTTTTTCGAGCTCAATTATTCTATTACAAAGCCTTTTTATAGTCTTCTCATAGTCTTTGATGTTCCAACGAAGAGTGTCTAGAGTAGCATCAAGTATTCTATTTTGTTCGAGAGCTTCTTTACAACCTTCCACTACCTCATCAAATTTTCTTTTGTATTCATTTAAATCATCAGTGAGTTTAGCAATATAAATAGATTTCTCATGAATTTTCTCTTAGATTTTTATCATGTGTTGCTAAGGATTCTTGGATCTGTTGTTTTAAATACTCATTTTCCTCTATCAACACATCATGGTCTTTTCTAAATGACTCAAATTTTTCAATAATTAAAAAATTTTAATTTTCAACTTTTGATTTTTAGCAATGCAAAAGTCATGTGATTCATTTGACATTTGTTTATATTGTCTCAATTCACGACATAATTTCTTTGCATAATCTTTTAAACCATTACACATGTCAACTAAATCATCATAGATGGGTTCTTCGATTACCTCTTCTTGGGGTGATGATTGCACCTCACCATTCCCAAGAGCCATGAATCAAAAGTTGTTGTGGTCTTGCTCTTCATCCCTGGAATCTGAATCTAGCCATGTTGGCCTTCTTTCTCAATCCCGGGTTTGAGTGGTAGTAGTCCTTGTTTCTGTCCTGTGAGATGGAACAGTTTATGGGAATATGTCCCGGCTTCTTGCATTTGTAACATATGTCATCTTTGTCCTTTTCTCTTCCTCCTTGAGACCTGCCATATTTTTTTGTGTTTGAGATATTTACGGAATTGTTTGGTCAATAGAGCGATATCTTCACCTGATTCTTCATGATCTGACTCTGCTTTTAATGATCGCGAAGTTTCTGCTTTCAGGGCAATGGTCTTTTCTTCAGTTTTGGGTTCAATCCTAATGTTCTGCCGATACCTCTTGGTTTCGGTCATCTCCATCTCATACGTCTTTAATTTTCCTTGGAAAGTGTAGTAGTCAAACCCTTTTTCTTCAATCGTCTCCCTCATTGCGACGGTTTTTACGTCCCATTCAGGTGTGCGATAGCTTATGAGTTTTCCGACCTTTCGGTCATCAACCAACCGCTTACCTAAGCTCTCAAGTTCATGTGCAATAATGTCGAAGCGGGCAAGCATCTGATCTACGTTTTCTCCTGGCAACATATGAAAAACATCAAGTTTATAAAAGCATAAATTAATTTTTGCCTTTACCTCAAAAGCGGTTTCTTCATGCCGTTTTAGCATGTTGTTCCAAATTTCATATGCCATCTTGCAATTTTGCCCACATCGCATCAACTCTTCAATGTTTAGGCCTGCATAGAGTGTTGTCATAGCTTTGGAATGTGCATTTTTTAGTGCTAGTTCAGCTTTTGTGAAATCCTTCTTTTCATCATGGGCAGGAATATCTGTTTTGTTTATGTATATATTCCATACTTCTTCTCCAAGCATCTGCAAAAAGTGAGACATACGAACTTTCCAAAAATCATAGCATTTTCCATCAAAATAAGGTAAACGTGTTAGACTGGCCCACTAGAGATAAATGGCTCCGACGAGTACAAGTTTTCGGGAGGAGTGATTTCGGTCATTAGACATTTTGCTCAAGCTTTTAAGTTTTTAATAAGCACCTCGCTCTGATACCGCTGTAAATCACCCTGGGGGGTGAATAGGGTGATTGTGCGGAAATTAAAATTTTAAATAAAATGCGTAAAGTAAAAGGATAGAGTAAGAGAAAGCAAACTGAGGA
This sequence comes from Hemerocallis citrina, assembly GCA_017893485.1. Taxonomy (NCBI): domain Eukaryota; kingdom Viridiplantae; phylum Streptophyta; class Magnoliopsida; order Asparagales; family Asphodelaceae; genus Hemerocallis; species Hemerocallis citrina. Next base: position 116,542,900 of record CM030362.1, read on the forward strand.
ACGAGAAAGACATAGCGATATAACGTGGTTCGACCCTCAGGTCTACGTCCACACCTCCTACTTGTAGCAATTCTCTACCATAAGCGTTCCACTATACTTTAAACCCTTGTACAATGATTCTCGGAATTCAGGCCGAGAGACCTATTACACCCGCGGGGCTTCTTCAACTAAGTCCCGTAATAACTCACCAAAGTGGAAAAGAAAGAAAAACTCTCAAGATCTAAGAAACCTTGACTGAAAAAAATAACAAAATCTCTCACACTCAGAGTATTGATTGAATGATTAGTTCAGAAGAGTTATGATAGCAAGGGGTGAAGAATACACTGTGAATTCACTTCAATTTATAGAGTAGGAAAATGTATCTTTTCGAAAATGAAAAGATATTTCCAAAATAGTCAGATCTGCACTTGGATGGTCGACCGCAATGATGGACAGTCGACCGTTCATCTTTTAACTCGTAAGTCGAGCGATGACCGGTCGACTGACACATCTTTTCCACAGAGATTAGCAGTTGACTGTTGTAAAGGTTGACTGTCATTTTGTGCGGTTGATCGGTGTCGTGCATATTCGACTTTAATTTAGCAATTTCGCTTTATATTATTCCCAAAACTAATTTATCAATCAATACTTCTTTACATATATACTTCTCACATAAACAGAGGTAAATCATCTATTTTGCTGGCTTTCTTGATGATTTGAAGCACATGTTTCTTGTGAAGCATTGTTCCTTGATTTTTCCAATCTTTTCTTATTCATGCCTTTTTTGCTTGTTTTTAAATCTTTTGGATCTTTTATTTTTATTTTCCATTTCCTGTTTTTTCCTGCAAATCTTAACTAAATATATTAGTAGTAAATGATACGTTTTGTGCACACCAAAATTAGGTCAACAGTGTTGGATCCTATATGCGAGGCAAAAAACACTAGTGTGTGTGTGTGTGGGGGGGGGTGTTGAATAGTGTTATATAAAAATAAATAATAATTTAAAGTTAACGTAACTGTTAAGTCGACTGGAAACTAAATACTAGTCGATTGCAATGCCAGATAAAGGATAGTAAATGAACTAAAGAACAGCGAGTCTGTTAAGTCGATTTAAGCGGAAACCGGTCGACTGAGCAGACACAATTTACAATAAAGGGCAGCGAAAATAAAATTGCAAGTTAGAGAATTCAAACCACAAAGAATCAACAAAGCTAACACGATGAGATATCCTGGTTCGGTCCTCCCGACCTACATCCAGTTCCCAAGCAGCCCACTTGAGATTTTTCACTATTATTGAAAAAGTACAAGAATACTCTATAACCTTTGACAACAACTTTGCCAAATCCGTAGATCTCTCTCACCACTAGAGAGAGCAAGACCCCACTCTACAACCTAGAATGACACTGACTCTACACCAAGAGTCTTTCTTTCCAACCGAGAGGACAACTCTCACAACCCGAGAGTGAACAACAAAAATTGAAGATTACAGCAACCTAAAGCCTTGATTTTGAGTGTACTTTTTGTATAGAGGCTATAGGTCACCTTCTAACTTCAGTCTAGAACTTAATCTTTGTTATGCAAAACTGAAATTAGATTACCAAGTCTAGAGAAAGAAAGTGCTTTGAAAACTTTTGTTCTTTTTTACACAAATAAGCAAAGACTTCATAAAACAATAGGGTCACCTTTTCTAAGTTGATTATTAACTCTATTTATAGAGTGAGAATCTCCAAGACATTGGAAAACAGTTCCTCAACTGCCATTAAACGGCAGCAAAGATTTGAGTGTTTAAAAAAAAATTTAAACTTCAGAAAACTGTCAAAACTGCTTGAACAGTTGACTGGGTTGCCATATGAGTCGACTGGTTAGAGCTTGAATGAGTTTAGTCTGTTTCGAACTAGAACAATCGACTGCTTACCGAAGTAAGTCGACTGGTACTTTGACCGCTGAACTTAGACAAGCTTTATTTTGACATTTTGATTTTAATAAACTTTATTTTCATTCCTAGGGGATGAGTGAGTCTGTGTATCAAGGCTTTTACAAAGTTTCTAAGACAACAAATATTACAATGAAATTACAAGACACTTGTTCTGATCACTTGTTCTTTAGCTGATCACTTTTTAAGCTCTGAAAAATCTTTGTCTTGTATCATGATCTTGAAATCTTTCTTGTCTTTGTGGTTTGATCTAGAGCTTTTGAAAGCTTCCTTGTATTGTAGCCTTGAGAGAGTTAAGTACACACTGCAAGAGATAATAGAACGACTGTGTATTGTGTTGTAGTCATCAAAATCAAGAATCTAATTCTCCCCCTTTTTGATGATGACGACATAATAACTATAATAGTATAGAATGAAAATTTAAACAACATGCTTCTCACAAACATAGATATACAATTTTGAACATGCTCCCCCAGAATAAAATAAAACATGCGCACAACTTTAAGATGCAAAAAAAATAAGATACACAACATAAATATTGCTAAAAGATGCCAAAAAAAAGATAAACAACATAAAAATTGCTAAAAGATGCAAAAATAATAAGATAGACAACATAAAAATTGCTAAAATTGCTCCCCCTGATATTTCTCCCCCTTTGTCATCAACAAAAATAGAGAGGAAACCCAACATAAAAGGCAATCCAAAGAGAAAAACATAAGATTATACATAAATATCCAAATATTGTGCATAAGGCAAAGTTTAAAGATAACATCATACAATCATCAAACAACATAAAAATTTCAAAGTCAAATTTAAAAAGAACATCAATCTTTGTCTTCATCGTTACTGTTTGAGGCAGGAGTAGGTTGAGAAAACTGCCTAACAAACATCTGGGTGAGGTTAGCAATACTAGCCTCAAGAGAGTCCTGTCGACCCAAAATAAGATCCTGACGATCCGTGAGATAGTTGACAGAGGTATAGAAACTCTCAGGATGGGAAAAATTAGCTATAGGGTGAGGACCAGAAGACGAACTAGACGCAGAAGAACAATGTGGAATAGAAGTAGCTAAAGGGATAGGTGGAGTATTTCGTTGAGGGGAAGTAGGATGTGTATGAAGTAATTTCATACGAGCAAGACTCGCACGATCAAACGAATCAAAACAAGCCACAACACTAGACTTCAAATCGAGATCTACCTTAAAATGGTTAAAGACATGAGTGAGAAGTGCACCATAAGGTAGAAAAGAAGAATGAGCTTTATGGAGACGACTAAAGATCACTTGACTCCAATTTATTTGAATGTTCCCAAAAATATCATACATCGCTGCTTGTAATTCGTACGAAATTGATCGTAACTTCCCGTTTTAGGGATAATATTGTACGACAAAATTCATGCAACTAGTTTGGCAAGCGGGGTAATATTTTTATTGGTCATTGGAGGACCACGATTGGGAAGAAAGATTTTGGACAAAATAGAGTGATCATCAAGTTCAATTTCTCCTATATCCAACCCTTCATAAGGAATGTTCAGAATTTGCCCTAATTTCTGAACAGTCAATTTCATTCTCACATTTTTCACAGAAGTGGTGAAAAATATCTCACTACTATCCTCAGTAGTAGAACTTTCATACTTGTATAAAACAAATAAATCAGTTGCGGGTAGTAATAGGGTTGATTGACTAGGGATAGGAGATCAAATAACCCACATTATTGAAACAGTGGGGCAATAGGATATCTATCGGAAAATTGATAAATCTACCCGGAAAGATAAGAATTTGACAAAGAATAAAGTATTTTTCAACAAGAGAGGGGTTCCTTAAATATTGAAAATAGTTGGGATGAGATTGTTCATCCTCAACATTTGAAGACCTAGATCTCTTAGATTTGGGCATGATGGAAAGCTAACAACCTAGAACACCTAAAAGAGAGGAGAATAAGAAATTACCCAACAACAAAGAGACAAAGATCATTGAATAAGTGAACACAAGACTTCAAAAACTAAAAGCTTCGGAAGCGGCGACCAAACTAGAAAATCAAACTACGAAATCTAAGCAGCAATCTCCGAGAGCAAAGAAACCCAAAGAGCAGCAGCCGACTGGAGCTTGAAGAAGAGTAAAAGTGAAAAAGGGGGAAGTGAAAGAGGCTAGGGTTTTTACTAGGAATGGAGGGATGAGATTACAATAAGGATTGAATAGAGGGTGTGGATCAGTAAGAGGTTAAGTGAAGAAGAGATTGGGTCGGATTTTAAAAAATAAAAGAAGCCTCAATATGTGACGATTCAGATTTAAAAAAATCGAAATATAGTCGCGACAGTCGACTGGCTTTGAGAGCAGTCGACTAAGTCGAGAGCAAAATAAAACCAAACAATAAACAGCTTAATAAAGTTTAGCGTCAGTCGACTCTTTAATTCAAGACAGTCGACTGGTAGTTGAAACAAAATCATGAAAGAACCACAAACACATAAACGCTGTATAAGTCAATCGAAACACAAAGATAAGTCGACTTAAATGTTTTTAGAAAATATCATGAAAGGAGAAAATTCCTAGTTCTCTTCTAAATTTGATAAAAATATCTTCTTTCAGTGGTTTGGTAAAGATATCTGTTATTTATTTATCAGTGGAAATAAAATCCAATAGTATATCTCCTTTTAAAATATGATCATGTAGAAAATGATGTCGAATATAAAAATATTTCGTACGTGAATATCGAACCGGATTTTTAGAAAAATTAATGGCACTGGTATTGTCACACATTATAGAAGGTTTTGAAAAAGAAATACCATAATCTAATAGAGTTTGTTTCATCTACAAAATTTGAGCACAAGCCAAACTTGCAGTAATATATTCAGTCTCTGTAGTAGATAGAGATACCGAATTTTGCTTTTTTACTGCACCATGATACTAGGGAATGTCCCAAAAAGTGACAAGTTCCATTAGTACTTTTGCGGTCAGTTTTACTTCCAGCAAAATCAGCGTCACTATACGACAATAACTGAAAATTATTGGTGCGAGGATAAAATAAATCATATTCAGATGTACCTTTAATATATCTTAAAATTCGTTTCATTGCTTTTAAGTGAGATTTTTTGGATTAGACTGATATCTAGCACATAAACATACGCTAAACATAATATCTGGTCTACTAGTAGTTATATATAAGAGTGAGCCAATCATACTTCGATAGAGCTTTTGATCGACACTTTTATCTAATTTATCTTTGTCAAGTGTTGTAGTAGTAGCCATAGGTTTGGTCTTACTACTAGTGCCATCCATGCCAAATCGTTTGAGTAATTCCTTAGCATATTTTCCTTGATTAATAAATATGTCATTTTGAGACTGTTTTAGTTGTAGTCCAAGGAAATAATTCAGTTCACCCATGTGACTCATCTCAAACGCATTTTTCATGGTAGTAGCAAACTTTTGACATAGATTACTGTTAGTTGATCCAAAAATTATGTCATCTACGTAAATTTGTATGATTAATATGTCTGATTTTATTTTCCTAATAAACAATGTAGTATCTACTTTACCAATTTCAAAACCTGCCTCTAAAAGAAAAGTTTTAAAACGATCATACCAAGCACGGGGTGCTTGTTTAAGACCATATAAAGCCTTTTTCAATTTAAAAACATGGTTTGGAAATTGTTTATGTTCAAAACCGAGTGGCTGCTTAACATAAACATCCTCTTTAATGAAACTATTTAAGAAAGCACTTTTAACATCCATTTAGAAAAGTATGAAATTCATAAAACACGCAAAAGATAACAAAATTCTAATTGATTCTAGTCTAGCAACAGGAGCATATGTTTCAACAAAACCAATTCCTTCTAATTGGTTATATCCTTGGGCAACTAATCTAGCCTTGTTCCTAACAACTTGTCCTGATTCATCTAATTTTTAAATACCCATTTTGTACCAATAATAGTATGATCAGAGGGTTATGGAACTAAATCCCATACATCATTCCTTACAAATTGGTAAAGTTCATCTTGCATAGCATTCAATCAAAATTCATTCTCACATGCTTCTTGAATATTTTTCGGTTCAAAATCCGATAAGAAAACAGTATAAGAAATCATATTAAAGTGTGATCTTGTTTGAATGCCGTGTGAGATGTCACCAATAATTAAGTCATGAGGATGATCTCGAACTTCAACAAGTGACTTTGGTAAAGTTGGAGTTATCTCTACAGGATCAGCCGACTTAATAAACCCATCAGTCGACTGATTCAACACATCAGTCGACTTATGAAGTCCATCAGTCGACTTTCCTAGGGTAGTTTGCTCAAGTAATTTAACAATATTATCTAGTGATGATGATTCAATTTCATCATCTTCAATAACATTAGATGAAGGTAAAGATTCATCAAATGAAACATGCATAGACTCTTCGATAGTCAAAGATGACTTATTGAAATTCTATAAGCCTTACTCTTTTTTGAATATCCAATGAAGATACCTTCATTAAATCTAGCATCAAACTTATCTAGATTATCTTTTGTGTTTAATATGAAACACTTAACCAAATACTTTAAAATAAGAAACTTTAGGAATTCGTTCATAAAATAACTCAAAACAAGTCTTCTTAATCTTTGGCCTAATTAATATCCTATTTAAAACATAACATGCTGTAGAAACAGCTTCAGCCTAGAACTATTTAGGCAAATTACTTTCAACAAGCATGGTACGTGCACATTCTTGCAATGTCCTATTCTTTCTTTCAACCACTCCATTTTATGGTGAAGCTCTAGGAAATGCAAAAGTATGTGTTATACCATTCTTGTTGCAATATTTTGAAAAAGTTTCATTCTCAAATTCTCCACCATGATCACTTCTAATTGTGACTATGGTTAGAAATTTTTGATTTTGAATACGTTTGCAGAAATTTGCAAATTCTTCAAAAGCTTCATTTTTATGTCTTAAAAAGAATACCCATGTAAATTTTGAAAAATCATCTACTAAAACAAATACACATCTACTTTTATTTTAGGAAGTGACTTTAGTAGGACCAAATAAATCCATATGAATCAATTCGAGAGGCCTACTAGTAGAAATCATTTTCTTTGTTTTAAAAGTGGATTTTACTTGTTTTCCTAGTTGACATGCATCACACATTTTATCTTTCTTAAAAGATAATTTTGGCAGTCCTTTAACTAGGTTATTCTTAGAAAGTTTAGCAATATTTTTCATATTTACATTTCCAAATCTTTTATGCCAAACCCAAGAATCGTTGTTCGAAGCAACTAAACAAAAATCATTCAAAAACTCATTTGTTTTTAAACACAGTTCATATATGTTATTCTTTCTAATGCCTTGAAAAAACACATTTTTCAAAGTCGAATCATAAATCAAGCATGCATCTTTTTCAAACACTATCTTGTAACCCTTATCACATAATTGACTAATACTTAACAAGTTATGCTTTAAACCACTAACTAAGAATAAATCTTGAATGATAGGAGTAGTATTCTTACTGACCATGCCTATTCCGATGACTTTTCCTTTGTTATTGTCACCAAATGTAACGGTTCCTCCATCTATATCTTGTATGGAAGAGAGCAAGTTTGCATGGCCAGTCATGTGTTTAGAACATCCACTGTCAAGTATCCATCGGTCCCTTTTACGTACCTACAAAATATTATTTGTGAATATGGTACCCATTTCATTGGGTCCGAAAGAGATTAGTGCTTGGGAAACCAAACCCAAAGTGAGTTTGATTTACCACCATATGCAGGCTTATAATTAATAGAATTACAAACATTATTAACAAAAGAATTTATATAAGAAACCCTATTATTAAGACTCAGATTGACTGGAACCCAGACACTTTTGCACTGTCCAGTCGACTTCCTTTTACCCATCAGTCGACTGTTTTATGGAGGTAGTCGATTGTTTTGTGGAGGTAGTCGAATTATATGAGGTTGTTGTCTTTTTGAATAAGACTCCATACCTCTGGACAGGCGACTGAATTGAGAGACCAGTCGACTGGTATTGTCGGAAAGATTTCTATTTTCATGATTAAAAAGATTTTTTTTGGTTTTTCAAAAAAATTATACAACTTAATCTTTACACTAGAAATAGAATATATCTTATTATTACTAGTGTTATTAGAAGATTGACATTTTTAAAGAATTTTTTTGAAAACCAAGTCCAAATCTTTTATTAGATTGAACTTGATTCTGGAGGACTTCATTTAAATTCTCTTTTTTCTTATTGAACTTAGATACATTCTTAGATATCTCTTCATAATTTTTTTTTAGAGATATAAGATCTATATCCAAGTTGGAAATATGAGAATTTAAAGACTTGACTTCAACTTGTAAATCAAGATTTTCTTGAGAAAGAGTTTGATTAACTTTCTCTAAATTTTTACCTTTTATTTTCTCCTTTTTTAATTCTTGAAAAATTTAATTAAAAGCATCTAATAAATCACTAGAATCTATACTATCACTAACATCGCTTTGATTTGCCATGAAACACACGTTTGCGACTTCATTCGATTCTTCATTTTCTTCTTCCGAAGATGAATCACTATCATCCCACGTTGCTTGGTAGGCCTTCTTATTCTTCATGTATTTGTTCTTGGTGAATTTTTCCTTCTTGAAGTTAGAGACTTTGCCTTTATTTTGCATTCTCCAATGGACAGTCCTTCTTCATGTGACCTATCTTATTGCATTTGAAACAAGTAGGAGGTTCATTAGTATCCTTTAATTTAGAATTAAATTTACCTTTGCGAAGAAATTTCTTAAATTTCCTTGTGAACATAGCCATTTCTTCATCATCATCATCATCATCATCTTCTGATTCAGACATGGCCTTGAAAGCAAGAGTTTTCTTTTTGGCTTGTTGCAGTTCTAAGTCCTTCTTGCGCTCCTCCAATTGTACTTCATACGCCATTAGATTTCCCACAAGATTCTCAAGCGAGAGTTGTGTTAAATCATTGACTTCTTCAATTGCGGTGGTCTTCTTTTCCCATTCAGGGGTAAGTGCACAAAAAACCTTTCTTACCATCTCTGCTTACGTGTATGTTTTGCCAAGAGCCACAAGAGAGTTTGTGTAGTCGGTGAATCTTGTTATCATATCCGCTACTTATTCATTTTCCTTCATTCAGAACATCTCGAACCTGTGAACAAGAACATAAATTTTAGATTCTTTGACCTTATTTGTACCTTCATGTGTTACACTAAAGAAGAGTATGCCATATTTGGAATGCCGTTGTCACGTTTGACACACGGTTGAATTCTTCTTTGGTAAGTGCACTAAAGAGAGCATTCATCACCTTTGCATTGTTCATGGTGTTGTTCTTCATATCATCATTCCATTGAGCATAGGGAAGATAAGGCACGGTATACTCCGTCTCGGTGATGTCCCAATTCTCATAGTTGATAGATTGTCAGTAAATCTTCATTCTACATTTTCAGTAGTTGTAGTTTATTCCATCTAAGAGAGGCGGCCTTTGTGTGGATTGACCTTCATGGTATTGACTTGTATTTGAAGTAGATGCCATTGCACTTAACCAGGCTCTGATACCAAGTGTTGGATCCTGTATGCAAGACAAAAAACACTAAGGGGGAAGAATAGTGTTATATAAAAATAAATAATAATTTAAAGTTGACGCAACTGTTAAGTCGACTTGAAACTAAACACCAGTCGACTGAAATGCAAGATAAAGGAGAGTAAATGAACTGAAGAACAGCGAGTCTGTTAAGTCGACTTAAAGCAGAAACCGGTCGACTGAACAGACACAATTTACAACAAAGTGCAACGAAAATAAAATTGCAAGTTAGAGAATTCAAACCACAGAGAATCAACCAAGCTAACACGACGATATATCCTGATTCGGTCCTCCCGACCTACATCCAGTTCCCAAGCAACCCACTTGAGATTTTTCACTATTCTTGAAAATGTACAAGAATACTCTGCAACCTTTGACGACAACTATGCCAAATCTGTAGACCTCCCTCACCACTAGAGAGAGCAAGACCCCACTTTACAACCTAGAGTGACACTAACTTTACACCAAGAGTCCTTCTCTCCAACCGAGAGGACCACTCTCACAACTCAAGAGTGAACAACAAAAATTGAAGATTACAACAACCTAAAGCCTTGATTTTGAGTGTACTTTTTGTATAGAGGCTATAGGTCACCTTCTAACTTCAGTCTAGAATTTAGTCTTTGTTATGCAAGACTGAAATTAGAGAACCAAGTCTAGAGAAAAAAAGTGCTTTGAAAACTTTTGTTCTCTTTCACAAAAATAAGCAAAGACTTGATAAAACAATAAGGTAACCTTTTCCAAGTTGATTCTTAACTCTATTTACAGAGTGAGAATCTCCAAGATGTTGGAAAACAGTTCCTCAACTGCCATTAAACGGCAGCAAAGATTTGACTGTTTAAAAAAATAGATTTTAAACTTCAGAAAACTGTCAAAACTACTTGAACAGTCGACTGGGTTGCCATATGAGTCAACTGGTCAGAGCTTGAGTGAGTTTAGTCTATTTCATACTAGAACAATCGACTACTTACCGAAGTAAGTCGACTGGTACTTTGACAGTTGAATTTATACAAGCTTTATTTTGACATTTTGATTTTAATAAACTTTATTTTCATTCCTAAGGGATGTGTGAGTGTGTATATCAAGGCTTTTACAAAGTTTCTAAGACACAACAAATATTATAATGAAATTACAAGACACTTGTTCTGATCACTTGTCCTTTAGCTGATCACTTTTGAAGCTCTAAAAAATCTTTGTCTTGTATCTTGATCTTGAGTCTTGAAATCTTTCTTGCCTTTGTGGCTTGATTTGGAGCTTTTGAAAGCTTCCTTGTATTGTAGCCTTGAGAGAGTTAAGTACAAACTGCAAGCAATAATAGAACAACTGTGTATTGTGTTGTAGTCATCAAAATCAAGAATCTACAAATAGCATGTCTGTAAGTTGCATAAATGATCAAGAATAACTCACTGAAGATTATACATTGTGGCCCCATTTCAACCACAAAGAGTTTTAAGCAATAGCTCAGTATAAAATATACATTGTGGCCCTGATTACCAACATTCATACTCAACAAATAGCAATATCAACCTTCATTAAATCTACAATAAACAAGCATCTTATAAATTAAAATTAACAATATCAAAATGAAACACTTGGCAGGATAACAGCTTTACATAACAAATTTGTCTTAGAAGTACTTGATAAACATGAATTCACGATCCAACTGGTATTATAATCAACCAACACCCAAAATTTGTTTCAAAACTACCTTGTGTCTAAGAATGGATAATTGAATGAGCATAAAATAAATGAATTTGAATGGAACAAAAACTATATCAAAAATTAAACTTAATTTGAAAATTCTTTGATCAACAAGCATTATCATCCTGTAATCTATTCCCCTTCATCAAAATTTTTGCTCAACTTATCATGTAACTTATCCACTAAAAAATCAGTATAAATCTAGCTAAGTCTTATTGAAACTTTCCAAGGCCGTTACATTTACACATTTTATATTCATAATCAGAAGTAAAATTCAACAAAATTAGCCTATTGGTACTGAAAATAATACAAATTTTGTATTCATAAATTCTTACTCTATATGAAAATTCTTTGATCAACAAGCATTTTCATCCTGTAACCTACTTGCCTTGATCAAACTTTTTTGCATTTCCAACTGCTCCAAATGGTCAACTTAGCATGTAAGTTATCAATTAAAAAAATCAGTACATATACAATTTTTTTGATATCCTAACAAGCCTTTCAGTGTTACAAAAGCAAACTAAAAATATATTAGATCAGATATGTAACACCCTGCAAAATTGAGTAATGACAATTTTGCCCTACGTATGTTACTCACATGTATTTTGTACTGTTATGGGTACTATCCGTAATGTATTTTAATATAAATGTCATATGTAATTTGTATTTCAATTATTTATATATTTTTCGTGCTCTCAAATTCATTTTTCATCCTAGTTTGAGCCAACTCAAATATTAATTTTGATTTTTGTATTTTTACGTGCATTGCACGTGTTTTCAATGCACGTGTTGATTACGTATATTTTACCGTTACGTGTAATATCCGAAAATTTATTAATATAAATGTTCTACATATTTTGTATTTTGACTATTTATGAATGTTTTTTGTTCTCTCGAATTTATTTTGTATTGATTCGTGCAACGCACGTGTTTGCAGTGCACGTGTTGGTTGTATTCTTTTTCAAAAAAAAATTATCAAGTGTGTATATTTATTTTTATTTTTATTTTAAACAAGTTTTACATGAAATATTTTTTTTAAAATATTTTTGCTACACGTGCTTTACGTTCTATGCACGTGCTAATTAATTGTTTTATTACAAAATTTGTGCACTAAAAATTTCACCAGGATTAATTTAAGCTAATTATACTAAATTTAATATAAGTATTTATTAAAATTTAAAATTTAAAATGAAATAAAATAATAAAAATAAAATAATAAAATAAACACGTGCACACATGCATTGCACACATTTCCCAAAAACCGGCTTCCCATGTTTGACTTTGTATTCAAGAATGGGAGAGTGGGGTATGTGCGTGGGTGTGTGAGTGGATTAGTGGGTAGTTAGTTGCTAAAACTACCCCTAATTACCCATATAAATACCCCCTATTCTAACCCCGAATGAACACCCCGAATGAACACAAAAATAAATTAAAAAAAAGGAGAGTGAATCAAAAGAGGGTGCTGGCTTTTGCCTTTCGGGATTGCAAGGAAGAGCTTGCGGGTTTGCTTTGGTGGTTGATTTTTGGAGCATTTTGCTAAGGGATTCAACTACTAAGAGGTCTCTTTTGATGTGGGTGTTCTCACTATCTTCTAATATTTTAATAGATTGTGCATGCTTAGCCATAACATATGTAGAGGAAAATTAAATTGGTATGTGAATGTGTGAGTGTTTTCATAATCTTCTAGTAAGTAGAAATTGTGTTTGTCTAAACTAGAAATGTGTAGATAAAGATGAATTGATTTGTACATGCGAAATAATTGCTCTATAACTTTTATTTGTGCATGATAACTGTCACGCTCCACTTCCCAAAAATACGGAATACGAGCACGTAACATTGGCCCAGCGAATGACCAATGTCACCCATAAGCTGTTTATCCGATTAACTCAACAATATAATCAACATAGAACAAATTGCGCAGGTAATAATAATAATCTCATGAACAATGATACTTGGAATTAAGTAATACAATAATAACTCAACGTCTGGAAACAAATAACAATATTTGGGACATAAATCCAATACAATAATAAATCCAATCCAAATAATAATAAGTCTCAATACATTAAGTTAAGTAAAAGAATAAGCTATTAGAAATTAGTAGTCTTCAGACTGTTTGTTCTCCAACTCCAGCAGGCAATTGTTCTCCAAAATCTGTAATTTAATAAATTGCAGGAAGAGGAAAAGAAAACAAAATGCCCGTCAATGCAAGTTACAGGCCGCTTGTAGTGCAGGCACAAGTACATGGGAAGGATAAACAAATAGCATGGAATAGGCGTGATAACAAAATATAACAACTAGTATGGCAAGATAAACAAGTGTAAGTAGCATGCAATAAGTGTCGAGTGAACAAGTATTATGTAAACAAGTAACAAGTAACGAGTGTCAAGAATCAAGTAACAAGTATCAAGTAGCTAGTGTCAGGTGATTATGTTCAAGTCTTGTATTATTACTATCTAGGTAGCATTTCATGCATCCATCCTTTTACTACATGGTTGCTACATTCAAACAGTTTCGCTTTAGACTTAGTGGGGGGCTCTATAGTTCATGTACTCGGCAACAATATTCAATAATGACCAATGACCGAATCAATCGAGATACCGTAGTCAGTAATCTACAATTAATCGATGACCGATATGACCAATAGACCGATAGACCAATAGACCGATAAATAGGGAAACACGGGCCTCTCCTCCAAGTACAGTCCCTATATTCTCCACTACTAAAAGTCAATCCTTAAACCCCGGCTTGTTAATTATTTATCAATACAACAATACAATATGCAATTTGTGATATGAGATGAACGATAATAACAATAAAGAAACAATAGGATGATAACATGGAATATGGTGTACTAGATGTCCAAGCAACATGGTATATGGTATTTTACAAGTATTTGACAAGTATAACACGAATAACACATCAAACACAGATATCTCAAAATAGCATGAACATATACATCAAAAGTGGTCAACCCTAGGTTAATTCATGTCATATATGTCGTGAGGCAACTATGGTCAAATCATCACAATAGAGACAATATCAACAAAGGGTTCACACACGAATTGTCTCTAGAACCCAACTACACTACAGACGGTATTTAGTACTTGTATTTATAAAGGAATTTAATACAAGTTACTTGCCTTATAAACGGTGAGTTTGAATACCAAGAATAACAGGATGAGAATCCCGGAGCAACGAACACAAATCTGCAATAACACAATTCCACGAACACACAATAAAACACGTGTAAACCACATGTAAAAGAGAACCAACAAAATAACAGCACACAAAGAGACAGTAGCGATGTCAGCAATGGCAAGAGGACTGGCGATGGGTTCTGGCCGACGTCGACAACAGGTGCGATGGCAGAGTAGGCGGCAGACGGCGATGCGGCGACTGGGCGTGGCGACGTCGTTCTGGGCGGCTGTGGCGATCGGAAAAAGGGGCAAACAGAGGGTTGGCGGGATTTGGTGGTCTGCTGTGGCTGTCGACGAGAGGGGGTGGGGGTGTAAGAGGGGGTCGCCGGAGATGGGGGTTGCCGGAGAACAGCCAGAGAAGAGGAACATGGAGATGGGTTTAGGGGGATTTGGACGGGAAACAACGGGGAGAGAGAACGGGAGGAGAGGGGAGAGAGAAACTAGGAGAGAGATTAGACGGCTCTAGGGCTTCAATTTGTGTGCCAAAAATTAGGGTTTGCATTAGGCTTGTATTTATAAGGTACAATTAGGGTACTGGGTTAGTGGTTTAGGATCCAATAAGAGTGGTTCTGGGTCAAGAACAAAAGAAACTGAGTTTTAGGGTTCATTTAAGAGATAGATCAAAATCAATAGGGTTCAAATAAAAATACCAACAATGAATAAGAGGACAATAGGATCGATAATAAAAGCCCAATCAAAAGAACAAAGGACTTCATGAACAAAAATTAAAATCCAAATAAATAGATAAATAATACAAATGAAAACAATATAAGTTGGCTTGAAATTAAATTAGAATTCACTACGAAAATCAGATCAAGTACGAAAACAAAATAATTCGTTAAATGTACTTTAATTAAATAATCAAGGAATAATGATTAATCGTTATAATTATAAAAATAATAAAATAATAAAATCATACAATAAAATAATTATTCGGGTTTAACAATTTATTAAAATGACCCAATATATATATATATATACACACACACACACACACACATACATACAAATTCGGACTCAAATACAAATAGTTGATCAATAAGATCAAAACACATCGTTATTCGAAATGAATAAATTTTTGATTAGAAAAACACTTTAATATAAAATCCAAACGATTTTAACAAATAATGAATTTATAATATCGAAATACAGAAAATATTCAGAAAATACGTATTTACGGGAATGGGGGTTACAATTACTTATAATTGTGTGGTAGATAATGAAAATTAATGTGCATATGTGTAGAAGTTTTATAGAGATTTTCACCTAGAGGAAATTCCATATCATAAATCCAAGAGATCAGCTTTTCATTGTCTGCAAAATTAATAATGTAGATACTTCTCAAGAACTTTAGTTGTGTGGGGGACAATTGTTCATCTAATTCAAGTTATAGGACTATGAATAATTTATACAATTTTGGTAACCAAATTCATGTTCTTCAAGAATAAATTGGTATATATTATATTTTCATACAGCTACGCTAATCTCATAAATGAATTCATTTTGAATTTGTAAAGCAATACGCAGCAATTAAATTATCGAAAAATTCAAGTTTCATATCTACTGTAGTTCGGATTATAAACAATGAATGCTCCCTTTTCTCAAAAACCGTGAGTTGGCACTTTGGTTGTGGGTTGTGGTTGGCTTGTTATTGGGTCCTGGGTTCGACTCTAGATAGTGGACATGCCAAATAAAATTTTTTCGAGTTTCATATTTTTTTTTGAGATAATTATACTACATAATTTATAAATTTGGGGCAGTGCTAGTATATAGCATTCTTGGAATTTATAACTTCTTGGAAAGTCTTGTGAACACAAATTATAATAGTATATACTAGTATTCGTAAGTTACAAAATCACCATAAGAATGGATCTAATTTTACTAGTATATTGGGGAAATATTTTGTGATAAGTATGTACTAATTTAGAATTCAATTAAGAAGGAATTTAAATTTTACTAGAATATTAATGGAATATTCTAAGAATAATTATGTACAAATCTAGAATTTAATTTGGGGATAAAAACACATTACATATTGATTAGTATGTCTAGATGGTTGTTTTGGATTCTTTAAATAATAATTGTTTTATTATTTTAAATGAACTAACTTTGGAATAGTTGAGAAAATTAAATATGAATGTGGGAAATTCATTTGGATGGAAATTATATTGTACATTATTTACTTTAAGGAGTAAAATTGGTAATAATTTATTTTGTGATGAGAGATTAAAATGTGATAATTTATCCTAGAATTTGTGTGTCATATGAAAGAAAATTTCATCCTATAATTTATGAAAAACGATTTATGTGACAAATAAAGAGATAAACAAAGAATGTATTTGGGAAAATAAACATATGACATTTGTAAAGTTCTCATCAAAGTTGAAATGCTTTCGAGCTGCATTATAAGGGGATAATAAAGTATAATTTGAAATTTGACAATTCAAAGTGAATGTATAAAAGAATCAAATGAATCATGAATGGGAAGTTGTGTAATTAAGGTTAAGATAACCTATAAGATCTCGGTGTTGAGATGGTTGGAATCTAGAGGTTGAGCGAGACCCGTAGTGACCGGCAAGCTGTTATAAATGAAAATTGAGAAGTAGCCAGTGTCGGCTAAAAATTCTCCTTGTGTTGATTTAAGTCCGGTGGGGTAAGCTAGCTGTAGGTCGTAATGATTATAGTTAAACCTAAGGACATGCACTAGATTGGGGACGTGATGAAGTAAGGGCAAACATGAGTATGTGGGCCTCAGTTGGTCTGTGCTGTGAGATTGTCCCCCCAGAATTATCGAGATGTGATTGGGAGTGTCCCCAGCTCATCTGCGGTGTGGGATTTATCTCCGAAATTATCGGGATTGAGGCGACGCTCATGGGGTGTTTGGTAACTATTGAGGCGCCATAGCTTGCGATATGAGATTGGAACCCCGAAATTATCGAGATGTGATTGGGAGTGTCCCCAGCTCATCTACGGTGTGGAATTCATCTTTGGAATTATCGGGGTGT
Organism: Hemerocallis citrina; assembly: GCA_017893485.1. Taxonomy (NCBI): domain Eukaryota; kingdom Viridiplantae; phylum Streptophyta; class Magnoliopsida; order Asparagales; family Asphodelaceae; genus Hemerocallis; species Hemerocallis citrina. The sequence goes on from CM030362.1 coordinate 116,560,268, forward strand.
GGGCTTAACAGTCACAGAATATCTAAACCTTACCCTTGTCACGGATGAAAATTTGCATAACGAGGGACTGAACCCTATAATGAGGAGTACTTAAGGGCTTGCCCTCGACCTATGTAGTATGGGATGCATAGAATCCGAATAAGTATGTATTAGTGTCATCGTAGTATGAATGTCTGCATTAGGCATTAAGTCATATCATACACTGACATGGTTAGGACAGTCACTTATATATCTTCTGCATTCAAGTTTGTGATTGTTAAGATTGTGAAATTATTGTATTATAACATTGCGTTAGTTGTATGCTACTGACGTGCCCACAGTTTCCAAGTTGCATGATTGGATTTGGCATGGACTTGAAGTCGTTGTGATGAGTTGTCATAAGATTGAAGAGCTTTCATTATCATATGTTGTATTGTATTTATTTATGTGATTTTCCGCTGTGTGTTGTGATAAACATTATTGAAATAAAAAGTTTTATTTAAATTCCTTATATTTTTTGTACGAATTTGAAGTAAATGATCCTGTTTGTGCTATGAATTGCTTATGTTTGGAATTCGGGGCGTTACAAGATATTTGTATCTCTTACATAAAAAAGACAAATCGTACTGAGATTATGTCTAGTTAATGTAAAGCTAAGATGATTTTTTTGCTTATAATATGGGACAAATTGGAATTGCTTCCTTTGTATTCAAAAAATCATATAAGATTCAAACTTGGAGAAAATTGCAAACTGAAAGTGAAAGTAAACAGTTAAACTGACTACATGTTTCTTCATGGTACCTAGCAGTCTCCTCTCCATGCTTCTGTGAATTTATCAAGAAGAATAACTTTTTATTCAAATGCACTAACAGAGATGACGATTAGAAAGGATATTAAACTGAATGATAACTACGGGCTAGTAATAGGAAAGAATCACCATGTAGGAATACATTTACTACACTTGATGATCGAAGCCAAACGAAGATTTGGCTAGGAAAACAAATATTATACCCCACTCAGATGGTCAAATACAGGATGTATACATACACTTGCTCAATGAGTTTAAGGATTATTTGCATCAAAAAATCAATGATACGTCTAAAATGGAGATCATAGAATCTAAACTAGATAGAAAGCTTATCAAAAGTCTATTCATGCCATTGATCTATGGGAAGACAGCGTACAGCATGGAAATGGATATTAGGGATAAATATGGTCTATTGCTAAGTAGAAAAGATAGCTTTAACATCGCTAAACTTTGCATTGAATTTATAAACCATAAATACCCAGATATAATAAATTTGATGAAGTTGATTTCCATCATTAGTTGGTTTTGTTCAGTAATGGATAAAGCAGTTGTATATAGTATATCCTATTTCACTACAATACAGGATTGGCTTATGGTCTTTAGCCTTCTTAGCCTTCATAGCCTTCATAGCTTCAGCCTTTGTATTGTATAGAGTTGGGGTCTTTTGACCTTCAGTAGTGGACTCACTGGTAGTGGTCTTTTGACCTTCAGTAGTGGACTCACTGATTGATTCATCATCATACCTCGACAGTTCATGTTTGAAAATAGTGGTAGCATCTTTAGTTCCTAAGTCTATTACATTTATAGGTCGTGTGTCTATCCATACATTATTTGAATCATAGATATTAACTCTTTTAGTACTCCGTGGTAGTCCTAGGTTGAGGATCATTTCCTTTTTCACAATCTGGAGTTTTTTCCAATCTATTCTGAAGTTAGCTTCGGTGGGTATCTGCTCTGTTTTAGATAGATCTGCTAATTGTCTTTGAAACCATTCTGATGTGACAAAATCTTTAGCAGGACCCTTATGTTTAATAATTTGTCTATCATCTTCTATCTCGAGCATGTAACTCTTAGGTGCTAAGAAGATTCCTTTCTTGACAATGTGTTCGAGTTTAAGCTTACCCAATTCCATGGAAGAGATTTGATCGTCAGAAAGAGGATTTCCTAGAACTAAAGAGTCAGTATCAGTGTAGTAACAGTCAGATCTGGAAATTAGTGGGTACATATGGATACGAGCACAAGCAGTTATAGCAGCTGACAATTGAACAGCTGATATCTTAGGAGGTTTCTAGTTGTCATCAGAACCACTAAAATTTATAATGTAATTGACAATATAGTATTGTTCGGTAAGCTTCTCTGCTGATTGAAAATTATCTTTCTTCATCAATTTTTCATATTTATTCTGATCGCAGATCTCTGTCACGGTACTTTCAGGGTTCATGCCAAATCTACCATATAGAGAATTCATTAGAATCTTATATATATAGGTCATTGATTCATCCCCCGCTTTCTTGGCTTCTAGTCTACTTTCATAGAGATGTGATACAAAGCTTTCGAATGGACTTGACTTCTTCTCATACAAATATCCTCTAAGAGGGATAATATCGTAACCTAAATCGCGAGCAAACTTCAACTCTTCGGTATAAAAGACTCCAATGAATTTACCAGTAGGAAAGACTAAAGTCCCATGTTTATCTTTATAAGGCAAAAAAGGACGTGATATATTAGTAGGACAGACTACATAGGCCTCAATAAAGCCAAACAAGCTATCTAATTCCACGTTCTCCAAATTATTACGCCAAACAGGGACACCCCCGGGCATAGGATAAGATTTCATAATATATGGATATAATGAGTTCACATCATAATAGTACATATTCTCCCCATAGGGCTTATAGACATCAACATGACCCCCATAATAGCCACGACGAATGAAAAGATCTTGGTTTTTAGTAGGTAAATGGATAGGAAAGGTATTTTCATCCAAATAATTCTGACGAAATATTTTAAGGGAAAGCGATGACAATGTCATCACATCCTCGATATCAATATGGTACTTAGTCCAATTAATCTCTTGAACCTTCAACATAACTCCACCTAATAGAAGGATATCTTGTCGAAGATATTTTATCAAATCCTCTCTATAATCCGGAAGATTATCAACTTTCAAATCATCATGTGGGAAGGATCCTTTAGGACCTAATTCAGGGCATAATGTATTACCCAAACTCGCAAGAGAGCTAGGGAGCAATGTACATGAATCTCTGAAACGAAAGAGGAACTTATGGTCAATATAAACTTTCAGCTCGTAAAGCTTATGATTTCGAAACAATGTTTTTATTTGATACTTATTACCACGTACAACAAAATACCTAAGAAGTAGAATACCATCAAATCGGGCAAAATTATGGAAATATATAGTTCGAACACGATCTATAGATGTATTTTGAACTGAGACTTCCAAATTATATATAAAATCATGTAATATTCGATTACTCCTTTCTTCAAAGGTCGGATAAAAACTACTTAAGTGATCTTCGCTGAAATAAGTGTGTATCGATGGTATGGAAGTAAGATCGTCACCTGGATTAACCACTAAGAAACCTGCCGCGTAAGGAACATGAACATTATTCACTAATATAGTCTCTAAATTGGCCACAATGAAAGAACGACATTGAGTTTTCCTATTTGTGATTCTGGTTATTTGAGTAGGAATACGACTCTTTACAGACATAAGTGATTTGACTTCAGGTAGTTGACCACTATCTATTTCATATTCTAGAACATTGATAATATGGCTAATCATATCTTCTTTATTTATATTAGGATATTCTATGGATTGAGTATTCAAGCTTCCCTTAGGTTCATAATAGATACGAATGAAGACGCCTATTATCATTGCATCCTGATATTGTTCACCGTATAACCTCACTTGTTGTTCTATCATATCATATATCCTTTTTTTAGGGAGTCTATTACCTACAAGATCACACAATGGAATAGCCGTACCTAAAGTAAATGAAACCCCGCTAGATGAAGGTAATTGCATTGTATAACCTATAGTCACTTTTACATATTTACAATCCATAGTATAAGCATACATCTCGATCATTTGTATGAAGGCTAATGTTATCACTTCAAAATCAATAGCTCGAACGTATGGTTCTCTAAAACCAGTAGAAGCATATACAGATCCTGGATACAAAGTCTTAGCTCTAACATCCTCAATATGATTTAATAAACTAAATCAATAATTACAATAAATAGACTTGTAAATAGACTTGTAAATTGATGAAAAAAACCTAGAATTCAAATTTTGGCTTCGACGCCCAGTGATCGATGTTAAGTGGCTTTTGATTTTAGGGATGCCAAACGAACCCTTAAATTTAAAGTGGATCATCATGGTTTTATATCTTTTATTGGATAGTCCGCTCGTTGGACTTTTTAACACCTATAGAGCGCCTCAACTGTTATGTGTATTTTTTGATATGAAAGTGGAGACAATCCTAGCAAAAGAAAGCTATTTCAAAGTGCTTTTTTTTTACGCTAAATGATCGGACCAGACAGGTCTTTTCGTTCACTTTTCATTCGTGGGTGTCAAATTTAAGGTCTTTGGCCAGTTGTGAACTTCGACTTGACTTCAATAGCTAGAAGCATCATGACTAATACTCCAACAATTATTTTGTCCCCTCATTTATCTTCATGCTCTTTCATCCCTACAAGGAGAAACCGGATAACCTCCCCTCAAGCTTTAGTGCACTTCTTGGAACAAATCACCTTCTTCTTGTGCAGCATTCGTAAGTTATACATGTTGTATTGCCAAATTGCTGATCTTGGCTTCGCAACCGAAGCTTCATTTGGATGTCATCCATTTCCATGGCTTTTCCAGCACGCCAGTCACCATTGTATCTCGTTAGGAAACCTCTCACCCTCTTGCTCAGATCAGAAACAATGATGCGTGATTCATCATGTGCCCTCATTCATGAAGCATTAGCAAAAAGATATATGAGCAGGAACATGAGTAACAATCACACAGAAGCCTTCATGATATTCTATTTATATGTTTGCATATGTTTCCCTAATTGTTTTGAGATGATTAATGATTTCTCTATAAGGTTGGTTTATATGGGGGTTCCAATAATGCAGTTAAGAGTTGCTACTATGATGTGCAGCTAGAAAAAAGAGTTGCTACTTCGATGTGGTATAATACTTTAGATCAGATATTTCTATGCCCCTAATACTCTTTTTCGTCATTCCAGACTCTTAAGGAGACATTTAAATGTACCCTTATGCTAGCAACCACACAGTGTTTATCCCATCTTCCATTTCTTTGATGCATGCACTTGTACAAATCGCAGTACTATCTTCTTAAAAATTCAGGCAAATATGATTGAACTCTCCAAAGACCCAACTCAACCATACATAACAAGACTAGTACAAAAAAAAACTAGAAAACACTAATTTCACAAACTCACAAGCCATGAAAGATAGAGCACCTCACTTGTTCACAACATAAAAACCTAACCTTAGAGACAAACCTCATAGAAAATACTAATGCTTAACTCTCATGGTAGTCACTCTGACACATTATATAAATGAAACATCAAGCTACCGAGACTCATTAACCACGCACAAACACAAACCACACCAATGAGATCCTTGTATATCGCTTTAATGATACTATCTACCACCAAAATCAGTGACATTTACAGCTCTAACAAAACTTATATTATTAGCAACAAGTGTATGAAATACAGTACGCAACATATTCAAAGTTCCATCGAAATTGTCAATGCAATCTAAGATTCTTCTTAGTAACGTAATTTTCCATCTATATGATTCATAGTTGGTTATCATGCAATCATTTAATTATATAGATGAAAATTTATTAGCATTGAAAACAAGATAATGAACTTTACAAGAAGATCACAACTTTGCATCAGATCACTGAACAAACCTTCGATTGACATCAAGGGTATTTATAAAGGGGAAAAATCAGAAGAAAAAAAATCATAAGCCTCATAGATACAAAATTCACAAATACTGAAAACCCTAATTAACAAATTCAACAAATTCTAATTAGTCCACATTCTCAAATCCCAAATTACTCCACAATCATTGATTATTCAACATACAATCCCAAACAATTTCATTAAAAAATAAAAAATTTAGTAAAAGTTGGAAATAATCAAACCTAGGGTTTGAGAGCTAGAGAGGGGGAGAAAGATGGCGGGCAAGGGCGATGATGTAACACCCCGAATTCTATTTACATGTAATTCGTAGCACAACATGATCTTTTAATTCAATTCGTACAATTTTACAAGAAAATTAAAACTTTTCATTATACAACACGGGTCTTTACATCAACGCAGCGGAAATAAAATACAACATGATAAATACAACATTAACATCAAAAACGTAAATCATGATAATAGTCTTTAGCATCAATTCATCTTTAAGTCTTTGCCAATCCAAGCCCTGCACTGAAAAATCTGTGGGCACGTCAATTTCTTACATTCAACACAATATTATAAAACAGCGATCCTCACTATGCTGTAATATAACGATTCCCTTACTTTAGCAACCACAAACTTGAATGCATATTAAAGTGAAAAGAGTGACTATCCTAAACATGTCAGTGTATGATATGACTTAATGCCTCATTGTCATGCCCCGCTTCTCAAAATACGAAAATACGACCACGTGACGGAGGCTCAGCGAATGATGCGAATACACCATTCATAAGCTGTACAGGTAACTCAACAACAAGATAACAAAAAAACTACGCAGGCATGAAAAATCACAATAGGATAACAAAAAGTACATGACATAGTCCATAACATAACCAACAAGTGAAAAATACAAAGTAGTTACGGGTCAAACATGCCCTGAAATACAATAAAGAGTAACATAAAATAAAACATGAATTAAAGCAACATGAAAATAAACAAGACTAAAACACTTGATCAGCAACACCTTCGGGTAATTCTCCATCCGGACCTGCAAGTACATTAATACAAAAAAAGAAACAAGAAGATGCCCGTTAATACAAGTCACAGGCTGCGAGTGGTACAAGCTAAGGGGACAAATACAAAACAAAATAAGAAGCAGGAAAAAGAGCAAGGAATCAAGAATCATGTAATAGAAAAAATACAACATGTAAACAAGATCATGAACAAGGCGTGCATATAAACAAGTGGCATGTAAACAAGTAATCAAGTAAACAAGTTAACAGGAACATGTACATGTAATTGGATCATGCAAGTGCACGTGTTAATCTTATGTCTTTTATTAATTCTATCTAGGTAGTACTTCATGCATCCATACTTTTACTACATGGTTGCTACATACAATCAGTTACGCTTAGGCCTAGTGGTGGATTTTATAGGGCGGTGTAATCAGGTATCAAGTATCAAGCAAGCATAGTTCATAAATACGAAAATAAAATAACAAGTTCACGAACCAAGTACAAGTTCGTGAATACTAACAAGTTCAAAAACCGCACAGTGAGTTCATGAATACAACAAGTTCATGAGCCAAGTAATGGCTTCATGAATACATCAAGATACAACAAGTTCATGAACCATGTACTAGGAAACACGGGCCTCCTTCCGAGTACACTTACCTATATTGTCCACTACTATGGTCCTTACCCTTATACCCCGGCTTGTTACTTTTATTAATTTAAATCAACAATAACAAGATATCATATTTAGACTACTATCACGGGTAAAACAATCATGCACATAATCATGTATAATCCTAAGAGTACATATGTGTGTATCAATCGTGTTCATGTAATGCATGAGGCAACAAGGTATTCGCGATCATATGCGAATATGGGATCGATGGATTATGTATAGCAACAGATATAAATTCGACCGAAGAATACGAATTAGAGTCAAAGAATATATACACTTGCGGCATTTTGCAAAGAAAGCTTGTACGAGAACAAACGGATTGTACAAGAGGATACATGCCTGATAACCGACGACGATGATACCGAAAACAAGAATAACGGGATCAGAATTCCGGGCAGCAACGCACGTGCAAGATACGTGGCAGCAACAACAGCAAAACAGCAAGACAAGATCGGATCCACAAAACAGCAACCACAGCAACTATGATCCCCAAACAGCAAACTACAATACACAACTAATCCCCTTCTCACAAAACACCAAACAGCAACACAAGCCCATTCTCTTCACAAACACCAAACGCAGATCATTCTCCAAAACACCAAACACCAATAAATACCCACACAACACCCAAACAGCAAACAAGCTAATACAACCCCTGTTCTTTTTCTTCCCAAACGCAACAGAGAGAGAGAGAACGATCGCGTAAGAGTGAACAGCAAGTGACTGCGGCGATGGGAACTTGGCAATGACTAGCGGCGTGTATGGGCGGCTGACGACTGGCGGTGCTCAGGACTTGAGCGGCGACTGGATGGCGATGGAAGAGAGGAGCAGCGACGGCGACTGTGGAGTTCAAAGGAGGCTCGAGCGGACAAAGGTCGAGAGGAGAAGACGATGTGAGGAGGTGGACGACGGCGGGAGTGAGGGTGCTAGCGACGATGGGTGGGGCGACGGCGAAGCTGCAATGGGATGGCTTCTTGGGGGGTCGAAACAAAGGAGAAGAAGCGGTGATGGATGGGTTTGATTTCAGTTGAAGGCACGAGGGAGGAGAAGCTCGATGGGGTTTGGAGGTGGTTGAGCAGCGAGAGCGAGCAGGTGGCGGGAGGCTCGAGCAGAGGTAGGCAACGAAAATGGCAAGCAGAGCTCTATGGGGGGGGGGTTCTCGAAGGTGGATGACGAAGCTTGGACGAAAGGTCGTGGAGGAGCAGCGAGGACTGGGCGGAGCTTCGGCAATGGCGAGCGGAGCGCGGGTGAGGAGCTTGAAGACGAAGGGAGACTTCGAGTGGGGAAGACGAGCGGAGGAAGAGACGAGGCGAGTGGGATGAGAGCGAGAGGGCTCGAGTTGACAGTGGCAATGGCAAGTCGAGGACGAGGAGGTGGCGGTGGCTCGGGGTTGAGAGGAAGACGAAGGGGAATCTGGGTTATTCTGTGTTGGTTAGAAAACAGGGAAAGAGAGAGACGGGGAGAGAGAACAGGGAGGGAGGGAATTATATAATAATAAAAATATAAAACAATAAATAATATGATAATGGGTAGAGTAAAAAAGGGGGTTATGGAGTTACGGGAGGTGAAGAGTGGGGGAATGTGAGGGGTTGATTAGTGGGGGGTTTAATCAGTTTAATGGGGGTTTTAGGCAGTTGAGAACGTGAGAGAAATGTGGGAGTGAATACAATCACATAGGATTGAGCCTATAGAAATTATATGAGTACAGGGTTTGGGTTTGGGTTTGGGCTTAAAACAATTGGGCTAAAAAACAATATAATAAATTGTTTATAGGTTAGGGCTTAAATTAAACAATTGGGCTTGGGCTTAAAATCATTCGATAAATCCAATTATGGGATTGGGCTTCAGAATATTTAAATATTGAAACAGTTGAATAATTAAATATTAGGCTTCATAAAAAGTAGTTTGAATATAATCAATTAAGAAGAATAGTTATAAGATACTACGAATTTAAAATACGGAAAAAAAACTTGAAAAATACATATTAACGGAAACAGGGGTTACACTAATGCAGATGTCTTACCACAATGACACTAATACATGTTCGGATTCTATGCATCCCATTCTATATAGGTCCGAGGTCAAGCCACTACGTACTCCACATTATAGGATTTAATCCCCTGCCATGAAAAACTACTCGGTAACAAAATTAAGTTTTAGACATTCCACGAGTACGGACTCCAGCCTTGGAGTCCACCGTCAGGCTTATACGGAATTCCTCGTCGTGCGAACATCCCACAAGTGCCCCTCTAGTCCCTGCATACGCATATAAACTAGAGAACGGCCTCCCATCTGCCCGACTATTCATGATCCTGGAGTCCACTGTCATACCAATCATAGTCCCAGATTTAATTAAGGCTCGTCTCCATCGCAAGCAACCACAGTCCCGAAGTCCACCATCAAACTGGGTTTATAATCCAGGAGTCCACCGTCAGACTATATAGAGGCAACCCACTTATGTTTTTCCAAGTTTTATTACAACTTCTCTTAGTGTCTATCCTTAAGTTTGAAACATGAATAAATAATACTACCTAGAGCTAGCTTACCCTCCTATCGGTCTAACACAAAAATACCGAGAACGACATCCTATATTGGCCACTTCTCAAATCAATTAATCATTATCATTGCTTGCCGGCACATGGGTCTCACTAAGCCTCTAGAATCAACATCTTTTCATGTTCAAAAATCATGGGGTACTCATACCCTTATAATTCATATTATCAATTTTATTTATTCACATCTCAGTCAATCATTTCATTCATTCTTATTTACCAACTATGAAGTAAACACTTCTTGGTTAATCACACAACCAACAATTCACTTTAATAAGCTACAAAGTTTCTTCGATTAAATAAACCATTTTCATATTCATCTATATTTCAATTATAAATCTCAATTCTATTCAAAAGTCGATTTATTAATTTCATAGAAAAATTTTACTATATCTTTGTAGTTAAAATCATCTAAAATCATCCTCAATTACCTCGTCTAAAATTCATTTGCAAAACAGTAAGTTCAAAATTAGAAAACTGCAGCTCATGCTACTTGTAAAAATCATAGAAAATTATATACTTCCTGAAACTTTGTGTTCTTTGGATTAAATTAAAGGTATACAAGTCTACTACAATTTCTTAGTTTTAAGTTTCTCCAAAATATTGTATTTATAACCCTGAATTCTGTGAAATCTACAGTAGGGTCGAATTATTAAAATTCGGCCACTTGTACAATCTTGTAAAATTCATTATAAATTCAGTTATTTGTGGAAATTTGATTTCTTAGACTTTACATAAAGTTTAAGGAGTCTACTTAAATTTCTTAGTTTTGACTTTTCTAAATTTACTTCATCTAAGATGTTGAAATGATCAACATCCGAAATGTGTACAGATTTTCAGCAACTAGTCAACTGCCAACGAGTCCTAAGTTTGGATTTTATTAAAATAGTAAACGACATCCAAAAATTATGAAACTTTAAAGAGATGTTCTTGACATATACGAGATGTTCCTATAAAAATTTTAGATCTAGGTTTCTTCTAGTTTAATAGATATGATTTTCTGAATTGCAACTAAAACTTAAAACAATAACTTTCTTTGCATAAATTAACAACTTCGTGTATGAATTCATACCCAATTCATTTAATCTAAACATGATATACTAGTATGCACCCAATACCACTATAACAACTCAATCTAAAATTTCAATTTGTTAATCATGACAATTTTATAATAAATCTTTCAACTAGCATGCATTTATTTTCGTATCTCACTTCTAGTTATCATTACAATATGCAACATATCAAATTACAAATTTAAAGAACACATGCCACATTTTCAATCATGGAACAATTAGACATGTATACTACAATATCTAGAAAGCAAAAGAAATAACCCACCTTATTTTTAATGCAAAAACGAAATAGACTCCTATAGAGATTGTTCCAAAGCTCCATCCAAGCAAGCATTCACCTCCTAGCAATTTGCCAACACCAAAAGCTCATCCCTTTCTTTCTTTTCTCTCTTTCTTTTGTTTCTTTTAGTGTACATTGTTCATGTATGAGAGAGGTATTTATAGGGCTAAATGAGTGAATGAAGGGACACCCACTACCAAAAATGAATATCCATTATCCAAAATAAATACCCACTCACCATTTACTACCACAAACCCACTCACAAAACCCTTTCTCCTTCCTCCATTGGCTGGCCAACTCTTGGGGTGCACCCCACGTGCACACACTTCTCATTCTTTTAATTATTTGTTATTAGTCCATTTGTGAGTGTTTGTTACATGACGAGTGTGTAGGATTAAAAAGTGTACATTTAAAGTGTAGAATAAAATCATGGGCCTCTCTTTTAATTAATTTTCTAGTGGGCTTTAAGATGGACTTTAGGCTTATGGATTTTAATAAAAAATAATAAATAATACACTTGTTACAAATAAAATGAGAATGAAAATGAAATCACTTTCGAAAATCTTAGGGACTAAAATACATAAAATTTTACGTGCAATGCATGTGCAAAAATATTAAAATTAATTGTGAGAAAACGAAAAACAGTCAAAATAAAAAATACGTAGAACAATAATGTTACGGATATTTCACGTAACAGAAAATATACGTAATCGACACGTGTATTGAAAGCATGTGCAATATACGTAAAACACAATGATTTAAAATAAATGTTTGAGTTGGCTTAAAATAGGATAAAACGAGTTTTGAGAAAATGGTCAAACATATAATTAATCGAAATACAAAGATACGCAGAATATTTATAAAAATACGTTACGAATATTATGCGTAATAGTACAAAATACGTGTGCTTAAAACCCGTGGGCAAAATTGTCATAACTCAATTTTACGGGGTATTACAGATGAGGATGCCGGAGAGAACGACTGTGGGAGCACGCCGGAGGAGACGAGGGCGGGGATCACTGGATATGGGCTTTGCGGCGATGTGGCTAGGGCTGTGCACGAGAAAGAGACAGATAGGGGAGAGAGAGAGACGAAAGGTTATGAAATTTTATTGAAGGAGAAAGTTAATTGAAGCCTATAACCCAGTGTTTCTTATAAAAACGCCGGGGTCCATATTTACACCCCCGGCATTTTATATGAAACATCGAGGTAAATAGCTAATCCATTGATAAACGCTGAGGTAAATAGCTAATCCATCTATAAAAGCCGAGGTATGTGTGTATGTGTGTGTGTGGGGGGGGGGGGGGGTTCTCTTAGATTACCTATCTCAATAAAGTCTACGATTGGTTCGAGGAACGTCTCGAGATTCAAGCGATTGCAGATGATATAACTTACCTATCTCAATAAAGTCTATGATTGGTTCGAGGAACGTCTCGAGATTCAAGCGATTGTAGATGATATAACTAGTAAATATGTTCCTCCTCATGTCAACATATTTTATTGTCTAGGAGGGATCACACTTGTTTTTTTTATAAATGTCCTTTATGGTAGTCGAAGAAATCTAACAATAGCTAATCCATCTACCTATGAATATGATCTCTACACTGTCCCTAGAGCACATGGATTATTAAGCATATCTGCTTAGAAAATACTTTACTACGTACATATGTCTAGATATGCCCTCGTTTGCATCTAAAACCTTTGATTGTTTTACAAACTTGTTATCGCTGCCAAGTAAGAGTATTTACACAGAACCAAAGCCAGAAAGGGGTTTCTCTCTGTAGAATTTCTAGAGAGAGAAGCTCTTCCCCAAAACCAAAAAAAGAAAAGAGAACAAGCCAGGGGATCTCCGATCTGGGGAGGGGGGGATTCCTCCTCCTTCCTCCCCCACCCTTATCCCTGCCACCGAAATGATGGCGAGGTTGTCAGGCACAGACGAGGGTTCGGCTGGGTGTCTCCAAGGTGGGACGAAGGTTGGCATCGAGGGCGGACGGGGTGCCACTGAGAGACGTTTGGAGCGGGAATGCTTGCCGGTGAGCACGGCGGTAGTCCCTGCGATGGGAGGTTGTATAACGGGGGTTGGCGACTGGTGTTGGGGTGGGCACGTTGGGGGCCTTCGTCGATTGGTCGCCGTCATCGGGGCTGGCATCGGGGATTCGACAAGGGTTTCCACCGGCTTTACAGAAACTACTGGGTCCATATGGACTAATTTAGGTGCAAGGAGAAGTTCACAAGCATATGAGATCCACTATATTGGATTTTGTCAATGGCAATAGGATGAGAGAGATTTTTCTGCAAGACGTTGAACAGATTGCTTCTTAGATTATAAGCTCGTGGAAGGAGGCTCATGTTATCCCAGCTAAAAAGGAAGTAACTAAGTGGAGGTGAACGGTGACTACGGTGGGGGGACGAGTGCTGCCGAGGAGGCATGGGGGTGGAGGCATGGCTGCCAGGCTCATGGGTTTTTGAATTTCAAAAGTGTGATTTGAAATTCAAAATTAGGTTTGGGAGTGTTGATTTTCAAGTTGAGTGTGGAGGGAGTGGCGGCTAGGGCTTTTGGTCGACAGTGGATCTTGGTCCACGGTGGTTTGGGTCAATCATGGCGCCCCGATGCTCGAAGGCTCAGTGGTTGGGAATTTTGGTCGACGGTGGAGTTGGGCTTCAAGGCGAGGTCGTCGGGTTTGACGGGGACTGGTACTATTTCGTCGATAGGGGGTTTCAATTTGGTCGACGGGGGTATGGCTCTGACTAGTTGACGGGGATTTCATTGTGGTCGACGGTGGTCGACGGGGGGATTTCATTGTGGTCGACGGTGGTCGACGGGGGGGTTTCATTGTGGTCGAAGGTGGTCAACGGGGGGGTTTCAATTTGGTCGACGGTGGTCTGGATCTGACTCGTCGATCGGGGGGTTTATATTTGGTTGTCGGTGGTCTGGCTCAGACTCGTCGACGGGGGGTCTCAATGTTGTTGATGGGGGTTTCCCTAATATCCAAATTACAACCAACTTACAATTAGTAATGAAATGTATCCTAACTGGTGTGGGCGACTGTTGTCAGGCAAGTTTATAGTTTGGGCTCTACTTTGACCATGGTTGGTCAAAGTGAGAGGTGCCTTTGGTTTCTTTCATGTCAGAGGGCTCGCAGGGGTCAGGTGCGACGTCTACCCTCGTTGCGAAGTTGCGGTGATAGTCATTGAGGGTGAAGCGAGGGGATGAGAACGATGACTCAATCTTGACATGGAGTTGTCATATTGGTAGAGTGTCTGCGGTGTCTCTCATATGGTGCTTACACTTTTCGTTTGGATCACTGCTGGGGACGATGAATGAGAGTGTATGATAGTTGGAGAGGACAAACGGTGTACAAGCGAGGGGCTGAGTGAGAGAGTGATCCCAAATTGTCCTGAAAAATTTGCTCTGGCGGGGGCGGCCGATCAATAGGAATAGATTTCGATATATTTTTTTGTTTGTTGGTTGAGGTTTATGAGGTCCGGAACCCATCCTGTTGGGAACTGAACTTCATAAGCCTTATTTTTTGTTGTATGCTTTGTTAAATTCTCTTTAATGAAACACGGGAGATTTTATACCCACCATTTAACGATAAAAAAAAACACTTGTTATCACTGCCAGTCTCCGTGGCATAAGACCTGAAGCCTTTATACCCACTTAATCTACCAGTCCAATTTATGTTATAATTGAAGAAAAGTTCTCTTATTTAATCAATCTATGGAGGGTAAAAGATCTCAAAATCATATTACCACCCACATGCATTTTAGGAGATGGAAATCATGATGGAAGGTGTATAACTGTACATCATCCATTTAGGCTTTTAGAATTTAGAGCAAGAATGTTCATCGTGCCGCTCATAGATTAAAGCAAAGGGATTCATGTCTGACCTTCCGAATTAAGAGGGAATGCAAGTTGGCACCACCCAACCGGAAGATGGAGCTTCTCCTTTAAAACTGACAGGTCCGGCTAATATAGCCAAGTGTTTTCTTCCCTAACAACAAGGTCCTTACACGAAAACAGGTTTGGAATGGGGAAGCAGTTGGTCACAAAAAGAACGTGCACTTTGTGGTGGTCATTTCCTGAAGCTGAAGCAAGCTGGGCTGCTGAAAGCTGCATGTGCAACCGAGCTATATCTCTTGACCAGTTCTTTGCCAACCTATTACAAGGAAGCTTGAAAGAAATTAGGTAAAACCATGAACTTGTAAATGGCTCTGGTAGACTAGGGCAAATTGGCACTTCCAACTCTTCCTCCTCGTTGGAAAGGAATAGAAGAATATAATATTATCAATACAAGAACAATGATACAATAGACTTACAAATGCACTATTTCTATCTTTAGGTGTTTCAACACCTATATTCTTTCTCACTATCACACTCTACTCTTTTTACTACTCACTTTATTTCTCTTCAGGGCCGGCCTGGAGATGCGGGTTGCCCTAGCCAAACTCATATTTTGTTGTCCCTTGGTAATTTTTTTAATATAACAAAAGGTAAAAGTAAAACCAAATAAAATAAATTTTCGCAAAGCCATGAAAAACACCAAATGTATACTAAGCCATGAAAAGCAATTTATGCAAAAATATTTCATAATTTAAAATTAAAATCAATCTAGGAACTGAAAATTTTGTAAGCTCCAAAGCTATAGAACATTTAGCAAACTAAGATTTACCTATTTGAAAAGACTTTGGGCATAGATCACAAAGAATAAGGTATCCACCATCTGCACAGATGCTACAAAGATCATTATTTTCACTGACTCACAATTTTCGATCTTTTGACAAGAAAACAGATAGCTCATGAAGTGACACACCATTCGAAGTGCAAATATTATTATATCTGAAAAGCAAATGAAAAGAAGAAGAAGCATATAATGGTAAACTTAAGCAATATAATGGTGAAAAAGAAGAAGCATATAATGGTAAACTTAAGCAATAAAAACACTAATTGATTAATAAATACCTGATCTCGAACATAATATGTACTTTGGTTCCCTCAGGTAAAATATCATCCATGAACACCAACTTGTGGAGGCCCAGATCCCTTCACAAATGACCATTCAGAGAATTAAGTTTAAGTTGAAGCACAAGATTTGTGAAAATCTTCATATTGTAAGGACCTATCTTTGATAAAAGCACAAGGAGTTCTGCACAAGGAGTTCTTTGTATTATTCTATATTGCAGGATTCTTAAGAAATAACAAAATATAAAAATATATCTTTCATATACACAGACATTAAAAAGTTAAGAAGTATTTTCCTTTATAAAGAATGCCATGGTTTTAAACTACCAAATAGTTATCTAGAACCTCAATATAAACCCACCCAACCAGTCCAAACTCGCCCAATAAACAATCATCCCTGTTCAAATTGGTATCAAGTGTTTCTCACACAAACAACACGTTTTCTTTCATTTTATTTTAGGGAAAACACAGTTTTTTCAAAAACTAAACTCTAGATTTATCAATCTATAAGTATGATAATTGTTACATTACAATTAAGAATAACTGGTTTTATTGGTTATCAGGTTTGTTTCTTTTCTTTGTTGGCACAAATTCAAATCTTGAATTTATGAATATCTTTTGTTACAACAGAAATCTATGCCGTCATTAAGATATTCCTAGAATAAGAAATCATAACAGTGTCACAATATTAGATATAGATGACATAAATGATCAATCATAAATACTCGAAGTTACCTCTTGTTCCAACTTAAATAAATGGCGATTAAAATATTGTTGCAACCTTTCATTAGCATAATTTATGCAGAACTGCTCGAAACTGTTTTTCTGCAAAAGTGAATAAACAATCATTTTCTTTTGTAAACAATCATACCATTATGCTGATCACAAAATCATTGCTTGTAAACAATCAAAAATCAAAAAGGTTCTTGGTGGAGTTCTGATATGGTTGATGCTTCAGGTTCGATGACCATGCTTGCCATGCATCTTGATTTTCAAATTTAAATTTCTAAATAGATGTGTGATGTTTACATATACAGATTAATCTTTTTTTCATGCTCTCTGTGAATGTTTCTTATCGTACAAAATGAATATTTCTATCAGATAGCAGGTACTACAAATATACCATTTTAACATCATTATATAACCCATTTAAAAGAAATTTAACATCCACCAATGATGAACTTCAATACCCTTTTAACATATATTGTTCGGTTGTTTGCCATATCAAGACATTTACATAACTTCATATTTCCACCAATTTCATTCTATATTCATTATATATTTCTATCAAGACATCTACACAGTTATTAATAATCTAGATTTCATTCTATATTTTCAAGTTGAAGTTGATAGTTTCCTAGTACATCACATTCATAGTAAATCAAAATTCACAGTAAATCACATTAAATTGAAAGGAGAAGACAAAAAGAAGAAAAGTAGATATAATACATTTTGATGGGGACTGGAGAGGAAGAGCCGAAGAAGATTAAGGACTTAGGATTTCAATTAGGGCTAGGGTTATGTTGAGGGTTTTGATGGAAAGGGCAAGCCGTCGCCCGTCGCCCGTCGGACACTCGGTGGAGCTACAGTTGGATACTAGTCGTAGGGTGGAGGAGCGGAGTAGCGGGGGAGGAATTTGAGTTTTCGATGGAGAAAGAGAAAGAAAAAGAAAAAAAAGAAAGAAAATTGGGAACTGGAAGAAGAAGAAAAAGGGAAAGAGAAAGAGAAAGAGAAAAGGAGAGTTAAAAAAAATAATAGAATTTTACACAGAGGCCCTTAAAATTTTTTATTTTGCTATATATATATATATTGATTTTTTTTTAACAATTTGTTGCCCCATCAATGGGGGGTTGCCCAAGCCCAGGGGCTTGCTGGGCTTGCCCCTGGGCCGGGCCTGTTTCTCTTTAAATGAGCTTTATCCAAACATTCAACATCTAAGGGGTATTTATAGTTGGATTAGGTTGGTGAGAGAATTCTCTAGAAAATTCTCTAAAAAAGATCATTAAATAAGAAGCTTCATGATGAAGCTATAGGAAAAATCTAGATGTTGAATTTTCTAGAGTATAGTCTAGAAATAGATGTTGAACTCTCTAGAGTATGGTCTAGAAATTTGGTGATGATTCTCAACGCTCCCTATCATCACAAATTTGATTATCCCGAGCTTGATCTTCAACTTCCCAAATACTTCAGTCTTTAATGACTTGGTAAAGATGTCAGCAACTTGTTCTTCTGTCCTGCAGTAATTGAGTTTTACTCTCTTCAACTTTGATCGCGCAGAAAGTGGAACCTTGTCTCGATGTGCTTGCTCTTTCCATGTGCAACTGATTTTTTCGTCAGTTCGATAGCAGACCGATTATCCACGTACAATACTGTATGCTCTTGCTGTTGATGATTTAACTCCTGCAATATGAGATTTCTGAGCCATATTGTTGAATTCTAACTGCGGAATAACTCAACAACGACTACAAGATGCAAGAACTATAGAATCAAAACAAGAGAAGAAAGAACAAACAAAAGCAACACACAAGAACACACGAGAATTTTCGAGATTCACCCAAAATATTGACTACTTCCCCGCGCAGAGGCAGTCCTGCGATTTCCACAAGAAATATGAAGAATATGATTACAAATCTCTCAAGATCTCACCCCCAAGGTGTAGGGTTTCACTCTATCTTTCTCTCTCTCAATGACGGTTGGTAGATCTCTATTTTCTTTTCACTTAACTCTAAATCATACACAATACAATATATATAAGTTTTCTCAACTTTCAATCTATGCCACTCATCAAACAGTGTCGGGACGGTCGTCCGCAACACCAATTTGGTTGACCGGTTCTCTCATTCAACTGTACAGGGTCCAATAGAGTGTAGGGGTCGGTCGACTGCGCGGTCGACCGGTCGCCTCTTCAAATTATTGGGTTGAATCAGTGAGCGAGATGGTCGAATGCACGGTCGACCGTACATAGCCTGGGGTGCGGTCGGGGGTTGCGATCGACCGCAACTCTGCTTGTAGATTTAGACTACTCTTGACCTGCTTGCTCCCACTTCGACTCTCCTTCTCGTCTATCTTCTTCAACCCATTATCGTGTACTGGATCTACAAACCCCAACAATCTCCCACTTGGAGACATATACATGAAGTCTCTAACCTGTTCTTCATTCTTCCATTGGCCTAGCTAGGCATGTGCCTCTGCGAGTCTCCTCAACAATTAACATGGAGACAATCCGATAGCGGTATAGCAAAACTAATGTTTCTTGCTGTCCACCACCTTAGTGAGCATGTCCGCCAGATTCTTAGTGCCAAGAATCTTAGTTAGCTTCAACAATTTCTTCTCAACCACCATTCTGATACAATGATACCTCATTTGAATGTGCCGAGTCCTATAGTGATATGCCGAGTTTTTCGCCAAGAAAACTGCACTTTGACTGTCACACCATAGTTCACCTATGGGTTGCTTCCTGTCCAACTGTTTCATAAGCTCCGAAATCCACAACATGTCTTTCGTCGCTTTTGTAAGTGCCATATACTCTGACTCCGTGGTTGATTGTGCTACAACCTTTTGTAACTGTGAAGCCCAACTAACAGTTGCTCCTCTTACTATAAATACATACCATGTAGTACTTCTGCAACCATCACGATCACCCAAAAAATTTGTATCCACATAACCATATATATGTAAAGAATTTTCCCCAAAACAAAGAGAGTGATCTGAAGTACCTGCTAGATATCTAAGAATCCACCTTACTGCATCCCAATGCAGTTTATCTGGATTCTTCATGTAACGGCTGACAACTCCCACTGCTTGTGTGATGTCTGGTCTTGTAAACACCATCGCATACATCAAACTCCCAACGGCTGAGGCATGAGGAATAACAGCCATTTCCTCCATCTCCGCCTCTATTTTAGGACACAGGTCCATTGATAACTTGAAGTGAGCAACCAAGGGACAAGTGACTAGAATTGCGCCATCCATATTGAATCTCTTCAATACCTTCTTCACATAGTCCGCTTGTGATAACCAAAGCTTCTTGCTTCTCCTTCTCTACTAATCTTCATGCTGAGGATTTGTTTTGCTTCACCAAGTCCTTCATTGAAAACTCCGAAGCTAGCACCTTTTTCACTTCCTTAATCTTCTTTATACATGAACCTGTTAACAACATGTCATCCACATACAATGCCAAGGTAACTATATCACTGTCCTCATATCTACAAACATACAGACAATGATCTGTTTCACATCTATCGAAACCTTTTCCTTTCATGAAGCAATCAAACTTCAAGTACCATTGCCGCGGTGCTTGTTTGAGCCTATAAAGACTCTTCTTTAATCGACACGCCATATCTTCTTCCTCTTTTGCTTCAAAACCTGTGTGTTGTTTCATGTACAGCTCTTCTTCGACATCACCATGGAGAAATGCTCTCTTCACATCCAACTGCTCTAAATGCAAGTCTTCAACTGTTACAATACTAAGCAGAATCCTAATTGAAGCCATCTTCACAACCGGTGCAAAGATTTTACTATAATCAACACATTCTCTTTGAGAGAATCCTTTCACAATAAGCTTTGCCTTGTACCTCTTACTGCCATCTGCCTCATCTTTGACTGTAGAAACCCATTTGTGCATAAGAGCGCGTATCCCAGTAGGTAACTTGGTCAACTCCCAAATTTGGTTCTGTTCCAAGGAGTTCATCTCGTCCTTCATGGCTAATTCTCACTTAAATTGAGCCCCATCCCTCAAAGCCTCTTCATCAGTCTCTGGATCTCCTAAATCTGTGTACAGAACATACTCGTGAACAATACTAGCTAATGGATCAAATATCTTGGTTGGCCTCCTCACTCGTGTCGATCTCCTCAATGTGAGTACCGGTTCACCGACCGGTGCAGGTTCCCCGAAATGTTTTGGTTGTACCTGTTCTTCTTGGATAACCTGATCGTTCCCAATGGGCTCACCATGAGCCTCATGTGCTGCATGTAGTACATATACCTGTTGCTGCACTGTAGGGCCCCCACCACTATAGCTGCCTTCAGAATTTGAATCTAAGTCTAAGTCTGAACCCCATTCTAACTCTGAACTGGTTGTACTATCTTGACCTGTGTTCCTGTCCTTGTATAGGACCTCCTCATTGAACACTACATTCCTACTGCGAATGACCATATTATCCACAAAATTCCAAAGCCTGTAACTGTAATGCCCCGATTTTTCATGTAAATTTTTAATTTGTGCCCGTGAATTTTTTATAGTATAAAAATCTTATAATTATCTTCATTATGGATAATGTGTATATGTATATATATGTATATGTGTTCTCTAATTATTTTCATAAAGGCCCATTAAATAAAGCCCATGAGCTATTTCTCTTTTATTACAACTTGTAATGTTAAATATTTTATAAGATTATTTTTGTAAAAATAATGTACAACTTTTGTGGGGGACTAGTGAGTGCACGTGCATTGCACGTACACGTGCATGAACACACCAAGTAGGGGCCGATTTGTGCAAGAGTGTGTGGGTAGTTATTTTGAGTGTGTGGGTGGTTTCTATAACTCCTCTCATCCTAACCCTCCATCCTATAACTATCTATTTGATCCTAGCCCTCCAATCACTTCCTAAATTAAGTATAAATACCCCTTAATTTCTTCTCCTCTTAGTACAATAGAAATTTGATAAGAGAGAAAAGATTAGAGTTGAGTTGTTCTTTGGAGACCGGCCACCATTGCCATTTGGAGGATTCGTTTCTGGCAAGGAGCAAGGAGGAGGAGACGTACATCGCAACTAGGAAGCTTTAAGGGATTTTGCTTTATTTCTTCAAAAAGGTTGGTGTTTCTCATGACTAGAATAGAAATCATGCTAGAATTGAGATTGATTTGTCATTATGCATGTGAAAAATTGGATTGATAGAATGATTGTTATATTGAAATCTTCCATGTGAAAATTTAAATGAATGGTAAAAGAACTAAAGACATTTAAGAAACTGGAACTTACCTGTACAGTCGACCGATCACATCGAACAGTCCACTGGTCTGATGAAATAAAATATGTATAGTTTGAAATTCCATGAAATAATATGTTTAATGTGTATTATTATCTTGATTTTAATCTAGCATGCTAATTCGGAGTTAATATTCATCTCTGTAGACAGACAATGAGTAAAGGAAAAATGTATGGTTAGAAATCGTAATTGTGTGAAAGAGAACACTAGTTATGAGAATTCCGCATTAAATTGTAAACTATGTTTATGATGATGGTAACCGGATAAAATTGCATGTTTATATCGATATTGAACATACTGTAGTTTAATAAAAGTGTTGTGTGCTAATCGAAAGACAGAAGGAAAAAATATTCCCTTAATTCGAAATTTAACTCTATTCACTCGACCGAATAAATGTAGTAGTCGACCGTCCTGAACAATAAAAGTTTTTGAATCAAAACCCTGCAGAAACAGCCGACTGGTTTGAGTAACAGTCGACTGCCCCGTGATTGATATTTTAGAATTGTAAATACTGCAGAACAGCCGACTGGTCTTGTGCAGCAGTCGACTATTCAGAAACTTTTCTTGAATAATTTTCTTGCTGAATAAGTCGACTGAGTATGTTCTGAGTCGACTGTCCAGATCCTTTTTCGACATCTCAGAATTCTAGATTTGCTTTCTGATAAATATTATGTATCTATTGTTGATGAATAAAGATTGGTTGTGACATTTTAGATCTGTCTTTGCATGAAATGAAGTAAATCATTCTTTTGAACTTGTGAAAAGTTGTATGATTGTGAAAGCTATGAACATGAAAAGGAAAATCTACTGTAATTATGAAAAATGAACTTATGAGTTTGAAAGACTCGATTCTTGGAAATTGTGAATTGAAATTGAAAACTAGAGGGTAGCTAAGTCTCACACCGGCAATTGAAAAGAAATGAATTGAAATGAATTGTTGAAATAAACGACCAAGGTTTGGGTCATGTTGAATGAATGATTAAGTCCGGTATAGTGGAGAGGCTAACTTTAGATATTTGATTTTGTTCATGATTCTATTAAACTAGGAACTAGATACATAGTGGAGATGTGATGAAAATAAGAGAAAAACACGAGTATGAGGACCATCGGATTGGCGGTGTGAAAGTGATCCATAGGCGGCCTGCTTGATGCGTCAAGACATGGCGTGGGCACTACTCCAGAATTATCGTCCCGGTGGCGATGCTTGTGGGTTGTTTGAGTGGCTACGGGTGGTGCCATTGTTCCATGGCGGAGGCTGAATTGTCCATAGTTTGCCTGCTCGATGCGTCGTGTCAGTGCTTGGGATTCCCCTCCAGGCTGCCTGGACATGGGCTCATAGATCATAGAACATCTAAGATACTTACCGTAGTTACCGTAGTAGATTAAGTCATGGCGAGGGATTGAACCCTATAATGAAGTACGATTAAGGGCTTGCCCTCGGACCTATGTAGTATGGGATGCATAGAATCCGAACAAGTGCGCATTAGTGTCATACAACATAATAACTGCATTAAGGACTAAGTGCACAATCACAACACGACATCAACATGATAGTCCCTTTAGCTTTGTTTGTGAACAAATTTGTGATTTGTTAAGAAATGAGAATCGTTATACTGTTTCCGGCATAGAGAGGATGGCCGTGTATAATTTTTGTCGGTTGAATAAATTGACGTACCCACACTTTTGTATGCAGGATAAATGGCTTGATAAAGATTAAAGGGGAACTGATGCTTATCGATTATTCATTGTTGTATCTTTGTATAATGTTGTAAATTGCTTCCGCTGTCATTACATGTAAACTATTGTGATATATGCTTCCGCTGAAAAATGTACAGTGTAAAGATCTCATGTAACTCTGATGTAAAAAGTTTTATTTCCTTGTAAAATTGTACTAAATGAAGTGTAAAGATCTTGTAGAATCTCGAATTCAGTTGTATTTGGAATTCGGGGTGTTACAGTAACCATACTCATCGCCACTGTAGCCAATGAACACACACCTCCTGGACTTAGAGTCCAACTTCTTTCTTTCTTCCCTGTCAATTAGTGCATATGAAATACAACCATAAACTTTCAAATGCGAATAATTGACTATTTTACCTGACCATAGTTCTTCTGGAATGGCCCCATCAATGGTACTAGACGGGCAACGGTTAATCAAGTACACTGCCGTATCAACTGTAGTGGCCCAAAGATGGACCGAAAGACCCGCATAAAGTCTCATGCATCTCGTCCTTTCGAGTATCGTGCGGTTCATTTTTTCTGCCCTGTGGAGTCTTAGGAACTGTCTTGATTCCTCTGATACATTCCTTTGCCAGATAGTTAACAAACTCTTTGCTTGTGTACTCACCTCCATAGTCTGACTTTATTGCTTTCACTTTGCAACCCATCCCATTCTCAACCCTGGCCTTCCAAGCTCTAAATGCCTCAAATACTTCTGATTTCTCACGAATTGCATAAACCCAAACCTTTCTTGTAGCATCATCGATAAATGTGACGAAGTATCTCTTACCACCATAAGAGAATTCCTGAGATGGACCCTACCCATCTGTATGTACCAACTCTAGCTTTCCAAGCTTCTTCTCATGCCCCCCGAACTAAAATCTAATTGTCTTCTGTTTTTCCATCACACAATTCTCACAAAAATCCATCTCAACCTTCTTCAGACCCGGCAAAAGATTCTTAGAATAAAGCTGCTTGACACCCCTTTCACCAAGGTGCCCCAACCTGACATGCCATAGAATTGAAGGGAAACTACCTACTGATGCTGTAGCAATGACATCACTTGAAACACCTCCTCTGAGTAAGTACAACGTGTCACAACGCTTTCCTTTTGCCACCAACCTGGCACCTGTAGTCACCTTCCATTCTCCATGTCCAAAAGTTATTGTGAACCCTTCTTTTTCTAGTTTGCTAGCTGAGATCAAGTTTTTCTTCCAACTCGGAATATGTCTTGTCATTCAAGACCAATTGCCCACCACTACGAGCCTTCACTCTCATAGTGCCTCTACCTATAACTGGACATATCTGCCCATTTTCAACTGAAACTGTACCAAAATCATCTATCCTGTAACCCTAAAAAACATCCCTCATGGGGGTACATTGATAAGAAGCACCTGAGTCTATACACCAATCATCTTGCATAATATTAAATCCAGCAAATAAACACAATTCATCTAGACGGAGTTCAATACTTACCACATTGGCTACCTGTGACCCTGCTTGTGCTTTCTTATACTCTTTGCATTGGTCTCTCTTGTGTTCTGGCTTCTTGCAGTACCAGCACTCACCTTTGTAATGTCCGGTTCTTGACTTGGACCTGTGATTCCTGCTTTGTGACCTTCCTCTATTGTTACTTCTACCATGGTTATCAACTGACAGCGCGATATTGCTAGGATATGATACCGAGGTCTCTCCATGTCTCTTCCTCCTTGCATCCTCATTCATAATGTTGCTAATAACATCCTTTAGAGTTTTTGTATCATTCATGGTGCTTGTAACAGTATGCTCTACTGTGCCGTAACTATCGAAAAGTGTCACGTCCCGCTTTCCAAAAATACAGAATACGAGCACGTAATATTGGCCCAGCGAATGATTTTCATCATCCATAAGCTGTTCAGAAATCTTTACAACATATCACAGGAATAGTCAGAGTCGGAAGCAAAAGATACAATTAGACATGCATAATTGCAACAAGATACCAACAGGAATTTACTTGAAACCAAAAATATATAAATCTCAAATAAATCAGAATCTAGACAAGTTAAATATCCTGGGTCACATCGCCCAAATACAAATAAATATCCAAGTACTCAAGTACAATTTATTCAACTTCAAGCAATAAGTAATAATAATAATAAAGTAGATAATCCAGCACTAATACATCATCTCGCCAATACCATCTGGCAGTCGACCATCCTGATCTGCAATTAGTAAATTTGTAGGAGTAAATTTGTAGGAGAAGGAAAAAAGAAAACAAGTATCCGTCAATTGCAAGTTACAGGCCACTTATAATGTAGGATACAAGTACAGGGGATAGATAATTCTAAGTAACAAGCATAGCATGGTATAAGTATGTCAACAGAAATATAATATCTAACATGAATCAGAAAAATAGAAATAAGTAGCATGGTATACTAACCGGTACAGGTAACATGTATCAAGTGTCAAGTAAACAGGTAAACATGTAAACATGTAACAGGTATCAGGTAACAGGTAAACAGGTAAACAGGTAATCATGTAACAGGATAATCAGGCTTCAAGTACAGAAAATCAGATTATGTCATGTCAAGTCTTGTTATATTACTATCCAGGTAGCACTTCATGCATCCCAGCTTTTACTACATGGTTTCTACAACAAACAATTTTGCTTTAGATTTCGTAGTGGAGTCCATAGGACAGTGTACTCAGGGTTCAGGATAACAGGAATAACAGGAACAGATAGAACCTAGTGGTTCTCTTCCGAGTACACCTTCCTATAGGGAAGTATGCATTAAGGTACAGGAAACAGGTAGAATCTAGTGGTTCTCTTCCGAGTACATCTTCTTATAGGAAAGCATGCAGTCAGGTATAGGTAACAGGATCGTGAATCATGCAGTCATGAACACGTAACAGGCAGGCAGGACACAGGTCCTCTTCTAAGTACACGTTTCTATATTTTCCACTACTAGATCTTTCCCTTAACCCCGGCTTGGTCATTTAATATTATAATCAGGCATGCATTTATGTGTCGCAAAACAAAGCAAGAATAAAAGGGTATAAACATGCATCGGGTTCAGGGTGCAAGATAAACAAGTACAGGTACAAGATAACACATAACAAGAAAAAATAACTAGTTTTCTAATTCAGGACAGCAAGATAGTGTTGTACAAAAACAGTGATTCCCGCTACTACAAACATCCAAATCTGTATCTGTCAAAGGATATGGAAAATAGACTTCCACACGAATCCAACGAATATAAATAAGTCATATAGTAATTCACAACATCATAACTCAAAACAGGGTTGAATCCAGAAAACATGTTCAGTCGGAAATCAGGAAAACAAATTCTCAGTCAGGAAAACCGCATCAAAACCTCTCAACTAAATTCAGAAAAAGTCAGGGATATTCCCCTATATATCTAGAATCAAAATATAAAGTTTTCTAATATTCTAGTAAAATTAGTTTAGTCATCAAAAATAAGAACACATCAAGAAACGGAAGTTTGGCAAATCTGGAATTCCCAACACTGCTGTACGAAAACTGAAGTATCTCACAAGCCGTGAAACGAAATCCAAATCCGCCAAAGGGTTATGAAAATAGACAAAATAAACTAACTTTCATATTTCACAAACATTTTCCATTCAGTAAAAGAAATCAGGGTGAAAACACGATTCAATACAGAACAACGAGCAAAATACAGCAAGTATAGTTTTCATGAACGACACATAAAACTGATCAATAAAGTCTACCAAAATTCTGGGTAATCCCTAGATAAGTATAGAAAGACTGACCAAAGTTTCAGATCAAAATAATATGTGTAGCACAAGTATCAAACTAATTTAGTTATCAAAATCAACAAGAAACGAAATCTGGAAAAGATCAGCACCTCTACAGTAAATTAATCATAAGTCACTCATACGAAAGCGAATTCTAGCAAGGTCAGAGGGGTTCGAAAATAGACGAAATTCTCTAAAACTCATGTTTTATACCGAAATTAAGTTACTGAATTCAAGACAGTCCAAAACAGTAAACAAAACAGATCAGCATCAAAATACAGATTTTACCCTTTACCAACAACTCAATATATATCATACAAAACTTGCTCAAAGCACAACTAAACATGAAATCGAGTCTACCAAGTGTCTAAACATCATGAATTAGGATTATTAACATCTCTAAAACAAGTCTATCACATGGTTCTCAACAAATATCCAAACTCTCACAACAAATCTCACATACATGTTCAAATCAAGAACGGGTAAAACCTAAGTTAATTCATGTCAATATTGTGTCATGAGGCAACTATGGTCAAGTTTTCACAATAGAGACAAAACCCATCAAAGATAACACAAACAAGAGTTGTCTCTAGACCCAACTACACTATAGGTGGTATTTTTGACTTGTATCAAACAAAGGAATTGGAGTACAAGTTACTTGCCTTAACCGAGATGAAACGGACTCCAAGAATAACGGGAACAGATTCTCGGGCAACAAACGAAATCCATGAACAAGATAATCCAAAATCAGGAGCAACGAACCCACGAACAATCGCACGAACACACGGTATACTTCTCGAAGCAAGAGAAGAGAGAACCCACAAAAGAAAGATGTGAACTTTGCGGCGGCTAGTGGCTTAGGAGTTGGTCGGAAAAAAGGGGAGAAGGGATCGGATGGGGGTGTATGGTGGCCGGAGGTGGTCGGATGATGGGGCTCGGGTGTACGGGTTGGAGGTGCAAGCCGGAGGGGGGTCGGATCGAGATGCAAGCCGGGATGGGGGTCTCGGATGTGCAGCCGCCAAAGGAGAGAGAGAGAGAGGGTAGGCCGGGGTGAGGGTTTAGGTGTTAGGGTTAGGGTTTGTGAGAGGGTGTCATATATATATATTGGGGTTTAGGGTTTAGGAGTTGGGTTAATGGGTATTTGGATTGTGGGTAGATTAGGAGTAGTAATGGGATTGTTTAATGGGTATGGATATGGGTGAATTGAATAGTATTCAAAATAGGATTGGGTTTAATTTAGCTTTGGTAAATCTATTAGGGATCAACAATAGGATTGGAAAAATGATGAACAACCACTCGCCACCACAAGCACACAAAAAAAAATAAAGAGGACAAGAACCAAAATGAAAGAAAGCAATAATAGACAAAGAACGGAACAAAAGACGAACAAAAACCAACACAAAGAGCTCAAAAATAAGTAAATGAACATATATATTGAAAACAAATCCAATATACGGTCCCAAAAAAATACAAGAGGAAATACAAAGAGAGAAATACCCCAAAATGAAAAATACCCAAAATGAGAAACAGGGGTTACAATCCTACCCACCTAACAAGAAGAATTTCGTCTTCGAATTCAAAAAGAAGATACATAGGGTAACCCCAAAACAACCAAAAGAACAAAACAAAACTACCCAAGCAAATAAGGAAATTTCTGCTGAATCTCCTCCTCCAGCTCCCAAGTCGACTCACCAGGCGAGTGAGGATTCCAAGCAACACGAACCAACTTGATGACCTTGTTCTTAAGCACTTTCTCCCGCCGATCCATAATAGCAACTGGCGGAATCTCACAAGTCAAATCCGGCCGAATGGTCAACTCAGAATAGTCGATCACGTGGCTCTCTTCTCGGATATATCTCTTGAGTTGTGAGACATGGAAAACATCGTGCACTCCTGATAAAGCTGGCGGTAAAGCAAGACGATAGGTCACCTTGCCTACTCGCTCCAAAATCTCAAACGGTCCAATAAACTTCGAGCTAAGCTTGCCCCCACCACCGAACCGAATGACACCGCGCCACGACGATACCTAAGAAAAACATGGTCACCAACAACAAACTCCAAAGCCCTCCGATGGACATCAGTCCATCGCTTCTGCCGATCCTGAGCTGCCTGCAAATGCTTCCTGATCTGAACCACAACATCCACTGTCTTGGTGATCAATTCCGGACCCAACAAATTCCTCTCACCAATGTTATCCCAGCACACTGGCGATCTGTACTTCCGCTTATAGAGTGCCTCGAACGGAGCAACTTTAATACTGGCTTAAAAGCTGTTATTGTACGAGAACTCTACGTGATGCTAATGATCCTCCCATGACCCACCAAACTAAAGCATACAGGGCCTCAACAGGTCCTCAAGAATCTGAATAGTCCGCTCTGACTGTCCATCAGTCTGGGGATGAAAAGCTGTACTGTACTTTAATTTTCTCCCCAAACTGTTCTGAAGACTCTTCCAGAACTGAGATCTAAATCTCGTATCCCTGTTGGATACAATACTGACTAGAACCCTATGAAGTCTAACAATCTCTTGCATATACCTCTCATCTAGGCTCTCAGTAAATTGACCAACACGAAAGGGAATGAAGTGAGCACTCTTTGTCAAACGGTCAACAATCACCCAAATAGCATTATGACCCTTAGGACTCCTCGGCAAAGCGATCATAAAATCCATAGTGATACGTTCCCACTTCCACTCTGGAATAGGAAGTGGTTGAAGAAGTCCAGCGGTCCTCTGATGCTCTGCCTTAACCTGCTAGCAGACCAAACACTGAGAAACAAACCGAGCCATAACCCTCTTCATACCATGCCACCAGAAATGATGCTTCAAATCCCGATACATCTTAGAACCGCCAGGATGGATAGAATACGAAGACTGATGAGCTTCTTCAAGCAACCTCTGACGAACTTCACCCTTAGGGACACACAACCGAGATCGAAAACGAAGTGAACCATCAGCATGAATTACCATGTCCGTTCTGGACCCAGACTCAACCTCAGCTCGAAAACCCTGCAACTGTGCATCACCAACCTGCGCCTCTTTAATCTGCTCAACAAGAGACGACTGCAGCTGGAGCGCCAAACAACTTCGACCAGAACTCGGCAACACAACATCTAGCTCCAACCTCCGCATCTGCTCAATGAGATCACTCTGCTGAGTAAGAAACATAACTGCTGGTCTCCGGCTCAAAGCATCAGGCACCAAGTTTACTTTACCAGGATGGTATTGCAACTAATGTCATAATTGGCCATAAGTTCCAACCAACACTTTTGCCTCATGTTTAACTCCTTCTGGGTGAAGACGTACTTGAGACTTTTGTGGTCTGTAAAGATCTCCACTCGGTCTCCAAGTAAATAATGTCTCCACACCTTCAAAGCATGAATCACTGCCGCTAACTCCAAGTCATGAGTAGGATAGTTCTTCTTGTGCGGTCTCAACTGCCTCGATGCATACACAACAACACGGCCCTTCTGTATAAGAAAAGCTCCAAGACCCTTATTAGAAGCATCATAATGAACCACAAATCTGCCTGAACCATCTGAAATAGTTAACACAGGCGCTGACGTCAATCTGTTCTTCAACTCAACAAAAGCCTCATTGCACTCATCAGACCAACAAAACTTCTGATCCTTCCCAGTCAATTTAGTCAACGGTCCTGCTATCTTCGAAAAGTCTTGGACGAACTTTCGATAATAGCCAGCTAAACCAAGAAAACTCCTGACCTCTGAAACTGACTTGGGAATAGGCCAATCCGTCACAGCCTTGATCTTGGCCGGATCCACAGAAACACCATTGCCAGAAATAATGTGTCCCAAGAAAGAAATCCTGCCGAGCCAAAACTCGCACTTGCTAAGTTTTCCATAGAGCTGATTCTCTCTCAAAGTCTGTAGAACCACCCTAAGATGCTCAGCATGATCTTCCCGATTCCGAGAATACACCAAAATATCATCAATGAAGACCACCACAAATCTATCTAAGTATTGAGAGAAAATCTGGTTCATAAGACTCATGAATACAGCCGGCGCGTTCGTAACCCCGAACGGCATCACAAGATACTCATAGTTCCCGTATCTAGCCCTGAAAGCAATCTTCTGTATATCTGCAGCCTTCACCTTGACTTGGTGATACCCAGAACGAAGATCCAACTTCGAAAAAACAGCAGCCCCACTCAACTAATCAAACAAATCATCGATTCTGGGCAACGGATACCGATTCCTCACAGTAACTCTGTTCAGTTCCCAATAATCCATGCACAGCCGACGACTACCATCCTTTTTGTCAACAAAAAGGACCGGAGCACCCCAAGGTGAAACACTAGGTCTGATGAAATCCAAATCAAGCAACTGCTAAATCTGCACCTTAAGCTCTACTAGCTCAACCGGTGCCATCCTGTAGGGACTCTTTGATATCGGTGCTGTTCCAGGCTGAACATCAATACCAATTCTACTTCCATATCATGGGGTAAGCCAGACAACTTATCTGGAAAAACATCCAAAAATCCGGAACTACTAGAGGCGCAGCCTCACAGCCTGAGTGCAATTTCATCTCACAATCTACCTGTTCAACTACAGTCTTTGCTCGGCCAAGGAAAGACTCCCCGGTATGGAACTCAAATTCTACTCGATCTGGAATTCTGAAAAAACTTTCTTGGCACGGCAATCAATAATGGCATGGGCTTCACCCAAACAATCCATACCGAGAATGACATCGAATCCTGAATTTCCAATTATAATCAGGTTGGCTTTGAAATCTGCATCCCCAATAACAACGGAATATTGCCTGCACTCACGGGAATATATGACAACTCCACCACCTGTCACAATGTTCCAAGCCTCTGACATGTTGCTGCATTCCAAATAATGGCGAGCGACAAATCGAGAGGAGACAAAAGAATGAGTTGCCCCGGAATAAAAAAGAACACGGACAGAAAAAGCGCAAACAAGGATGATACCAAAAAAGAATCAAAGAAAATGAGAAAGAATAGACAATTAAGGGTGAGGGAAAAAACAACAATGTAGAAAGAAAACATAGAGATGCAGAGCAAGACCAAAAGAAAAAAAAACAAAAGAGAAATAAAACATCAAAACAACAAAATAAAATATACCTGCCACAACTCCTTCAACTGTCTCAGCATCTGCAGCAATCAAGTTGAAAGCCTGACCTCTCCTCGGAACGACGGTCCTTTGATCGACAATCTGGCGCTGAGGAGGAAGCGGTGGCCTAACTGGACCACGAGCTGGAACTGCTAGCTGAACAGGATCCCTGGCTGGAAGAGTCAACTGCTGCAACGGCTATGGACAATCTCGCATTGCACCTAAAGCATCGGCAATTGGCGCGCCTACATTCCCTGCGATCATGCCCAGGCAACAGTCAAAAATCACATAAACTACCCCTCTGGGAACCAGCAAAAGAGTAAGGAGCTGTCCTGACTGGATGGGTGGAAACAGGCCTCCGAATAGGCCCACCAGAAGGCCTAGCAACAGCAGCGGGAACAGTCCGCTGAGAAGGAGTCACCCCACCGCGAGCCTGCTCCTGAGCAAGCGAAGAGAGACAAGATGCCTCTTGATATCTTGCTCAATCCCATTTGTGAATCTACGAGCCCTATCCTCTTCGGTTGCCACAAGAATGGTAGCGAAGCGGCTAAGTCTAGTGAACTCAGCAGCGTACTCATCCACTGACCTGGAACCCTGCTGCAAGAAAGTCCATGTTACAACATTGCATGAACAATTATGTAACAAATCTCAAAATAGAGGGACGACTTAACCTGTTTTAGGACCAGGAATTGATGTTCCATCTCAACTCGAGTACTACTGGGGAAGAACTTCTCCAAGAATCCCCTAGTGAAAGTAGTCCAAGCAATAGGCCTCTCAAGTCGCTCAGACTTGGCCATCCACCAGATATGGGCCAGATCCACCAGCTAGATGGAAACCACGTCCACCCGATCAGCCTCAGCAACACGAGCCGCTAACAATAAGTGCTCAGTCCGGATCAACCAATGTTCAGTCTCCAAAGGCGTCTCAGTGCCAGAAAAACGGTCGGAATGCAGCCTCATAAAATCTGTAACTGTTCCTGGACGAGGCGGAAGATTTGCCTGCACAGGCACAACAGGAGGCTGAACCCGGGCAGCTTCAAGAGCAACCATCACAAGATCACTGTGGTTTTGCCACTGATTAATCAACCGTTCAAGCATAGTAGTCACAGCCTCAATCGGATCAACCTGCGACTGAGAAGTAGAACCTCTACGAGCCATAGTCTGCACAAAACCAAAAACAATTAACATCCAGAATCAGAGTTGGTATAAATTCATTTATGTATGCATGGTTGGTGAAATGTTAAGCCGATCTCAGTTCGAGCCAAGCTTTTCTAATATATTAGGCAACTAATACATTATCCAAACCTGGGCTCTAATACCACTAAAAATCCTGTCCCACCCCGCTTCCCAAAAATACGGAATACGAGCACGTAACATTGGCCCAGCGAATGATTTTCATCATCCATAAGCTGTTCAGGAATCTTTACAATATATCACATGAATAATCAGAGTCTGAAGCAAAAGATACAACCCGACATGCATAATTGAAACAAGATACCAACAGAAATTTACTTGAAACCAAAAATATATAAATCTCAAATAAATCAGAATCTGGACAAGTTAAAAATCTAGGTCACATCGCCCAAATACAAATAAATATCCAAGTAATCAAGTACAATTTATTCAAGTTCAAGCAACAAGTAATAATAATAATAAAGCAGATAATCCAGCACTAATACATCATCTCGCCAATACCATCTGGCAATCGAACCATCCTGATCTGCAATTAGTAAATTTGCAGGAGAAGGAAAAAAGAAAACAAGTATACGTTAATTGCAAGTTACGGGCCACTTATAATGTAGGATACAAGTACGGGGGATAGATAATTCTAAGTAACAAGCATAGCATGGTATAAGTGTGTCAACAGAAATATAATATCTAACATGAATCAGAAAAATAGAAACAAGTAGCATGGTATACTAACAGGTACAGGTAACTTGTATCAAGTGTCAAGTAAACAGGTAAACATGTAACAGGTATCAGGTAATAGGTAAACAGGTAAACAGGTAATCATGTAACAGGATAACCAGGCATTAAGTACAGGAAATCAGATTTTGTCATGTCAAGTCTTGTTATATTACTATCTAGGTAGCACTTCATGTAGCACTTCATGCATCCCAGCTTTTTACTACATAGTTGCTATAGCAAACAGTTTCGCTTTAGATTTCGTAGTGGAGTCCATAGAGTAGTGTACTCAGGGTTTAGGATAATAGGAATAACAAGAACAGATAGAACCTAGTGGTTCTCTTCCAAGTACACCTTCCTATAGGGAAGTATGCAGTCAGGTATAGGAAACAGGTAGAACCTAGTGGTTCTCTTCCGAGTACATCTTCATATAGGGAATCATGCAGTAAGGTACAGGTAACAGGATCGCGAATCATGTAGTCATGAACACGTAACAGGCAGGTAGGACATAGGTCCTCTTCTAAGTACATGTTTCTATATTTTCCACTACTAGATCTTTTCCTTAACCCCGGCTTGGTCATTTATTATTATAATCAGGAATGCATGTATGTGTTGTAAAACAAAGTAAGGATAAAAGGGTATAAACATGCCTTAGGTTCAGGGTGCAAGATAAATAAGTACAGGTACAAGATAACACATAACAGGGTAAAATAACTAGTTTTCTAATTCAGGACAGCAAGATAGTATTGTACAAAAACAGTGATTCCCGCTACTACAAACATCCAAATCTGGATCCGTCGAAGGATCTGGAAAATAGACTTCCACACGAATCCAGCGAATATAAATAAGTCATATAGTAATTCACAACATCATAACTCAAAATATGGTTGAATCCAGAAAACATGTTCAATCAAAAATCAGGAAAACGAATTCTCAGTCAAGAAAATCGCATCAAAACCTTTCAAATAAATTCAGGAAAAATCTGGAGTATTCCCTTATATGTCTAGAATCAAAATATACAGTTTTCTAATATTCCAGTAAAATTAGTTTAGTCATCAAAAATAAGAACACATCAAGAAACGGAAGTTTGGCAAATTTGGAATTCCCAACACTGCTGTACGAAAACTGAAGTATCTCGCAAGCCGTGAAACGAAATCCAAATCTGCTAAAGGGAGATGAAAATAGGCAAAATAAACTAACTTTCATATTTCACAAATATTTTCCATTCAGTAAAAGAAATCAGGGTGAAAACACGATTCTATACAGAACAGCGAGCAAAATACAACAAGTATAGTTTTCATAAACGAACATGAACGGTACATAAAACTCATCAATAAAATCTACCAAAATTCTGGTTAATCCCTAGATAAGTATAGAAAGATTGACCAAAGTTTCAGATCAAAATAATATGTGTAGCATAAGTATCGAAATCACAGCATGCCAATCCTATGTGAACATGGTATTAAGATGTGAAATGTCCATAATCTTACTAATCACAAACAACTAATACACTAATATCAATCATATAAACCATCAATACTAGTATGCAATCTACAATTGTTGTAAGATGTCATGACATGAAATACAATAATAATCTATATTCCTATATTCAATAGCTATATGTATGCATGTAAGATTCTCTATACATTGGAGACAAAGATGGCACGAAGTCAAGACTACTACTTGGATTCGCTCGAGTAAATCCGTAGTATCCCAACGATAGGTAACAATAACAATATACGATAACAATTAGGTATCTACTTGCGGGATTCAATTAAAATCTCGAATATGACACAATAACTATTCGAGAAGAAATGACTTGCCTTTAGACGGCGTTAGCTCCGATAATTTGAGAATAACGGGATTAGGATCCCGGGCGACAATCCAAGACACGTGCGGGCTACGTGCCGACACCAAACAGCAAGAGCAAGAGCCAAATAGCAAAACACCAAGAGCTTGATCCCTCACTAGACAAAACAGCAAACACCACACACCGAATTGAGATCCCCTCACTCCACAAAACACCACACAACAAAACAACCCACTCATGGTCCTTCTTCTTCTCAGACGCGCCAGAGAGAGAGAGTGCGGAAGAGGGGACTGCGATGAGGGCGCTCGGGACGACTGGCGGCAGCGAAGTGGACAGGCGGCGACACTGTGGTCGGGAAGCAACGCGGCAGCGAAGGACGGTGGGAACGAGCGGAGCTCTGTTTTGCTCGAAAACAAAGGAGACGACGACGAGGGGTTCTTGGCGCTTGGAAGGCGACGGTGACGGCGATGGTGACGACGACGGCGACGACGACAGGCTAGGGGGTCTGCAGTGAGGCAAAGACGGCGGATGAGCGGTGGCGGCGACGGATGGCGATGGCGACAATGGGTTCGAGTCGAGACGATGGGTTCTTCGGAGATTGTGAGTAGAGGAGGAGGTCGAGGATCTTCGGTGCGACGAGGAGGGGATGAGGGGGTGGCAGCGATGAGGAGGGGTGATCGGAGATGGCTAGGGCGATGGATGGGTTAATGGCGACGACGACTTGGCTTATGGGTCGAGCGAAGGAGGAAGAAGGGTGAGCAGGAAGTTTGGGGGTTCAACAGTGGGGAGGGGTTGCACAGGAGAGAGGGGGTTTCGGTGGTAGGGATGAACAGTAGGGATTTTTGTGGCTAGGGTTAAACAGTATAGCGACTGTGTATTAGGGTATCAGGTTAGGGTTTGATTAAAATAGTTATGGGGAGAGATTATGGGGCTGAATAATAGGGATTCAATCTTCAATTTTTAGGGGGGTTACAGGATGTGGGGAGTGATTAGGAGAGATCTTTGGGATTTGACTGTTAGTGGGGCTATGGAATAACTTTGGGTTAGTAGGTTTGGGTACAAGATCCAATAGGTGGTGGATATTGGACTTTGGGCACAATATGGATCAAATAGGATGACAATTCACAACCCAATAAGACAAAATGCAAATTTATGAAATTAAATCTGATTTAGGAATACAAGGAGTAGATTTAAATAATCAAACTGAGATAAGAAATAAATTATGAATAACATTAGAATTAATATTATTCAATACAATAATGAGACAAAAAGAAATGAAATAGAATTACAATGGAGATTACAATGGGGATCAATAACAAAAGAGGAAAAATGGAAAATGGGAGTTACAGATACCATACCCACTTGTAGCCCTAATTGCGGAACATACACCAAAACACCCAAGACCTAGATGTAATTATCATAAGAGGTAATTCGATTTGACATTTATATATGTAATTATCTAAAATTTAATTAGTTTGATTTTTTTTAAAAGTTATACTATATCCATATTTTCACCTAAAATTTAAGATGAATATAGGTATGTATCTAAACTCTAATACTATATTAAGCTAAAAAATGTATGCACATTTAGGTTAGGTTGTGTTTCCCTTATTTTAACTTAAAATAGATATCAACGAAAAAGAGAGTTTCTCCTTCTCTAGAAAATTCCCAGATCCGGCGATCTCTTTCTGTTTCCTTCCCCATCGCCTTCATTAATCTCGTTCCTAGTGGCCTATTCTCCAAACCCTTTTGCTCCTGTGTGTTGTTGCGCGAGTTTTGCTTTTTCCCTTTTCTCCTCCGCCGCCCGTTTCTGTTCCTTCGTCCTCTCTGAGCTTCTTCCGGCAGCCCGTTCCGGCCCTTGTTCCCTGCGTGGCTTCCCTGACCCGTCTCTGTGGCTGCGCTTCTGCTCCTACATCTTCCAGGCTAGGCGGTGGCCTCCTCTTCACTCAGGGTAGAGTGCGTGTCCTCTTCAGGCATCCTTTCGTGCTTCCCCCCTTGCTTTGGTCTCCCTCCTGGCCCCATCGGAGCAGTGGACCTTTGCCTATCACTGTAAGTATTTCTTATTCTCAGCTCTTCCTTTCGCATCGTATTATTTATTTGTTGAGCATCCTTCTCGGTGGATTATCGTCGGATTCTCCCACCCTCTTCTTGCATTGTCTTCGCGATTTTCACGATTGAATTTTTCGCTGCTCGAGGGTGGATTATTATCCCTCTTATTGCTGTATTATTTTTGCGGTTGCTGTTCTTCACTTTAAGGAAGAACGCAGACCTTTCCCCCCTACTCCTCCTCTCTGTGCTAATATTCTTCGACTTCCGTCGATTGCCTCGAGATCGTTGCCGAGCAGGTCCGGCTCGAACGGTCTTTTTGGTATCCTGTTTGCGGTGATTAGTTCGTGAGCAGCCGCCATTTCTCTCTTCCTCCTTCGTCTCTATTAGTGGGCCATTTCATCTCTGGCCCTGTTTGAGGCCCATGGACCGCACATGGGTCGAGGTCGTTAACAAAAAGGCTGTAAAAAATAAGAAGGGGTTTCTTTCTGAGCCCTATCTCAATGCCCCCTCTCAGCCTTTCCTTCATGGGCCGTCCTCCCTCCGACCCATCAAGTATCCTTCCTCGAAGCTTCCTAAGCGTCATTATCTCTATACCTCCCGCCCTTTCCAATCCCCTATCAACTCTTTGTCTTCTTCTCTCCTAGCTTATCCTCCCCATTCTCTTCTCTCTTGCTTCCGGTGTCTCCAATCCGGGCATTTGAAGCAAGACTGCTCTTTCAAAATGAAATGCCTCTTCTACCTCAAATCAGGTCACGCTCGTCAGCGCTGCTTCTCCCTTCATAAGTTGTTGGGTCTCACCCTCGGTGTGCCTATTTCTGAAACTGTTTTAGCTGCGCTAGATTTCCCCGCCGTGCAGCATAAATTGGAGGAGGAGAAGGTTGCCAAACCCAAAAAATTAAAAAGTACGTCTCGCTCTCCATTGCTTCCAACTCCTTCAAGCGCTCTGCGAATTCCTTCTAATGCTCCGCCCTCTCCCCCTTCTCACCCTATTTCGCTTGCGCCCTCCAACAAGCCATCAGTCACGTTGGTATTCATCCCTACTACTGACCTCACTGATCGCCTGAAGTATTTCGACACTTATGGTGCTATCTCTTTCTGTGGAGGCTCCATCCCACATTTCACTTTAAATTCCCTGCTTAGCACTTCGTGCAATGTCGTAGACTGGGATTTGATCATCAGTGCCTGTTCCAATGGCGATGTGGTTATTAGATGTCCATCGCCCAAAATCCTGGACGAATTGATTCGCCGTTCTTCTATATCTATTGGCTCCATCTCTTTGTCTATTCGCAAATGGGTGGCTGGCTCCCCCCCCCCCCCCCCCCCCCCCCACGTGAGAGATTTCTTCTGAAACCATCAGGGTTTCCTTCTTAGTCTCCCTCCGTTCTATAGTTCTTTACGTTCGGTGGAGGAGATGTCTAAGTGTATCGGAGATATCGTTAGTATCTCGTCCTCCTCGAAACTAGCATCGGGTACTCTCCAAATTGAAGCAATCTTCCGCTGCCCTAAGATCGCCAATAGAATCCAAGCTTATTGCCTTAAAGATGGCGTTTTCGTTTTCTCTGTGTCGGTGCAATATCACGAGGCTGTTTCAGCGTCCGATGCTCATCCGCCACCTGTTCAGACTATCCCTTCGCTCACCACCCCCTCATCTTCTTCTCCTTCTTCATTTCATCCGGGATCCTACCCCAAGTCTACTGCTGAATCTTTGGCCCTAAAGGGATCTCTTAAAACTCCGTCTAGGAAGAAATATCCCCCGCATTCCCACTCTCTCGGTGCTTCTGGCCTCCCTAGGATTTCTCCGTCAAAAGCTCCCAACCTGGTCTGGATCAATCCGGATATCTCTTCCCACTCCGCCGGGAAGGCTGCAGCTCTATCCGTTTCCTCCTCAGCTGCTCTCCCTCCCACCCATCCTCCTTCTGCCCCTTTGCAAGCAGATCCAGTGATTAAATCCGCCTTGCCACCTCCTCTCTCATCGGATTCGGCTTGGCCCAAGTGGGAAGTGAATCCTTCTTTTGCGTCGGACTGGGAAAGGTTTCAAAAGCAGGCTCATTCCCCCTCCCTGTCAGATTCGATGCCCAATCTTCCTCCCATTAAAGTTGGCAAAGCCGCTCAGCCCAAGAATGAAGGTTGGATCGAACAAGACAATCTGTTGGAAGAAGAGGAAGCTGATCTGCTTCCAAAACAATCCTCCGATCAGGTAACTACTTATATGTTTCCCTGCAGCTCTTTTTACTGTGAATTTAATTTAGTATCATGCTGTAAGCTTCGGTTTCAGTTACCTTTCTCCTCCTTTTTCCATCCTTGGAAGATTTCTCTCTCTCTTTCTCCAGGG
Source organism: Hemerocallis citrina (assembly GCA_017893485.1). Taxonomy (NCBI): domain Eukaryota; kingdom Viridiplantae; phylum Streptophyta; class Magnoliopsida; order Asparagales; family Asphodelaceae; genus Hemerocallis; species Hemerocallis citrina. Next base: position 116,601,214 of record CM030362.1, read on the forward strand.
ATCAATTTGACCCTTCGCTACTCGCCTGCCCTGAGCTCACTGAGCGATTATCTCCCTAATCCCTCGCATAGAGAGGTTGAGCGTTTCTGTCTTCAAGTCTCCTCGCCTCCAAGGCAGGAGCTGTGTAGATTGAAATCCACTCCCTCTAAGGCTCTTTCATTTTCCCTTTCTCAGCCTATCGACCCAGTCGATAAGCTATCTTCCTCCCCCCCTCTAAGGTTAGTAGGAGATCCGCTCCGATCCCTGATTCCCGGGAAGGATTGCCTTATCGTATCCTCCGGACTAGTGCCCGTCTCAGGTCTAAAGGTAACGGCCAAGGCTTTCCGGTGGCTAACGGTCAGCTTCCCAGCTCTTTTGGCCATCGCCCCCCTTTAGGATCCATCTTCTTCCCTCAGTTTGATGTCCTCTCCAACGAAGACATGATGTCCTTATCCAACGAATTGGGTTTCCGTTTAGGTCCAGACTGCTCTTCTGTGCTCGAATCCATCAGGCACAAGGAGCATCTTAGAGTTCTTGAGTGCGACGGTAATCAATGATTTGTATCTCTTGGAATATTAGGGGCCTTAATTGCCCCAGTAAAAAAAGGGTTGTCTTCGACCTTATCTCTTCTTCCAATTGTGATATTATCTCCATTCAAGAATCGAAAATCGATTCGCCCTGCCATCTTACCTATCGCACTATCGGAGGCTCCATTATTTCCAAATGGATTTCATTAGATGCGGTTGGTTCTAGAGGCGGCATCATTCTCGGTTTCAAGGAATCGGTCTTTTCGCTTATAGTAGTGACCCGTCTGCATTTCTTCCTCATCGTCCAACTATTCTGGATGGCCCAAAACTGCACTATTGCAGTGATTTCTGTCTATGGCCCGTCCACGGCCGACAGACGCCCACTCTTCTGGGACGAATTTCGTTCTCTTCAAGCCTACGCAAATGGTCTTTGTTTCCTTTGTGGAGACTTTAACGTTACTAGATTCGCGTCTGAAAGATCTTCGTCGTCGCATCTTGACAGGCAATCGTCCTGCTTTAACGATTGCATCCGTCAGTTGCAACTGACTGACCTTCCTTTGAACGGTCGTATTTTCACTTGGTCTAACCTTCGTATTGTTCCCGCATTGGCCAAACTCGATCGTTTCCTTGTTTCGTAGAACTGGATAGCCCTATTCCACAACTCTTTCTCTAAAGCGCTTCCCAATCCTTCTTCGGACCACACTCCTATCGCCCTCTACTCCCATTTCCCCTTTGCTCATCACCACAAGTTTAGATTCGAAAAACTTTGGTTACAAGATCAGATGTTTGTGAATCTCGTTCGGGAATGTCTATTCTCTGTCTCTAGTTCCTCTGGGCTTGGTAATATCCTTCTTAAACTTCACGCTATCAAGTTTGGGTGCAAAATTTGGCGTTGTGAAAGACAGCATAACACCAATTTCCTAAAAAACTTCCTTTTGGCCTCGATTGAATCCTTTGATAGGATGGAGGAACTGGGGCCTTTACCCGATTCCTTTCGATCCGAAAGACTTGCGTGCAAGATTGATTATTCCTCCATCCTCCTTCTAGACCATATGAAATGGGCCCAAAGAGCTAAGACCAATTGGCTGAAAGATGGGGACGGAAACACCGCTTTCTTCCGCAACTTTGCTTCGCATTGCCAACGCTGTAACAGGATCTCCTCGATATTTCACAATGGCTGCGATCTTGTCTCCGACCACGAGATTCATGGCGCCTTCCTATCCTTTTATAAGGATCTTATTGATCCCCCAAATTACCCTCTATTGGCCTTGATTGGGACCATCTTTACGGGCCTCAATCACAGGACTTAGATTTTCTAGAAGCTCCTTTCTCTATGGATGAAATCAAAGCAGCTGTGTTCGCCCTAAAAAGCGACTCCGCGCCAGGCCCGGATGGCTTCCCGGCTTTTTTCTTTCAGAAATTTTGGCACCTGCTTAAAGATGATCTTTTCCAATTGTTCTCTGACCTTCATCATGGAGATTTCTCCTTTGATCGTATTAACTACGCTCATATAGTTCTCATCCCTAAAGTATTAGGGCCTCACTCCGTGAACCAATTCCGGCCTATCAGCCTTATCAACACCACTTTCAAAATCATTATGAAAGTGCTTGCTGCCAGACTTGGATCGGTCATTTCCCCACTCATCGACCCGGCACAATCTGGTTTCATCCGGGACCGTTTCATCCTGGACAGCGTTGCGTCCGCCCAGGAAATCATCTCTCATTGTCACCATTCCAACTCTGAGGGTGTTCTTCTCAAACTCGACTTCCAAAAGGCTTACGATAATGTTAGTTGGGACTTCTTGACAGATATCTTGATTCATCGGGGTTTTGGTCCCAGGTGGATTGCTTGGATTCGATCCAGTCTATTATCGGGCACTTCTTCTATCATTATTAATGGCAAAGAGGGTCACAAATTCAAAATCCATTGTGGCCTCCGACAAGGATACCCTCTTTCTTCTCTCTTATTCTCTCTTGTTGCTGATGTCTTTAGTAAACTCCTACGTAATGCTTGGGAAGTGCAAGTCATTCAGGACTTAGGTTGCTCCAACCAATTTCACGGAGTCCTTAACATTCAGTATGCGGATGACACGATCATCTTCCTCCAACCTAATCTTCACTCCTTTCGTAACCTCAAACTGCTCCTGTATTGTTTTGAGCTTGCGTCGGGCCTCTCCATCAACTTCCAGAAATCCTCGGTCCTCTGGTTGGGCGGTTCCCCGAACCAGCAGATTGAGATTTCCAACTTCTTCAACTGTCCAGTGGCATCCTTCCCCATTACCTACTTAGGCATACCCCTTAGATGGGGTAAACTGCATAAATCTAACTGGATGTCATGTTGGATAAAGTTGAATCCAGGCTCAGCGTCTGGTCTGGTAAACTTCTTTCCCGCGGAGGATGTATTATCCTCCTTAACTCGGTGCTTTCTTCTATCCCGCTATACATGATGTCTTTCTATTTTCTCCCGTCTTGGGTTATCAAGAGATTGGATCAAATTAGAAGCAACTTTTTCTGGTCGGGATCCGCCTCTTTCAAACCGGGATCGCATCTCTGCAACTGGAATTTAGTCTGCTCTTCTAAAGTGGTTGGGGGGCTCGGAGTATTGAATCTCAGGCTCCACAACATTGCTTTATTGGGCAAATGGCTTTGGAGATTCTAAAAATTCGATCATCTCCCGTGGATTCAAAGCATTAAATCGTACTACTCTCCTGCCTACCATTGGTGGGATCTTTCTCTGCCTATCCATCGCAACGCTTCTCCTTTCTGGAAGGGCGTTTGGAAAGCGATTCCTGCTTTCCTTTGCGGTATCTTCCATGATTGCCGAGTGGGTTCCAGAACCAGATTCTGGACGGACCTTCGGATCGGTAACATGAAGCTTGCTTCTTCCTTTCCCCTCATCTATCAATCGGCTCTATTTCCGATGGCTACCGTTGAAGATTCTTTCACTTTCCATAACACTCTTAGATTATGGCTCATCCCTCTCTCGGGCGATCTTCTGCAGAACAGCGGTACTCAATTAATTAACCTCCTCTCCTCCCTCAACGATTATGAGGGGCCCCCTACAGATGGTTACTCTTGGCGATGGAATTCAGCATGTGTTTTTTCGGTCAAATCCTTTTATCAATTCCTGAACTTTAGAGGAATCCTCTCTCCTTTTGCCAAATTTATCTGGAACTCATGTGCCCCGCTGAAAGTCAAAATCACTTCCTGGCTCGCCTTTAACAATAAACTTCTCACCGTCGAGATCCTCAACAAAAAAAACATGGCCTGGGGACAATCGTGCTCTCTCTGCTCCACCTTCTTCGAGGACGTGGATCACCTATTTGTTAGTTGCGAATTCATTCGTCCCCTTTGGAAAATATGCTCGCTAGCTTGGGAATTCAATCCTTTGCCCTCCGATCTCAGATCGGTGTATTCGTCTATTCCTCTGTATTTTAGGTATCACAAATCTTGGTACCTTTCGGTCCACATCAGTATTTGGATCACTTGGAAGGAAAGGAACCATAGAATTTTCAGGCATCATGAGCTGCCCATTTCCTCTCTTATCGACGAATCTTTATACCTGTTTGATTTCTGGTCTTCGTCCCTGACCGCCGTAGCGAGGGAAGCCCTCCAGGGTCATAGATTACATTTGGCTCTCTTTTGTCTTACCAATCTAGATGCTCTTTAACTGTTGTCTCAATTGTGGTTTTGCGAGCTTGCTCTGATTGTTAGCAGGCTTTCCGAATTATTGGCGTATTCTTGCTCTTCTGATTGCCCTAATGCATTTATTTCTTCTTCAGGACTGAGGCCTTTGGGATCTTTTTGGTGGATCCGGTGTGTTTTGGTTCTGACTCACTATTGAGCTTGTTTTTGTTTCTTTCCCGTTTCTTTCGAGATCAGGTGCCTGGTTTTTGCACGTGTTCTTTGTGCACGCATTGCTGGATCTTTTTCCAGGCTTAATACTTGGTTGTAAGTAGCTTTCTGTTTTTTTGGTGGTGGTTTACTCTGGATGTGCGTCTGACGCTTATTGTTTCTCCTGCGTCTGTAACTGCCTGTATAATCTGGATGATTGCTTATTGTAGCGCTATAGTCTGTTTTAAGGGGTGTTTATTATGATCCTGATCTGTTCTGTTTCATTGTGTTTTGCTTTTCATCATTATTGGTATGCTTGTTTGGTTTCTTTCGGCCCGGCCTTCTTCGGGTTCTGTATTGTGTTGGAGTGTAGCATGCCCCCTCGCTTCATTAGGACGTGCGGGCTTTTGGTTCTTACTGTATTTCTTGTTTGGACTGTGTCTGCGCCTGTAGTTCGCGTGAGCGGGGAGGCCTTTGCGTCTCAGTAGGATCAGGCTATTTGTTTTTCCGGCAGCTTTGTATCTTTGCTATGGCTGATTGCTTGCCGTCCTATGCGTGCCTTTCCGGTTTGGCACTATCGCTGGATTCTTTCTTGATGGCTGCTTCCTCCTTCGTTCGAGGTTTTTTAGCAACCGCTGCTGCTCGACAGCGATTCCATCCAGCCATCGGAGCTCTCCGGTTTCTTCTCTTTGTTTGTTTGTTTACATTTGTTGTTCTCGGTGATTGTTTGTTTTAATCGTCTTTACTTCTTGTAAAGCAAACTATTGTACAGTTGTTTATTATCAATATATTTTTTGATATGGCTGGAGCCGAAAGGCTCTATCCGGTTCATCAAAAAAACTTAAAATAGCTTACATGTATCATACCTTAAAATTGCATTCATACAGAGCCTATATGTGCAAATCTATTTCTTCCTAATTGACCAACAAGATGTTTTGCTACAGGTAGAAACATTTACATAAGGATGGAATCATGTGCACAAGTGTACAAAATTTACTTTTGAAATGGGGGGATGAATTTGGAGTGTGAGTCCATGACTTTTCAGAGATCAATTTTATGTGTTTACATATTTGTTAATTATGTAATTGGAAGCTTTAGAGGATATGATAAAGTAAATTTGTATGCTCCTTCCTAATTAGCAACTAGATGATCTGCTATAAACCGTAACTTTGTGATCAGCTTTGCTACATGCTTTTCTTAGTGTAGCTCATGTATGTAAAAAAAAATTGTTACAAGCTCAAGAATCATAATATTCAGTTTTTCACCCTCTAAATGTAAAATAAATCCATTATTGTTTACCTTTTTTGTTTTCACATATTATATATGGTTGTCATCACTGAATCATCTCCACAACTGAATGAAATTCTGAACCGGATACACATCTAAATGCTCCTCCGGTATCTGAGTACTCCTAGGCGCCCTCGCTGTCACATTGGCTCCTGGTCCTTCCCTCTTATATTCACCATAAAACAGGGTGCTCTCAGTGCAAAATCTCCGGTCCAAACCAGCCAACCTTTCAGGTCTTACGATCTCCAGCAAATAACAGTCAATATAGACCGTCCGTGAATACTCCTTCCATGGCCTCCCCAAATAGTTTTTGCGCACCGAAGGCTTCTGATTGTGATAATTCAGGTAATCAGTACAACCATTAATTAACCACTGGGCTGGATCGGTTTGACCATGAGCAGGACGCGGTGTTTGACTCTCACTTTGCAGGGTTGAGCTGGCAAGGGACGATCAAGAAGACATCATCTTGGAAAATGTACGACACTTTTTTTGTAGAGCTGAGGAAGTGAGTGGGCATGCAGAGTGTTTCTTGGAGGTCAAGGAATTCAACTGTATATATCAAGAATGGAGTAGTTTCTGTCGAAGAGGAATGCGACACTATCCATCCCCTTCTACCATGTCATCCCTCGATCTCCATGAAATCACGGTCCATCCCCTTAGGCTTTGTTTGGCACATGGGGTTTTTTCTTTCTTTCCCCTGATAACAGGGATGGAGTTCTAAGAAACTCCAGCCAATTAGAATTAAAAAAACAATCAGTCATAAAAGCAGTCTAATAGTTGTTTACACAGATCACACCTATACCAAAACAATATAAGTACATCAGGAAATTAACAGAAGATCAATAAAGTTTTATAACAGAAGCAGCAAAACAGCAGCTATAAGGAATTAAGGCAGCAGAATGACAGCAAATTGATATGAGAATTCTTCAGCAGCAGCAACATCAATTTAGGAACAACATATCTCAGCATCAGCATATAAACTTCCAATCTGATGTCCATAAAACAGCACTAGCAAAACTACCAAGCATCCTGACTTCATTACCAAGCGAAAATTTCTAAGCATCCAGCAACAGCATGGGTTTTGAAGTGGAAAATGAGAAAAGTTGAGGAAATTCAAACGTAAAACAAGGATACTTGCCCTATTTTCTCCCGCTTTCCACTTCAAAACTCATATGCCAAACAGCTCCAACCTTACAATCTCCTCAATAATGAAAAATATGCCTGAATCTCGAAGGACACACAGCTAAAATTATAGTATCAACCTTATGAAAGTACCACTTTCTCACTTTCTCACAAAATATCAGAGTTCCAAACAGCATAGCCAATCCAGTCACAAATCCTAATTCTACCGACAAAAATTGCCAATCGACATGGGAATGAGTCTTGAGACTTGGAAGCACGGATTTTGGAGGAGGCTCCTGATTTGAACATTGCTTCGTCAATGGGATACCGCACAAACCTCTATTCCCTTTGTATGACGTGTTTGAGAATGTAGAAAACTGCCTGCCTTGAGGTATCGTTCCCGACAAACTGTTGTCTGAGAGACCCAAAAATTCGAGAAAAGTGAGATTGGTTAATTCCGGAGGAATATTTCCCGAGAGGTAGTTACTTGAGAGATCTAAGGACTCAAGCTGCGTCAAATTTGCAAGGGACTTAGGAATAACACCCGTTAGTTCATTGTGAGAGAAGTTCAACATAATGAGAGACTTGAGTTCCCCGATGACCTCTGGTATGCTGCCTTCAAAGCCATTGTTTGAAAAATCAAGCAATGTAAAGAGTGTCAACGTCTTTGCTAGCTCCATTTCCAACCCTTTGATTGTGATTGTTACCGATTCTTGATAGTTTATTAGGGAATAGCTGAACTCAATAGAAGAGCGGTTTGAAGCCGAGTTCACCATCATTGCTTTCAGGTTCTTGAAATATTCAGTTGGAAGGCTGCCGTTAAATTTATTGGATGAGATGTCAAAGATTTGAAGCAACGGGAAGGAGTAGATTGCATCGAGTGCTATAGGAGGTCCAACTGGCCCATAGAATTCATTGGATCTCAGAACAAGGACCTGAAGTGAAGGAATTTTTCCTAACCAAAAGGGAAAAGAACCATGTAAATGATTGTTTCCGACATCGAGAACCTCTAGATAATTGCAGTTGGTTAAAGAACGAGGTAGACTCCCTTCCAAATTGTTGTTGTTGAGATTTAACGTTTGCAGAGGACAATTATTACTTATGGTCTGAGGAATTCTTCCATCAATCCGGTTCCTTCCTAAGTTTAGCACTCCGAGTCCGGGATTAATGCTACCATCTAGTAGACATTGGGGAATCTGACCACTCAAATTGTTTCGAGAGAAATCAAGAAATTGGAGCTTAGTTGCATTGCAAATTGATGGTGGGATTTCACCTGAAAGGCTATTGTTTGAGAGAGAAAGGGAGACAGTCTCTGTAAGATATAAAGAGAGGTTTGAAGGGATAAAAGATGAAAGGTGGTTGTTTGAGTAATCTAGAAGAATAGCATTTATTGGAGGAAGCGGAATTGGTCCTTGAAGCAAATTTGAATTCAAATCAAGAACACTGACACTCACGGGTGAAACAATGAGATTAGTAGGAAGAGAGGAGAACAGGTTGTAAGAGAGATTCAAATAACTCAAGCTATTTTTTCCTATACTCCATATCCAATTAGGTATGGCACCAAAAATTTTATTGTTTGAGAGGTCTAAGCTGCTTACTTGCTCCAGATTTCTCAAGAATCTAGGAACTCTCGTCAGATTGCAAGAAATGAATGTCAGGCTGTTAATATTGGGAAAGGAGATCGAATCATTGCCATCAATGTCTTTGATTGAGATACTGTTATACGAGAGATCCAAACTAGAGAGGTTCAAAAGTTCGCTCAACCAACTAATCTCCACTACGCCGCTAAAATTATTTGAAGCAAGATTGAGATGTTTAAGATCAGCGAGTCGAAAGACTGACCTTGGAATTTCTCCCTGGAGCAAATTACTACTCAAATCAAGAAAACCCAACTGAGATGCCGATCCAGTTGGAAACTCTTGAATCTCTCCTAAAAGTTTGTTGGATTTCAGATTCAAAGTCTGCAGCAAAGGCAGAGAAAACAGAGATGCAGGAATTCGCCCAGTAAGTGAATTTCTACTCAAATCTAGCTGAACGAGTTGTTGAAGATTTCCAAAGGATGAAGGTATCGATCCATTCAGTGAATTATGACCAAGTTGCAAATTAGAGATTCTCGGTGGCAAAACACAAGGAATTTCACCACTGAATCCATTCACAGAAAAATCCAAATATAGCAACTCAGTCAAATTGCCAATTGAAGAGGGGATAAACCCAGAGAAATTAGAGTATGAAAGATCCAATGTTCTCAAATACTTCAGCTTCCCAATAGAATCCGGCAGGTATCCAGAAAAGTTCGTCCCCCAAACCTTCAAAGTCTGCAGCTTGCTCCCATCATGGAATTCAGGCAACGACCCAGAAAGCAACTCATTGCTTGACAAATCAACAACAGTCAAGTTTGGAAGCAGAAACACACTCTCAGGAAATACCCCTAGAAGCCCACTTCTACTGAGCCAAACCTCAGTCAGTGAGGAAAAATTCCCAAAGAACTCAGGCAAACTACAATTCAGCTTATTCCAAACCAACCGAATAATGGACAAATTGCCAAGCACAGAAAACGAAGAATCAATTGGCCCACTAATAGAACAGCCAATCAAGCTCAAAGCTCTCAAATTCGGCGTCCATTTCGCCACCAACGCACTCCATTCCGACCCACTGGCCGAAATATCAACCCCATCAAGATACAACTCTCTCAAACAACTCAAATTCCGAATGAGTGTTTTGAAATCCGGCTTCTCAAGCACAAGATCCGTGTAGGTGGACAAGTCAAGAACCTCCAACTTGGCCAACTTCGCGATGCCAATGGGTATTTGCCCCGAAAACCCAGCATTGGATAGATTTAAACTCGTCAGGTGATAAAGGTTTCCGAACCCATGTGGAATGGGAATTGGATCGAACCGGTTGTATGCAAGATTGAGACTCCGAAGCCAGGTGAGATTGAAAAGAGTGGGTGAAATGTTACTGGAAATATATCTGTTGCAGAGGTCAAGCCCGGTGATCCGACCCGATAAGGGGTCGTCGCACGTGACACCTTCCCAGTTGCAGCAGTTGGTGTTGGGCTCCCACGTGGCAAGTTTGGAATTGAATGAGCGGAGGAGAGAGGAACATTGGGAGAGGGCGGTGAAGTTACCGGCGGAAGAGAGTAGGGATAGGAGGAGGAGGAGAAGGTGGTGACGGGAATTCATTGGAGAGGCGGCAGTGTCAGTGAGCGGAAACAAACAGGGGATCAGAGAGTGAAGAAAAAAAATGGAGGGAAATTGATGATTTCAAAGTTGGAATGATGAATATATTTGGTAGTTTGGTGGGGTTACTTATATAGTAATATATTTGCTTCTGCTGCTTTGTTAGTTTCCTACTTTCCTTCATGGAAAAATTGCACTGACTTTATAGTCTTCCTTACTTTTCATGTGAAAAAATAAATTCATATGCCTTGTAGGACTTTGTGCTGTGTTTGAACCTCAGATCACACGCAAATTTGATCTTCGTGGAAAAATTGCAATGACTTCAAAGTCTTCCTTACTTTTCGTAGGAAAAACTTCATATGCCCCTTTAGAGCATTCACAATGGTATTTCTTACTTTTTAAAATATGACATCTACAATAATAGAAAATAGAGATTATATATGCAGTAGTGGTTTGCTAAAATTTTCTCATGTATCGTCCGATGACGCATTTAAAAATTAAACCCAAGAGACCTCTCAAAAATTTTAAAAAATTTGCGTGGGACGGAACATGTTCCGTCGCGCAATTTTTTTAAAAAATTGCTGTCTCGTCTCGTGGGTTTTTTTTTAATTTTAAAATTAGGTGGGACGGGACATGTTGTCCCGTCCGTGAATAAGGGGGGGATTTTTTGGCGTGGGAATCTTTTTCGTTCTTTTTTAAAGGGAAATGATATTGTTTCCCATGCTTTTGACACAAAAAGGCATTTTTACCCTTTGTGTTTAGTGCTTAAAGCTTATAAATTGGAAGGGTTGAAGACTGAACTCGGTGTGCTCTCCTATCTTCTCATCCTATTCTACATGAAATTTTCTCTCCTCCTCCCAATTCTCATTGTATTCAACATACGGGAAAATTAATGTCTTCAACAATTAAGCGATTTATTGGGAAAGTAAAATCAAGGCGTTGGTCAGAGTCCGCACAATCACAGAACAGAAGTGAAGAAGAAACAACTGTGCCTGTCAATTATAGTGATCCATCGGAGTGGGTCAGAGTAGTCGATGATGGACAACACGTACATAAGCTGATTACTGAGCAACTTATTGGTGGATTTGTTACATTCAGAGGAAATTGGAAGGGGCTGATAAAAGCTTCGAAGCTAGTTTGCTCTGTCCCTCTAATCAAGCAGTTGATTGACAATGCCGGCTGGGCCTTTTTTTTACTATCGATACAGAGAAGTCCTCGGCGCGTCTTGTTGAGGCTTTGGTTGAGAGATGGTGGGACACGACCCACACTTTCCATCTTCCAGGCGGTGAGTTAGGATTTATCCCGTTAGACTGGGCAATGCTAACGGGATTATCTATTGGAGTCGGTGATGTACCGCCGTATAATGATGATGCATACACCTTCGATGTTGTCCAGTCTAGGTTCTTCACAGAAATTACACCGAAAGATTGGAAATCACACGGTATACGCTGTTCTTTCTTAAAGAAGTATTTTCAGAAAGAATGGATCGATGCCACTTTGCTAGATCCTGAAGTGGCAATGAAAGTTGCCAGCACTTTCTTCCTGTACTTTGCAGGTGAGTTTCTTCTGCCCAATGCTTCTTCAATAGTGAGATGAGGTTTCCTTGCTGCTTTTGAAGATCTGAATCTAGTTGGCACGCATGATTGGGGAAGTCTGACTTTGGCATTGCTATATATGTCTCTGGATTCTTGTAGCAGACTAAAACTGAAAGCATTTAACGGCCCGTGGCAAGTACTTGAGGTAATCTTACTAAATAATAATTATTATTTTGTAACAATATTTAAAATACCAAATATTAGTATTTGATTATTAATTATACATATTAATATTATGATTTTATTTCAGTACTGGGCATATGAATACACAAGTATTTGTACACCATGAGTGATAGAACCGTAGATTTTGCGATTCATTTATAAAATGCGGATATTAGACCAAAAATTGAACGGTCGAATCGCAATAATTTGGATCAAAGTAGAATTGATTTGATTCGTTACAATATCTCCATGGCCCGGAGTCAGCTGGAGATGAGGTCATCAGCATGTATTATATGGTAACCATATAATGGACCGGCATATGAGAACAAGTATGATATTCAATGTGCGATCATCTTATCCCACCACCATGTTATCTTCCAAAATGGCAGTCAGGTAATACTTTATAAAGTTATTGTTCCAATACTAATTTTGCATTATGAATGTTAGTGCAAATTATTGTTTCAATGTAGGGGGTATGGTATCTTGGTGATCGATGTTATCGGCAAATAACTGGGGTTGTTGCTATCCCATCAAATCCTTATACTACTATGTCTCGAATGAAACCACATGAGTTCTGTAATCCTATTGATGCTTCTACACTATTCTGTCGTGTTTCACAGAGTGTATATGATCAGTATTGGGTTAAGGTATCAGTTGGTCCTATTATGCTGAATCTATCACATGGAGCTAACGTTGATTTCATAGGGGCATCTAGTTGTAGTGATCCATCTACTCAATTGCCATTTCTAGCACCTCCTTTTTGGTTGCCCTCACAATATCCAACACAACCGCTGCTTGAGATACCAGTATTTTATGGTGAGCCCATAGTTGAAGCACCCTTATTCACAGGCGGTACAATCACAAGAAACCTTGGTCAGGAAACTTTTGAGTTTCAACCGCGCGGAGATAAATCATATGTAAGAAACTGGCTTATTTTTTATTTCTCGAGTGTGCTTATGTGGATTAATGTTATTTTTTTATATCATTACTTCATTTGTAGGTTGAGTTGTACAAACAGTGCCAGAAACAGTCAAGAAATAATTGTCTATTAAGGAAACATATAATTGACGAAATGGTGCTACGAGATTCAGTTCCCCGATAGCAGTTTCAGGAAGGCGATCGGTATCAAAGCATCGCCCTTCTACATCACGGCAGACACAAGGTTCAGAAGATTCGACACGTACAGCATCATTTGTACCTAACACCCAGTTTGATTAGTAACATTGTTAGTTTGTATTAATTTTGACTTTATAAAGTTGTATGGGTATTTTGGGTATTATCTTATAAATCATGTAAGACATCTGAAGTTAGTAATTTTGGTGGGAATCTCATGAAATGATTTTTTTTTTGCCACAAGCTTGGTCAATGCACGTCAACCAATACAACTTCCATTCAACTTTTTTTTTGTCTATATGTTTCACGTGAAGAGTAAAACTTTTCTATTTAAACACCCACAAGTAAAACTTATTCATCAAAATCTGAGATCTGCAAGTCTACGCCACAAAAATATCTCATTTCTCTTCTTCTTCAACCTCCACTGACTCAGACGATGAATGGGATCATGAAGATGATATAGCAATAATGTATAACAAACGCATGGAGCAAAGAGCTTTGGGTAATCTCGCTTCACAACGAGATATGCATCACCGTTATATTCGCCGTGAGAGAGTTGAAGGCCACAACCGTTTGATACGGGATTATTTCTGCGATAATTCAGTTTACCCTGATAGTATTTTCTGTCGACGATTTCGAATGCGACAGGTTCTATTCAATCGGGTACTTGAAGCATGCGTTGGGTACGATCAATACTTCCAACAATGAGCAGATGCTACAAATGCGACTGGCTTGTCTCCTATACAGAAATTAACAGCTGCAATGTGTTGTTTAGCGTATGGATCTTCTGCTGATGCAGTAGACGAATATGTAAGAATTGGGAAAACTACAGTGCTAAATATGGTACGTAGATTTTGTATTGCAATTGTGAATATTTTTGGTGCGCAATATACAAGAAAACCTAATGCAGATGATGTAAATAGACTCCTCGCAGAGAATACATCTCGTGGATTTCCCGGTATGTTGGGTAGTGTAGATTGCATGCACTGGGTGCGGAAAAATTGTCCTGCAGCTTGGCATGGCCAATATACAGGTCATGCCCGTGAGCCTATAATCATACTAGAAGTAGTTGCATCCTATGATATTTGGTTTTGGCATTCTTTTTTTGGAATGCCGGGCAGCAATAATGATTTGAACGTACTCAACCGATCTACATTATTTAATGATATTCTTAATGGTTGTGCACCCCCAGCTAATTATATTATCAACAATCATCATTACTCCATGGGGTACTATTTGGCAGATGGAATCTATCCCCCCCCATTGGCCACTATAGTAAAAACCTACACTGCACCAGAGATACAAAAGAAGAAAAAGTTTGCTCAAATACAGGAAGGTGCACGGAAAGACGTCGAACGTGCGTTCAGGGTTTTACAAGCTAGATTTGCGATAGTGAAAGGGCCGACTAGAATGTGGGATGCAGAAAGTCTGTCTTATATGATGAAGACTTGTATTATTTTGCATAATATGATTGTTGAGGATGAATGAGAAAAAAATGTACATGATTATGACTACGAACAAAGTTCCTCAACTACACCGGTAACACCTAATACAACTTCAAGTGAACAGATAGTTCGTATGGCACAAAACGTTGTTTTACATGATCGTCAGAAACATCATATACTGCGTCAAGATCTAGTTGACCATATTTGGAACGAATTTGGGGATGCCGATTGACCAGTGTAATACTGTCTCAAATTTTTATTTAGACTTGTAATTTTTTTATATTAATGGAACATTTTAGTTTCATGTATCAACGATGGAAGTATTCTTAATGTAATTGTATCTTTTCATTATAATGTAATCATATCTTTTGATTATCATGTAGACGTATTGTTAAAAGTAGGCATAAGGTAATTGTAACTTTAGACTCATGTGGAATGCAAATTTATATATTGTACTGTGCAATTGGAAATGTAAAATTCAATTAAAAAGAAACAATATAATACAATTAAATTAAAATTAAGCATACAGTACATAAGAATGTTATAATGAAATGGATACATAACAATCGCTAATGAAACATCCTTTTTAATACGTTCGAACTCATACAAGACTAAATAGACTTACATGTCAATCCCTAATGAAACCTTTTTTTTGCATTATTTGACGATGTCTACAGATACAATAATAACGTTGATCGTCAGAATATTGACTCAAGTCCAACCCCATTATTCGATCTTCCTCCATTTGCTCTTTAATATTCTGATCATTTTTTTCAATGCAAGTTTCATTTCCGTCGCATGTATCCTACGTTCTTGCGTCTCAATATAGCAGGAGTTAAATTTTCTCGTCTCTTCATGCATAGCCTCGTCAGTCTCATCCGCTTTATTTTTCGCCTTTCTTTTTTCTGCTTTGTGTCTAGGTGGCCGGGAGAGTGGTGTAGACGATTCACCGCCAACCGCTACGTCCGAGTTGGGAGAGTCAACATTTATGGGCGCACATTGACTGCTACCACCATCAGATAATTGTGAACCAATGCCATATTCGAACACATGTGTGGCACGTAAAGAAAATTTTGGCAAATCCTTCAGTAATTGATAACATTCTTCAAATCGGAAAGCTTTCCCAGTAGAATACATATATTCGGTTCTTACTTCCCATATCTACAAAAAAAAACAACAAACAATAATTTTTAACTTGAACAATACATTTAAAATAAATAAAATATTTTTTTCAAATCAACATACCTTATTGGCCTCGTTGGTTCTGCTCGCAGCTCTGTTTGTTACACTCGCCAATTTATCAACACATAGAGACACATCTTTGGAGATAATGTGAAATCTACTACTAAGCGAATTCGATGTTCGATCGTTTGGAGTGCCTAATATAGCTTTGAATGTGTTGAATATACAATCCCAAAATTGGCTACCTGATTAGTCTGCACTGATGGTTGGATCTTGAGTGATTGCTATCCAACTTTGTGAAAGAATCACATCTTCATTTTTTGTATACGCTCTGCCTCTTGAACCCCTAGTTGCCATTGTTGTCGAAAATTATTTCTCATAGTAAGCTCTCGGTTGGAAGAGTTGGTTGATCTTATTTTTTTCTAAAATTTGTACACTCTGTTGATGATGTTAGCGCAATATTTATAGATGTTTGATCCAATATAGCCATTTGAAAAAAAAATATTACCGTTTGAGGAATTTAAACGAAAAGAGACGTTGGAGGGGAAAATGGGAATAAATAATTCAAAAAAAAATCCTCATGGGACGGGACATGTTATCCCGACCGATCACTTTTGTGATCAAACGGGACAACATGTCCCGTTTGAGGAATGTATTAAAAAAAGGGGGGGACGATACATGTTGTATCGTCCGACCTCTTTTTGTTTAAAAATAAATAAATAAATAAATTTGGGACGGGACATGTTGTCTCGTCCGATGATCTAAAATAAATTAAAATAATTGGGACGGAACCCTATAATTTGAGAATCGCAATTTCGTTTCTCAAAAATGAGAAGTGACTGTAGCGAATTTGCCATTTTATTGCAAAATAGCAAACGACTGCATCACCTTGTTTCTCAAAAAATGAGAAATTGGCAAATATAGCAAACGATTGTGGATGCTCTTTGGCATGGCAGTCGTCGTATGACAAAAAGTAAGAGCGTTTAGATTTGCATAAAGAATGGTGCTCCCTTCCTGATTCCCCAATCAAGAGGAATCAAGTGGGAGGCACTGTTTTTAAGATAAATTAAAGGCTCCGATTATGCTTTCTTTTGGGCATATGATATTTATATGTTCTCTTTTATTTCCAAAATGGAATCTATGTGAGGAAGCATTAGAGTTTTTTTTTATCGTTTGACGTTGGTGGGTTGAATGTCCCCCCACGTTCCATTAAAAAGAATTTAACAAAACATACAACCAAAAATAAGGCTTATGAATTTCAGATCCCAACAGGCTGGGTTCTAGAACTCATACACCCCAACCAACAAACAAAAATACAGCGAAATCTAATCCTACTGATCGGCCGACCTCGTCAGAGCAATTTTCTCGTGTCAATTTGAGCTCACTCTCTCACTCAGTCTCTCGCTTGTACACAGTTTATCCTCCGTAACTATCGTGTGACCGCCTCCGTCGCCCCCAGCAGTGACCCAAACGTCAACACTATGCACCATATGAGAGACACCACAGGCACTCCGCCAATCTGACATCTCTCTTTCCAGATTGAGTCCTCGTTCTCATCCCCTCGCTTAACCCTTGTTGACTCTCACCGCCATTTCGCGACGAAGGCAGACTTCGCACCTGGCCTCTTCAAGTCCCCCTGACATGAGAGAGACCAAAGGCACCCCTCATTTTGACCAGGCCAAGTCAAAATAGAGCCCAAACTATAAAATTTCCTAGCAATCATCGCCCACACCAACTAGAATTCATTTCACTGCGAATTGTAAATCGGTTATAATTTGGATATTAGGGAAAATCATTTGGATATTAGGGATGCCCTTTTAGTGGAGGAAAATCTCACTCCACCCTCTCCCACCTTCTTCGTCGGCAACATCAACAGTAGCCGACGAATCCCCAAACCAGCAGCACCAGTTGCTGCCGTCGACCTCTTCCGTCATATGTCGTTGACCTCTTCTGCCTCTCCAACAGTAGACGTTAAAGTCCCGAACCAGCAATGCTAGCAACAGCCGACCAATCCCCTAACCAGCAATGCCAGCACCTGCCGACGAAGCCCCGATGATGCTAGAGCCATGCCAGCACCATCCCCGCATCAACCGATGCATCCTATCCCGACCCCAGTCGTCTCCCTTCGCAACGAACGCCACCAGCAATGCCAGCACCTGCCGATGAAGCTCTGATGATGCTAGAACCATGCCAGCACCATCCATGCATCAACCGATGCCTCCTAACCCGACCCCAGCCGTCGCCCTCCTCGACGAGCACCATCAGCAATGCCAGCACCTGCCAACGAAGCCCCAGTGATGCTAGAACCATCGATCTACTCCGATGATGCCGACCAATCCCCTCCCCGATGAACGCCATCAGCAACTCCTATTTACCCTGCGTTCCTCCCACCAACGATCCCGCCGCAGTGGAGGCGCACTCCTATGAATAAACCCTTCACGACAGCCAATGCTGCCCCAAGGCCACGACCCTCCGGTCACGGCCAAACGGGAAGGGGGCGGCGAAACCCTAGCCGCCGCCCCTCCAAGTTTCAGATCTAGGGTTTGGGTTTTGTTTTGGATTTTTTTTAGTAGCTTCTCTCTCTAGAACTTCTAGAATTTCTAGAGAGATAAAAAAATTTTGAAAAAAGTTAAGAAACATTAGAATTAGATAAGTTCATATCATTACATTTTTCGTGTACTATTCGTCGAATAGTGGAACTCATACTTTTCAGTCTTCACTCCTCAGCCTGTTAAAATCTTTGACAGCCACCGGTTACAAGAATTTGGAATTTGAAGGGAAAATATTGCAACTCTAGAATTGGTCGCTTCTCTTATGATGTTATATCATCTCCTTTTAAGAGTTAAAACCTTGACAGCCGCTGCCGCAGCTTAGAATTGCAAAAATCTCTCACTAGCTTGATCTCTATTGATCTGTGCCACCTCAACATATAGAGTTCGATCAATTACACGCAATTTATGATTTGATTTTACAAACATCCCTCACTATAAGAAAGTTCATTGAAACTGTTAGTGTTTTCGATAAACTGACTTAGGGTGATAATATCGCTGCCATTTCAAATTAGCTAATTGAGATTGAGAATGTTCGAGATACTGCACTGCACTGCATTATCAAAAAGCTTTATCAGATCAACTTTGGTACATGTTTTCTTAGTATAAGCTCATGTACGTATAAAAAAAGTTTACAAGCCCCAAGAATCAGAATGTTCACCCTCTAAATGTAAAATAATTCATTATTGTTTACCTTTTCCCATATTATATATGCGGGTTCTTACAGAATCATCTCTACAATTGAATGAAATTCTGTACAGAATACACATCCAAATGCTCCTCTGTTATCTGATTACTCCAAGGCACCGTCGCTATAACATTAGCACCCAGGCCTGTGTTCTTATATTCACCATAAAACAGGGTGCTCAGTGCAAAATCTTCGCTCCAAATCAACCAACCTATAGGTCTTATGATCTCCGATAGATAACGGTCGATGTACACTGTCCGAGAATACTCCATCCAAGGCCCCCCCAAATAGTTTTTGTGCACTGAAGGCTTCTGATTGTAATAATTCAAGTAATCAACACTTCCATTGATTACACAGTTATAGAAAACAAACCCAGCTGACTGGGAAGTTCGGCCGTGGGCCAACACAGTATTTTGCTCGCCATTTGCAGGGTTGAGCTGACGAGGGACAATGAAGATGAGGGAATCTTGGAAAACGGTGGCAGAGTTGCCGAAGATGAAATCAACTGTACCAGAGATGCGACAGTTTTTTGTAAAGCGGGCGGAGGGAGTGGGTATAGAGTGTATCTTGGTGTCCAAGGAATTCAACTGTATCTAGAATGTGTTGAAATGTAATAAGTAGTAATATATATATTCTGTTTCCTAATCTATAGGAAACAGATTCCCCAAATCTCTCACCCCTACATCTTCTCTCAATCTCCTTTCTTCTCCTCCAAGATTGTAATACTTATATATAGATGTATACTGTAAAGAATAAAGAACAAGAAGAATAACAATTATTTTTCCCAAATCTGTTTTCAACATGGTATCAGAGCCATACCAGATCTAGGCTAACTGAAGAAAAAGAAGAGGAGGTGAACAGATCTGACACCTCTATCTTGATTCGATCCCATTGCTGATCCCGTCACCAATCTTCGTCACTGATCGTCACCGATCCCCAACGTCTTCACTTCGACGTTCGACCCCGATCAGATTCTGTCATCGATCCCCAACGTCCTCGTTGACCCCGACCCCAACCAGATCCGACCAAATTCCCTTTACTGTTCATCTTCTCCGTTCTCCTTCCCAGACCTCCGGCGACCCCCGGTGCTCACCCTGACCTTCGAGTGCCGCCCCTCGTTGCTGCCGTCCTGTTGACGCCGCCAGCACACTCCGAACCCCCTGTCCTCCTCCTCTGATCGATCGACAGCCCACCAAGAAACCCAACAACTGCTGCTGCTGTTGCCGTTCCTCACCCCGACGCCGCTCGACCTCACCGTCGATGCCGCCTCCACCGGCCGCTGTCGCTGCCGCCCCCTCGGTCGTCGCTGCTACCAGTGTTGCTACCTCTCTTGCATTCTAGCTGTTGTCTCTCTCTGTTGCTGCCACTATCGTTGTTCTTTCTCTATTGTTGCTGTTGTGACCTCTTTATCTAATTTAGTTAGATCTGATTTGCTGATTGTACTCCATTGGTGTTTGATGCTCACTGCTTGGCCGACAACTTGTTCTCCTTGTTGTGTTACTATAGGAAAATATCTGTATGAGTCAAGGAAGTGTATCCATTGTGGCAAGATCGGCTACACGAAAGCTCGTTGTTATAAGATTGTCGGGTTATTCGGAGAACTGGGATCATAGTAGAGATATTTGGAAGAATACTTACAATCAATGTAGTGTCGCAATTGGATTTGCTGATCGTGCTGCTGCAGGTAATGATGGTAAGGTTTTTTCTGCCTCTGTTATGAATAATGCATGGATAATTGTTTCGGGTGCTACCAACCATATGACTTTTGATTCTAGAAAAGTCCAAAATTTTCAACCATCCACCAAATCAACTGTGTCCACTGCCAATGGTGATCCTGCTACTGTTACTGGCGAGGGTTCCATACCTCTCTCAAACAACCTAACCTTAGATATTGCCCTAGTTGTGCCATCCTTGAATTTTAACCTATTATCTGTTGCTCAAATAACTACTGCCTTACATTGTATTGTAGTCTTTTGGCCTTCACATTGTGTGTTTAAGGATATTCGAACTTGCAAGACGGTTCGTTATGGGGTTAGACACAGAAAACTCTATTATCGGGATTTACAATCTGAATGTTCAAGCAAGTTGATTCAAGCTCTAAGTATGGAAGGATCCGAAGATGAGAAGAAGAAATCAGATATTTGGTCATGGCATCGACATCTAGGGCATGCTTCTTTTGGGTATTTGAAGAAATTATTTCCAAGTTTATTTTTGAAGTTGGATATTTCTACCTTTCGGTGTGATGTGTGTGAACTCGGAAAAGGTCACCGTGTCTCTTTTCCTCCAAGTCCAAGTAGAAGCTCCCTTCCATTTATGATTATTCATTCTGATGTTTGGGGTCCATAAAAAACCACTACATTTGGAGGAGCCAAATGGTATGTGACATTTATTGATGACTGTATCCGTATAACCTGGATTTGTTTGATAAAGTCAAAAAGTAAAGTTAGTGGCTTGTTTCAGAAATTTCACAAGCATGTTATGATTCAGTATAAATCACAGATTCAAGTTCTTAGGAGTGATAATGGCGGAGAGTACTTAAGTTCAAATCTGCAATAATATTTAGAGGAACACAGAATTGTTCACCAGACTACATGCTCATATACACCTCAACAGAATGGGGTTGCAGAAAGAAAAAATCGACACTTGCTCGAGGTGGTCCATGCTTCTCTCATCCATGGAAATATTCCACTCATATATTGGGGGGAAGTCTTTGCTTCTGCTGTATACCTAATCAACCGAGTTCTCTTTAGTATCTTAAACTTCCTCACACCATTTCAAGCATTAACTGATGTTGTGAATGCATCAAATGTTGCCAACTTGCCACCTCGTATGTTTGGGTGTGTTGCATTTGTTCATCTTCATCAACATGAACGCAATAAGTTAACTCCTCGAGCTGTCTGCTGTGTTTTCGTGGGATAGGCACAGGATAAGAAAGGGTATCGGTACTATCACCCACCAACTCAAAGGATGTTTGTGACTATGGATGTTGTGTTTCATGAAGATGAGATGTATTTTTTTACGACTGAACTTCAAGGGGAGTACCGAAGTGAAGTTCAGACTCTGGGGTATGATGAAGGGGTTAGTGAAGTTCAGACTCTTGGGTATGATGAAGTAATTACCAACCAGAATGAATAACTTGATACAAATAATGACGAACACTTGAATGAAGACCTAGCAAGGGAGGAAGACCCTCGCGAAGAAGCCCCTCTTGATGAAGACCCGCATGAAGAATTGGAACCAGTACCAAATCTCAGTGAGAGTGAACCGTCAGAACCCCAAAACTAATCGTCATTGTTGTCCGAAGCTCCTTGAAGAGAACTCCCGCACCGTACTAATAGAGCTATTCCAAAATCCACTTATGAACCTGATCCCACTAGTAATGTCAAATATCCCATGAGTAATTATGTATCCACTCACCGCTTGTCGGAATCAAATAAGTCATTTATAAATCAATTATCTACTGTATCTATTCCTAACAGTGTGCAGGAAGCCCTTACTGATCCAAGGTTGTAACCCCTGTTTCCCCAAACATTTATTTTCTGTGTATTTTATGTATTTCAAATTTATGTATTATTTTTCTGTTTTCAAATTCTTTTTTTTATAAAATGTATTCTTGGATCTTCTTTTAAAGTCTATTTTTTTAATCAATAATTGTAACTAGTTTACAATGATTCTTATATTGTATTACAAATATTTTTATTATTATTATTGCTTTGATTATTAAGGAAAATATTATTATTATTATTACTATTATTTTTATTATCATTTTTATTATGATTATTATTATTATTATTATTATTATTATTATTATTATTATTATTATTATTATTATTACTTTGATTGGTTATTAAAAACCTAGTTTTATTTATAAATTATATTTGTAGTTATTTTAAATAAAGTCTATATTGTAATTTAAATTATATTATTTTATAAATTATATTTTATTAGTTATTTTACTTTTCTTATTGGTTTTTAAAACCCTATTGGATCTTTGATTTATTCCCATACCCAAACCCAATTACATTTAACCCATTACCCAAGTAACCCCAACCCATTAAACCTAAACCCCATACCCATTTAAAACTACCCATTAATAACCCTGTTTACCTTCACCCCAACCCGAAACCCAACTCACTTTCAGCCGCCTAATATACCCTAACATTCTCCCACCCTATATATAACCATCTTATATATTCTAAACCCTATTCACCATCAACCTTCAGCGGCCTTCTCCACATCGTAAGCCCTAGCCGCAACTCACCATCTTCATCCCTGTTCACCTCAACCTCCCATTTCCCTGCTTCATCCCCAATCTCCTTCACTTGTTCACTCTCTCCCGATCCCCCTCCGTCGACAGGCTGCAGCAACCGCAGTGCAGCGCCACGTCGACCCCACAGTGCCTATGCGCTGGCCTTCTCTTCGCCCTGTTCAGCCAGCGTGACGACCTCCTGTTGCTGCCCTCAGCCGACCGCCGTAACAGCAGTCCGACCAGCAGCCGGTAGTGCCTTCAGCCAGTGCCGCCCCCAGTCGTGCCACGACAGCCAGCACCTCTGCCTCTCCCATGTACTGCGCCCCGTCGACGACGTAGCCTGCCAGCATCGCAGTGCGCTTCCTGCCTGTGTGTGCTTCTCTGCCGAGCCACAGCGACTACCGCTTCGTGCCTCCTGCGCCGACCGCAGCAGCCCCCCGGCCTGTCTCCCTGCTGTCGCCGTGCACACCTCTCTGCCATCCGCCATCCGAGCAGCCAGTGCCCCTATTGCTGTTCGCTGTTTGATCAAGTGGAGTTTTCACCATGTTCATCTCCACCGTCCGATCTTCTTGATCATCTTGATGATCATGTTCACTTGGTCTTGATCATGGCCTTGGACGTAGACCGTCCGTTTGATCTTGATCATCATCGCGATCATGATTATCTTGATTGATCGATTTCTGGCCGTCGGATCATCATCATCATCATCTAATCTTGACCATCCGATCGCATCACAGCCATCCGATCGTCGTTTATCACAATCACGATCATCGTCTTCTTGATCCGTTGATCTCGACCGTTGATCGCATCATCATCATCATCATCATCAAGATCTTAATCTCGACCGTCAGATCTCTTTTGATCACCACGATCGTGATCATCATCTTGATCTTGATCTTCGATCTCAGCCGTCCGATCGATCGATCACACGGCCCTTGATCGTCTCGATCGTCTCATTCGTCTTCAACTTGGTGAGTTAAATATTTGATCTACTTTTGTTCTCATTCATCAAATTTTTAATCATGGTAAATTTACTCTCTTGATACTCTTCTAATTCTTATATGTTTTATGTTCGATCTCGGCCGTCGGATTCGCTTGATCTTCATCTTGATCACCATCTTGATCAACGAGATCCGTGCCCGATCGTGATCATCGTGACTGTTTGCTCGTCACCGTGTCGCCGGGATTCCGATCCCGTTATTCTTATTATATCAGAGCTAACGTCATCTAAAGGTAAGTCATCTTACTCTCGAATTGTATTGTATCGTATTCGAAATTATTTATTAAATCCCGCAAGTAGATCATATTGAATATCATATATTGTTATTGTTATCTATCATTGGGATACAATGGATTTACACGAGCGAATCCAAGTGGTAGTCTTGACTTCGTGCCGTCTTTTTGCCTCTAATGTATAGGGATCTTACATCCACTCATATAGTTAGTTATTGAATATAAAAATAGGGAATATTGTTACATTTCATCTCATGGCATTATACACAACTATTGTAGATTGTATATTAGGGTTGATTGTTCATATGATTGATAATGATAAATTAGTTGATTGTAATTAGTAGAGTTATGGACATTATATATTTTAATACCATGTTCATATAGGAATGACTTGCTGTGATTTATGATTGTTAAACCAATTCATCGTTCTTAATATTTTAATCATTTTATTCAAAAAGAACATGTGGACACCCTAAAAATTTACGCCAACCTGAACCTTGTCGTGCTGTTTCAACCCAGATAATGTCATTAAAATCAGTCACTTCCTGAATATGAAACGTAGCCCTAAGTGTCTAGTTGTTAATAACATCCATAATTTTTGAATTCCGACTTGTTTTGTCTGAGTTTTGACCCTTTTTGCTACTGTTGCGCTATAATTTCATATCCATGTACATACCACGCTAGGTTGATGGATTAAGTGAACTAATGATCATATATGGCCATGATAAATTCCAGATTAGTAGATAACATGCTTAGGGTGATAAAAATTATTTTTACTGATTTTTATAATGAATATTTACTGCCCTTACAACTGAAATTAGTCAACATCGATAACCAATCAGAAACTAAAATCTGTAAAGAACACTGAAATTCACCTAGCTACCGTTGTCAGAATGTAGACTTTAAATATGCGTTGGAACCGGGCAGGAGTCTAGTTTCAAGAACTTCTGACGGATCTGCATTTTCTATCCTGTAGCAACGGAAATTCTGATTTTGGTACAACAACCTACTGCTGTCCAGAATTGGGATTCTATGTTTTATAATATATAATTATACCTATAATATTAAATAAGTGCATTTAATTGTATAGAGTATATTGCATGATCTTAGAGTTGTGTTGCCACATTTTCTAGTGTCTCTTATTAATCGCATTACTGTGTGTTAATTGAATAAAGAATATTAATCAAGCCATGGTGAAGGGTTGACAAGGGTAGTTGATAATATAGTGATTGTACTCGATATTGTGGGCTTTGTTCCCAAAATATTGTGTCGGCTAGTGCTATCGATTTATTGTCGGATTACTGACTGCAGTATCCCAATTCATCGTGTATTGTTTAAGAATCTATCGTGCCGACTATTGTTATCGTTATTGTGCAAGAAATTACTATTGTTATCGTGCGAGTACATAAACTATAGAATCTACCATCTTAGTCTAAACGAAATTGATTGTATGCATCGAACATGTGGTATGGCACACATAGGATACAGTAGTATGTGCATTAGCTAGGATTAAAAATGAATAATAGACTTAAAACTTCCATCACATTGTCATTGCATATTGTTATCTTTATTGAACAGTATTATCATTATTGTTACCATTATTGTTATTGTTTATCGTTATCGTAATAAATCATCGTTATTGCATATTGTACTGTTATCGCTTTGTCACTGTTCAACACTATTGATTTCATCATTCATTGAATTCATTGCTATACCGCCACTATCATTGTTTCTCTGTTTCTCTACTTGCATGTCCATGACTTGCTCTAAGGATATTTTCTTTTCCAGTCTAGTTAATCCAGTTACAGGTGAACAAGGAGAATTTCCAGGAGGCATTGGTGAGCAGTTCTTCTAGGATTGGAGCAGGAGCCTCTCGAGCTATTTGGTAAGTTCTTATATTCCAGATGTTGGGTTATTTTGATGTTGGTTATTTTTATGCTTAATATCCAATGTTGTTATTTATGTGATTATTCTTTCATTGCATGCGTGGTTGTATTACTTCTTGTTTATATTGTTGAGTTGGATCAATAACAGCCTATGGATGACGCAAGTCATTTGCTGGGCCGTATCACGTGCCTGCATTTCGTATTTTTGGGAAGCGGGGCATGACAAAGGTGGAAAGCAGCTATGGATGAGGAGATGAAGTCCTTGAAAAATAATGAGACTTGGGAAATAGTCGAGCTGCCAGTAGGGAAGAAGCCAGTAGGATACAGATGGATTTATACAGTGAAGTATAAGTCCGATGGTTCAATAGAGCGATACAAAGCAAGGCTGGTTGCCAAAGGATACACTCAAATGTAAGGAATTGATTATGAAGACACATTCGCACCTGTAGCAAAATTCAATACTTTTCGAGTCCTACTGTCACTTGCTGCAAATCTTGACTGGCCATTGGAGAAATTTGATGTGAAGAATGCATTTTTGCATGGAGAATTGACAGAGGAGGTTTATATGGATCTTCCACCATGGTCGAACAGACCAGTCCAACACAGTAATAAAGTGTGTCGATTGAGGAAGGCACTATATGGTCTCAACCAATCGCCAAAAGCTTGGTTTGGGAGGTTTACAAAATCAATGAGAACATTCGAATATTGTCAGATTAATTCTGATCATACCTTCTTCCTGAAAAGGAAAGAAGGTAAGATTACTGCTCTCATTATATATGTGGATGATATGATAGTAACTGGGAATGATCCTGAGGAGAGAATGGCAGTGAAGAGCTACTTGTCACAAGAGTTCGAAATAAAGGATCTTGGCCCTTTGAGATATTTTCTTGGTATTGAAGTTTCTCGCTCGAGAAATAGTATATTTCTGTCTCAAAGAAAGTATGCTCTCGATTATTGAAGGAAACTGGAATGTCTGCTTGTCAGCCGATTGGTACACATTAGAAGAAGGACTGAAACTTTGCAACGAACCTGATCATGTGCCTTGTGATAAGAAAAGATATCAGAGATTGGTTGGACGACTGATGTATCTTGCGCATACACGGCAAGATTTATCATATGCTTTAAGTGTGGTAAGTCAGTTTATGCATGCACCTTAGGAACATCACATGGATACAGTGATGAGAATTCTGAGATATATTAAGTCTGCTCCAGGAAAAGGGGTCCTATTTTCGAAACATGGTCACTTGAAGGTTGAGACATATACTGATGCTGATTGGGCAAGATCTATAATTGATAGGCGCTCCACTTCAGGATACTTCACCTTTGTTGGAGGAAATATAGTTACATGGAGAAGCAAGAAGCAGAATGTTGTTGCACGTTTTAGTGCAGAGGCTGAGTATCGCGGAGTAGCTCTATATATAGCGGAAGCTTTATGGCTGAAACTCTTATTGCAGGACTTAGGCTGTGGTCCGAATGAACCTATGAAGGTGTATTGCGATAGTCAAGCAGCATGTGATATTGCCGCCAATCCAGTTCAACATGATAGGACGAAACATGTAGAGGTGGATAGATTCTTCATCAAGGAGAAATTGGATGAGAAAGTCATTAAGATATCTAAAGTGAAGACAGAAGATCAACTCGCAGATATCCTGACCAAGGCAGTTTCGAATCGGCTCTTCTTGAAATTTGTTGACAAGTTGGGCATGTTCAATATCTATGTACCAACTTGAGGGGGAGTGTTGAAATGTAGTAAGTAGTAATATGTATATTCTGTTTCCTAATCTATAGGAAACAGATTCCCCAATTCTCTCATCCCTCAATCTTCTCTCAATCTCATTTATTCTCCTCCAAGATTGTAATACTTATATATAGATGTATACTGTAAAGAATAAAGAACAAGAAGAATAACAATTATTTTTTCCAAATCTGTTTTCAACAGAATGCTGTGATCGCTGTCGGAGAGAAATGCGACAACCTGGTGGGCATCTGGGCCCGCTGTGTTGCTGAAGGTTATGTTATACTTGCCATAAAGCCATCACCACTCACGCCTATAGACGGAAGAAAGAAAAGTTTGCACAAGTATCATATGTGGAGCCAAAATACCAATATGGTCACAAATACACTTAAACAATATGTACGGTTGACACAAGACTTGGGGGATATAACTATAACATTAGTTAGAGGGTAATATCGCTATGAGGATATATCAATCTCTACTACTATAACAACTTGACAAGGGAAGGTGCTCGAGATCAGCTCGACTTAGGTTGTGTTTGGCCTAGTTTTTTTTGAGATTTAAAGCTACTTCAGAAGGAAAAGCTAGAAAGTAGAGCTTCGAAATTAAAAGCTAAAGCTGTTTGGATAATCAACTTTTTTTTTTAACTTTAAAGCTACTTTTAAGCTAGAAATTGTTTGGCATAAGATATCAATTGTAAGCTACTTTTATACTCAATTTAAGTTTTTGATATTATTTAAGAATAAAATATAAGTTATCAAATTACAAAAAAATCTTTATATTACTAATAAATGAAATATTTAGAATAACCTAGAAAACTCGTAAAAAGGAAAAATATATATATATATTTGAACTGTACGTAAATAAAAAAATTAAAGGGCTACGATACTAATTAAAGGAATCGATCTATTGTCATCTACAGGTGGATGGATTACCACAAATTACTAATTAGATGTAACTGAGCATTCATTAAAAATAAGCTACTTTTTCTTCTGTAGAGTTTTTCAAAATATGTGTTTGGCTCAGTTTCTCCTTTTAAAGAAGAAGAGAAGCTAATTTTAAGTTGGGCCAAATGCTATCTTAAGCCAGCCATGTTAATTTACAACGTCACGGGGAATGCCCTCTTCCAAGCAAACTCTATTTCAACTCCTAAAATACAAAGCCAGGTGCAACTTGAACTTTCCTAGGAAATTTGTTCATGAGGAAATACGTAATTTTTTTTATAATTTCAACCTTTTAATATGGTCATCCGGGAAATAATTATTCATGTGAGTAGGACCAGAGGAATGTTTGACATCCATATAGTGTTACTTTAGACTCTAATCTAATATATGTAATCTCACACTTACTAATAATATAAAATTTTCATTTTTTTGCTCACTCATGGTTAGACTCCAGAAATTTTTTATAGGCTGCTTTTCGAAACTATTTGTAGAAAGAGAATAGTGATCAAAATATTTACGTTCGTGGACTCAGCAACTAAACTTGTTGTTCCCAACGGCGAGTTTAGTTGCTTCATGCTCGTCGTTGGAATACGGCGAGTACAGTTCAAAATTTTCAGTGAAGACTCGTTGTTCTCAACGGCAATGACATTTATACTAGATGTTAGGAATTTTGAGGATCTTGTTGAGTCTTCGACACAATCAACAGAAACCATCAAGCAAAACTAGATCACACCAATTACACAAAGCACACAAGGTTTGTCCCGGTTGAGGCTTTTGCCTTAATCCGGGGGAAGAAGAACCGATATATTATTTCAACTAGAGAAGATACAAGAATATTACAATTCTCAGCACGACCCTCTTTCAAGCCTAATTGAACTTGATGCTGCTTACATTAGAGAAACTCTCTCACTATCTCAGATGAAGTACTCTCTTCTTCTATTCGGCACTCAATAGAATCATATGGATCTATGAGCCGTTACAATTGTTTATATATATCTAGAGACAAACCTTAAGTTGATATCTTGTTACAATAGCCATTGGATAGTACATAAGAGATATCCCTACGATAAGAGCCACACAATCTAACTTGAAGAGCAAGTTGGGCCTTTCACGAATCAGCCAGACTCAAGCCCAAAACCCATCAGCGTCGCGAACGGTCGACCGTACCAACAAGTCGATCGACTGTCGTGACCCCCATTCCAGATAATTACTATTTTTCGTGTATTTTCTACAATTTGATTTTTATAAATTTATTTTGTGCTAAATGTGTTTCAGATTTGTATTAAAGTATATTCTAATCAAAATTTTGTTCATTTTGAATTAAGGCGTATTTTAGTCTTATTTCCTATTTCTTTTTGATCGACTGTTTATATTCGAGCCTAAATCCAAAATATTATTATTATTGAATTATTTTAATAAATTGATAAACTTGAATACTAAATTGTTATATAATTTTATTTTGATTAAAATTATTAATTGTTATTTCTTGATTATTTAATTAAATTTCATCTGTTGAATTATTTTATTATTGTACTTTATCTGATTTTCGTGGTGAATTCTAATTTAATTTCAAGCCAACTTATATTGTTTTCATTTGTATTATTTATTTATTTATTTGGATTTAAATTTTTGTTCATGAAATTCTTTGTTCTTCTTGATGGACTATTTTCTTTTTGAGCCTATTTTCTTTTTTTTTTTGTGGGTGTTTTTTATTTGAACCTTGTTGATTTTGATCATCTCTTAGTTGAACCCTAAAACCCAATTTTTTTTGTTCTTGACCCAAATTCGCTATTATTAAACCCTAAACCACTAACCCAGTATCCTAATTGTACCCTATAAAAACAACCCTAGTGCAAACCCTAAAAATTGCACAATTTTGAAACCCTAGCCGCTTATTCTCTCTCCTCTCTCTCTCCTTCCTGTTTCACTTTCCCCGTCACCTGGTTTCCCGCCCAAATTATGTAGCCCGCTACTGTTCTCCTTCCCCGTTCAATCTCCGGCACCCCCCGTCTCTGGCAATCCCTTCCCCCATCACCACCCCCCTCATTGCCGCACGCCGCCATAGCACCTGCCCCCCTGTGTCTCCTCCTCTGGTTCTCGTCGACAATAGCCAAAACCCCCTCATGTCCTCCCTGTTTGATCGACGACCACCAGCACCTGCGCCGCTCGACCTCGTTGTCGACGTCGCCCCCTTCTGGTCGCTGTCGACAACGCCGCCTCCAGGCCGTCGACCCTTGTTGTCGTTGCTGTCCTTTGGTCACTGTTGTTGCTGTTGCTATTTATTGCATACATTTTACATGTGTTATTTTGTGTGTTCGTGGGTTTGTTGCTTCGAGATTCTTATTCAGTTATTCTTGGTATTCGTTTTCACCGGTTATAAGGCAAGTCATTGTCCCCTTGAATTGAACATCGTATCAAATTCAAGTTTTATTGAAATTCTTACAAGTAGATCTCTTTATTATCGTATTATCCATTGTTCATCTCTTCGTTGGGTCTATTGAGAATTTACATGAGCTAACCCCAATATTCTTGACATCGTGCCACTTTTGACTCTAAAGTTTGAATATTTCATAAGTGCATATAGAATTGATAATAGGGTTGTTCATATAATCGTCACACAAATAAATTATTATAGAGACAATTGATAGGTTGTATGTTGTTTGATCGATTGATGAGAAATTGATGTATGAGCGTGTTCTAATTTTATTTATCATGTTTTGACACCCATCTTACTGAGTACACAATTTATTAACTAAAGAATCGATACCCATATAGTCTAATTAATTTTATTTCAAGAAAACTACCCAAAATCGTGTATATGCTTGCTGACCTGAATGTTAACTGCTATTTTCAAACTAGTAAATGATCTTAAAATGAAATACTTTCTGAATATAAATTGTAGCCTTATCTTTCTAGTTTCTAGAATATCTTGAATTTTCAAATTCCGAGTTTTGTAGCAAAAGTTATACCCATTTTATTATAGCTATATTTTTACTTTCAGATTTTCAGATTCTCGTACCTTTCATATTTAAATAGTAAAAAGGCTGATCAACTGATAAAACTTTGCTCAGAAAATTTTCAGATTATTAAATTACATGTTTAGGAATATAATAAGTATTTCTAATGAATTTAATATTAGTTTTTTGCTGATTCTAAAATTAAAACAACAAGATGTCGAATTTCTACGTAAACATAAAATCTGTAAAGAACAGTGTGTTTGACCTAGCTACTGTTGTCGGAAATTGAACTTTAAATATGTGTTGGAACTGTGTGGAACTCTAGTTTCTAGAATTTCTGACGGATTCACTTTTCGATCTCTGAGTCAGCGGGGAACTGCATTTTTGTACAAACTGCGCTTTCTGTCCAGAATTTTAGATTCCACTTTTTAATAGATTAATTATTCTTGTAACGTACTAATGCATGAATTAATGTATGTATGTTGCATTTCATGTTTCCAATGAGTTATTGTCATCATTCTTATTGTCCTATTTCCTGTTACCAACCTATTGTTCCCCTATCGATCCTATCGGTCACCGAAATGTCCATTAATTGCATGTTGTATTGTTGCAATGACGAAATAATTAATAAGGCGGAGTTTAAGGGATTGACTAGAGTAGTTGATGATATAGAGACTGTACTCGGATGATGGCTTGTGATTATTAACGTTATCGTCATCGTGTAAGAAATTATACATGGCCCGTGATTATTACCGTTATCGTCATCGTGTAAGAAATTACACATGGCCCGTATTATTACCGTTATCATCATCATACTCAGTACATGAACTATAAAGTCTACCACTATAGTCTAAACAAAATTGATTGTATGTATCGAACCTGTGGTATGGAACATATGGGACACAATAGTACATACATTAGTTAGGATTAAAATTATTAATAGACATAAGGACTAACACATCACCGACATTGCATATTGTTCATCATTGTTCCTATTTGTATCCAATATTGTCTAAGTGTTATTGATATTAACCGTTGATTACCGTTAACGAATATTAATCATTGTTACACCATTGCATTATTTACCATGTTATTGATTATTACTATCGTGTCATGTTATTGATTCCTATTGATCCATTGATTCATTGTTATACCGTTATTCCATTATTTTCTGCTTTCTCTACTTGCTGTCCATGACTTGCTCTAAGAACAATTTTTCTTCTCTTTTTAGATGAAGTGTATATAGGTAATGAAGGAGAATTGCCTGCTAGAATTGGAGAACAAACATTCTGAAGACTACTGCTTTCTAATTGCTTATTACATTAATAAACTTAATGTAGTGAGACTTGTTATTATTTTTGGATTGGATTATTATTGTTTTGGGCTTATGTCCCGAATTTTATTATTGTTTCCAGACGTTGAATTATTTATTTGGATATTTTTATTGCTTCATTCCAAGTACTATTGTTCATGAGATTATTATTATTGCCTGCGCATTTGTTCTGTATTGATTATATTATTGATTTAATCGAATAAACAGCTTATGGGTGGCATTAGTCATTCTCTGGACCAATGTTACGTGCTCGTATTTCGTATTTTTGGGAAGCGGGGCGTGACAACTGTCTTCCTCTCTGGAAGACATCGTGCAGGGGTCGGTCGACCGCACATGAGTTGCGGTTAGGGATGCTCTCGAATAAGGATATATCCGATCTGATCCGTATCCGAATCAAAAAATTTTGCAGATACAGATACGAAAAATCCATATCCGAGCGGATACAGATACGGATATGGATTCGGATATCCAAATCCAAAAAAAAAATCGGATGTGAATATCCGCAAATATATATATATATATATATATATATATATATATATATATATATATATATATATATATATATATATATGAGAAATGCTCCATTGAAAACGAGTTTGTTTTCACCGAGTTGGAAAACAGCGATCTCAGCCATTGGATCACTCTTGATTGTGATCAGCGGCTCAAATCGCCTCCACCCATTACCCGTTCTCACTTAAGTGGCGGAGGGTTATTTTGGGAATTTCGTCCCAAATAACTCTTCGCCTGATTTGCTCTGAAAAATTTATATAACCTAGGCCGTTGTTGGGAACAACGGTCTAGGTTATGAACATAGGCCGTTGTTTGGAACAACTGCCTTTTATAACCTAGGTCGTTGTTCCCAACAACATCCTATGCTATAAAAGACCGTTGTTCCAAACAACGGCCTATGTTCATTACCGGGGCCGTTGTTCCCAACAACGGCCTAGGTATTTTTATAACCTTAAAGCGAATCAGGCGAATAGTTATTTGGGACAAAATTCCCAAAATGACCATCCGCCACTTAAGTGGGAACGGGTGATGGGCGGCAGCGATCTGAGTCGCTGATCATGATCAAGAGCGATCCAACGGCTGAGATCGATGTTTTCCAACCTGTGAAAACAAACCAACCTATTTTCAATGGAACATTTCTCTATGTCTATGTCTATATATATATATATATATATATAGAGTGAAAGATATCAGCCTCAGCCGTTGGATCGCGATCCAGTGGCTAAGATCTATTCCACTGTAACTCCTGTTTCCTGTATTTGTATTTTATACCGTATTTTTCTCAATTGTACTCTTTTGTCTATTTAAGATCCCGTATTTTATTTCAGTTCGAATAAAATCATTTATTTTTGTCTCAACTCAATTTGTGGGTTCTTTTGTCAAATTCGATTGTGTGCCATCTTGCACCGTTCTTCATGAGAAATAGACCGATTATTCTCGTTTATCTCTCTAATCCTCATTATTGAGCTCCTTGACCATTTCTTCTGTTGGGCCCTTTTTGAATCGGATCCCCTAAACTCTCAAACCCGCTAACCTAGTATATAAACCCCTACCCTAACCCTAATCACCATATACTGTTTAAACCTAATTCTCTACCCCGCCGCTAATCACCTCCTTCACCCGTTTCCTTCGTCTCCATCTTCTGCCAACCAACCCAACTTCCGTCGCCCTTCCCGATCACCTTCGCCCACCATCACGACCCCGCTCCTCATCAGCCCCACCGCGGCAACAATCCGCCGCCGTCCTCACCATTGAACCACTTCGAAGACCCATCGCCATCGCACCCGAACCCAATCCACCTTCAACCTTCCGCCATTCCCTGTTTTCGCCCTCGACCAAAAACCACCGCCGATCATATTCCCTCTGCCTCGTCGCCGCCTCCAACACCACCCTCTCCGCTGCTTCGCCAGACGCCGCCGAATCCCAACGCCGCTCCCGCTCTCACCCTCTGTTCGAACCCACGAACAGAGCAACCATCGCCATCGCCATCGCCATCGCCGCGCCGTCGCTTCTCGACGTCGTCGCCGCCGTCGCCGCACTCCGTCACTGCCGCAGTCGCCGCCAACGAAGCACCACGCCATTACCTCTCTCCCTCGCGCTCTACTCAGTCGAACGAAGAACGAAGAAGAAGATCGAACGAAGAAGAAGGAGGAAAAGGGCGGAGCGAATCACCGTCGTCAGATCGCATCAAGATTCGCGCCGTGATCGCCGTTCTGTGTTTCGCCACAGCAGATCCTGGACCCGTGTTCGCTGTTCTGGCCTGGGATCCGCTGTGTGGGAATCGATCTGGTTGGCTGCGTTCGCTGTTTCCTGTTTTGGCCGCACCAGATCCGAAGCTGCTGTACGCTGTTTTGGTCCGATCCCGTGTGCGGGAAAACGCGATCTCCGATCAATTTTTTGCATGTGCTTTTTGAGGACATCTCCGGGGATTTTTCTACTCAACTGCTTCAACAAGTGGAGTTTATAATCGTCGATTTAAGGCAAGTAACCTTGTACATCTTATTGTCCTAGTACAAGTCTCCTTGAAATACCACATATAGTTAGATTGTGACTCCCTTTGAAATATCATAGTAAATCAATTTGAACCTTCAACCTACAAATCTAAGAGTCACAAAACTTCCTCGTATTAAATAAAAATCAATTGGACTCTTTTACCCCTTGAACTTGTGAATCACATAGACATATGAATTAAGGACCCCTAGAAATTGTAGACGCATATAAATTTAGTGTTTTGGCAAATTTGTGATTATTATGACTTGAAAAATATTATTATTCGCTGTTTGATTCCCATTACCATGTATTTGTGCCACATAATGATTTTAGACACCAAATTACATAATTCTATGAAATCTACATTAGTGAATTATTTCCCTATGTTGCTGTCTAAATTTTCTTTTGCGGTTTCGACCCTCTTATCTTTGGAATTTGGACCCGAGCCCTGAATATGAAACGTAGATCAGGATGTGTAGATGTCGATAGACTCCAGAATGATTGAATTTGGAGTTACGGTCTAGGATATATGGCTGTTATACTGCATCTGTGTCAGTAGGCGCAGTTCTGTAAAAACTGCTGTATATATTGACTTTGCGAATTATTTTAGCTGTACAAACAGCGAGCGTTTGACCCCAAATTTTATATGTAGTTGCTGGACACCCTATAGAACATCCCCAATTTTTTTCTTAGAATTAAATTAGATTATTTCAACCCTGTTTCACATGTATAAATACAAGAACACAAAATCTGCCTGAACAAATGTGACAAACCGGGGTTATGGGAAAGACTATAGAGTGGACAACATAGGTAAGTGTACTCGGAAGGGGGCCCGTGTTTCCCAAAGTTGTATGTTAAATGGAACTAAGTGCCACGTAGAACTAAGTGCCACGTCATGGGTGACGGGGGCCACCTCTAGAGCCTACGGGGGCCACCTCTAGAGCCCATTATATGTTTACCTGGAATATGTTTGAAATCACCTGGAACTAAGTGCCACGTAGAACTAAGTGCCACGTCATGGGTGACGGGGGCCACCTCTAGAGCCTACGGGGGCCACCTCTAGAGCCCATGGTTGATCACCTGCTAGTTTGTTGCCTGAGTACACCGCCCTATAGACTCCATTACTAGGTCTAAGCGCAATTGATTTGACTGTAGCAACCATGTAGTATAATGGATGCATGTCGTGCTACCTAGATAGTAATAATTACAAGACTTGAACTTGACACCTGTCACTTGATACCTGATGATATGATACATGAAACATGACACCTGAGACTTAAAGCCTGGAACTTGATACTTGGACTTGACATTTGAGACCTGACATTTAAATGACATATGACACTAGACTTGAGGTTGTCGCTTGATATTAAATACCTCTATAAGTATACCTGACATGTGTTTCACCACTAGCAGTTGTTATCCAATCTAGTTATTAAGATGTTCCCTCTTGCTAGCTAGTCTTTGAATTTGCCACTACTTCTTATAACCTTGCTTATTCTTGATTCCAATTCTTGTTTTCCCCTTTCTTGTACTTACTTTTACTATTTGTGGCCCTAACTTGCACTAAGGGCATTTTCTCTTGTTTCCCCTCTTGTTTCCTGTTTATATTTATTAAGCAGACTTGGGAGACAAACTACCTGCCGGAATTGGTGAGCAGACATTTCAGGTTTCGCTTGGAGCAAGGACCTGTTTAAATAGTTGCTTTTCTTGAGGTATTTATTTCTCCTGCTGTATAAGACTTGCTTCCAAGTTTACACTTGATCCAGACATGAGAACTATTTGAATATTATTATTTGTTTAAATTGTTTTCTGTTGCTTAATAAGTTATTCATGCATGCTTGGTTATATATAAATCTGGTTATATTCTTGTTATGATGCTGAGTCGATCCTACAGCTTATGGATGATGTAAAAATCATTCGCTGGGCTTCGTCACGTGCTCGTATTCCATATTTTTGGGAAGCGGGGCGTGACAAGGTTTTTAGTGGTATCAGAGCTCAGGTTTGGCTAATGTGTTAGTTTGACTAATACATTAGACACGCTTGACTCAGTCAGGATTAACTCAACATTAAACAGGCCATGCAACCACATGAATAATTTAATAGTCAACTCGATCTGGATACAAGTCTTATCCCATCCATTTGATCCCTTCATATTCAATTCTTTGATTCCTTGGTTCCTTCCATCTCTTGCAGTCGTCCTGATTTGTTGATTCTTTATTGAGTACGAATTTAATTCTTTCCGTACCCATATTCTTTTGATTCCGGTGCAAGCAATCTCTTATCTTCTGCTTGCCTCGTTGATCCCCTCTTATTTCAGTTCGTGTGTCGTTCATTACTTTTCGTGCCTTGCGTTCATCTACAACTGTTGACTCACTTTGAGTATCATGTTGGTTATTTCTTCCCTTGCTATATTTTCTTCAATTTCCAGTTTTGCCCTCATCCTCCTTCCTTCACATTCAATTCCTTAATTTTCTCTCGTCCCTTCTAGTCATCATTCTCTTTAACTCCTTATTGGGTGTAGCTTCATTTTTCTCCTACTTATTTTTCTCTTTATAATTATTTTTCCGAATACTTTCTATATTTCGATTACTAATTGTCATATTTATTTTCGATCTTCTATAAAAATGTTTCTCAACAAAGATTTTATTATTTTGAACAATGGTGTATTTTGACTTCACTTTTCATTTTTGATCGACTATATGTTTCTACTGGATTATTTTGATAAGACAAATTCTTATTTTGTTGCATCATGCTATTATTACTACTATTATTATTATTGCTATTAATTTCGTTATCATTACTAGTATTACTATTATTGTTATTACTATTGATATTCTTATTGTTGTTTTCATTATTTTATTATTATTGCTAATATCAAATTACTTCCACAAAAATGTTGGGCTCAAACTATATCTTGTCTTGCATTATTACTTTTACTAGCATTGTTGATATTTTAATATTATTGCTATTGTTATTATTGTTATTCTTTTGCGATTTCTGTTATTATTACCGTTATCATTGTTATTCTTATTGTTATTAGTATCGATATTTTGTTATTATTATTGTTATTGGTATTATTATTTTTATCATTACTATTATTATTATATTTAATTTGTTTTGAGCCTGAGCATGCTCAATTTATATACATTTCACAACTTCGTTGCAACCTAATATCGAGGCGGCAAATATGCAACTCGATGTCAATGGAGGCAAATTGCAACTGGATATCGGCGAGGCAAAATGTGCAGCCGAATATTTGGATGGCAATTTGAAACCTGATGTCGTGAAGGCAATATGCAACTTGATGTTAAGGAGGCAAGATTTTCTACCTATTACTAATTGATATTTCAAGACTCGTTACTTATATAAATAAACTGATGGTAGAAGAATATTTTCGTTATTATTGGTATTATTATTATTATCATTGTCGTTTCAATTGATGTTATTATTATGGATTACATCACCTTTATTACTGTTATTATTTTTATTATTATTACTGTTACTTTATTTGATATTATTGTTATTATTGCTATTATCATATTATTTATTATCATTATTGATATTATTTTTAATGCTATCATCATTATTATTATTGCATTATTTCATGAATGCGTTGAATTCTACTTTGTCATGTATGTATTATCGTTATTATTAGTATTGTTGATATTTTTATGTTATTATTACCTGTATGATTATGACGATTTTTATTTCTGTTATTATTATTGTTATTATTATTATTTTATTACTATTATTACTAATTTTGTTATTATCATTGTTAATATTAGTTTTTATTGTCATTATTATTTTCTATTACTATTGGTGTTATTATCATGGATATTGTTACTGTTATTATTCCTATTAAAGCCATTAGTTTTGATATGTATTCTACCTTCTAATTATGAAGATTGAAGCTCAAGCCCTATATCCATTTTGCATTATTGTCTATCTTTATTTGGAGCCCATACTCTTTTTTGATCTTGGCGTCCCATTCCTTTCTTCCTGCTCGGATCGTCGCTTGGTGTCACGTTGTCTACAATGACATGTCTGGAGCATGGAGTGTCACCATCAGAGTAGCGCAGCAGAAGCGTGGTGGGCCCATGACCCACAGGACCCAGGATCACGTTGTTGCTTCTCCTTCCTTGTATTTTGTTTTGTTCCATTCCTTGCACCATTTGCTGTCCCCTATCTCTTGCTTTTGTTCTCATCCATTAACTTATTGCGTGGTGCATCTTTCCCTTGTCGCTCCCTTCTTCGATTCCAGCTCTTTCTATTCGTTCACCTCCTTGCCTTGTTATCTTGCAAGTCTTGTGGTGTTCAGTGTTCTTCTTCGTTTTGATACCGGTTATTTCCTTCTTGCATTCCCTCCTGCCATCATGTACCCATTCATTATTGGATTCATTTCTTTCCTGTCTTCCATCTCCTTGGTTTCAGTTCTGCCTACGCCTTCATCGTATTTATTATCTTGCGTTATTTGGATCCTTTAGATACTGTTATTCTCTTTCATGCCATCCATTTGACCTTGTTGTTATCCACTCCCTTCTTATTTTGGTGTTACCACCAAGTTGACTTCTCCTTGGATCCCTTGTTTGTTACCGCCCTAAGTTACTTTACCCTGTCCTATTTACCGCCTAAGCAAATTTCGAGGACGAAATTTTTGTGTAAGGTGGGTAGGATTTGTAACTCCTGTTTTCCGTATTTGTATTTTATACCGTATTTTTCTCAATTGTACTCTTTTGTCTATTTGAGATCCCGTATTTTATTTCAGTTCGAATAAAATCATTTATTTTTGTCTCAACTCAATTTGTGGGTTCTTTTGTCAAATTCGATTGTGTGCCATCTTGCACCGTTCTTCATGAGAAATAGACCGATTATTCTCGTTTATCTCTCTAATCCCCATTATTGAGCTCCTTGACCATTTCTTCTGTTGGGCCCTTTTTGAATCGGATCCCCTAAACTCTCAAACCCGCTAACCTAGTATATAAACCCCTACCCTAACCCTAATCACCATATACTGTTTAAACCTAATTCTCTACCCTGCCGCTAATCACCTCCTTCACCCGTTTCCTTCGTCTCCATCTTCCGCCAACCAACCCAACTTCCGTCGCCCTTCCCGATCACCTTCGCCCACCATCACGACCCCGCTCCTCATCAGCCCCACCGCGGCAACAATCCGCTGCCGTCCTCACCATTGAACCACTCCGAAGACCCATCGCCATCGCACCCGAACCCAATCCACCTTCAACCTTCCGCCATTCCCTGTTTTCGCTCTCGACCAAAAACCACCGCCGATCATATTCCCTCTGCCTCGTCGCCGCCTCCAACACCACCCTCTCCGCTGCTTCGCCAGACGCCGCCGAATCCCAACGCCGCTCCCGCTCTCACCCTCTGTTCGAACCCACGAACAGAGCAACCATCGCCATCGCCATCGCCGCGCCGTCGCTTCTCGACGTCGTCGCCGCCGTCGCCGCACTCCGTCACTGCCGCAGTCGCCGCCAACGAAGCACCACGCCATTACCTCTCTCCCTCGCGCTCTACTCAGTCGAACGAAGAACGAAGAAGAAGATCGAACGAAGAAGGAGGAAAAGGGCGGGAGCGAATCACCGCCGTCAGATCGCATCAAGATTCGCGCCGTGATCGCCGTTCTGTGTTTCGCCACAGCAGATCCTGGACCCGTGTTCGCTGTTCTGGCCTGGGATCCGCTGTGTGGGAATCGATCTGGTTGGCTGCGTTCGCTGTTTCCTGTTTTGGCCGCACCAGATCCGAAGCTGCTGTACGCTGTTTTGGTCCGATCCCGTGTGCGGGAAAACGCGATCTCCGATCAATTTTTTGCACGCGCTTTTTGAGGACATCTCCGGGGATTTTTCTACTCAACTGCTTCAACAAGCGGAGTTTATAATCGTCGATTTAAGGCAAGTAACCTTGTACATCTTATTGTCCTAGTACAAGTCTCCTTAAAATACCACATATAGTTAGATTGTGACTCCCTTTGAAATATCATAGTAAATCAATTTGAACCTTCAACCTACAAATCTAAGAGTCACAAAACTTCCTCGTATTAAATAAAAATCAATTGGACTCTTTTACCCCTTGAACTTGTGAATCACATAGACATATGAATTAAGGACCCCTAGAAATTGTAGACGCATACAAATTTAGTGTTTTGGCAAATTTGTGATTATTATGACTTGAAAAATATTATTATTCGCTGTTTGATTCCCATTACCATGTATTTGTGCCACATAATGATTTTAGACACCAAATTACATAATTCTATGAAATCTACATTAGTGAATTATTTCCCTATGTTGCTGTCTGGATTTTCTTTTGTGGTTTCGACCCTCTTATCTTTGGAATTTGGACCCGAGCCCTGAATATGAAACGTAGATCAGGATGTGTAGATGTCGATAGACTCCAGAATGATTGAATTTGGAGTTACGGTCTAGGCGATATGGCTATTATACTGCAGCTGTGTCAGTAGGCGCAGTTCTGTAAAAACTGCTGTATATATTGACTTTGCGAATTATTTTAGCTGTACAAACAGCGAGCGTTTGACCCCAAATTTTATATGTAGTTGCTGGACACCCTATAGGACATCCCCAATTTTTTTCTTAGAATTAAATTAGATTATTTCAACCCTGTTTCACATGTATAAATACAAGAACACAAAATTTGCCTGAACAAATGTGACAAACCGGGGTTATGGGAAAGACTATAGAGTGGACAACATAGGTAAGTGTACTCGGAAGGGGGCCCGTGTTTCCCAAAGTTGTATGTTAAATGGAACTAAGTGCCACGTAGAACTAAGTGCCACGTCATGGGTGACGGGGGCCACCTCTAGAGCCTACGGGGGCCACCTCTAGAGCCCATTATATGTTTACCTGGGATATGTTTGAAATCACCTGGAACTAAGTGCCACGTAGAACTAAGTGCCACGTCATGGGTGACGGGGGCCACCTCTAGAGCCTACGGGGGCCACCTCTAGAGCCCATGGTTGATCACCTGCTAGTTTGTTGCCTGAGTACACCGCCCTATAGACTCCATTACTAGGTCTAAGCGCAATTGATTTGACTGTAGCAACCATGTAGTATAATGGATGCATGTGCTACCTAGATAGTAATAATTACAAGACTTGAACTTGACACCTGTCACTTGATACCTGATGATATGATACATGAAACATGACACCTGAGACTTAAAGCCTGGAACTTGATACTTGGACTTGACATTTGAGACCTGACATTTAAATGACATATGACACTAGACTTGAGGTTGTCGCTTGATATTAAATACCTCTATAAGTATACCTGACATGTGTTTCACCACTAGCAGTTGTTATCCAATCTAGTTATTAAGATGTTCCCTCTTGCTAGCTAGTCTTTGAATTTGCCACTACTTCTTATAACCTTGCTTATTCTTGATTCCAATTCTTGTTTTCCCCTTTCTTGTACTTGCTTTTACTATTTGTGGCCCTAACTTGCACTAAGGGCATTTTCTCTTGTTTCCCCTCTTGTTTCCTGTTTATATTTATTAAGCAGACTTGGGAGACAAACTACCTGCCGGAATTGGTGAGCAGACATTTCAGGTTTCGCTTGGAGCAAGGACCTGTTTAAATAGTTGCTTTTCTTGAGGTATTTATTTCTCCTGCTGTATAAGACTTGCTTCCAAGTTTACACTTGATCCAGACATGAGAACTATTTGAATATTATTATTTGTTTAAATTGTTTTCTATTGCTTAATAAGTTATTCATGCATGCTTGGTTATATATAAATCTGGTATATTCTTGTTATGATGCTGAGTCGATCCTACAGATTATGGATGATGTAAAAATCATTCGCTGGGCTTCGTCACGTGCTCGTATTCCATATTTTTGGGAAGCGGGGCGTGACATCCACCCAAACATCTCAATCTGTCTAAGTTTTGAAAGGCATTTTAGGGATTCACTGGCTGTTGCAGGTTGTTAACTTCTTTAGCCTCTTCTTCTTCTTTATTTCTTCTCTCCCCCAAATCGAAACCCTAGGTAGCTTCTAATCTTCTTCTCTTCCTTAAATCCCGACGCTCCTTGCCGCTCCAAATCCCCACCCCGACGCTCCTCGACTATCCTCTTGGCCGCTCCAAACCCCCACCCCGACGCTCCTCGTCTCTCCTCCTCGCTGCTCCAAACCCCCACCCCGACCTCACCCCAATACCATACCTCACTCCATACTCGCCCTCCTCCCCGATGCTCCTCGTCTATCCTCCTCGCCGCTCCAAACCCCCAACCCGACCTCACCCAAATTCCCTACCTCACTCCATACTAACTAATTTTAAGAAGGTGAGTACTTTTTAGTTTGTTTTCATACTAACTATTTTTTCTTTATTTCTTCCTTTGATTTGATTAATTCTGGTAGGCTAAAGTTCGCAGTCATATAAATTGTTAACGAAATCCAAATTCCTATAAATCCACGGCTTAACGAAAAATAGCAGTTAAGTCAGTGTGTTTTAGTGAAAAAATATCACTTAATTTGCCATCTCTTCTTCAAATACATATATCTTGTAATTCTTATTGAATATGACACATGTATGTTCTCATTAAACTCTACCACACTATTTTCTATTGAAACCTAATCTGGAGCACATTTATTTTCACAGATCTAATTTCTCAAAAACTATAATTGTGTGGGTATTTGAATTCACTTTGAAGAGATTGATGTTCAAATAGGCAGTTCTGTTGGTCATATGTCTTGCATTCAGATAAGCAGAGAAGAATAAAGGTATGCACAATCATACTAAGTTCTACTATTCTGGTCGACAATAAGAACTAGCTAATGAAGTTGCAGTCGGCCTCTTCAGCTTTGAGCCAATTGTATTTTACAGTGGATTGAGTCCGAAGTGTGGCAATCAGGTTTGTTTACAGGTTTCAGTCTTGTTTTACTATAGATTAGGATGTTTTGGTCTGTGTGTTTTAGGGACTTGTAGGC
Source organism: Hemerocallis citrina (assembly GCA_017893485.1). Taxonomy (NCBI): domain Eukaryota; kingdom Viridiplantae; phylum Streptophyta; class Magnoliopsida; order Asparagales; family Asphodelaceae; genus Hemerocallis; species Hemerocallis citrina. The sequence goes on from CM030362.1 coordinate 116,645,672, forward strand.
AGAGAGCTAATAAATTTCACATTTTGAGGTTCATTATTTATCACCAATGGCCAACAGTCAGCTTAATGAATTCAATGCCTAGCGTTTTTACATTATATTTGGTATATTTGCGTGATGTACCTCATTATGGAGGTCTGTGTATTTTACTAAAAGTATCAGTTGTAAATTCAAGAACTATGCATCTTTTTTTTTTGTGCTGATAAGATGATTTGTTTAAATTGGTTGTATGCTGCAGTTTGATTGATAAGACATGGGACAGTTTTCATGATGTCAAGGTCGGTGATCGGAGTTTGATATGGTATTTAATATTTTCTCTGTACTCTCACATTTCTATGTACAATACTTCTCACAAAACAAAGTCCACAATATTGTTTCAGGAATTCTGACTTAATTGAAACTGTAGAGCAGGAAAATCTTTTAATAAATGCTTGTATAACTATGCACTCTGCTGAGGCAGGAAAGGAAAGCAGAGGAGCCCATGCTCGGGAAGATTTATTATAAAAAAGCAAAGATAAAGAAAGAGAAATAATGGTAAGTTGTTTATTATAATAATTTCTTGGAACAATTGAGGCATTGGGCCAAATTTATATACAAGTACAATTCTACTATTTTTTTAAGAATGAAGAAAGAATTTATACATTGTCATTGTTAACTTTTCTCCATTACTGTAGTTCTTCCCAAGTGCCGTCTTTTTCAATGACGCCACATCGTCCTAGTAAAAAAAGTTAAGAGTCAGGTTCAAACTAATGCAAAATAGACAGGTAAGTGCGTATTGTATTCATTTTTTTATAATAGTTGTATATATTTGAAATAAATTTTCATTCACCTCTTTTGTTCTGTTGATTTTCATTTTGTGATTAGATATGAAAATCGATATCCACAATTCAGTGATATACATGTCTAAGTACTAGTTAAGAAAAATAAATAGAAAAAACTTTATATTTGATATCCGAATTCGTATTCGTTATCTGGTAGACCGTATCCGATTCGCATCCGTATCCCAAAATTGCGGATACGGATATGATTTTTATTTTTCGAGTCATATCTGTATCCGTATCTGAATCTGTCTTTGGATTGCCGATACGGATGTTGGTATAGCCAATATCTGATACGTTTCTGATCGGAAAGCATCCCTAATTATGGTCAACCGCAACTTCCTCTGTTGCTGCCGCTGACTGTTTCTCGCCTCCACTCCGTTTCCAATCGTCTCTATCCCTCCATCGTCTTATCACCTTCTTATCCAACATCGTATGCAAGACATAAACCCAACAATCTCCACCTTGGATTGCATACGCATGAATCCATACATGTGTGATTTAAAACTCTTCTAGGCCTTTCTTCTCCGCTTTGTAAACAACATGTTTCTATGGCTTCTCCTGCTAGTTGAACAAACCTCCACCTGTTTTCCTCCAGCTGTATTCCTCCCTCAAGGACACACCCCTGTAGATGTAATCATGGAGGTACCACCCTCCACACGAACTCCACCTACATCAAGGCTCTCTCCACCTTCCAATGGTATTCGAACGTTGTAGTTTCGATTCGATAATTCTAGTGATGGCTTACTAGATGATGTTTTAGGAACAGTGGGCTCCCATACATCCGGCCGAGTTTTCCTGCTCCCACAAAGCTGGTAGAGGTTGTGCTGACCCTGCCCAATTCCCCTCTTACCCTTCATTACCTTACGACGACTATCCCAAACTGTCAAAACTCTACCTCGAGCTGTGTATCTGCAGCCACGAGCATCAAGAGTCCCCAAGGATATAAGATTCTGCTGTATCAAAGGAATATGTATTACCTCTTCTAGTGTGAACCCTTTACCATCTGGCATCTCCAATTCAACTGTTCCCTCACCACCCACTACTTCACAAATCTCACCACTTTCCGTTCTCACACTACGGCTTGTTAATGAATTGTAAGTAGAAAACATCTCCCTATCGGAGCAAATATGAGAAGAACTTCCCGAATCAAGATACCAACTTGAATCCACATCTGAACAACTTGAAACAAGAAGACAATAATCGTCATTATTACCTGACTCAGTTGTGCTGACTATATGGGCTTGTTCCCCTTCTTTAGTAGCACTCTTCTGACTCAACCACTTGCGACAGTCTCTCTTGTAATGCCCAACTTCTCTACAGTAATGGCAACGAATCTTATCATTGTGTGTCGCATCTCTTCCAATTGAAGTATCATCATCCACCACAAAACACCCTAAAGCAATAGACCATCCTTTATGAGTTTCCTTTCTTAGTTCATCTTCCTTCAGACCCTTAATCACCTCTGCTCCAGTAAGTGTCTTCTTGGCTGATTTTCCATATAGCATGGTTGTTATCAAGTGATCATAAGAAATTGGCAGTGAATATATCAAGTTGAAAGCTTTATCCGCTTCACTAAGATCATCAGCGTTAATCGCCTTCAGATCAGATATTACCTTATTGAACTCCACAATATGATCTTGAAAATGGGTACCTTCCTTCATTGAGAATATAAACAACTTCCTCTTCCAATATATCCGGTCTAGTAACGACGACCCCGAGTTGTCAGACTTGGGTTTCGCCCACAGACTCGCCGCACTTGTCTCCTCAAGAATATTACACTTGACATCGTCTACCAATTGCAACCGGATTAAACTCACGACCTTCAAACAAATATCATCTCACTTCTCCTTCTTTATGTCGGTTGGATTCTTCTCTTCTAGGGCAAGGTGCAAGTCCTTCTGAACCAAAACATCATACATGTCCACGTTCTATAGATTGAAGTTGATCTTACTGTCAAACTGCTTGATCTTCATATTTTGATCTGCCATCTCCAAGGAACTCGAACAAACCCACGAACCTGATTGCTCTGATACTAATTGTTAGGAATTTTGAGGATCTTGTTGAGTCTTCAACACAATCAACACAAACCACCAAGCAAAACTAGATCACTCCAATCACACAAAGCACACAAGGATTGTCCCGGCTGAGGCTTTCGCCTTAAACCGGGGGAGAAAGAACTGAGATAATATTTCAACTAGAGAAGATACAAGAATATTACAATTCTCAGCATGATCCTCTCTCAAGCCTAATTGGAATTTGATGCTGCTTACAATGGAGAAACTCTCTCACCCTTTCAGATGAAGTACTCTCTTCTTCTATTCGGCACTCAATAGAATCATATGGATCTATGAGCCGTTATAATTGTTTATATAGATCTAGAGACAAACCCTAAGTTGATATCTTGTTACAATAGCCATTGGATAGTACATAAGAGATAACCCTACGATAAGAGCCACACGATCTAACTTGAAGAGCAAGTTGGGCCTTTCACGAATCAGCCAGACTCAAGCCCGAAACCCATCAGCGCCACGAACAGTCGATCGTACCAACAAGTCGGTCGACTGTCCTCCTCTCTGGAAGACATCGTGCAAGGGTCGGTCGACCGCACATGAGTTGCGGTCGACCGCAACTTCCTCTGTTGCTGCCGCTATTTCTTGCCTCCACTCCATTTCCAATCGTCTCTATCCCGCCATCGTCTTATCGTCTTCTTATCCAACATCGTATGCAAGACATAAACCCAACACTAGACTCGCTGTTGGGAACGGCAAGTTTAATTCAAAATTTTCAATGAAGACTCGTCGTTCCCAATGGCGAGGATATTTACACTAGACTCGTTATTGGTAACAGCGGGTTTAGTTCAAAAAAAGTTTCTATAAAGTTTTTTTTCCGAAAATTCACCAAGTCCAACAGAATGTTTTACTTTCTGTGAAATTTCTTACATCCTCCAACAGCGAGTCTGGTATAAATGTCATCGCCATTGGGAATGGCGATGCTTCATTAAAAAATTTGAACTAAACTTATTGTTCCCAACAACAAGTCTAGTATAAATGTCATCGCCGTTGGGAACGGCGAGTCTTCATTGAAAATTTTGAACTGAACTCGTCGTTGGAAATGACAAGTTTTTCTAAAATTAGTAGTAAACTCGTCGTTTCCCAACGGCGAGGATGAAACAACTAAACTCGCCGCTGAAAATGGCGAGTTCAGTTGTTAAGTCCACAAGCGCAAATATTTTGATAACTGTCATCTTCCTACAAATAGTTTTGAAAAGTGGCATATAAAAAAAATTCTAGAATCCAAGCATACAAGGAATATGTAATTGAACAGTTATTCTATGTAATTATCTTCCTTCTTTTTTCTAAATTAATGTACGGAAATTGTATAGTTTTCTTCATTCTTCTTCGGAGTGAGAAGAAATACTGTGTTCCATGTCTTCGAAATTTGGAATACTCTAAGAGGACTTGATAATGGTCTTTCTTTGGAACCTTTCTTCCCTGACCGAGTCAAATTTGCTAGTCTTCTTCAATCGTTGAATTACTTCTAGATGGTTAACCTTCCCATAACAGGTCAACTTCACTCATTGTTGGTTGTCCTTGTTATCTTCAACGAACTTCGTTCAATTACATTACAGCCAATAATTAAGAAGAAAGAACACAGGTACGGAGACAAAAATCTGCGAAATGGATAAAATAATATGACACTGTTAGAATTAAAAATAGAAAAAATATTCTTTTATTGATTGAATAAACTGAATACAATTGATTCCCATATATAGAAGAGAATGGAAGACTAAACTGATACATAATTAATATGGGACTAAACCAATATCTAATCTAATATAATATGTAACACTCCCTCTCAAACTCAAGTTGATTCAAGCAACAAGAGTTTGGAATATTGACGATATTAATGTGAAAGAAACGGCAAACTGTGATGCAGAAACGGCGCTTGATGCCGCGTGTGACGGAAACTGAGAAGTAAAGTGTTGTGGAAGGAAGTAGTGGTGGCGCACTGTTGAGATCTCATCCCGAACAATGGCGGGATCTCTATATCCCGATCTGTGATGGGATCTCACCCCTGACTTGAGACATAGTCGATGATAGGATCTCACCCCAGACTTGAGAATTGTCGATGTGGTGGGATATCATCCATGAACTGAGAACTAGATGCTGATAACACCCCCTCTCAAACTTACGATCGATCAACCGGAGTGAGTTGACGTTTTGGATATAGAAGCACACGAACCTGCAAGAGAGTTTTTTTTTTTTTTCATTATACATTACTGAATACCATAAAGCAGAACAACACTACATACAATAGTTTCTTGCTTTAGTAGGTGGAGATGTAACAATGGAGCCAGAAAATGAGAATAAGGCAATACTTTGATTTTTGGAAAGCATAGTTTCACCAGAACACATGTCCTCTACTCTTCCTCCCCTGCGAGAGAGCGCAAAAGCTCCTGGATCGGAAGCTCAGGGGAGATGAAAGCCTTGCCATCTTCAAACCCGGCGGAGTATCCAACAGAGACCCATCAATGAATCCCTATTCAGCAGGAGATCTGGAAAGGAATCGAGAGCGGCGGAAAAGCGACGGCGAAGGGAGAAGTTGCGACGATAAGGGGGGTGAACTGGCGACGTAGAGAAGGTCACCAGAGGTGGGGGTCGCGACGAGGTTGGGAGTCATCGGAGACGAGGAGGCACCGGGAGTAGGCCGAATAAGACGATGCTACAGTGATGGGTTTCTGATCAGGTGGGAAATCAGTCGGGAAGAGAGAAAGAGGAGAGAGAAATTGCGACGGCTAGATTTTGGATCTTGTTGTTAGATGACGGCTAGGGTTTTTGGAGATTTAGGGTTTTGGGGGAGATTAGGGTTTTGATCAAGATCCGGAGAGAGATGTTGGGAGGTGGAGTGATTCCGATGAAGACGAGAATCACTCCACCTCGATAACGAGGATCAAATTAGTATAGGCCTTATAGGATTATAGGCTCTGATACCATGTTAGAATTAGAAATAAGAAAATATTCTTTTATTGATTGAATAAACCGAATACAATTAGCTCCTATATATAGGAGAGAATGGAAGACTAAACTGATACATAACCAATATGAGAACTAAACCAATATCTAATCTAATATAATATCTAACAGACACGATAAACGTCACATGCATATCAACAGAGATCAGCTTTAAAAATCACACTAACTAGTGTCATGTAGGATTTTTGCGTTCGAAATATATCCAATACGGTACATGACTATCAAATAGAAGCCGACTTATTTTGGAGGTTTTCTCCATTATGAGTGGGTTAAATTTGAAAAAACTCTCTTGAACTATCCCTTTTATACAGAAAACTTCACTGAACATTTTTTTGGCGCAGAAAACTACATTCAAGTATGGCTGCAAAAAAACTTCCATGAAGTATATTTTCAAAAAATCACATCTAACTTTTCTGCTTGTATTAAATAATCTCATTCATCTTTTTAAGTAGGTTCAAAAAACATTATGCATCTTTCTCATTATTGTCAAAAAAACTCACTCAACTTTAGCAGAAAGGTCAGACCGTCGGAGTGAATTTTTTACAACTATACTTAAGTTTAGTTTTCTGCGCAAAAAAAATAGTTGAATGAAATTTTATACATAAAAAAAATAGTTAAAGGATTTTTTTTCTTTCAAATTTAGTCTTATGGATGATTAATTGTTGAGGTTAATATCTGAGTGAATTCCAGAAGGCGGCTTATAATGGATCCTTTGGTTGGACCCGGTTCAAACTTATCCTGTCTTCACGCGTTTGGTTTCGGTGTGGTTCTCTGTCGTACACATAATTGTTGAAATATGGACAACTGTGATGACAGCGAAAGATTAGACTCCATGATTCATCCATGATGCATGTATTTCTCTCATAGCATGCACAACGGTGTATCTCATTTCTCAAATAAGACAAAATAGCATATAACAAAAATTACAATTTACTGCGGTCGTAATTTCCTATAATATAATAAAGAAATATTAAAAAAAAAAGATCAAACGGAACATATTGTTTAGTCCGTTTTTTTTTACAGTTAATTAACTAATAATTAGATATTAAAATAGATAAATTAAATAAATTAAATATTAAAATATATACTAAGCTACCTTCTTAATTAGCTAACCTAAGATTAACTAAGCCTAACTACCAAAATGGCTGGACGAGACATGTTGTCCCGTCCAAGCCATTTTGGCTTGGACGGGACAACATGTCCCGTTTGATATTATGATCCAATGCGATGAGATACAAACAAAAAAGAAATAGCTACTCTCTATGAATGAGATAAAGACAGAATAATCAGAAAATAATCAGAAGTAGTATAAAGTTTTTTTTTTAAAACACTACATTTTGTTCACCCATTAAAGCGGTACGTGAGCTGGTGTTGATTTTTCGATTTTTTTTTTTTTTTTCGTTCAGACTTCTGATCATTTTTTTAAAAAAAGTGTCAGACAAAACAACTTGTTTCGTCCGATCCCATTAAAAAAAAAAAAACATGTTCCGTCCTCTATAATATGAGAATCGTCATTTCGTTTCTCAAATATAAGAACGCACTGTAGCTTATTTGTCAAAATATGGCAAAATAGAAAATGGCTACGGCGTTAACTTTCTCATATTATGAGAATATGGCAAATATAGGAAAGGACTGCGGATGCTCTTATTCGTCATGTTCAGTTTATCTTTTAAAAATTCTAATTTTCTACAAATTTTAATTTTCTACCAATTGCACTGACACTTTTTTTGATGAATCGGATACAGCCATAAGGCTCCAGCCATCAAAAAATATATTAATGAATAAATCAGTACAAATACAAACAAGCATCAAGGGTTTTACAAGAGGTAAAACAGATAAAAGCGAAATAACTAGAAAATACAAAAACAAATATCAACACATAGGGCAAGATCATAGCAAGAATCAGCATCCCGATACGAAAGAGCAAAGCAAAAGACCCAGGGACTCAAGCGCAGAGGAGACCCACATCAAAATGCCGAATCAGACAGTGGTGCTGGACCAAAGCAAAAAGCTCCAAGAACACTAACAGGTAAAGACTCCCTCCAAGATGACTTCCAATTCCAATAGCAGTCTAGAGAGACTCTAGTGGCATAACGGCGGAGAGGCACAACAGACATTGGGGAAGTCAAACGAGCAGGCAAAACTCAACAATTCCCAAGCTGATGAACAGACACGGCACCAGCTTTCCTCGCAAGAAGGCGAGCGCTCACACGAATCTTCGATAAATCGAAAACTTTCTTTTTGTAACCGCGCTTGACCGGTGAATGGGCAGCCCTAACAGAAGGGGGCGAAAACGCCTCAAGGACAGATAAAGAAACATGAACAGAGGTGAGACACGGGGGGGGAGCTGTGACTGCTGATATCAGCGGAAGAGATAGATTGGCTGGTCTTGGAGGTGCCGGCCCCAAGGGGAAAAGACGGGGCATCAGAACTTGTCTGATACTTGAGAGGAAGGGAGAGTAAGAAAAGTTTGCATGTTATTGTAAGGAGCTCATTTGCATGTTCTACTTCCTCCATTACAAAATATAAGTTATTGTAGAATTTTACCCGGCTATGAAGAAACAATGTGAGATTGAGTAAAAAACTTCATATTTTTAATTTTCAAAGCTCATAAATAAGTCATCAATTGTACAATATCCTATTTGTTCTTCTCTATAATTTTTTATTAATTCTCTTACAAAAAGGACAAGAATAAAATTGGAAATTTCATAAAAAATTAATTAATAGAGTACTAAGAATGACAAGATATTTTCTCGAAAATCTAAAGTTACTTATCTCTAATATTATAATGGGAGAGTTGGGATTGTCATTTGTAGACAACCTGTAATTTGTAGACATTCAACCATCTAATCTCAACAATTTATTTTTAAGTGAGAGTTATATTAACCATTCATTTACTCAACTGTTATTAGTTACCATAATACCCTCAAAGTTCAAACATATTTATGATATAAGTATACAAAAATGTCACTCATAAAATAAAAGTTTGTGCTACTAGGGGTAATTTATAAAGAGTATGTGATGAGTAAAGGGAGGTCTCAGTTTGATTACGTCTTATTATTTACTATATAAAAAAAATTAATTAGAACATGCATTACACGTGCAGATTACTAATATTATGAAGGAAAAAAAAAGGGAAAAAAAAGGTTATAATGACTTATATTTTGAAAGGGAGGGAGTATCATTTAAGGTTATAAAGATTATTTTTTGTCCGAGAGATTTTTTTCACGCGTACTCATCGGACAAGGAATTATTCCCTGTCCCTTAATATTTTTTTATTTTTATTATTTTTTTTTATAAAAATGGTCGGACGGGAAATGATTTCCCGTCCTTCATTTCCCGTCCGTTCCGTTTAAAAAAAACAACTTCTCAAACGAAAGACAATCTTTCAAACGAAAGACAATCTTTCGTCCTAGGATCGGGGAAGGTTTTTCGAATTTTTTTTGGGTTGAAATATCACTATTAGATTCATTAAACCATTTTTTAAGGATTTTTTTTTTCCACGTCGGACGAAAAATAATTTACCGTCTGTCCTATTTGAATTTTATAAAAACCAAATTTTGGCTAATAACGACTAGACTACATAGCAAAGCTATTTTTGCTATTTGCCAAACACCCAAAATTTTACTTTAACGACTAGATGCTTATGAGTGCATCTTATATCTTCCTGTTGTACCCAATTACAGGTTTCAACTTTTTGATTCAGATATCATTTTTGTCGAAGATTGACGCATAGAATTCTCGTACACTAGGGGCATCTAAGTTAATTTGTCATCAACCAAACACGATCAAAATCACAATCACCTCAAATTTATGTGCAGTTGGTCAAAATAATCTGAAATTAACGTGATTGTGGCATCAATGACATCAACTTCTCCAATTTATATCTTTTCAAGAGATTCAAAAGTGTAATATTAAACATTAAATTATTGGTGGCCCTCACAGCCTATAGAATCCAAGGCCCATCGCTGAGCAACCAACCATGACCACCTTCCAGAAGAATCTAGATCGTATACTTTGAAAAGAATAGCATATAGATAAATGGGCAATTTTTTACGATAAAAATATATATCAGAAAAAACATGCACACAACATTCTATAAACGAATTGGTAATATGAACTGATTATTCACCAAAAAGTATACACCACAATAAAATCTGTATAAACTCATGACACCCTGAATCAACAATACATGTATATGAGCCCCGAAGACAGACCATCTTTACACTCAAGAAAGGTATAACAATATCGTCTTCAGGGCATCAGAACAAGGCTACAAACTATATGGGGGTATATTTATACCACCAAGAGAAAGCTCATTTATATCACTAAGAGAAAGAAAGAATTCAATGATCATAACGAAGACTATTTAAAGGAGAGGGATCACAAACTCGGTAGAGCTGCATTCGGAGTTACAGTAGTTTTTGGGCTATCATCGGTCCAGTTCGCCTCCCCCCAGTGCCAAAGCATACTCTCCCAAAAGCAAAACTCCTCATAGCAGATACTAAGTCTTGGATCCTGTATTTTACGCTTCCAATGCCCATCTGGGTAGTTCGCCTTCTCTGCCTGCCTCCTATCCCACTCTAACCCTGCCTTCTGCTTGGACCTCAGAAGGCAAAAGCTCTGCAAATTCTCCGGCATTGCATCATGCACCTGCCACCACCTAGCATGAGCCACGTCGCTTGCAAACTCCTGCAATATATCGTTATTCCAATTGCAGTCATAGTCTCTGAAGCACAGCCATGGCTTCAACCCTAAGTAGTGAAGCACGTAGAGAATGGGAGGATCAGCACCAAACAGTTTGATCTTCTTTGCCTTGATTGCCTCCTCGTCTCCCTCCCAGAAATGCTTCAAGAAGTTCATGTGCTTGGGGATCCGGTGCCACCATGTGAAAATCTCATTTAAGTACCCCTGATCTCCTCCATTGTACGACTCTATTTCATTGATATGATCCATTAGCAGCTGGAAGGTGCAGTTGGAGGGCTCCAGAACCATCACGCCTGAGTTGAAGAGGGTGGCATTGTTGCCAGTGGCAGTGATCTCAGGCATCGTGAACAGAAAATCGATGTTTCTTAAGATGAGGAGATCGGCATCGATGAAGATGAGCTTGTCATAGTCGGTGAGCTGCCAGAGGCGGAATTTGCTGTAGTTCCACTCATTATAGGCATCACGCTCGGCTTTCGGATTGCGAATTCTCTGAATTGTGTGGACCTTCCACCCGGCAGCTTGGAGACCACTTCTGTGGTGGTCACTGATTGTTTCGTCAACAAGTATGACAAGGTCTCTGGTAGACCCTGCCATACGAATGCTTTGGGCTGCAGTGATGGCACCACACACATACACATTTGCCGAGTGTAGAATTGTGGCATATGCTTCTCTGTGTTTTCGGGCATCAGAGAGTGGTCTTACTGTTATGGGAAAAGAACAGAAGGGTAAATATACATCCTTCACTCACAAAGTTTGAAAGGTCAAAAAGATGGGATCTATAAGGATTTTTGTGATGCTACTCAAAAAGATATGAAGAAATATTTTCAATTTAATTATTAGTAATATGAGAGGTTCCCCAAAAAAGTATATGTGAGCCATTGCGAATGGCAAGTGGTTCGCCTTTCCAGTTATTGAAAAACTATTATGCATTGCAAGTGTCGTAATAATAACATGATCGAAATCTCAAGGTTCATCTGCTGGTTTAGGAAATGTGAGACATAACTACAAAAAAATCAACCAAAATATTGTACTGTATGCCATGCAGTATAATATCTGAAAGATAGAAAGAAGAAACCCTAACATATACCATGCCATTATACACCATGCGGTTTAATTCCCTGAAAGATAGAAGATGTTCCAATCTACCTTAGCATAAAGATTATGGTAGTAAATATATATATATATATCAAACATCTCAAAAAGTGCTTAGACAAATGGACAGATAGATGATAATGAGTATAAATGTCCTTTACGGTAGACGAAGAAATTTAACAATAGCTAATCCATCTACCTATGAATATGACCTCTACACTGCCCCTAGAGCACATGGATTATTAAGCATATAAGCTTAGAAAATATTTTACTACGTACATATATCTAGATATGCCCTCTTTTGCATCTAAAACCTTTGATTGTTTTACAAACTTGTTATCACTGCCAGTCTTCATGGCATAAGACCTGAAACCTTTCTACCCAATTAATCTAGTAGTCCAATTTAAGTTATAACTGAAGAAAAATTCTCTTATTTAATCAATCTATGGAGGGTAAAAGATTAACTCCCATATGTATTTTAGGAGATGGAAATCATGATGGAAGGCGTATATCATCTATTTGGGCTTCTAAAATTTAGAGCAAGATTGTTCATCATGCGGCTCATAAATTAAAGCAAAGGGATTCATGTCTGACCTTCCGAATTAAGAGGGAATGCAAGTTGGCATGACCCAACCGGAAGATGGAGCTTCTCCTTTAAAACTGACAAGTCCGGCTCATATAGCCAAGTGTCTCCTTCCCTAACAACAAGGTCCTTACACGAAAAGAGGTTTGGAATGGGGAAGCAGTTGGTCACAAAAAGCACGTGCACTTTGTGGTGGTCATTTCCTGAAGCTGCAGCAAGCTTGGCTGCTGAAAGCTGCAAGTGCAACCGAGCTATATCTCTTGACCAGTTCTTTGCCAACCTATTACAAGGAAGCTTGACAGCAATTAGGTCAAACCGTGATCTTGTAGATGGCTCTGGTAGACTAGGGCAAACTGGCACTTCCGACTCTTCCTCCTCATCAATCCATTCAGGATAAAGATCTTCCCAAGTTAGATTGCTCTTGGCATAGTCGAGCCGAACTAGAGTAGACTCTGCACGTGGCAAGAGCTGCTGCCAGTAGTTAACTTCAGTGATGTTAAAATTTAATAGGCCAAGCTTTAGTCTTCCTTTTCGTCCATCCAGTTTTGCTATTGCTTTTGATATTTGTGCCCAGTTGACACCGAGATGTGAATTGTATCGAGGATCCAGAGTGGTAGTTTTGTCCCAAATCCACCCAACGTCAGCAAGCCTAGACCTACAAGAGATGATTATCACAATAAATAAGCAAACAGATGCATTCATAATACGATTATATATATATATTACATATATGTACCTTTTACCATGATGTAGAACATGGTCATTATTAACAGCAGGAGAGCAGAGAAGTGTTAAGAGTGTGCCACATATGATAATAACCAAGACAACTTTCAACGAGCGAAATTTGCAGCTTGAGAATTTTTCTGGAATAGCAAATGTAGGTCTGTCTGCTTCTTTAAATTCTCTGTTTCTTTGGGACTTTTTTTTGCTTGCTTCATCACTGAATCAGGAAGATATTCATATAGCAAATCAGTTATTTGAGTAGGTAAAGCCAAAGACATAAGAACTCAGGAAGCAGTAGTAATATTATGCAAAAGATAAATAACAGACAGTGTAATATAAATGACAAACAGCAATCAGTTTTCATTAATCTATCATGTGCCCTAAATCTGGTGGGAATCACTTCAAAACTAGATAATTCACCTGATTAGGTTAAAATTACATTCTAAAGACAATGCATTAGTGGCTAATAAGTTTACTCATCAACTTGTTCCAGGTTAGCATCTACAACAGCAACATAGTAGGTCTACTTATATCCAGATCTGCTCCAGTTAAGGAAAATTGGGATCAAATATTAGTCATGGCAAAAGACTATCCATATTTGTTATAAGCGAATAGAAAAATGGGCCAGATGGACTGAATACTGGTAAACCATATTATTGTAAATGTGAGCTGACCAAGAAGAAGATATACAACCGTATGATTCAACATTTGGTTAAGAACTACAAAACATAAGTAAAATAATGCAATATAATATCCGGGATACTATCTGACAGAAATTGGAAAAATCGGATCCAGACGATTTTCATAAAATCAACAATCAGATGTCTGCTTCCTTTTTTCTTTTTGGGTAGGAACAACTGGATATTTGATAAGATATTTGTGCTGAATCTGGATTAGGAATTGAATATTTTTAGAAATCTTGTCACTAACTATTACATTTCGGATATACATGTACAAATTCATATTAGGGCTGTAAATCGGACCGGACAGGATCGGACAGCCATATGTTCAAGCTCGAAATGAAATTCTACTTGGAAGGGCTTATGTCCGGCTCGGTCCAGGTTAGACAAAATTTTTATAGTCCGGACTCGGTTCGGTAAAGCATCGGACCGCAATAATACTCGGACGGACTTATGTCCGGCCCGAGCTTGGTAAAACATCGGACCTAATAATTCGTTCAAGTTCAGTTCGTATAACAGTTCGGACGGTCCATGGTCGGGTCATTTCTCTAGCCGGACTCGGACAGACGACGGACCTTCATGTTCATCCAGCTAACAATGGATAAGAAAATGAAAGGAACCCCAATTGTATTTGATCTTTTCACAGCCTAAGAGGGCTTGCCTTTGTACTAATGAGAGTTCTCTATCTTTTGAGAGACGGCATTCATTACAAGAAAGAATTTTTGTAATGCAGTAATTATAGGTGAGGAAGAACTATTGAGCATTGTATCCTTATTCTCTGTGATAAAGAAAGTCATATATTTCTCACTTGGACATGAACCTAATTTGATTGAACAACACAAGTTTTTGCCAAGTTTCTTAATACACATAATTGTATCCATGTCTTTTGTTTTCCTATCCCTTTATTTAGCAAGTTTATAAATGTTATTTTCTCCCTCAAATTAGGAACAAAAAATGAGAAAATAACATTTATAAGCTTGCTAAACAAAGGGATAGAAGAATAAAAGATATGGATACAATTAGGTGTATTAAGAGCGAGGATTCAAGAATCTTAATAAAAAATGAGAAAATTAAAGAAAGATGGCGAAATCATGCTGAAAAGTTATTAAATGAAAAGGTTGCGGGCAACTTAAATATAGATGACTCGAGGGAGAGTCGAGAGCATGTTTTTCCATTGAATTAGGACCTCGAAGGTTCGAAATGCTCTAAGAAGGATGAAAATAGGAAAAGCTTTATAACTGGACAGTATACCCATTGAAATTTGGAAGTGTCTTGGGGATATAGGAGTGGGTTCGCTAACAAGATTATTTAATGGGATTTGGAATTTTGCGTACTAAGAATTCGCCCGATGAATGTAGAAAGAGTATTTTAGTATATATATATAAAAATAAAGGAGATATACAGAGTTGCTCCAACTACCGAGAAATTAAATTAACGAGTCATACGATAAAAGTTTGGGAGAGAGTGATCGAACATAGACTGAGACTAGAAACTACAGTGTCTAAGAATCGGTTTGAATTTATGCCTGGGAGATCAACAATGAAAGCAATTTATGTACTAAGGAGACTTGTAAAAAAATATATGGAGAATAAGAAAAATCTACATATGGTGTTCATAAATCTAGAAAAAGCATATGATAAAGTCCCTAGAAATATAGTGTGTGTGTTAAATAATAAAAGAGTAACTATTCGGTATATTGAGGTAATTAAGGATATGTATGAATGGTCAAAGACCACAATTAGAACAACCACAAGAGAGACCAGTGATTTTTCTATTATAGTAGGTTTATACCAAGGTTCGGCTTTAAGCCCCTACCTATGGATGAATTGATGCGAGATATATAGGATAAGGTGCCTTGGTGTATGCTTTTTGCTCACGACGTCGTCTTATTGGATGAGATTAGAGCAGAAATTAATGTTAAATTAAAATTGTGGAGAGAAATTTTGGAAGTTAGAGGCTTTAGAATAAGCAAAATTAAAGCAGAGTATATGGAGTGTAAGGAACACAACTAAGGAAGTAGTAAACATTGATGGTCAAGAAATACCAAAGTGAGACCGTTTCCGATATTTAGGCTCGATTATACAAAAAGATGAACAGATTTGTGAAGATGTAATACATAGGATCCAAGCAGGGTGGCTTAAGTAAAGAAATGTCAGTGGTATTTTGTGTGACAAACGTATACCTTTGAGGTTAGAGAGAAAAATTTATAGTAAAGCTGTCAAACCATCAATGATGTACGGAGCAGAGTGTTAGGCAATAATGAAACAACATGTCCAAAAAATGAATGTAGCAGAAATGAGGATGCTAAGATGGATGTGTGGTAAAACCAGGAAGGATAAAATTAGAAACGAATATATAAGAGACATGCTAAAGGTAACTTATATTCAAGATAAGTTAAGAAAGAATCACCTCAAGTGATTTAGACATGTCATAAGTAGACCTAGTAGTGCTCCCATTAAAAAGAGTAATATGATAAGTATTAAAGGTAGAGATAGAGGTAAGGAAAGACCTAAACTTACTTGGGTGAAAATAGCGAGAAAATATATGATAGCTTGTAACCTTACAGAAGATATTGCGCTAAACTGAGCAGAATGAAAAACCAGGATTCATATAGCCGACCCCAACTAGTTGGGAAAAGTTGTTAGGCACAAAGAAGTCCTCTCATGTGGTGGTGGTGGGGGGTGGGGGGGGGGGGGGTGTTTACTAGAAGAGAAGATCTAGAAAATCATAGTTGATCTACGTGAAGTTTGATACGCCTTCCCACACCCACCAACCCACCCATCCCCTTTACAACCAAAAGGAAACAAAAACCGTTCAGTTTTGACGGAGCACAAAGACTACATGATAAAGACAGTCTTCGCAGGCCTTTGAACATGAAGAAACACATGCTGTAAGGTGTGACCGATATAAAATAGCACGACACGGATATAACAATACAGTCACAAGTATAATTGAATTATACTTGACTGACAAGTGAGAAGTACAATTAATATATATAGCGTTTTGCACATGACAATGTATTTTAAGACATACAATATGACACAAAACGATACACACCATGTAAATAATATACGACTTGAAACATGATTTGACAACTATGGAGTCATGTTATAACTCAGATATAAGGAGAGACCCCACTACTAAACAACCAATAATGGATAATGCAGAATGGATCAGTCCACTTGAAGTGGAAGGGAATCTTGTTAGGAAGGGAATCTTGTTAGGAACAAATTAGAAACTTATGGTTCAATGACATTCTATGCAAAATAAGATATATTCGTAAGAAATAACAGTTGAATACTGTGGTTAGGTACTGAAAAATATTAGCATTATTGTGCCAGAGGTTCTTATTTCTTATGTACTACCTTATTTCCGCCATTAATAAATTAGCTTTCAAAAGTTGAGAGGAAGTTAATTACATGTAGAAATGTAATGAAACTATAGTTCACAGAACAGAAGACCATACATGCATCAGGCACTTCTAGAGGCTGAAAGAGCCTCCAAAGTAGTGTGCAAACGGTTGACTAATTCAATATGAAGTCAGATTACAATCAGCATACATAGTACTTTCTAGCAATTAATAGTGTTGTTCATATATGAGTTGTTGTATGTGGATAACAGCTTACTTGTTTTGAGAAGCATGAAGGATATAAAGCTATTGAAGACCCTTATTAAGAAGACATTTGAGACAAAGATTTGCCTAGGCATTCAGCCAAAAAAAGTTATGGCTATCCCTTGAAAACAGATGTAAAGAGGTTAATCATGGAAAGTGGTAAATCGATATGGATACTACGGTATCTTAAGGGAATGGTTAGTCCTGAATAGTTATTCCAAACAATGGACAAAAGACCAAAACTGACTTTACTTGTTATGTACTTATGTTGATACCAATGCTGCAGGTTATGTTGATACCAAAACTACAGTTCACAATTGGTGGTAGCTAGATGGATTGAAAATTCTTCGTATAAGATACTGGTTTTGTCGAATACAAAAGCATGATACATTTGTTTTGTTGAATACGGAAGCATAATACATGGCACTTCATAAATGGCAATAGTGGAGGGAATAAGTTTATTATCTACAACTCATGCAAGGGGAAACATCTTGTGACAGTCGAATTATCATTTATTTGGCCCAATACGCTCCACAGTCAAATGAAACACATTGAAAAGATACCGAAATGGATCAGCAGAGATAAGATGTAAATAATGATCAATAGTAAGGGTGATAGTTTACCAATCCACTTCCAAAAAAAGAATTAGAGACTTCCTTGAGCTTCATTCAATCTCAGGAATTGAAGTGAAGGTGTGGCCTCCGACTTGAAGAGTGGATGCTATGAAGGTGGGGACTGTTAGCTATGTCTTGCACATGAGCAGACAATAAGAGAAGATAAAAATATAACAAGTCTGCTACTACTGCTGAATCCAGAGATGGGAACTTTTTAGTTTGGGGTAAAGGTTTCGTTCCACCTAGCAGCATTCCAAGCACAACGATCAGAATTTTCAGACCATGGCCCAAGGAAATTGTATACGATACTGAAGAAGATGGTCTTAATTTGCCAGACCAAAAAAAAAAGTTCAAAAGTTAAACCCAAGTCCAGATGCCCCTCACAAGTTTAGGAAGGTATTTAGTTCTTGCAAATTTTATTGAAGCATATCGTAAAACACCCATTCTTGCAGCAAAACAGGCCCAAGTGACGACCAATTAAAAGGAAACACAAAATGGGTACTTCTAGTCAAGAACTGATTGAATAAATGTCGATGTGATAAGTAGAAGAAGATGGAAAACTATAAATGGAGATGAAATTAATAAACAAAACAAAACAACATATAGTTGACTCTACTTGCCAACTTCTCACTTTCTGTGTAAACCAAGCAAAAAAAAACATATATACCAATCAAAGCTAAATACTCAATATAACAAGATGTGACGAACTCACAAAGAAATAACTAATTCATCTTCTTTTTCTCCATCCCACTTTCCTTGTAAATCAAGTACAATAAACGAACATCAAAATAAAAAAAAATACAGATCTGAAGAACTCACAAAGATAACGCAGATCGATGCCTAGCTTCAAGTGAATTCGGAGACCCACCCATTATCCCTCTCATATCACAACAACAGGGGAAACCTTCATCTGATTCACAATTACAACAAGAATCCATACTCAATTAAGAACATGCAAAACCAATACACACAAAAATGTATACTAACAAAATCTCACTGAGATTATATTGGTTCCACGATGATAGTCAAAATCACCGAACTACCCGGAACTTATAATAAAAATATAGCACACATAAATCTAAATCCCACATTGTCCTTGGAGAATCTTACACTAAAGTCCAACATGATAATACTACAATGACTCATGCATCATACATAATAAAATATATATATACAGCGGTGACAGCAGTGTTCAAACCTATGATTAATTAGTCAATACAAATCAGATTAGAGAAAAACCCATGTGAGAAAAATGAGCCCAAAACAAGAAATGGTGCTAAGATTTCTGCAACTAAGCAAGACCCATTAATCAAAACCTAGTAAGAAACAAAACCCAGATCGGAATTAAACTGGAAACTCTGAATTTAGAAATTACCAGATTGGTGGGCTTGACTTGATTTTCAGTGTCGCTCTCTTTGTTCTCTCTGCGTTTTTTCTTCTGTTTTGGTTCGTTTCTTTGTCGCTTCTTCCTTTTTCTTTGGCGATGGTTTTGGGGGTGTAAGAGTAGGGGGTGGGTTTTATTGTACGAAATTTATTTTGGAGCTAAAAAGGCAGAAAATGAGAAGAAATAGTTGGTCTGGGTCTGAGTGTGAATGAGTGGGGTCAAAAGGGAGTAATTAATTATCGATTTTTTTTATGTATACCCTTTTTTCGGAATTATTTTTGTATATGCTAATTTTCAAAACTATTTACAGTTATAGAATAGTTGTCAAAGTATTTGCGCTCATAAACTCAACAACTAAACTCGATGTTCCCAATGGCGAGTTTAATTGTTTCATTCTCGCCGTTGGAACATGGCGTGTTCAGTGCTAATTTTTAGTTCAAATTTTTCAATGAAGACTCGCCGTTCCCAATGGCGAGGACATTTATACTAGACTCATTGTTGGGAACAGCGAGTTTAGTTCAAAATTTTCAATGAAGACTCGGTGTTCCCAACGGCGATGACTAGGGGTGTAAAATGAACAGGAGGGTTCGTCGT
Organism: Hemerocallis citrina; assembly: GCA_017893485.1. Lineage (NCBI taxonomy): Eukaryota > Viridiplantae > Streptophyta > Magnoliopsida > Asparagales > Asphodelaceae > Hemerocallis > Hemerocallis citrina. The sequence continues at coordinate 116,665,513 of CM030362.1, forward strand.
CCGGCTCGAGAAATGGCCCAATCGTGGACCGTCCAAACTGTTATACGAATCGAACTTGAATAAATTATTATGTCTGATACTTTACCGAGCTCGAGCTGTACATAAGTCCTTCCGAGTATTATTGTAGTCCGATGCTTTACCGAAGCAAATTCGGACAATAAAAATTTTGTCCGATCTAGACCGAGTCAAACATAAACCCGCCCGAGAAGAATTTCGGTCCGAGCTTGAACATATGGCTGTCCAGTCCGATTTGCAGCCCTAGCGATGACATTTACACTAGACTTGCTGTTGGGAATGACGAGTTTAGTTCAAAAAAATTCTATGGAGGTTTTTTCGAAAATTCACTAAGTTCAACAGAATGTTTCACTCTCTATAAAATTTCTTACATCATCGCCGTTCTCAACAACGAGTCTAGTATAAATGTCATCGCCTTTGGGAACAGCGAGAATTCTTTGAAAATTTTAAACTAAACCTGTTGTTCCCAATAGCAAGTCTAGTATAAATGTCATCGCAATTGGGAACAGAGAGTCTTTATTGAAAATTTAGAACTGAACTCACCATTGGGAACGACGAGTTTCTAAAAAAAATAGCACTAAACTCGCCGTATCCCAATGGCAAGCATGAAACAACTAAACTCGTCGTTGGGAACGGCGAGTTTAGTTGTTGAGTCCATTAGCGCAAAACTTTGGCAACTGTCATCTTTCTGCAAATAGTTTCGAAAAGTGTCTTATAAAAAAATTCCCTTTTTTCGAAACTATTTATAAAAATAGGACAATTGCAGAAGTAATTGCTCTCGGGGACTCAACAACTACTCTCGCTGTTCCCAACAGCGAGCTTAGTTATTTCGTGCTCACCGTTGGGACATGGCGAGTATGTTTTTTTTTGTATAAGAAACAGTTGAGTTCAAAATTTTCAAATAAGACCTGTCATTCCCAACAACGAGGAGATTTATACTAGACTCGTTGTTGGGAACGACAAGTTTAGTTCAAAAAAAATTCTATGGAGTTTTTTTTCTCGAAAATTCACTTAGTCCAACTTTCTATGAAATTTCATATATCCTCGTTGTTCTCAACAACGAGTCTAGTATAAAGAACCTCGCTGTTGAGAACGACGAGTCTTGTTTGATAATTTTGAACTAAACATGATGTTCCCAACAACGAGTCTAGTATAAAGAATCTCGTCGTTGGGAACAGCGAGTCTTGTTTGATAATTTTGAACGAAACTCGTCATCCCAACAGAGAGTATCTCCAAAAAAATAAAAACTAGGTCCGTTATTCCCAACGGCGAGCACGAAATAACTAAACTCTTCGTTGGTAACAACAAGTTTAGTTGTTGAGTCAATGAGCGCAATTAGTTTGCCAAATGTTCTTTTTTTGCAAATAGCTTTGAAAAATGACATATTTTTTAAAAAAAATCTTAATTATCTCTCTACTACTGTAACTCAAGATGTGAAGTTATGTAGTAATCTATATAATAAATTACAAAGAAAGCTATCAAGTGGCTCTCCTTCAATCTCTCCTAAAAATAATGGTCCAGATTGATTCTCACAAAACATATTTTTCCGCCCAAAATTTCAAACCCTAAAACTAAATTCCCCCCCCCCAAAAACTAAAAAACTCATTACTTTATTAGTATCTCTCTCTTCTCTCTTCACTTTTTCATATTTCTCTCTTTCTCTCTCTCCCTATCTCTCTCTCCCAACCTTTCTTTATTTATTTAGAAATTCAGATTTAAGATTTCAAGTTTGTAAATTTTAGAATTTTTATGTTTTTTTATTGCACATGTTATATTGAAAATAACAAATATCTCTTCAACAATTAAATTTCACCATTTTCCACACTTAAAGTTCTAAGAAGTTAGATTTTACACTCCCATTTATAATTATTTTTCAACATATACTAATGGAAACATGGTCTTTTATTTACAACCAATTATTGTCATACTATCCAAACTTGAGCTACATAATTGTTGTTTTACCGTTTATAGGGTTTTTTGTGTTTTGTATCGTTCCGAAGACGTGCCGTAGGCACGTGCCCACCGGCAAATCTAGTTTATAGATAAAGTGACTTGATTGATGTAATCTTAACCACACATTTTTAAGTGAGAATAATATTAACCATCTATTTCTAATTAATTAGTCAGTTATCATAATATTCTCAAACTTCAAATATATTTGCGACATAATGATTTACAAAATTGTCATTCATATAAAATAAAAGCTGGTGCCACTATAGTTAATTTTTTACATCCAGTTTGTGGTTTTCATTGCTCCGCGATGCCACTTATTCTCCATTTCATCTCTTTCTCCCCCATCTTCAGTTTTTTTCTCTCTCTTTCGGGTTTAGGGTAAGAGTTTGGATGTTCGGATTTGGGGATCGAGATAGGTGTTTCTTTGGATTTGATCTCATTTTTTAGCTGTAATCTTTCAGTTATGGGGTTAGAGTTTGGGTGATCGAATTTGGGGTTTGAGATGGGTATTTTGTTGGATTTCATCTCTTTTCGGGCTATAATCATTGTTTTTGGGTTCAATTTTTTGTTTTTCTCTTTCAAGTTTAGGGTTAGGGTGCTCGGATTTGGGGATCGATATGGGTGTCTATTGGATTTGATCTCTTTATCGGGTTGTAATTTGATGATCAGAATTGGTATTCGAAGTGGTATTTCGTTATATTTTGTCTAGTTTTTTGGCTGGATGCATCTGATCTTGCTAGGGATGTCAATTCTTCTTTTTTCGGGTTGTAATCATGGTTTTTTTCTTCAACCTTTTGTTAATCTCTTTTTTTTCCATGCTAGGTTTAGGGTTAGGGTTTGGGTGCTCATATTTGGGGATTGAAATAGGCATTTATTGGATTTGATCTCTTTATTGAATTGTAATTCGATCATCGGATTGGGATTCGAAGTGAGTATTTCGTTGGATTTCGTCTTTTTTTTTTGGCTGGATGCATCTTATCTTACTAGATAAGTTGACGTCAGCTTTTCTTTTTCGAACTGTAATTATGGTTTTTTGGTTCAATTTTCTATGTTTCCCACCTTTTCTCTTTCAGGTTTAGGGTTAGGGTGATCAAATTTAGGGATTGAGATGTGTGTTTATTGATTTAATCTCTTTATCAAGTTGTTATTCGATGATCGGATTTGAGGTTCGAAGTGTTGAAATATATCATGTTTCCTAATCTATAGGAAATAGATTCCCTAAATCTCTCATCTCCTCAATCTTCTTTCAATATCCTTTCTTCTTCTCCAAGAATATAATTCTTATATATAGATGTCTACAGAAGTGAAACATATGAATAAGAAAAATAATATTTTACCCCAAATCTGTTTTTCACATGGTATCAGAGCCTAACAAGATCTAGGCTAGTTGGAGAAGAAGATCCCGATCATCACTGTCATCAATTCCCGATAGTCGACCCCGATCCCCGATCCCCGATGATCTTCATCGATCGAAACCCGGACCCCGAACTCCCCGATCATCTTCATTATCGAAACCCGGAACATGGACCTTCCCATTGCCGTTGTACACCCCGACCTCGCACACCCCGCGTGACTGCCACCTGCACCCCCTCACGCAGCTCTCCATCGTGCCTCTCTGTCGCTGCCTTCGCTTGTTGCTTTCGCCATCGAGCCACCCCATTGAGCACCCCACTGCTCATCGCCATCCGCATCCCGCCTCGCCTCCAAGTCACAACCCTGCCTCTTCCCTGTCGACCTTCAGCTCCGACCTCCTGCAACCGTCGAGCTGCCTTCGTTGCCAGCTTTCTGCCGTCGAGCCCTCCACTCAACCACCAACAGCGCCTCCTTATTTGTTTTGTTTATTTTTTGTCTATCCCGCAGTCAATCTGTTCATTTGCTAAGTTGGTGATTATTACTGGATGTGTTCGGTTTGCTGTTCGTTGTTCTTCACCATGGGACCAAAACTACCATATGAGTCAAGAAAGTGTACTCATTGTGGCAAGATCGGTCACACGAAAGCCCATTGTTATAAGATTATCAGCTATCTGGAGAACTGGGATCATAGCAGGGATACTTGGAAGAAGAATTGCAATCAACTTACTATCGTCATTGGAGTGGCCGATCCAACTAAGAAGAGTGGTAGATCAACCTCTCCAGCTGCAGGTAATGATGGTAAGGTTTTTAATATTTCTGCCTCTGTTATGAATAATGCATGGATAATTGATTCGGGTGCTACCGACCATATGACTTTTGATTTTAGACAAGTCCAAAATTTTCAACCATCCACAAAATCAACTATGTCCACTACCAATGGTGATCCCGCCACCGTTATTGGCGAGGGTTCCATACCTCTCTCAAACAACCTAACCTTAGATACTTCTCTAGTTGTGTCATCCTTGAATTTTAATATATTATCTGTTGGTCAAATAACTACTGCCTTACATTGTATTGTGGTTTTTTGGCCTTCACATTACGTGTTTAAGGATATTCGGACTCACAAAATGATTGGCTATGGGGTTAGACATGGAAAGCTCTATTACCTGGATTTAGAATATGAAAATTCAAACAAGTTGACTCAAGCTCTAAGTGTGGAAGGATCCGAATGTGAGAAGAAGAAATCAGATATTTGGCTATGGCATCGACGTTTAGGGTATGCTTCTTTTGGTTATTTGAAGAAACCATTTCCAAGTTTATTTTTGAAGTTAGATATTTCTGCCTTTCAGGGTGATGTGTGTGAACTCGCTAAAGGTCACCGTATATCTTTTCCTCCAAATCCAAGTAGAAGCTCTCTTCCATTTATGATTATTCATTCTGATGTTTGAGGTCCATCCAAAAACACTACCTTTGGAGGAACAAAATGGTTTGTGACATTTATTGATGATTGTAACCGTATGACTTGGATTTAAGTGAAGTTAGTGGCATATTTCAGAAATTTCACAAATGAGCTATGACTCAGTATAAAGCACAGACTCAAGTTCTTAGGAGCGATAATGGCGGTGAGTACCTGAGTTCGAATCTAAAACAATATTTGGTGGAACATGGGATTGTTCACCAGAATACATGCTCGTGTACACCTCAACAGAATGGGGTTACAAAAATAAAAAATAGACATTTGCTCGAGGTAGTCCGTGCATCACTTATTCATGGAAATATGCCACTCATGTATTTAGGGAAAGCTCTTGCTTCTGCTGCATACTTAATCAACCGAGTTTCCTCTAGTATTCTAAACTTCATCACGTCGTTTCAAGCATTAACTGAAGCTGTGAATGCACCAACAATAGTCAACTTGTCACCTCGTGTGTTTGGGTGTGTCGTTTTTGTTCACCTTCATCAACATGAATGAAATAAGTTAACTCCTTGAGCTATGTGATGTGTTTTTGTGGGATATGCAACAAATCAGAAAGGGTATCGTTATTATCATTCATCAACTCAAAGGATGTTTGTGACTATGGTGTTGTGTTCCATGAAAAGGAGATGTATTTTTCCTCTAAGGTTGAACTTCAAGGGAAGAGTACCGAAGTGAAGTTCAAACTTTTGCCTATGATGAAGTGGTTACCATTCAGACTGAACAATCGGATATAAAGGGTGAAAATCTAGATGTAAGTAGTGACGATCACTGGAATGAAGATCTGGTTAAGGAATGAGATCTCCATGAAGAACTGCAATTAGTGCCGAACCTCCACGAAAATGAGCCATCTCTACCACCAGCACCGTCAGAATCATCTCTACCACCAACACCGTCAGAACCCCAAAACCAATCGTCATCGCTGTCCGAAGCTCCAAGAAGAGAACTGCCAAATCGTACTACTAGAGGTATCCCAAAACCTATTTATGAACCTGATCCCACTAGTAATATCAAGTATCCCATGAGTCATTATGTGTCCACCCACCGATTGTCTGAATCAAATAAGTCATTTGTGAATCAATTATCTGTTGTATCTATTCCTAACAATGTGCAGAAAGCCTTAACCGATCCAAGATGGAAACCAGCTATGGATGAGGAGATGAAGTCCTTGAAGAAAAATGAGACTTGGGAGATAGTCAAATTGCCAGCAGGAAAGAAGCAGGTAGGATGCAGATGGATTTATACGGTGAAGTATAAGTCTGATGGTTCGACAGAGAGTTACAAAGCAAGGCTGGTTGCCAAAGGGTACACTTAAACTTATGGAATTGATTATGACGAAACATTTGAACATGTGGCAAAGTTCAACACTATTCGAGTTCTACTGTCACTTGCTGTAAATCTTGACTGGTCGTTAGAGCAATTTGATGTGAAGAATGCCTTTTTGCATGGGGAATTGACAGAAGAGGTTTTTATGGATCTACCACCAGAATCAAATAGACCAGTCCAATACAGTAATAAAGTGTGTCGGTTGAGGAAGGCACTATATGGCCTTAAACAGTCACCAAGAGCTTGGTTTGGGAGGTTTATAAATTCAATGAGGACATTCGGATATTGTCAGAGTAATTCAGGTCATACCCTATTCCTAAAACGAAAGAAGGTAAGATTACTGCTCTCATTATATATGTGGATGATATGATAGTAACTGGGAATGATCCTGAGGAGAGAATAGTATTGAAGAGCTACTTGTCACAAGAGTTCGAAATGAAGGATCTTGGCTCTTTAAGATATTTCCTTAGTATTGAATTTTCTTACTCGAGAAAAGGTATATTTCTGTCTCAAAGAAAGTATGCTCTTGATTTATTGAAGAAAACTGGAATGTTTGCTTGTTAGCCGATTGGTACACCGTTAGAAGAAGGACTGAAACTTTACAACAAATCTGATCATGTGCCTTGTGATTAGAAAAGATATTAGAGATTGGTTGGATGACTTATGTATCTTGCACATACACGGCCAGATTTATCATATGCTTTAAGTGTGGTAAGTCAGCTTATGCATGCTCCTTGGGAACATCACATGGATACACTGATGAGAATTCTGAGATATATTAAGTCTGCTCCAGGAAAAGGGGTCCTATTTGCGAAATATGGTCACTTGAAGGTTGAGGCATATAGTGATGTTGATTGGGCAGGATCTATAATTGATAGGCGCTCCACTTCAGGATACTTCACCTTTGTTGGAGAAAATTTAGTTACATGGAGAAGCAAGAAGCAAAATATTATTACGTCTCTAGTGTAGAGACTAAGTATCGCGGAGTAGCTCTAAGTATATTTGAAGCTTTATGGCTAAAACTCTTGTTGCAGGACTTAGGCTGTGATCTGAATGAACCTATGAAGGTGTATTATAACAGTCAAGCAGCATGTGATATTGCCGTCAATCCAGTTCAACATGATAGGATGAAACATGTAGAGGTGGATAGGTTCTTCATCAAGGAGAAATTGGATGAGAAAATCATTGAGATATCTAATGTGAAGTCAGAAGATCAGCTTGCAGATATCCTGACCAAGGAAGTTTCGAATCGGCTCTTCTTGAAATTTGTTGACAAGTTGGACATATTCAATATCTATGCACCAACTTGAGAGAGTGTGTTGAAATATAGTAATTGCTAATGTGTATATCCTGTTTCCTAAGATTCCCTAAATCTCTCATCTCCTCAATCTTATCTCAATCTCCTTTCTTCTTTTCCAAGAATATAATTCTTATATATAGATGTATCTTAATCTCCCTAAGTTTGGTGTGTGCAAAACATACAAATGCATCAAATATTTTTATCTAAGATCTTTACAAGTTAATATAGAATGAAATTCAAATAATTCTCAAGTTCTTCAAAATCAAAGCAGAAGGAAAAGAAGCATGCAAATATAAAAGATCACAAATATCAAGAAAGTTTCATCAAGAAGAAAGATGTAATTGATTCTCAAGAAACAAGTGTGTTACAAGTTATTTACTGCTTTATTTTTAAGGAATAAATATGTAACATTATTTTTGGCAACAATTATGGAAAAAATATAAAGTGGATTCACCGAAATGTTGAATCTGGGAAAGGTTTGGTCGACTGCACATATAACAGTCGACTACAATTTTAGCTGAAATTTGTTCAGTCGAGTGTCATTTCTTCTCGACTTTGGTATAGAGGAAATGGCAGTCGACTGTTACCTTCCCTTATTCACATTTGGCATTTACTTTTTCATTTGTGAAAATGAAAAATTCTGAAACTCTTTAAATAGAGATGAATCCACTGAGTATTCTCTATCTTTTTGACTCTTATGTTGGATATATAGGTATATTCTCACTATATGAATAATATTATGTGTAATATTATTCTATGGGTAACACATGTGTTACACGTACTAATTGTATGAGTTTCGGAACACGGGTTGAGTGGGTTGAGAACACAGTACCCAAACCAGCATTTATCCTATAAATAATGGCTTGTGATAGTAGTCTAGGTATTCTAATTTTGATACCTAGGGTAAATATCTCAAGCACCTTAGTCTAGGATATCAACCCTAATTTCTATTGTTATTATGTCTTATAATCTCTAACAATCTTGAGATAGTTTCATATTAATTTTGAGATTAAGAGAGAGATCGAACGGAATCTAATCATCGCAGTCGCCGTTGCTGGGTGCCGCCGCCGCCGCTTCTCATGCCGGCGTTGCCGCATGTTGCTGGCGTCGCCACCGAGTGCCCACTGCATCTTGACTTTCGTTGGGTTTTGTCGCCATCGTCGGCACCCAGCATGGCCGCCGCAGTCTTTGGCATCGTCACCATTCACCGGCGCACGCACGCCAGCTGCAGCCGCCGCAGTAGCCATCCTCTACTCTTTGATGGGTTCCCTGGTTGAGATCAGGTTGTGAATCAGATTAGATCCCATTTTTTCATTGGATGAGATTTGATGTTTGGTGTTCGGTCAATGGATCAGATCGCTGTATGCTTGACTGATCCACTTGCAGTCAAGATGTTGCTGTCTTGTGTTTGGCCGAGTACGGGATCTAATGCAGTATACTTCCGATTCAGATCTAACCCTCCACTACTTCTTGATCTTCATCAAGATTCGGTCGACTCTACACTTTAAGATATGTGCTACTCTATTTTATTAAATTTCTGTTGTATTTTTTATTAAGCAGTTTTATAGAAAAACCCTTCATTTTACTGAAATTACGCTAGTAGTAATTATTCAGAACAAACCCTCTAGATTTTGAAATTTAACTGTTTATTCCTTAAGATGGAAAAACTGAATCGAGCGTACAAGATTCCGAAACTAGATATGTTTGATAATTCTGAATTTAACAGTCGGAAGATGAATGCACAATATGAGATGTGGATAAATTTTTTGGAGATAGTACGGGAGGTGATAATGTTGTTTAGACTAGATCCAAATTTGTTTGGACTGGATCAGATCTAAATTAAAGATACGTTCTTTACCCGCATATATTTTAATTATTTGTTTATTGCTAAGTAATGAAGTTTAAGACCGTGTCAAGCATTGTTTAATTAAATACAAATTTGAATAACTGCTTTGGCTACGTGCTAAGGATCAAATATTTATTTTGATAAATTATAGGCTTTGACTATAAAATTGAATCTCCAATTAAATTGTTGTGAATTAGATAGTGCTAATAATTGGCTAATCTTTAACAATTTGATGAATGTAAGAACTTCAATGTTACTTACAAATTGTGTGTATTGGAGACGATGGATTTGCATCACGGTATGATGAGTTTGCACTACGCAGGCTTCTTTATCGAATTTGGAAAACACTTCTAAATTGAAGTGTCGGTATGATCTACTCTAATCTTTCTTAGTATTTTCATGTGATGAATGTTAACGTTTTGTGCGTTTGATCATATGATTGAGAGTTTTAGATCATATTTATTATCGCCTTAAAAACTAGCATGTTTAGGGTTGTTAAATATGAATTGTCATACTATGTGTATAGACATATTGGCTAAATCCATCGTTTGTAGTTTGTGTGAGATTGTATATTTGCTTCTCTAATAAAAGTTAATATATAAAGTATATAACAAATGTCAGTAACTTAGGAGAGAGCATCTTTTAGTGCATGATATGATTCGATTAGTTACGCTTTGTTATTTTTCGTTCATTATACTGTGTGTGCAAAGTTGAATTATAACATGTTAGTCATTATCACATTTACCGTTTCAAAGATGATTAAGAACGAATCAAGAAAAATATAGCTCAATGTGTTTGAGAAAGTGGACAATGTTAAAATTACTAGAGAAATCAAACAATTTTGTAAAATGTGGAAGAGTAATTTTGTATTAACTTTTATAATGTGCATATATTGTCAATCGCATGTATAAATTGAGTTTAACAAATGAGACAATTAATAATAATAGTTCTAATTGTGTATAATTCTTGAACATAGCATAATTGGATAGAATTTGAGAACTATATATTAAATTTTGTGTTTTTGTTAAAATTTATAACTCTACTAAATGACATTTTATTAAATATGATAAATGTGAAGTTTGAACTCAGATTTTGATCAATAGAAAATCATTTTGTATGGTCTATAGGAGTTCAAAACTTTTGAATCAATACATTCTGATATTTGTGGTCTCAGTAGCTTTGTGACTATGTGAGATAATTGTTGGTCAGAAATTTTTAATCGCTTTTGTAGATGATTAGTGTAAGGTTTGTCATACATATATGAAGAATTAAGCACTTGTTATACTTAATGAATTAAAATTTAGTTAAGTGCTATGATTAAGGGTTCAGTTTTGATGGAGGTGGTGAATATGTTTAATAATTCTAAAGTAATTTGCATTTGGCATAATCTCTAGTGCACTCTATTTACCATTGTCAAACGGTATTGATAAAGTTAGAATCAAACAATCAGAGAAATATTGAATTTTATGTTATTGACTATTAGTTTGACTTTGTGTAATTATGAGTGGTGTTATATTATCAATCATATTTCTAATTTGTTACCACACTCTAAGTTACTCTTACGCCTTATAAATTAATGGTATAAAACTCAAATAACTCTGTCAAAGTGAAAAATGTGGTATGATACATTTGTTAAAGTACATGATCCTAGAAGGCCTAAAGTAGGACCTATAACAAATATTTGTGTGTACTTAGAAAGTGCAGAATATGGTTCTATGGACAGATTTTAGATCTATCTAATTTGTATTAGTAGAATCTAGATAAACAAAGTTCTTTGATGATGTGTTTATCAAAGATAAGTGCATGAAATTATCTAGTCCTACTGATATGGTCAATGATTCACTGTTGGAATCAAGAACCAGTCCTACTGATACTTAAACATTAATGGCAAATGAGCCAAGAAGAGTCTTTAGTAGACAATGAGATGAATTTGTGTCATATAATAATACTTTAAATTAGTTGATCTGCCGAAAAAGGGCTAAAACTATAGTAAGTAAGTGGGATTTTGTAGAAGAAACTTAATTTTGTTTGTTCGGTAGCAATTGTAATGCATTTTAGTAGCTAACGGATTGACTGAGATTAATGAGATAGATTTGTTTGATGTCTACTCACATGTTTTTCATATTTCTACAATAAGCATTATTCTTACCCTTACATCTATTTAAAATTTTGTTATTCATAAAGGATATTTTAACAATTTTGTACTAAAAGTTTTGTACTTGATATTTTGTACTGAACAGTTTGTACTGGAAAGTTTTGAACTAATATGTTTAGTAAACAAGATTTATAATTTAGTAAAATCATTGTATGTTCTTAAATCATATATAGCCGACGAACAAGTAATTTGACAAATTTCTTAAAGAGCCTAGTATATAAATTAAGTAATTAAGATTAGTGCCTTTAACTTTGTGGTGTGTCAAATATAATGCATATTATTTACTTATTCTGTCGACATGCTTGCTCTTGCAAGTGATCTCTCTATTACAAATGAAGTTAAAATTGTGCTATCTAAAGGATTCAGCATAAAAAACCTAGGTATGGTGGACACCATAGGTATAAGGGTGAGTTTCGATTGGCAAGGGATAACCCTTAGTCAAACTCATAAAATCAATAATGTATTTCAAAAGTAGGGATATAGTGATTGAAAGTGTATTTTGAAACTCCTTATGATTATGATAAAAGGTTGACACCTAATAATGGTGCAACTATAAGATAGGTAGATCATTCTAAAAGAATTGAAAGTCTCATGTATATAAAGATCTGCACTAGAATAGACATAGCCTTTGAGGTATGTATGATCTACAGATTCACTAATAATCTCATACACATTTGAGTGCCTTTAAGAGGCTAATGAGATACCTGAGTGGTACTCAAGAGTTTGCTTTGTGCTACTCAAAATTTAGTGAAAGTCGACAACTAGTGAATATGTGTTCACACTAGGAGGAGCAGAAATATTATGGAGATTAAAAGGCAAACAAGTATTGCGTTCTCTTCCAAAAAATCAGACCTCTATGTGTTATCCTCTGTAAGGGAAGAGGGTGAGTGGATTGAATGACTTATTGGTAATCATCCATTGCAAAGTTTAACGTAAATTCTCTAATTCTGTTATGCGACTATCAAGCTACAATGCACTTTAGCTCATGACTCACTATATAATAGTGAAATGAGTATATTAAGGCTGAAAGAAGCCTAGTTGAACTTTCTCATGAATAAAGTGCAATTGAAATAATATATGGTTAATGCTCTTACTAAGAGACTTGAAAGTGATCTAATTATCAAAACTGTAGGGAAAATGGAGTTAAAATATATTAACTCAAAAGCTTTAACATCCTAATTAGTTTGAAATTTAGAATCTAATTGGAGCCATAGAGAAGTTCAAACTTATGCATCAATTTTAGGCAGTTGGCATGCTTTAGAAAATTTGAAAAGTTCAATGTAAATTATGTCAATATATAATTTCATTCCAATTTTGATGATGCTATATAATTTCATAATTTACTTAGAATCATCTTATTATTCCAAAAGAAAGTGTGAAAACTTGTCGATGTGTTTCCGATGTTTAAAATGTCATTATATCATTCCAATTTTGATGATATATCACTTTTATGGATTCTTATTTTATTCCAATTTTGATGATTCAGAATTAACCATAATTGATTTGATTGTTGTATCATTCCAATCTGAAACATAGTATAGTTCTTGGGTATAAACTATAATAGTTCTTGTTCTTTATTTTATTAAAGAAACTTGATTGTGATGCTTGCGTTACATTTTGCTAAGCTATCATTGAATTGTAATAAGTTTTTTAGTGGAACTAGATACTTTATGAAATTTGCTAAAATTCTTAGAGATTTGTCTCTTGATATTCTTGTTTTCAATAAGCTAGCAAAAATGGAGGAGTTGAATCTGTCAACATAGATTTCAAAAATAATGATTTGCTCAAAATAGAGGAGTAAACATAAAGCAGTTTGCAATGATATAGTTTTGGTTTATTTCTCTCGAGAATAAATTTGTCACTTGCTTGGTAAAACTACTGTTGAGTTTAAGACTCTTGTGTTCATGAGCTTAAAACTCATATTTCGTTCTTAAATTTTATTTGCTTTGGTTGATTTTGAAACTATGACAGGTTTCTCTAGCTGGTTTAGTTATTGTGAACTATTCTGTTGTGATATGGTTTTGGAACTATTTAATTATTTTGGTTTAGTCTTTTTTGAACTATTCGGATTTATAGTTGATTTAGTACTTATGAACTGTACATTGAGCGATGCATTTTTTCTATTTAAAGATTGCTATCAGCTAGTCAGCTTTATGTTGAACTGATGAGATAATCTAGTACGTTTATATGTTGAGAATATAGGAGGAGATTGTTGGATATATAGGTATATTCTCACTATACGAATAATATTATTCTATAGGTAACACGTGTGTTACACGTACGTACTAATTGTATGGATATCGGAACGCAGGTTGAGTGGGTTGAGAACCTAGTACCCAAACCAGTATTTATCCAATAAATACTGGCTTGTGATAATAGTCTAGGTATTCCAATCTTGATACCTAGGGTAAATATCTCAAGCACCTTAGTCTAGGATATTAACACTAATTTCTATTGTTATTATATCTCATAATCTCTAACATCTTATACTTCAGAATTTATCACTTTGCCAAAGATCAAGAGAGAATAGCACTTTTATTATTTATTGGTAACGATGTCCATTATACCTTTTCACTTTCTTTTCGCTTTGGATTGAAGTGGTTTATGAGGATTATACATAAAAATCATGCGGGTGTAACAAGAATCTCGTCATGAATACTGAGTTTTCACTGTATGGGGTTTAAGTATAGTGGAATGCATATGGTGGAGAATTGCTGCAAGTAGAGTTAGTTGATTGCAACCATTTACATCGTTGTGTCTCACCCTTTGTGTGTGTGCTTTCTTTAACTCTATTTTCTTACTTTACGTATTTACTTTAAATTTGTTTTCGCATAATCACCTTATCCCCCCTATGATCTACATTAATATGGAGAATCCATACCCTGAAATTCAGATCAGATTCGCATTGGATTATGGGTTATGGATATTTTTGCCAAAAATGACAACATTGCTATAGCCAAAATTCATAAGATTTTTTTTTTCTTTTTCCCATTAAAGTGGAAGCAAGATCTAGGAGTAATACTTACTGTTCTCTATTTATTCTGATTTGACAGATAGATGCTTAGTTGCTTATGAGATAAGGTGTGGGATGGCAACATCTCACTTGATCACCCAGAAAATGGAAAGAAGGTGGGAAATGTGAGTATGTTTGCTTGTGGTAAAACAACAGCTTCACAAATCGAAGTACATAAGTTGTTGAACCAAGATGGATCTTTGTGGAAGATATAATTTCTTTTTTATAAACAATGATTGATGTGAGACACAGACAATTTTCTTAACAATTAGCTAATGCACCCTAATTATCTCTCATTATTGAAAGCAAAGAATCTAAGATGTACTGGGATCGTCATGCTTACAAAACTAAGATCTACTTAGAGCTAGAGGTGTATCATGCAATTTTCAATGCAAAATGTTGAAAAATAATCTACGTGAGCTCACATATGTACTCACATATGTACTCACATATGTGACTAAATATATAATTACTATTGTAAAGTTTAATCCAAATTAAAGTGATATAACCAATGTTAAGTGATGAGTTAAATGCATATAATAATAAGGTTATATCACTTTCCTATTACATGCATTTAATAAGTGATATAACCAATGTTAAGTGTGATATATTACGTGTAGAAATAGAAAAGTGAATTTTTGAATTTGTGATAGGCAAAATTGGAAATCACTAATGATCTATTAGGGTTGTGATCCCCTATATATACGTATCATTCTATTCTGTCTATCACCTATTAAATAGAAAAGAAAAGAGAGACTATCTCTCATAGAAATACGTATCATATAGGAAGATCCAAAATTCTTTGTGCAATCTCCATCAATGACTTCAGGTTAATGCTTCCGCTTTTATATTCTTCTTCTTTGATTTAACAAAGGATCTATAGAAATATGATTTAGGATTTTATATTAAAGTACTTTTAGTAACATGATTAGGATCTGGACTTATGTGTAGATACATCAATGTTTTATGCATGTTACTTAAGTGTTATAGATAAAATCTATCAATTGGTATCAGAGCAATCTTTGCTGAATTAATTGAAGAACTGATGATTTTGTTTAAGAAATTTAGGGTTTTCTAAACTTTAAAAAGTTAGATCTTCATATTCAAAATAATAATAATAATAATAATAATAATAATAATAATTTCGGATTACTCCTATAGATGTTTAATTCCATATCCTTATGTTTAGATCTTTATGTTTATATCATATTTTTATGTTTAGATCTTTATGTTCCAAATCATTATGTTTAGATCTTTATGTTTAAATCTTCAGATGGGGATGTTTAAAGTTTAAATGACTACACTTTAAACAATTTAATATAACATTTAGATCTGAACATGTTTAAATTGAAATGGAAATGGGAAAATTTAATATTTTGATATGAAGATGTTTTTTGAAATGTTTTTGCAATGCATTGTCTAACAACATACTTTCTGTTAAGGTTTAACAACAATTTAATATTCTGAATTTATTATGCATGGTCGAACAACATACTTTCTATTAAGTTTTAACAACAATTTAATATTCTGGATTTATTATGCATGGTCTAACAACAATTTAATATTCTGGATGTTGATATTGTTTAATTTTCTGTTATGGTTTCGATCAGTATGTTGATAATCCTACTGAATAATAATTGATATATTAATCTATATTTTGGATTACACATTTATCTAATTCAGAAATTCGATAATAAAAAAAAAAAAAAAATAGAAACAATTGAATTCAAATTTTTGTTTTAGTTTTTTTTTCCTTTTGAATATCTAATATTTTGAATAGATTAATTGAAACAGAATGTTACCAAAGTGGCATCTTTTGTGTAGATTAATTTATTTAAAATATCAAGATGATTGTGTGTTTGTAATCGGGACCGGCCCCACCCTTGAGCCGGGTGAGGCGGCAGCCTCATGCCCCCAGAGTTTTTGCAACTTTAGGGGCCCCAAAATATGTAATTCCCTTGTAAATATAGGCATGTATTTTGCACGTAAAAAAATACTGTTATTAGGGGCCCCATTTCGGGAGTTCGCCTTGGACCCCCGGGAACTTAGGGCCGACCCTGTTTGTAATTCATGCATTTATTAACTGAGCCAAAGGTAAGTTGATATTTTGTCGAATTTGATACACATCTGTTGTGGTAAATGTGACAATTATAAGGTATTCCATATGAACAATATGCAATCCAAAGAATAACTTATTATTTGACAGGATTTATTGTCAATGTTTGACAAGAGTACCGCTTACAGTTAATGTTACTGTCCAAAGACTTGATATTAATATTGTGCCTGGTATCTTGAGATGAGATTAACCATTGTTTGAATTTATTGTTTTATATAGATTCTTATGTGAGCTTATTTTGTTTATTTTATTCTATATTCAGTTAGTTTATCTTCTGCTGCCTCAATAACTGCTCAACTCTATTCCCATGCTTAATGGAATCAATTTCAAGGATTGGAAAGGGACGTTACTTATAACTCTTGGCTGTATGAAATTAGACCATGCAGTAAGAGAAGAACAACCTCCACCTTTCACTGCGGAAAGCACTCTTGATGCTAAAAGGAATTCTAAGAGGTGGGATCGTTCAAATTGTATGAGTCTAATGATTATGAAACACAACATTCCAGAAGCCTTTAGGGACACAGAATTCGATGGGATTACTAAGGCCATGGATTTTCTCAAACACATTGAGAAATGTTTTGCCAAAAATGATAAGGTTGAAGTGACTACACTTCTGACTTCTTTGATGTCTATGAAGTATAAGGGTCGAGAAAATGTAAGGGAGTACATTATGGAGATGTACCATATGTTTCAAGACTTAAGTCACTTAAGCTTGATTTTCCTGAGGAATTGTTTGTGCTTATGGTTTTGGTATCGCTTCCTGCACAGTTCAACCAATTCAAGATCAGTTACAACTCTGAAAAGAAAAAATGGACTCTATATGAGCTCATTTCTCACTGTGTGCAAGAGGAAGAAAGGTTGAAGCAAGATAAGACCGAAAGTGCTCACTTGTCCAATGCCTCTAAGGATAAGGGCAAGAAAAGGAAATATGAGAATGAAAAAGCTAAGATTCCAGCTCAAAAGAAACAACAGAAGGATATAGAGAGTTATTTCTTTTGTAACAAGCCTGAACATGTGAACAAGAAATGTATCAAATATCACGCATGACGTGCAAAGAAATGTATGTTTCTTACTTTGGTCTGCTCTGAGGTTAATTTATCTTCAGTACTTAAAAACACTTGGTGGATAGATTCTGGTGCTACTACTCACATAAATATTTCTATGCAGGGTTTCCCGATCTTCCGAAAACCAAATGATTGTGAAAGACACATCTTCGTGGGCGATGGAAAATCGGTAGAAGTGGAAGCAATTGGGCACTTTAGGTTGTTGTTAGAGATTGGTTTTTATTTGGATTTGAAAGACAATTTTGTTATACTGTCTTTTAGACGAAATTTGATTTCTATTTTTTTGTTGGACAAATTTGGATATTGTTGTTCATTTGGAAACAATTAGTTCAGTTTGTCTTTAAATTCGAATGTTGTTGGAACTGGTTATTTGAATGCTTATTACAAACTTTATTTACTCGAAATAATTGCATCCTATAATGAAACCTTGCATGTAGAATCACATGGTACTAAACGTAAATTGAATAAGAAAAATTCGGCGTCATTATGACATAAGCGCTTAGGTCATATCTCAAAAGGTAGAGTTGAGTGTCTTGTGTCTGATGGCATTTTAGAGTCCCTTGACTTCACAGACTTTGATGTTTGTGTAGATTGCATCAAGGGAAAACAGACCAAAATTAGGAGATTATGTGCCAAAAGATCTTCAGGCGTCTTAGAATTGATTCATACAGATATTTGTAGGCCATTCCTTATGGCATCTTGGAATGGTCAATAATATTTTATATCATTCATAGACTATTACTCACGTTATGGATACCTATATCTGATTCATGAAAAATCACAGTCTCTCAAAGCTTATTGTAACTCCTGTTTTTCATTTTTCGTATTTTCGGTGTATTTTTCTATTTTTTGGGTATTTGTACTCTATTGTATTTTTCTTGGACCGTATATTGGAGTTGTTTTCAATATATAATTATTTGGTTTCATTTTGAGCTATTTGTGTTGATTTTTTCGTCTTTTGGTTTCGTTCTCCATTGATTGTTGCTCTTTTCTCTTCATTGGATTCTTGTTCTCTTTATTTTGTTCTTGGGTGCTCGTGGTGTTTTGGTTGGTTACCCCATTCCCAATCCTATTGCTTTTGATCCCTAATTGATTACCAAATCCAATTTGACCTACAATCCTATTTTGAGTCCTATACAATTTATCCTAATCAAATCCTAATTAAACTAATCCTATTTCTTCTCCTATTGGACCAAATTAAACCCAAATACCCAATACCCTACTACAAACCCTAATACCCAACCCTATATAATCTCTCATCCTCTCAACTAAACCCTATCCCTAACTCTCCTTCACCAGCCTCCCTCTCTCTCTACTCGACTGCGCCTAACCCCAGTCGACTGAACCCCACCTTCGGCCTATGCACCCATCGGTCGATCACCCCTGCATCTCGATCGACCCATCTCCCCATTGCTGATCGCCTACACCTAGCCGATCACCCCTACACCCAAGGTTCCACCCTCTCTCCACCTCATCCTCTCGTTCTCCCGTCCATTGGTCGTCCACCGTAGACGAAAGCAGCAGCCAGTCGACCGCCCCGACGCCATTGCTCTCTCTCTCTCTCTCTCTCTTGGATCTTGGGTTTACGGGTGTTGGAGTCTGCACGTGCAAGTTGTTTGTTGATTCGTGGATTTTCGTTCGTGGATTTTGTTCGTTGTCGGGATCCGTTCCCGTTATTCTTGGTGTTCTTCGTTTTCGTCTTCGGTTGGGGTTAACTTTTACTCAAAAATCCTTTGTATGATACAAGTCAAAAATACCGCTTATAGTGTAGTTGGTTTCTAGAGACAACTCGTGTGTGTGTTATCTTTAATGAGTTTGTCTCTATTGTGCTATTTGACCATAGTTACCTCATGACACAAAATCGACATGAAAACAACTAGGTTTGACCGTTCTTGATCTATTCATATATGTGAGATAATTAGGTGAAATTATGTGTTTGATGAGATCCATGTGATATGATGGTTGTGAATATGTTATCAACATTATTTCTGGCGATGATGTTTCTGTAATACCCTGAATTATATTAAATGAGAAATTGTTGATTTTACGTATTGTGCACGCACAAATTTTTGTATAATTATTTTCTTATAAAATTATTGTCTATGGTAGGAGGTGAATTACCACAGAATGCCTACATGATGAGTCATGTGACAGTGTGTTGGGATTCTCTCCAGGGCGCCTAGACAAGAGTTCGTAGGTCATAGAACATCTAGGATACTTACCGTAGTTACAGTAGTAGATTAAGTCATGGTGAGGGATTGAACCCTACAAGATGAAGAATGGTTAAGGGCTTGCCCTCGTACCTATGTAGTATGGGCTGCATAGACTCTGAACAAGTGCGCATTAGTGTAATACAACATAAATAACTGCATTAAGGACTAAGTGCACATTCACAACACGACATCAATAGGATAGTCCCCTTATCTTTGTTTGTGAACAAGTTTGTGGTTTGTTAAGTGTTGAGAATCGTTATACTGTTTTCGGCATAGAGAGGATGACCGTGTATAATATTTCGTTAGTTGAATGAACTAACATGCCCATAGTTTCTATGCAGGGTAAAGCAAGAAAAAGACTAAAGAGGAATTGATGCTTAAAGGATTGTTCAAGTGTTGTTGTATTTCATTCATTGTTGTAAAAAAATTACTTCCGTTGTATATGTGTTAATGTAAATGTAACTCTGATGTAAAGTAAAGTTCTATCTCCTTGTAAAATTGTACGAAGTGAACTGAAAAGATCATGTGAAACTCGAATTCAGTATGTTTTGGAATTCAGGGTGTTATAAGGTGGTATCGGAGCCACGCTTCCAAGTAGTACAAATTTATAAGGAACGACATCCTAGAAGTGGACATTAGAGCGTGTGTTGAGTCTAGAGATTTAATAGTAAGTCACTTACATTTGTGTTGCTCTATAATTTATGCTTCTTCTCATCCTTTCTCTAAGATGGCGGACCACTTTGACCCAGCTGGAGATGACGATTGGCACATAGTTGAGGAGGACTACTCCCCCGGGCAAGCTGATTTAGACGAAGAGGATCCTGAAGAATTTGAAGAGGAATGGCCTGAGTCCCGAGAAATCACTCTACCTCCGGATTCATCTGATGATTCCTCCGACGAGGAAGAACCAATTCCGAGTAGTCTCATTGTGTCTCTTCCGAGGCAGGTAGAGACTCAGAGGGAGAGAGCGGAGCTACTGCAGGCACAGTGTGCGAAGTGCAAGGAGAGCATTGCAACTCCCAGTCAACATATTTGGGAATTCGAGAAGAGGAAAAACATGTACGATGCACTGAAGGAAGAAGTGGCAGAACTATGGGAAGAGCTTCGAGAAGCCAAGAGGAACCGTAGGAACTAGACTGTTATATCTTCTTACTACTTTCATTTGATGTCAGAAATGTTTTAAATTCGAATGTATAAAGTTTAGAATTCAATGAAATGAAAAGTTGATTTAAAATTCATGTTTATACTTTGAATTTAATGGATCTTTTGCATCAGAATATGGTAGAAGAAGAGCTCGAAATGAAGAAGGTCTAGACTTGAAAACGGAACAAGCAAGGTTCTATTAGACACTCAATGCTGTTGCCATGAATCAAAATTAGGGAAGGATGCCTGCAAATCCAGTACCCGAAGCAATCAAACTCGTGGAATCATTCAAGCAGATGAAACCACCGGTGTTTGAGGGGAAGTCAGATCCTGACACGGCTGATAATTGGATCCGACAGGTAGAGACTATCTTCGAAGTCTTGGAGACTCCGGATGGCAGCAAGGTGAAGCTGGCTGCACTGCAGTTCCAGAACGATGCAATTGTGTGGTGACATTCGATGAAGCGGATGATGGGAGATATTGTCCTTGGCTGGGAGGAATTCTGCAGTCATTATTTTCCATCGAACGTCCAGGAGAAGAAGGCTATGGAGTTTCTGGCACTGCAGCAGGGTGGCATGTCAGTTAGGGAGCATGAGACAAGATTCACTCAGCTATCTAGGTATGCACCCGAACTGGTGATGGACGAGGCGAAGAAGACTCAAAAATTCGAGCATGGGTTGAGGCCAAGTCTGAGATCCATGATGATACCCCTCGGTATCAGGAGGTTTGACAAGCTGGTCAAATGAGCGGCAGCCACTGAGGCAGACATGGAGTAGTTCCACGCTGTTCAGAATCGGAGGAACAACTGGAATGTGGGGAAGAGGCCCGCTGTTGCTGTCACGCCTCGCTTCCCACTATACAAAAATACAGGCACGCAACTGAGGCCCAGCGAATGATATACATCATCCATAAGCTGTACAATTATAAGCTCAACAAGATCTTTATAACACATTCACGCAGGCAAATATAATAATCACATGAGCTGAAAATAGAATAACCATCATTTGGATAATACATCAACATCGGGTCAAGATGCCCGAGAGTACAAGGTGCCAGAATTAAAATAATATGATAAGCAGTTCGCTATCACAACTAGATAAAATAGGGACTGAAAGAAAAACAACATGAAGTAGTAAGAAAGTAGCAATGATCGTCTAGAGAGTCTGCTCGTCGGGTCCATCAGTACCTGTATAATTATTAACTCAAAGAAAAATAGAAAAGTTCCCGTTAGAGCAAGTTTCGGACAGCAAGTAGCAACAAGCAGAAAAAGGGATAATATAACAAGATATAACATGGAAGAAACAAGAAGTAGAAGTACAAATACAATATGGAAGTAAGCAAGGAATTGGGACAATATGATCATATAAGTAATAACTGTAGCTAGTGTATTCTAGACTTTAAGATATAAGCAATTGATAACCTAGGCTCAGTTAATCGATAATCATGTAATTAATGATCGAGAGTCATGTAATCAAGAGTCATGTAATCAAGAATCAAGAGTCATGTAATGAAGAGTCATGTAATCAAGAATCATGTAATCAAGAATCAAGAGTCATGTTATGAAGAGTCATGTAATCAAGAATCATGCTTAGTGAAGATCTCAAGTTTATCTGTTTTATTAACCTATCTAATGCACGTAATCCTGTGTCCCATACCACAAGTTCGGTGCATATCAATCATGTGACGTTTAGACTTAAGTAGTGAATTCTATAGGATTATGTACTCAGGTCTTCCAGTGATAGTATCAAGACATATAATCATGAATCATGTAATCGAGAATTATGTAATCAAAAATTGTGTAATCAAGAATCAAGAATCATGAATCACTATTTCGGGAAACACGGGACCCCTTCCGAGTATACTCCCCTATATTGTCCACTGTTAAGCCGTACCCTTATAACCCCCGCTTGTTATTCTTTTATAATTAATTATGAACATGCAGTTGGTACGACTAGTGGAACGGTGTAATCAAATAGTTTAGTCAAGAAAATATCAAGGGCAGTAATCATGGACATGAGACGTAAAACGAGTACATATATTGAGAGTAGTTATTATAGAATTATCAAGTGGTATAAAATGCATTCTATCAACCTATTCTATCTATGCAAGTTATTATTACAAGAACAATAATACCCTCAGTTCATTAAATATGAAAAGTAATGAGTTTATATGCAAAAATGTATAATTGAATTTTTAGACAACTTGACATATCTGCATTCAAATTCACTTTTCCGTTGTCACAGAAAAGCAAATCCGATTCCGTTAGAGATTCTAGAAAGTAGACTCTCTTCCGGTTCCAATGCATATTCACACGATACATTCTAAAGACAGTAGCTATGCATACAAATTCATTCTTCGCTGGTTTCGATGTTTCGCGCGCATTCTGGAAATTCAGAGTCACAATACTAAAATTACAATATCTCACAATCTATACAACGGATTGAGACACCATAATATGTTTCGGATATCTAGACTCGAAGGGCTACGATTTTTATGTAGAAATTTTTTCGATTCAGTGTTAGGAACATGGTCAAATTCTCAGTACAAGATACCGTTCGTAATCCCGTGCAAGTTCAGAAATTTATGATATGTCAGTACTAAAATCGCGATATCTCACAATCTATACATCCGATTGAGAAACCGTAAGATGTTCTGGATTTGGAACTTGATGGGCTACGATTTCCATGTATAAAATCTTCAATCAAGTATTGGAAACATTGTCGAATTCTTAGTACAAGGTCAAGAAATTTTAGAGATAGTAAGGTTGAATATTCGATATTCGATAACACAATTCGAAATGTGTTAACGGTTCACTCTTGTGTTGATATAGCATGGAACCAGTGACTAGAACAGAGTTTGATAATAAAATATGATGATAACTAGACTACTTGCCACGAGTCAAAGGAAAATATTTGTACGAGAACAAAAATAGTGTACAAGGTACTTGCCTTATAACGTGACGATTTCAGTGGTGGTGTTAACCATGGAAAGAAGAAGCGACGTCGGAAACGGACGGCGGTACAACGGCTGTAAAATTGACGGCAAGACGGCAGCGAGGTAGCAACGGTGAGTGACAACAACAACAAGGTGGCGCGGCATCGAGTTGTTTTTCGGGGTTCACGGGATCGTAGAAGCGGAGTCGATGGCTCGAAGACGGAGAGTAAAGGTGAGCTCGGTGTCACTTGAGCTCTCGGGTGTGAAGAAGGCAGAGGAAGAGAAGGAGGAAAAATGAAGAATGAGACGTAGAGGTGGGGGGTTGATGTGTTATGCATGTGTGTGTGTGTATATATATATAGATTTAAACAAGGAGAGAGGGAGAGAGAGTTGGCTGGTTGCAATTGTGCATGCATGTGTAGGGGTGTAGAAAAATCAAGGGATAGGTTAGGAAAATGAGAGTGTAGGGTGGTGGAGGTGTAGAAAAATGCATCATAGGTTTAGGAAAAATGTGTAGTTAGGCGTAGAAGAAGAAAATGGGGGGGGGGGGAGAAAATGAGAAGTTAGGCAGGATTAGATTTAGGATTAATCAGGGTTTAAAATTTGTATTTAAACTCCGATTGAAAAATCACAAAATTATAGAATTGATCAGAAAAATATTCTGGCTTTAGATAAAAAGTCCAAAGAAAAAAATAAAACTGATCTGAAAATTGAAGTACAAAAATTCACATAATAAAATACGTACAACTGGAACAGGGAATTACAGTTGCTGGGAATGTCAGGGGACAGCCGCCGACTCAAAGGTTCAAGCCTATGGGTGCGAATCTGCAGGTGGTGGAAAGACCCGGGAATAGTTAGGTGAGACCTTCTGTGACTTGTTTCAACTGTGGAGAGACAGGCCGCTACAAGTCTCATTGCCCCAAGCTGCAGGATGTCATCCGTAATGGACCAACTCAGCAGGCCAGGAAGAAGCCGTACCAGCAGGGGCGAGTACTTGCCTTAACTGAAGCTGACGCTAATGAGGTGGATCACGTCATCACTAGTACGAGTGAGGGTGTTTAGGAGTGTTTTTTTGTTGTCTCTTTTCTCGCTTATTTAGTAGACTGTTATGTAACGAGTATGTGTTATGTAACAGGAAACTTTATTTGAATGGAAAAAAAGCTATTGTTTTGTTTGATATTGAATCCTCTCATACTTTTGTATCACCTAAATTTGCTAAAGTTCTGGGAGTTCAACCGAAGATATTTCCAGGCAAGGTTTTAACAGTAGCTACTCCGTCAGGAGAAACTTTAACCACTGATCGGTACTATGCGGACTGCAAGATCGTGATTGGAGATAGAATTTTTGGGATTGATCTGATCGAGCTGAATGTCTTGGGAGTCGATGTTATCATTAGCATTGATTGGATGTCGGTGTACAGTGTGAGCATCGAGTGCAAGAACAAGGTAGTAACAGCGAAGGCTCCAGGTGGACCTGAAGTCACTTTCCAAGGGAAGATGAGATGTTCAGATTTGGTTGTTGCTATCAGCCAGAAGAAAGGGATTCCTGTAGAGGTGCAACAAATTTCGGTGATTCGGGATTATCCGACTGTGTTCTTGGAAGATTTTCCTAGGTTACCCCCGCATCGTGATGTGGAGTTCAGCATCACTATTCAGCTAGGGAGTGCACCCATTTCCAAGGCACCATATAAGATGGTGCCTGTGGAACAGAATGAGATCAACTGCAGATTGAGGAACTAATGGAGAAGGGCTTTATTCAACCGAGTGCGTCACCTTGGGGAGTGCCGGTGCTTTTGGTAAAGAAGAAGGATGGATCGATGAGAATGTGCATCGATTACCGAGAGCTGAATAAGGTCACTATTCAGAACAAGTATCTCATTCCTCGAATTGATGACTTGTTCGATCACCTACAAGGAGCTGCTATTTTCTCCAAAATAGATCTTCGATCAGGATATCATCAAGTTCGAGTGAAAGCTGAAGATGTGCATAAGACTGCATTTAGAACTCGACATGGGCATTACGAATTCTTAGTTATGCCATTTGGAATGACGAATACACCTGCAATCTTTATGGACATAATGAACAGAGTTCTAAAGCCATTCATTGATTCTTTCGTCGTGGTGTTTATCGACGATATTCTTGTGTACTCCAAGTCGGAGTAGGAGCACACAGAGCATCTGGCAGCAGTTTTGAAGAAGCTGGAAGAGCAGGAGTTGTATGCCAAGTTATCCAAGTGCGATTTCTAAAAATCTGAAGTGGCATTCTTAGGTCACATCCTTTCCAAGTAGGGAGTGGCAACTGATCCTCAGAAAATAGAGGCAGTGAGAGATTGGGCAATGCCTACTACAGTGAAGGAAATCAGAAGTTTCCTTGGATTGACAGGATACTACAGGAGATTCATTCAAGGTTATGCTCAGTTAGCCGTGCCGCTCACTGGTTTGACCAAGAAAAATGTGAATTTCAAGTGGACTGAGCAGTCCGAGGCAAGCTTTTAGGAGTTGAAAAAAAAGCTGACTACCACACCTATTTTGGTGTTGCCTAGAGCAGGTGTTGAGTATGATGTCTCAGCGATGCTTCACATCGTGGGCTCAGTTGTGTCTTAATGTAAAAAGGGAAAGTGATCGCTTATGGGTCGAGGCAACTACGACCGCATGAGAATAATTATCCGACTCATGATCTGGAGTTGGCTGCAATTATCTTCGCCTTAAAGCAATGGAGACACTATGTGTACGGTGAGAAACTGAACATGTACACGGACCACAAGAGCTTGAAATACATCTATCAGCAGAAGAATCTAAATCTGAGGCAGTGGAGATGGTTGGAAGTGCTTAAGGACATCCATCCTAAGATCAAGTATCATCCTGGAAAGGCTAATATTGTTGCTGATGCACTTAGTTGCAAGAGCAATTTGGCTAGTTTGATTACGACTCAGAAGCACCTGACAGAGGAATTGGATAGGGCTGGTATTGAAGTTGTTTTGCAAGGCTTGGGAGCATCTTTAGCTCAGTTGAGGCTTCAGCCTACGCTGAATGAAAGGATTATTGCAAGTCAGAAGGAAGCTGCTGATATTCTGAAGATGAAGGAGCAGGTTGTTGCAGGTAGGTTGCCTGGATTTCAAATTAGGGATGAAGTGCTGTGGTTTGGAGAGAGGCTGTGTGTTCCGGATCAGTCAGACTTGAAAGAGAGTATTCTTCAGGAGGCACATGCTACTCTTTTGTCAGTACATCCTGGGAGTACTAAGATTTACAAGGACATTAAACAGCATTTCTGGTGGTCAAGTTTGAAGCGGGATGTGGCTAAATTTGTGTCGAGGTGTGAGATTTGTCAACAAGTCAAAGCTGAGAATCAGAATCCCAGAGGTCTATTGCAACCGTTACCTATTCCGAAATGGAAGTGGGATAACATCAGTATGGATTTCATCACGGGCTTGCCCAAGAGTTCAAAGGGCAATGATGCGATTTGGGTTATAGTCGATCGACTAACCAAGTCCACTCACTTCTTGGCGATGAAACTTACTACTTTGATGGACAAGTTAGCTGAGATGTATGTTGCTGAGATCGTCAGGCTTCATGGTGTTCCGTTAACTATTGTCTCTGATTGAGATGCACGGTTTATTTCGCATTTCTGGAGGAGTCATCAGACAGCTTTGGGTACCAAGACGGATTTCAGCACTGCTTTTCATCCACAGACCGATGGGCAGACCGAGAGAGTCAACCGTATTCTTGAGGATATGCTTCGGTGTTGTGTACTAGACTTTGGAGGCAGTTGGTAAAGGCATCTAGCTTTGGTGGAGTTTGCCTATAACAACAGTTTCCAGACTAGTATTGGAATGGCGCCGTACGAAGCTTTGTATGGCAGGAAGTGCAGGATGCCTGTTTGTTTGTTCGAAGTTGGGGAGCATCAGATGTTTGGGCCTGAGATTATGCAGCAGATCTCTGAACAGATTGATCTAATCAGGAAGAGGTTGGTGGATGCTCAGAGCAGACAGAAGAGCTATGCAGACAACCGGAGGAGGGACCTTGAGTTTGAGGTTGGTGACTTTGTCTTTCTGAAGGTATCACCTAGCAAAGGCGTGATCTGATTTGGCAAGGGTGGGAAGTTAGCCCCGAGGTTCATAGGCCCGTATAAGATATTGAAAAGGATCGGGAAAACTGCTTACCGGCTTGAGTTACCGGAAGAGTTGTCTCAGGTGCACAATGTCTTTTATGCGTCTATGCTGAGAGGTTACATTCCAGATCTGAGTCACCATTTGCCTGAAGTGCCGGAGGTTTTGCAATTGGATCTGAGTTACATTGAGCTTCCAGTTGAGATGGTGGATCGTTGGGAGAAAGTTTTCAGGAACAAGACGATAGTGATGGTCAAGGTAGTCTGGAGAAACTAGTTGGTTGAAGAGGCTACTTGGGAATATGAGGAGAGGATGATGAAGGATCATCCTGAGCTCTTTGGGTATTTTCTTTCCTTTCTTCTTAGTGTGTTTTTTTTCTCATCCTTTTATTGTAGTTTCGGGGACGGAACTATTCTAAGGAGGGAGTGTTGTAATACCCTAAATTTTATTAAATGAGAAATTGTTGATTTTACGTGTTATGCATGTACAATTTTTTGTATAAATATCTTCTTATAAAGTTATTTTCTCTAACATGAACAAACAATTATTTTCTTTCCTTCTCTTTATTTTTAAGCCCATTTTAAAAAGCTTAAGCTTGTTTTTCTAAATTAAGCCCAACCTAATAAATTAAATATTTTATTTTGACCCATGAGTCTAAAAGCCCATTATTTTGAAGTCCATAAATTAATTACTCTTTTAATTGCCTTAACTTGTCATGTAGACACATTTGGTAGACAATTAATAAATTTATAATGTACAACTTTTTATGGGGGACACTAGTTGGGGCACGTGCATGCACTTGTGTGTGCATTGCACACCCTAGGAGTGGCCGGATTATGCATGGAGAAGAGTGAGGGAGTAGAGTTGTGTTGAGGGGTGGTTATGAGATCATGGAAGTTGCTACAACTTCCCAATTCATCTTGATCCTTGATCTCTAACTACTTGATTGAATCCTACCCATTCATTCTCATCCTAAAAGTGTGTAAATACCCCTAGTTTCTTCTCATTTGTACACTACAAACTATTAAAAGAGAAAAGACTAAGTGAGAAAAGATTGAGAAGTGTTAGTAAAAGATTAGAGTGAGATTATGTGTGTCCCATTCAAGAGGAGGCCAGCTAGCATCCAAGGAGCATTGGTGAGCTCGGATTCCAATCAAGCATCAAGGAGCAGAAGGCAATTGCAATACATTCTAGGAGGAGAAGGCCACTTTCTTGCACTCTAGGAGCTTTCATTTCATTGTCTCCAAATAGGTGGGTGTTTCTCATACTTCTAAAATCTAGATACCATGCTAGGGAAGATTTGATAAAATTATTATGAAGCAACTAGGTGAAATTGGACCCATATTTGCTTAATTAGAGATAGAATGGTAATGTAGAGAATGATGATAATATGATTGCTAGTTGATGAATTGTGAACTAAAGTGTAAGAAATTATCATGTTGTCATACCATATGTTTTGAATTGAGTTCTATGATGAAATTTGTGCTTATGAGACAACTAGTTGAATTAAATGCTTCATGTGTAATTGATAGCCTAAAATAGAGTTTCATGGTTGTAGAAAAAAGAGAAATTTGTATCTTAAATGTTGTAGGTTGTTAATGAGTAAAAGAATAAGGAAATATAGTAGTTGGGGAAATTTAACTCTAAATTATGAAGAAATATGATATTTGTTCTCAATGTCGAAATTATGGACATAAAACATAAAGTAGGACCAAAATACATGTTTTATAAAGTAAATATGACTTTGTGATCGTTTGAATTAAATAAATGAAATGGACATTAGTATGAGAATCAAATGAAATTAGTGTTGATTAAAATAAGATTAAGAAAGTTTTGTGGAAAGAATAAACTATTTGAGTGTGACATGTGAATTTAATTGTTTATGCATGATGTTGCACATAAAATTGAAATTGTATAACTTGATGAATTATGAAAGAACATGAAGAATAGTTACAGTAGTAGATTAAGTCATGGCGAGGGATTGAACCCTACAAGATGAAGAATGGTTAAGGGCTTGCCTTCGGACCTAAGTAGTATGGGCTGCATAGACTCTGAACAAGTGCGCATTAGTGTCATATAACATAAATAACTGTATTAAGGACTAAGTGCACATTCACAACATGACATCAATAGGATAGTCCCTTAGCTTTGTTTGTGAACAAGTTGGTGGTTTGTTAAGTGTTGAGAATCGTTATACTGTTTCCGGCATAGAGAGGATGGCCGTGTATAATATTTCGTCAGTTGAATAAACTGACGTTCCCATAGTTTCTATGCAGGGAAAAGCACATGAAAAAGACTAAAGAGGAATTGATGCTTAAAGGATTGTTCAAGTGTTGTTGTATTTGAATCATTGTTGTAAAAAAATTACTTCCGCTGTATAAGTGTTAATGTAAATGTAACTCTGATGTAAATTAAAGTTTTATTTCCTTGTAAAATTGTACTAAGTGAAGTGAAAAGATCTTGTGGAACTCGAATTCAGTATGTTTTGGAATTTCGGGTGTTACAGTTTCTGTGGATCCAGCCAAGGTTGAAGCTGTTGAAGGATTGGCCTATAGCTAAGTCAGTTTCCGAAGTTTGGAGTTTTCTTGGAATTACAGGCTATTATCGGAAATTCGTTCAAGATTTTTCGAAGATTGCAGGGCTGTTGACTAAACTGACAGGGAAGGATCAGAAGTTTTTTTGGTCTGGTGAGTGTAATGAGGCTTTTTTTGAGTTGAAGAACAGATTGACGTCAGCGCCTGTGTTGAGTATTCCAGATGGTTCAGGCAGATTTTGTAATTCACTGTGATGCTTCTGGTAAGGGTCTTGGAGCAGTTCTTTTGCAGAAGGGCCGTGTTGTTGTGTATGCATCGAGGAAGTTGAGGCCACATGAAAAGAACTATCCTACTCATGACTTGGAGTTAGCGGCAGTGATCTATGCTTTGAAGCCGTGGAGATATTATTTACTTGGAGATCGTGTGGAGATCTTTACAGACCACAAAAGTCTCAATTATGTTTTCACCCAGAAGGAATTAAACATGAGGCAAAGGCGATGGTTAGAGCTTATGGCCGATTATGACATCATTTTGCAATACCATCCTAGTAAAGTAAACTTGGTGCCAGACGCTTTGAGTAGGAGACCGGCAGTTATGTTTCTTACTCAGCAGAGTGATCTCATTGAGCAGATGAGGAGGTTGGATTTGGAGGTTTTATTGCCGTGTTCTGGTTGGAGTTGTCTTGCGCTCCAGCTTCAGTCTTCTCTTGTTGATCAGATCAAGGAGGCTCAGGCTGGTGATGCGTAGTTGCAGGGTTTTTGAGTTGAGGTTGAGTCTGGGTTTAGGACGGACATGGTTATTCATGCCGATGGTTCGCTTCGTTTTGGTTCCCGTTTGTGTGTCCCTAAGGGTGAAGTTCGTCAGAGGTTGCTTGAGGAAGCTCATCAGTCCTCGTATTCTATCTATCCTAGCGGTACTAAGATGTATCGAGATTCGAAGCTTCATTTCTGGTGGCATGGTATGAAAAGGGTTGTAGCTCGGTTTGTTGCTCAGTGTTTGATCTGTCAGCTGGTTAAGGCAGAGCATCAGAGAACCGCTGGACTTCTTCAACCGCTTTCTATTCCGGAGTGGCAGTGGAAACATATCACCATGGATTTTGTGACCGCTTTGCCGAGGAGTCCTAAGGGTCACAATGCCGTTTTGGTGATTGTTAACCGTTTGAAGAAGAGTGCTCACTTCATTTCTTTTTGTATTGGTCAATCTACTGTGAGCCTAGCGGAGAAGTACATGCAAGAGATTGTCAGATTTCATGGGGTTCCAGTCAGTATTGGATCCGACAGGGATACGAGATTCAAATCTCAGTTTTGGGAGAGTCTTCAGGCTAGTTTGGGGAGTAAGTTAAAGTACAGTACATCTTTTTATCCCATGATTGATGGACAGTCAGAGCGGACTATTCATATTCTTGAGGATATGTTGCGATCCTGTATGTTGCAGTTCGGTGGATCTTGGGAGGACCATTTGCATCTCGTGGAGTTCTCGTACAATAACAGCTTCCAGGCCAGTCTTAAAACATCACCGTTCGAGGCACTTTATGGATATAAATGTAGATCACTAGTGTGTTGGGATGACAATGGGGAGAGGCAGTTGTTGGGTCCGGAGTTGATCACCAGGATAGTAGATTCTGTGACTCAGATCAGAAAGCATCTTCAGGCAGCTCAGGATAGGAAGAGGTAGTGGGCTGATGTCCATCGGAGGGGTTTGGAGTTTGTTGTTGGTGACCATGTTTTCCTTAAGGTATCGCCGTGGTGCGGTGTCATTCGGTTCAGTGGTGTGGGCAAGCTTATCCCTAAGTTTATTGGACCATTTAAGATTTTGGAGCGAGTAGGCAGGGTGGCCTATCGTCATGCTTTACCGCCAGCGTTATCAGGAGTGCACGATGTTTTCCATGTCTCACAACTCAGGAAATATATCCACGAAGAGAGTCACGTGATCGACTACTCCGAGTTGACCATGCGGCCGAATTTAACTTGTGAGATTCTGCCAGTTGCTATTGTGGATCGGCGGGAGAAAGTGCTTAAGAACAAGGTCATCAAGTTTGGTTCGTGTTGTTTGGAATCCTCACTCGCCTAGTGAGTCGACTTGGGAGCTGGAGGAGGAGATTCAGCAGAAGTTTCCTCATTTGTTTGAGTAGTGGTTGTTTTGTTTTGTTTTGCCTTATTTTCTTTTCTTTTGGGGTTACCCTATGCATCTTCTTTTTGAATTTTGAGGAAGAAATTCTTTTTGTTAGGTGGGTAGGATTGTAACTCTTATTTTTCGTTTTTCATATTTTTTGTGTATTTTTCTCTTTCTTGGGTATTTGTACTCTATTGTATTTTTCTTGGACCGTATATTGGAGTTGTTTTCAATATATATTCATTTTGTCTCATTTTGAGCTCTTTGTATTGGTTTGTTCGTCTTTGGATTTCGTTCTCCATTGATTGTTGCTTTTTTCTCTTCATTGGATTCTTATTCTCTTTATTTTGTTCTTGAGTGCTCGTGGTGTTTTGGTTGGTTACCCCATTCCCAATCCTATTGCTTTTGATCCCTAATTGATTACCAAAGCCAGTTGACCTACAATCCTATTTTGAGTCCTATAAAATTAATTCTAATCAAATACTAATTAAACTAATCCTATTTCTTCTCCTATTGGACCCAATTAAACCCAAATACCCAATACCCATACCCTACTACAAACCCTAATACCCAACCCTGTATAATCTCTCATCCTCTCAACTAAATCCTAACCCTAACTCTCCCTCACCAGTCTCTCTCCATCTCTACCCGACCACGCCTAACCCCAGTTGATCGAAACCCACCTTCGGCCTGTGCACCCATCGGCCGATCACCCGTGCATCCCGATCGACCCATCTCCCTATTGCCGATCGACTTCACCTAGTTGATCACCCCTCCACCCAAGGATCCACCCTCTCTCTACCTCATCCTCTCGTTCTCCCGTCCCTTGGTCGTTCACCGTCGACGACAGCAGCAGCCAGTCGACCGCCCCGACGCCCTTTCTCTCTCTCTCTCTCTCTTGGATTTTGGGTTCGCGCGTGTTGGAGTTTGCATGTGCGAGTTGTTGTTGATTCATGGATTTTCGTTCGTGGGTTTTGTTCGTTGTCGGGATCCGTTCCCGTTATTCTTGGTGTTCTTCATTTTCATCTTTGGTTAAGGCAAGTAACTTGTACTCAAATTCTTTTGTATGATACAAGTCAAAAATACCGCTTATAGTGTAGTTGGGTTCTAGATACAACTCGTGTGTGTGTTATCTTTGATGGGTTTTATCTCTATTGTGCTATATGACCATATTTTCCACACGACAAAAAGTCGACATGAAAACAACTAGGTTTGACCGTTCTTAATCTATTCATATATGTGAGATAATTAGGTGAAATTATGTATTTGATGAGATCCATGTGATATGATGGTTGCAAATATGTTATATACTCTATTTCATGATGTTTGGACACTTAGTAGACTGTATACCATGTTTGATTGTGATTGGAACAAGTTTCGTATGATTTATGTTGGTTTTGTTTCTAAAGGAAATTCTGTATTTTGTCAGTGATCAGTTTGGATTTTTTAGACCATATTAAGGTCAGAATCTTAATTTCAGTATTAAACATGAATTGTAGAGAAATTTATCTTCTTTCCAATCTCTTTGACTTTGATCGATTTCATTTTCGTATGATTGAGTTATGGCTGTTTTACTACAGAGATGTATTTCATTTCTAGATTTTGTTTCTTGATGATGTTGATGATTAAACTATTTTGGTACTAGTCTTAAATATATTATTTTGATTTGAAACTTTGCACAGTATTTGTATATCTATTTAGGGATTACCCAGAATTTTGGTAGATTTTGTTGATGAGTTTTATATGCCGTTTTATGTTTGTTTATGAAAGCTATACTTGCTCTATTTTGCTCACTGTTCAGTAAAGAATCGTATTTTTACCCTATTCCCTTTTACTGTATAGAAAATATTTATAAAATATAAAAGTTATCTTATTTTGTCTATTTTCATCTCCCTTTGGCGGATTTGGATTTCGTTTCACGGGTTGTGAGATATTACATTGTTCGTACATCAGTATTTGGAATTCCAGATTTGCCAAGCTATCGTTTCTTGATGTTTTCTGATTTTGTTGACTAAACTAATTTTACTGGAATATTATGAAAGTCTTTATTCTGATACTAGATATATAGGGGATTACCCCAAATTTTTCCTGAATTTATTTGAGAAGTTTTAATGCTGTTTTTCTGATTGAGAATTCGGTGTACTGATTTCTAGCTGAACGTGTTTTCTGAATTCAAATCAGTTTTGAGTTATGATTTTGTGAAGTACTATATGGCTTATATATAGTCTCTGGATTCATGTGGAGGTCTATTTTCCAGATTTTTTGACGGATTCATATTTGGATTTCTGTTGTAACGGGAATCACTATTTTAGTACTGTACTATCAGGTTGTCCTAAATAAGAACATACATTGTTTTGCTCGTTTATGTGACCGTATATTACCTGTGCATGATTATTTGTTTCCCTGAACCAAATACTGAGTATATAATGTTAGTTTGACACTATTTCATGCACCACCATATCTGTTGATAACCATAATAAAAGTAATCAAGCCGGGTTTTTTTTAAGGGAAGATCTAGTAGTGGAAAATTTGGAAACGTGTACTAGGAAGGAAACTAGTGTTCCATACTGTTACTGTTACTATTACTTTTAGTGCTACTGTTACTGTTACTTTTGCTGCTATTACTACTGTTACTGATACTTGAGTACACTGCCCCATTATGGTCCACTATGAAATCTAAAAGCGAAACTGTTTGTCGTAGCAACCATGTGTTATAATATGGGGTGCATGAAGTGTTACCTAGCTAGTTATACACACAAGACTGTAAGAACATAAGACTGATACTGTTTGACTGATACTGTTGGACTGATACTGTTATACTGTTACATTGATATACTGAGCTTACTGTTACTGGACACTGTTAGTTGCCATTTGACACTATACTTGACACATTCATTTATACTGTTAGTATATCATGCTAGTTGACTTTGTTTTACTGATTCATGCTAGTTATTACTGTTGATGCATTATTCCATGCTATTTGTTTACCTTTCCCATGTACTTGTATCCTACATTATAAGTGGCTCGTAACTTGCATTGACGGGTACTTGTTTTCTCTTTCCTTCTCCTGCAATTATTAATTGCAGATCAGGATAGTCAGCTACCCGACGACATTGGCGAAATGAGATATTAGTGCTGGATTTCTTGCTTATTAGTATTGCTATTATTGTTGCTTTGAATAATGTAATTTGGGTACTTGAATGATTCCTTTGTATTTTTGGGCGATGTGACCCAGAATTTTGTCGTATCCATATTCTTATTTATTTGACATTAATACATTTTGTTTCAAGTAAATTCTGTTGGTTCATTAGTTCAATTTTGCATGTGTGTGGTTGATTCTCTTTTGCTTCCGACTCTGATTATTTTGTGAGATATTGTAAAGATTCCTGAACAGCTTATGGATGATGCAAATCATTCGCTGGGTTGAGTCGCATATCCGTATTCTGTATTGTTTTTGGGAAGCGGGGCATGACAAGGCTTTTAGTGGTATCAGAGTCCAGGTTTGGCTAATGTATTAGTTGCCTAATATATTATACAATCTTGGCTCGAACTGGGATCGACTCAATATTTCACCAACCATGCATGCATAATTGAATTATTATCAACTTTGATTCTGAATGCTAATTGTTTTGGTTTTTGTGCAGCTATGGCTCGTGGGAATTATTCTCAGCCTGATCTAGTTGAGGCTGTCACTGCTGTGCTTGAGCGGCTGGTCAATCAGTAGCAAAACCACAGCAATCTTGTGATGGCTGCACTTGAAGCTGCCCGAGTTCTGCCTCCCGTTGTGTCTGTGCAGGCAAATCTTCCACCTCGTCCAGGAATAGTTACGGATTTTATGAGGCCGCATCCCGATCGCTTTTCCGGTACTGAGACACCTTTGGAGGCTGAACAGTGGTTGATCCGGACTGAGCGCTTGCTCTTGGCAGAACATGTTACCAAGGTTGATAGGGTGGGCGTGGTTTCCATAGAGCTGGTGGATTTGGCTCACATTTGGTGGATGGCCGAGTCCGAGCGACTTGAGAGGCCTATTGCTTGGACTACTTTCACTCGGAGATTCTTGGAGAAATTCTTCCCCAGTAGTACTCGAGTTGAGAAGGAACATCAATTCTTGGCCCTAAAACAGATTAAGTCATTATTCTATTTTGAAATTTTGTTACATAATTGTCCAAACAATATTGTAACATGGACTTCTTGAAATAGGGTTCCAGGTCAGTGGATGAGTACGCAGCTGTGTTTACTACACTTAGCCGATTCGCTGCCGTTCTTGTGGCTACCGAAGAGGATAGGGCTCGTAGATTCACGAATGGGCTTAAGCAGGATATTAAGAGGAATCTTGTCTCTGTCTGTTTGCGTACTTATGCTGAAGCTGTTGAGGTAGATCGAGCTCAGAGGTAGGCTCGTGGTGGTTTGGTTCATTCTCCGCGAACTGTTCCGCATTCTGCTGCTAGGCCTTCTGGTGGTTCTGTTCGGAGGCCTGTCCCAACCCATCCGGTCAGGGCAGCTCTGTATCCATCTGCTGGTTTCCAGAAGGGTGGTTTTTGCGACTTCTGTCAGATGTCTGGGCATGAGCGTAAGAATTGTTAGCTCGTCAACTGCCGGTGCTTTAGGTGTGGAGCCGCTGATCATTCAGTACGCGATTGTCTGCAGCAGCAGCAGGTGGCTCTTCCAGCCAGGGGTCCTGTTCAGCAAGCAGGCCCAGCTCGTGGTCCAGTTAGGCCTCCGCTTCCTCCTTAACGTCAGATTGTCGGTCAGAGGACCGCTGTTCTGAGGAGAGGTCAGGCTTTCAACTTGACTGCTGCAGATGCTGAGACAGCTGAAGGAGTTGTGGCAGGTGTCGTCCTTGTTTTCTCTTTTCCTGCTCATGTTCTCTTTGATACTGGGGCAACCCATTCTTTTGTCTCTTCACGATTTGTCGCTCGCCATCAGTTGGAGTGTAGCAACATGTCTGAGGCTTGGAACATTTTGACTGGTGGTGGTGTTGTCATTTGTTCCCGTGAGTGCAGGCATTGTTCCGTTGTTATTGGGGACGCTGATTTCAAAGCCAACCTGATTATAGTTGAAAATTCAGGATTCGACGTTATTCTGGGTATGGATTGGTTAGGTGAAGCCCATGCCATTATTGATTGCCATGCCAAGAAAGTTGTTTTTAGAATTCCAGATCGAGCAAAATTTGAGTTCCATGCCGGGGATTCTTTCCTTGGCCGAGCAAAGACTGCAGTTGTACAGGTGGATTATGCGATGGAATTGCACTCAGGGTGTGAGGCTGCTCCTCTAGTAGTTCGGGATTTCTTGGATATTTTTCTAGATGAGTTGCCTGGTTTACCCCCTGATAGGGAAGTAGAGTTTGATATTGATGTTCCGCCTTGAACGACACCGATATCGAAGAGTCCCTACAGGATGGCACCTGTTGAGCTAGCAGTGCTTAAGGTGCAGATTCAGGAGTTGCTTGATTTGGGTTTCATCAGACCAAGTATTTCACCTTGGGGTGCTCCGTTCCTTTTTGTCAGCAAGAAGGATGGTAGTCGTCTCCTGTGAGTGGATTATCAGAAACTAAACAGTGTTACTGTGAAGAACCGGTATCCTTTTCCTAGGATCGATGATTTGTTCGACCAGTTGAGTGGGGCTGCTATTTTCTCGAAGTTGGATCTTCGTTCTGGGTATCACCAAGTCAAGGTGAAGGCTGCTGATATACAGAAGATTGCATTCAGGACTAGATACGGGCATTATGAGTATCTTGTGATGCCGTTCGGGGTCACTAATGCGCCAACTGTATTCATGAGTCTTATGAACCGAATTTTCTTCATTGATGATATTCTGGTATATTTTCAGAATCGGGAAGATCATGCCGAGCATCTTAGAGTTGTTCTGCAGACTTTGAGAGAGAATCAGCTCTATGAGAAACTCAGCATGTGCGAGTTTTGGCTCGACAAGGTTTCTTTCTTGGGGCACATTATTTCTGGCGATGGTGTTTCTGTGGATCAAGCCAAGGTTGAAGTTGTGAAGGATTGACCTATTCCTAAGTTAGTTTTTGAAGTTCAGAGTTTTCTTGGTCTTCCAGGCTAATATCGAAAATTCGTTCAAGATTTTTCGAAGATTGCAGGGCCGTTGACTAAATTGACAGGGAAGGATAAAAAGTTTTGTTGGTCTGGTGAGTGCAATGAGGTTTTTGTTGAGTTGAAGAACAGATTGACGTTAGTGTCTGTATTGACTATTCCCGATGGTTCAGGCAGATTTGTAATTCACTGTGATGCTTCTGGTAAGGGTCTTGGAGTAGTTCTTATGCAGAAGGGCCGTGTCGTTGTGTATGCATCGAGGCAGTTGAGGCCGTATGAAAAGAACTATCCTACTCATGACTTGAAGTCAGCGGCAGTGATCTATGCTTTGAAGCCATGGAGACATTATTTACTTAGAGATCGCGTGGAGATTTTTATAGACCACAAAAGTCTCAAGTATGTTTTCACCCAGAAGGAATTAAACATGAGGCAATGGCGATGGTTAGAGCTTATGGCCGATTATGACATCAGTTTGCAATACCATCATGGTAAAGTAAACTTGGTTCCAGATGCTTTGAGCAGGAGACCGGCAGAGTGATCTCATTGAGCAGATGAGGAGGTTGGATTTGGAGGTTTTTTTTGCCAATTTCTGGTCGGAGTTGTCTTGTGCTCCAGCTTCAGTCTTCTCTTGTTGATCAGATCAAGGAGGCTAGGTTGGTGATGCGCAGTTGCAGGGTTTTTGAGCTGAGGTTGAGTCTGGGTCCATGATGGACATGGTTATTCATACCGAGGATTCGCTTCGTTTTGGTTCCCATTTGTATGTCCCTAAAGTTCGTCATAGGTTGCTTGAGGAATCTCATCAGTCCTAGTATTCTATCCATCATGGCGGTACTAAAATGTATCGAGATTTGAAGCTTCATTTCTGGTGGCATAGTATGAAAAGGGCCGTAGCTCAGTTTTTTGCTCAGTGTTTGATCTGTCAGCAGGTTAAAGCAGAGCATCAGAGAACCACTGGACTTCTTCAACCGCTTCCGATTCTGAAGAGGAAGTGGGAACATATCACCAGGGATTTTGTGACCGTTTTGCCGAGGAGTCCTAAGGGTCACAATGCTGTTTAGGTGATTATTGACCGTTTGACAAAGAGTGCTCACTTCATTCCTTTTCGTGCCGGTCAGTCTACTGAGAGCCTAGCGGAGAAGTACATGCAAGAGATTGTCAGACTTCATGGGGTTCCAGTCAGTATTGCATCCGACAGGGATACGAGATTCAGATCTCAGTTTTGGGAGTCTTCAGGCTAGTTTGGAGAGTAAGTTGAAGTACAGTACAACTTTTCATTCCTAAATTGATGGACAGTCAGAACGGACTATTCAGATTCTTGAGGACATGTTGCGATCCTGTATGTTGCAGTTCGGTGGATCTTGGGAGGACCATTTGCATCTCGTGGAGTTCTCGTACAATGACAGCTTTCAGGCCAGTCTTAAAGCTGCACCGTTCGAGGCACTTTATGGACGTAAATGCAGGTCACCAGTGTGCTGGGATGACATTGGTGAGAGGCAGTTGTTGGGTCCGGAGTTGATCACCAGGACAGTATATGTTGTGACTCAGATCAGAAAGCATCTTCATGCAGCTCAGGATAGGCAGAGGCGGTAGGCTGATGTCTATCGGAGGGCTTTGGAGTTTTTTGTTGGTGACCATGTTTTTCTTAAGGTATCGCCGTGGTGCGGTGTCATTCGGTTCGGTGGTGGGGGCAAGCTTAGCCATAGGTTTGTTGGACCGTTTGAGATTTTGGAGCGAGTAGGCAGGGTGGCCTATCGTCATGCTTTGCCGCCAGCGTTATCAGGATATCTCACAACTCAGGAGATATATCCACGATGAGAGTCACGTGATCGACTACTCCGAGTTGACCATGCGGCCGGATATTACTTGTGAGATTCTGCCAGTTTCTATTGTGGATCAGCAGAAGAAAGTGCTTAAGAATAAGGTCATCAAGTTGGTTCGTGTTGCTTGGAATCTTCACTCGCCTAATGAGTCGACTTGGGAGCTGGAGGAGGAGATTCAGCAGAAGTTTCCTCATTTGTTTCAAGAGTGATTTTTTTGTTTTGTTTTTTCTTGTTTTCTTTTCTTTTGGGGTTACCCTATACATCTTCTTTTTGAATTTCGAGGACGAAATTCTTTTTGTTAGGTGGGTAGGATTGTAACTGCTGTTTTTCGTTTTCGTATTTTTGGTGCATTTTTCTCTTTCTTGGGTATTTGTACTATATTGTATTTTTCTTGGACCGTATATTGAAGTTGTGTTCAATATATATTCATTTTTTCTTAATTTTATCTATTTGTATTGATTTGTTCGTCCTTTGGTTTCGTTCTCCATTGAT
The DNA here is from genome assembly GCA_017893485.1 of Hemerocallis citrina. Classification (NCBI taxonomy): domain Eukaryota; kingdom Viridiplantae; phylum Streptophyta; class Magnoliopsida; order Asparagales; family Asphodelaceae; genus Hemerocallis; species Hemerocallis citrina. The sequence continues at coordinate 116,706,530 of CM030362.1, forward strand.
TGTTGCTCTTTTCTCTTCATTGGATTCTTGTTCTCATTATTTTTGTCTTAGGTGCTCGTGGTGTTTTGGTTGTTTACCCCATTCCCAATCCTATTGCTTTTTATCCCTAACTGATTACCAAAGCCAATTTGACCTACAGTCCTATTTTGAGTCCTATACAATTTATCCTAATTAAATCCTAATCAAACTAATCCTTTTTCTTCTCCTATTAGACCTAATTAAACCCAAATACCCAATACCCATACCCTACTACAAACCCTAATACCCAACCCTATATAATCTCTCATCCTCTCAACTAAACCCTAACCCTAACTCTCCCTCACCGGTCTCCCTCTCTCTCTACCCGACTGCGCCTAACCCCAGTCGGCCGAACCCCACCTTCGGCCTGTGCACCCATCGGCTGATCACCCCTGCATCCCAATCGACCCATCTCCCAATTGCCGATCGGCTTCACCTAGCCGATCACGCCAACACCCGAGGGTCCACCCTCTCTCCACCTCATCCTCTCGTTCTCCCGTCCCTTGGTCATCCGCCATCGACGACAACATCAGCCAGTTGACCGCCCCGACGCCCTTGCTCTCTCCCTCTCTTGGATCTTGGGTTCGCGCGTGTTGGAGTTTGCACGTGCGAGTTGTTCGTTGATTCGTGGATTTTTGTTCGTGGGTTTTGTTCGTTGCTGGGATCCAATCCCGTTATTCTTGGTGTTCTTCGTTTTCATCTTCAGTTAAGGCAAGTAACTTATACTCAAATTTCTTTGTATGATACAAGTCAAAAATACCACTTATAGTGTAGTTAGGTTCTAGGGACAACTCGTGTGTGTGTTATCTTTGATGGGTTTTTTTCTCTCTTGTGCTATTTGACCATAGTTGCTTCATGACAGAAAATCGACATGAAAACAACTAGGTGTGACCGTTCTTGATCTATTCATATATGTGAGATAATTAGGTGAAATTATGTGTTTGATGAGATCCATGTGATATGATGGTTGTGAATATGTTATATACTCTATTTCATGATGTTTGGACACTTAGTAGACTTTATTCCATGTTTGATTGTGATTGGAACAAGTTTCGTATGATTTACAGATGTGTATTTTGTTTCCAGATTTCGTTTCTTGATGATGTTGATGATTAAACTATTTTGATACTAATCTTAAATATATTATTTTGATCTGAAACTTTGCACAGTATTTCTATATCTATTTAGAAATTATCCAGAATTTTGGTAGATTTTATTGATGAGTTTTATACACCGTTTCATGCTTGTTTATGAAATCTATACTTGCTGTATTTTGCTCATGTTCTGTAAAGAATCGTATTTTCACCCTATTTCCTTTTACTGTATGGAAAATATTTATGATATATAAAAGTTATCTTATTTTGTCTATTTTCATCTTCCTTTGGCGGATTTGGATTCCGTTTCACGGTTTGCGAGATATTACAGTGTTCGTACAGCAGTGTTGGGAATTCCAAATTTGCCAAGCTATCGTTTCTTGATGTTTTCTGATTTTGTTGACTGAACTAATTTTACTGGAATATTATGAAACTCTATATTCCGATACTAGACATATAGGGGATTACCCCATATTTTTTCTGGATTTATTTGAGAAGTTTTAAAGCTATTTTTCTGACTGAGATTTCGGTTTACTGATTTCTGGCTGAACGTGTTTTCTGAATTCAATTCAGTTTTGAGTTATGATTTTGTGAAGTTTTATATGGCTTATATATAATCTCTGGATTCGTGTGGAAGTCTATTTTCCAGATTCTTTGACGGATTCAGATCTGGATTTCTGTAGTAACGGGAATCACTGTTTTAGTACTGTACTGTCATGCTGTCCTGAATATGAACATACACTGTTTTGCTCCTTTATGTGACCGTATATAACCTATGCATCATTATTTGTTTCCCTGAACTTAATAATGAGTATATCATGTTAGTTTGACACAATTTCATGCACTACCATGTCTGTTGATAGTTATAATAAAAGTAATCAAGTCGGGGTTTCTTAAGGGAAGATCTTGTAGTGGAAAATATGGAAACGTGTACTTGGAGGGGAACTAGTGTTCCATACTGTTACTGTTACTGTTACTTTTACTGCTACTGTTACTGTTACTTTTACTGCTACTGCTTCTGTTACTTATACTTGAGTACACTGCCCCATTATGGTCCACTATGAAATCTAAAAGCGAAACTGTTTGTCGTAACAACCATGTGTTATAATATGGGGCACATGAAGTGCTACCTAGCTAGTAATACACACAAAACTGTAAGAACATAAGACTGATACTGTTAGACTGATATTGTTGAACTGATACTGTTATACTGTTACACTGATATACTGAGCTTACTGTTACTGGACACTGTTAGTTGCCATATGACACTATACTTGACACATTCATTTGTACTGTTAGTATACCATGCTAGTTGACTTTGTTTTACTGATTCATGCTAGTTATTACTGTTGTTGTATTATTCCATGCTTTTTTTACCTTTCCCATGTACTTGTATCCTACATTATAAGTGGCCCGTAACTTGCATTGACGGGTACTTGTTTTTTCTTTCCTTCTCTTGCAATTATTAATTGCAGATCAGGATGGTCAGCTGCCCGACGGCATTGACAAAATGAGATATTAGTGTTGGATTTCTTGCTTATTAGTATTTCTATTATTGTCGCTTTGAATAATGTATTTTTAGTACTTGGATGATTCCTTTGTATTTTTGGGCGATGTGACCCAGGATTTTGTCTTATCCAGATTCTGATTTATTTGAGATTAATACATTTTGTTTCAAGTAAATTCTGTTGGTTCATTAATTCAATTTTGCATATCTGTGGTTGATTCTCTTTTGCTTCCGACTCTGATTATTTTGTGAGATATTTTAAAGAATCCTAAACAGCTTATGGATGATGCAAATCATTCGCTGGGTTGTGTCGCATATCTGTATTCCGTATTTTTTTTGGGAAGCGGGTCGTGACACTTATAAAGCTAAAGTTGAGAATCAACTCAACAAAAGGATTAAAAACGTCAGATCTGATCGTGGTGGTGAGTAATACGGTAGATATGATGGCTCCAGTGAACAATGGTCAGGACCGTTTGCTAAATTCCTGGAGGAATGCGATATTGTCCCACAGTACTCCATGCCAGGATCACCTAGCATGAATGGTGTTTCTGAAAGACGAAATAGGACTCTTAAGGATATGGTAAGGAGCATGATTGCTCATTCCTCCTTACCTGAGTCCCTCTAGGGAGAAGCGTTGAAGACAGCGTCTTACATTCCCAATAGAGTATCAACTAAAGCAGCTGCAAAAATACCTTATGAGCATTGGATAGGTCAAAAACTTAGTCTAAAGCACTTTCACATTTGGGGATGTCCAATTGAGGCAAGGCCTTACAGGCCACATGAAAATAAATTGAACTCCAAAACAGTGAGCAGCTACTTTATTGGTTATTCTGAGCGATCTAGGGGCTATAAATTTTATGATCCCACACTTAGGAATATTTTTTAGACGGGAATCGCAACATTTTTTGAGGATGTTGAGTTTGGGGGGGGGGGGGAGAAATAAGGTTAGAGACATTGCTTTTGAGGAGGAATTGGATTCAATTCCAAACTCAATTCCTACTATCACTTTTGACAATATTCAGGTTCCTACACCTACATTGATCAAGAAGTAAATCCAGAACCTCAACAAGACAATGTTGAACAACCCCTGTTCAAAATGAGGTAATTGTTCCAGACGAACAAACTCAACAACCTCAAGAACCAGTTCATTAAGGAGATCCACGAGAGAAATGAGGAATGCTATTCCGAATGATTATATTGTATTTCTCCAAGAACATAAGGATGACAATGGAATGATCGAAGATGATCCAATCATATTTCATCAAGCCATGAAAAGTTATAATTCTCAAAAGTGGATGAGTGCCATGAATGAGGAGTATAAGTCCATACAAGACAACAAAGTTTGGGAACTTGTCCCATTACCAGAAGGTGCAAAACCAATTGGTTGTAAATGTATATTTAAGACCAAGAGGGATGCAAATGGTAATGTGAAAAGGTATAATTCACGTCTTGTATCTAAAGGCTATACTCAGAAAGAAGGCATCGATTTTACAGAGACTTTCTCTCCAGTTTCATCGAAAGACTCATTCAGGATAATTATGGCACTTATTGCTCATCTTGACCTTGAGCTACATCAAATGGATGTCAATACGGTGTTTCTCAATGGCGACATTGACGAGACAATTTATATGGTGCAACCAGAAAACTTTGTGTTGGGAGACCCAAAGAATATGGTTTGCAAACTGACGAAATCCATCTATGGACTCAAGCAGGCTTCTCGTCAATGGTACCATAAGTTTCATCAAGTAATTATCTCATTTGGTTTTGAGATGAATGTTGTTGATGATTGTGTGTATCACAAGTTAAGTGGGAGTAAGCATATATTCCTAGTTCTGTATGTCGATGACATATTGCTTGCTACTAATGATATAGACTTTTTGCACGAAACCAAGAGGTTTCTGTCTAAGCGTTTTGAGATGAAAGATCTTGGGGATGCCTCTTTTGTATTAGGAATTCAGATACACCGAGATCGTTCTCGAAGTTTTCTTGGGTTATCACAAAATGGATATATTGATAAAGTACTCAAAATGTTTGGCATGCAAGATTATAGACCAGGAGATACCCCTGTTACTAAAAGAGACAAATTTAGTCTTAGTCAGTGCCCTAAAATTAACCTTGAAATTCAAGAATGCAAAAGATCCCCTATGCATCAACCATTGGGAGTCTAATGTATGCTCAAGTATGTATGCGTCCGAATTGCATACATTATTAGGATGTTAGGAAGATATTTAAGCAAACCCGGTATGGACCAATGGATAGCAGCCAAGAGGGTTATGAGGTATCTTTAGAGAACAAAAGATTACATGCACACATATAGAAAATCAGATCATTTGGAGGTCATAGGATATTCTGATTCCGATTTCGATGGGTGCCAAGATAGCAGAAAGTCTACATCAGGCTATATTTACCTATTAGCTAGATGAGCTAAATCCTGGAAAAGTGTCAAACAGACACTTGTAGCTTCTTCCACTATGGTAGCAAAGTATGTAGCATGCTATGAGGCATCGAATCATGGAATATGGCTGCGGAACTTTTTCACTGGGCTGCGTATTTTAAAGAATGTAGAAAGGCCACTCAAGTTATTTTGTAACAATAAGTCAGCAGTGATGTATTCCAACAACAACAAGAACTCATCAAAATCGAAGCATATTGACATAAAGTTCCTAGTTGTGAAAGAAAGAGTGCATAGTGGACAGATATTCATAGAGCACATTGATTGGGACAAACTCCATGATAGCGGATCTGCTCACAAACGGATTACCACCCAAGGTCTTTCATGAGCACACTGCTCATATGGATGTTGTATTGTTGGAGGATATCATGATTTAGTGGGAGTTTGTATTTTATTTGCTTTATGTTTGTCTGAGACATGTATACATTTGGTTATTTTCTGACCAGAAATGAAGTGTTCAGTTTTCTCACTCCTTTGTTATGTTTGATTCTGACCTCACTTAAGTTTAAGAGGACCAGTTGAAAATAGGCATGTATATAGATCACATTGCATGAAATTTTCATGCTACACATTCACACTTTGATCTATGTCGTTTGATTATATTGATATATGTGACCATTGATGAATTTAATTACAATAAATGGAACGAAAATTGCTTTCATCCTATATTTACATGATTAATGGACGAAATTGTTTGGCTATGCTTTTGGTTATGATAGCAAAATTTTGAGCTCATGAAGTATGTACATTTATAAGGTGTAACATATGTGGCCCAAGTGGGGATTGTTGAAAAATAATCTATGTGGGCTCACATATGTGACTAAATGTATAATTTCTATTCTAAAGTTTAACCCGAATTAAAGTGATCTAACCAAGGTTAAGTGATGGGTTAAAAGCATATAATAATTAAGTGTGATATATTACATGTAGAAACAAGAAAGTGAATTTTTGAATTTGTGATGGGAAAAATTGGAAATCACTAATTATCTATTAGGGTTGTGGTCCCCTATATATACGTATCATTCTATTCTGTCTGTCACCCCATTAAATAAAAAAGGAAAGAGAAACTTTCCCATAGAAATATGTATCATATAGGAAGATTCAAAATCTTCTGTGCAATCTCCATCAATGACTTCAGATTTATATTTTTCTTTTTTGATTTAGCAAAGGATCTATAGGAACATGATTTAGAATTTGATATTAAAACACATTTAGTAACATAATTAGAATCTGGACTTATATGTAGAGATATTAATGTTTTATGCATATTGCTTAAGTGTTATAGATAAAATCTATCACATCAATGTTAAGTTAAATGTTGGGATTTCTACTGGCTAGGCTATAAAGAAGGCAAAAGAAACTCTTCTCTCGTGTAAATCAATAATTTTAAATCTTAAATCTTAAACATGTTTATGAATAGTTTAGACAAAAAAAAGATCCCAACTATGTCAATTGACATATTGTACATCACGACTGGTTAAATGAATGGATATAGGTAGAGACGCTAAGAGAAAAATATTTATTAGAGACGCTAAGAGAAAAATATTTATTTTGGATAGACGTCAAAAGAGAAGTTACACGAAGTTGAAAACCAAGTAGGACAAGTTTATCCTATTTTTGTTACCTGAATATTTTAAAATTTGTATATATTATCAAGACAAGTCTACTTCTTTCAATATATTTTGGTGGCTGATCAAGCCGTTCGAGCGTGAACTCGTCAGACCTTCCACAAACACACAAAAAACACACATTTTTCTACATCTAATGTCGTCTCAAAAAACCACAGGTGACTGCTGAAGTTATGAAGTGTCGAAAGTATGCATTAATTTTACAAAACAATAGACTATTTTCAGTACTTTATTTATTTACTAGGTTTGCCTGTGAATACATGTCTACGATACGTCTTCGTGAACGATGCAGCATATGAAAAGTCCTACAAAACACTTCTAGAAAATGCTGACAAAGCAAAGCACATAAAGAAAATACAGGCAAAGCACGTTAAAGAAAATCCAACATGCTAGCGTTACTACTCACCTTCCAACTGCTGTAGAATATCTGATTTTGTAGATCATTATTTTCTGAGAAGTGAAGATATATGTGTGAGTGAGAGCAACGGCGGAGACAGGATTTTCATCCAGCGAGAGCGTAATCATAAGAACTAAACGAAGAAAAAGTGAGCAGCAGAAGAAGAGGGAGCGGATCGGGTGGTGTGAGGAGCGGTTGTATGGACCTTTACTTGTGGGCCACGCTCAGGGGGAGCGCTGCATGAACTTCCATTTAAAATATTAAAAATAACTACACCTATACAGAGGGCCTACCCAAACTCAGGGGGAGCGGCCGCTCACCTTAGCTTGGGTGTGGCTCCGCCACTGAATGAGAAAGAGATATCTGAAAAAGAGAAGAGAGGCAGGACCGGCCCTGAGTTTAAGGGGCCCGATGCGAACTCCGGAAATGGGGCTCGATACAAAATTTATTTTTTTTAAAAACGGTTTAAAAAAATTTGGAATTTTTTTTTTTGCTACAATTCTTAAAAAAGGATATATATGAAGAGATAGATGGAGATTTAGGATTTGAGAAAAAAGTCTCGATATAGATCCAAACCCAACTAAAATAAGCCGGTCCAAGTACTAATTTTACAAATAAATGCCCAAAAAATAAAATTTGGGGCCCCTAAAAAAATATTACCCGCAAAATATGTGTATATAAATACAAGAAAAAATTTTAGGGGCCCCTAAAATTGCGAAAAAATCGAGGGCCCGAGATGACCTCCTCCCCAGCCTCCATTGGAGGGCCGGTGCTGAAGAGAGGAGAGTGAGATAATAATCAATTGGAGATAATATATATATATATATATATAGGATTTGGTGTTGGGGAAAAATGTCTTTTGGGAGGGTGAATGTGAGCCATTGATTTTGTTTTAATTGAAGGAAAGCCACTTGATAGTTTTTTTTTCAAATTGCCTTGTGATTTATTATATAATAGGTTTGTCCCTGGGCACGTGCCCATGACACGTATTCAGAATGATGCATCATATGAAAAGCCCTATAAACAGTCAAATATATGCAATCACTTTTGACTAACAAATCGCATAGGTATCAATATTTATATTCAATACCACCGGGCTAAAAACTCCACAATAAGTTATAAAAAATAATTAGAATGTCAATCAGGGAACTTAGTGAAATTTTCTACATGAGCAAATACAAGAAGCATAAAAAATCTGAAAAATTCGAAAATTTACAAACCTGAAATCTGAAAAACTAAATTTCTAGAGAGAGAGAAAAGAGAGAGAGAGAGAGAGAGAGAGATATGCAAAAGTGAAGAGATGAGAGATAGATAGTAATAAAGCGATTAGAATTTTAGTTTTTGGGGAAAAATATTTTTTGGGATGGTGAATGTGAACCATTGATTTTGTTTTAATTAAAGCAGGGTTACTTGATACTTTTTTCCCCCTTTCAAATTGCCTTGTGATTTATTATATAGACTATGTTAGCCCGTGTACACATACCTACGACACGTTTTTATTATGATGCAGCATTTGAAAAACCATGTAAATAAATGCAATATGTTTGACTAACAATTCACATAAGTATCAACATTTATATGCAATACCACCGGGCTAGAAACTCCACGATAAGTTATTGAAAACAACTAGAATGTCGTAAAACAATCACATATGTATCTCTATTTTTTTTATATATACGATAGAGCCATCAAGGCTCCACTTAACACATCTATATAGAACCTGAAATCTGAAAATCTGAAGAAGAAAAAAATTCTGAAAAATCAGCCAAGCATAAAAAAAATTAAAATCCGAAAATTTACAAACCTGAAATATGAAAATCTAAATTCGTGGGTAGAGAGAGAGAGAGAGAGAGAGAGAGAGAGAGGTCTAAAAAAATGAAAAGAGAAAGTCAGGAAGATTTTTGTTTTGGGGGAAAAAATTTAGTTCTGGAGGGAAATGTCTTTTGAAAGAGTGAATGTGAGCCATTGATTTTGTTTCAAATGAAGGAGAGCCACTTGATAACTTTTTTCCAAATTGTCTTGTGATTTATTATCTATAGTTATAGATTTTTTTTGGCCCCCCTGCCGAAATTGTTCTGGCTTCGCCCTGCTAATAAATCACATAAGTATCTACATTTATATGCAATACCACCAGGCCAGAAGCTCCATGATAAGTTATTAAAAACAATTAAAATGTCAATTAAGTAACTCAGTGAAATTTTGTACATGAGTAATCAAAAGAAGCATAAAAATCTGAAAAATCCAGAAATTTACAAACTTGAAATCTGAAAATCTAAATTTATGGGTATATATATATATATATATATATATATATATATATATATAGAGAGAGAGAGAGAGAGAGAGAGAGAGAGAGAGAGAGAGAGAGAGAGAAATTTGAGAAAGTGAAGAGATGAGAGAGAGATAGTAATAAAGTGAGGAGAATTTTTATTTTGGGGTGAAAACTTTTGGGAAAAAATGTCTTTTGGGAGGATGAATGTGAGTCATTGATTTTGTTTCAATTGAAGGAGAGCCACTTGATATATTTTTTTTCAAATTGCCAAGTGGATTATTATATAGACTAGGTTTGCCCGTGGGCACATGCCTACGGCACATCTTCAGAATGATGCAGCATACGAAAAGCCATGTAAACAGTAAAATATATGCAATCATGTTTGACTAACAAATCACATAGGTATCAACATTTATATGCAATACCACCGGGCTAGAAACTCCACGATAAGTTATAAAAAAAAATTAGAATGTCAGCAGGGAACTCAGTGAAGTTTTCTATATGAGCAATCAAAAGAAGCTAAAAAGTTTTTAAAATCTAGAAATTTACAAACCTGAAATCTGAAAGTCTAAATTTCTGGGGGGGGGGGGGGAGAGAGAGAGAGAGAGAGAGAGAGAGAGAGAAAGAGAAATCTGAAAAAGTGAAGAGAGGAGAGAGAGATATTAATAAAACTAGTAATCTGCATGTACGATATGCACGTTCTAATAAAAAAAAAATTATAGAGTAAATAATAATATGTAAACTGGCATCGAACCTGAGACATCCCTTTACGCATGCATACTCTTTACAAATTACTTCCAGTGGCACAAACTTTTATTTTATATAAGTGACACTTGTGTAAATAATTATGTCGTAAATAAATTTGAACTTTGAGGGTATTATGATAACTGATAACAGTTGAGCAAATGAATGGTTAATATAACTCTCACTTAAAAATGAATGGTTGAGATTAGCTGATTGATTGCCTACAAATTATAACCCCAACTCTCCCATTATATTAACTAGTATTATACACGTGCGTTGCACGTGGGGAAAATGGGGAGGAGGGAATGAAAAGGACAAAAAAGAAAAAATCTAGTATTATACACGTGCGTTGCACGTGGGGAAAATGGGGAGGGGGAATGAAAAGGACAAAAAAAAATCTACCAACACGTGCGCTGCACGTGTTGACAAAATGACAAATATTTACAAACGACACTAAACCCTTCTCCCATTATAATATTAGAGATAAAATGAGGAAGATTTTAGTTTTTGTGGGGTACGTTAATTTGGGGGAAAAATATTTGGGGAAAAATATCTTTTGAAATGATAAATGTGAGTCATTTATTTATTTTAATTGAAGGAGGACCACTTGATAGTTTTTTTTCCTTCAAATTGCCGTGTGAATTATTTAGATATTCAAAATTAAATTTTCAGAAAGTGATATATTAACAAAAACTTTGTACGTACCCAAATGTTAGTTGTTAATTGCTTTTCATTTCCACCAGCAAATTTTGTCATTAAGTCTTTTAATTTTGGGTTTTACCCATGTGAGGGCACTAACAAATATTTTAATTTCATATACCTCACTTACAAATATTTAATTTTGATATAAGTAGTTTTGAGTGAGTTATATGAAATAAAATTTTGGTAACAAAAATTGTTATTTGGGATTGATTTAAGTGGATTATATGGAATTAGGTATTTGTGAAGGAAGTATATGGAATTGATACATTGTTAGTAAACCATGTGAGAATGTCAGAAAGTGATATATTAACAAAAACTTTGTACTCAAAGTTAGTTGTTAATTGCTTTTAATTTCCACCATTAAATGTTGTCATTAAGCTTCTTAATTTTGCTTTAGAGCTAAAACTTGTTTCCAAACTAAATATTAGCAATCTAAAACATCAAATTGAGCACGGAAACGTTTCTTTAATTCATGAATAGCGTGATTAACTATTAAATAAATGGTCATAGCATATGCTAATTAAGCTTCAGAATCCTTTATTAGGAGTAGGGCTGTTCACACTTTGGTTTAAACCGATTACCGAACTGAACCGAACCGAACCGAAATTTGCCAATTCGGTTCGGTTTTTCGGTTTTTCGGTTTTTCGGTTCGGTTTTGACCCGAAGCGGAGTTTTTATAGAGAGTTCGGTTCGGTTTTTTGTTGGCTTTTGAATAAACCGAACCGAAACAAAAACCGAAGTTTTTTGGACCCATGGTTTTTTTTGAACCGAAACTTATAAGATCAGCCCTAATAAGTTCCTTCCTTGTTTTGACTATGGATGATGCTTGTAGGGGGGTCTCATGGGTTTTTTTTTTAATAATGGGACTGACTGACTGTTGATTATTTGTTAGAATTGTAAATTGGGTTGGATTGGAGTTTAAAATGTGGTGGTTTAAATTTTTGATGATATATATATATATATATATATATATATATATATATATATATTTTTGATGATATATATATATATATATATATATATCATCAAAAATATATATATATATATATATATATATATATATATATATATATCATCAAAAATTTAAACCACCACATTTTAAACTCCAATCCAACCTAATGAACTCCAATCCAACCTAATGAATTATATATATATAATTTATCATCAAATATTTAAACCACCACATTTTAAACTCCAATCCAACCTATTGAACTCCAATCCCACCTAATGAATATATATATATATATATATATATATGTAATGTAAATGAATTTGATGTTGAACTACGCATTTATATGGGTAGGTTCTCCTACTAGTATAGTCGGTAGTTCTTGCGATTAAGGGGGAAATTAAGTTTGAAAATTAAGGACCCACCCTGATTGTAGTTCTTGCATTTTCAGATGAGTAGTGATCAAGTGAATTATTTTTCAATCAAAAGTAGATCCAAGGAGACACCAATCAAGATGCTCATGGCACAAGAAATGTCTAAAGAAACTGAGTGTAAAAGGAAGCAAACCAATATCGTGGCCAGGCTAATGGGCCTCAATGAGGCAGTTCCTACTTGTCGTCGGTCAATTTTAGATAATATGAAAGGAAGCTTTAGAGATGGTGATCATTCTTCGGGTGAGATAGATTATAAGGATGTCTATGGAGCTTGGAGGAAGGAACAATGTGATGAAAACCAAGGTGAGAAAAGAAGAATGGCTCTCGTTCATGAAAAGTTCATCGAAGCAAAGCCACCGCTTGCTTTGGATGATAAGCTACTGCAGTCGAAGGAATTCCAAGTTCGGTTAGTTCGGTTATTAACTGAACCGAACCGATAAAATTCGGTTCGGTTTAAACCGAACTTGTAGAGTTTCGGTTCGGATTTCGGTTCCAGTTTTACCAAACTGAAAAGTTCGGTTCGGTTCGGTTCGGTTTTGAACCGATGAACACCCCTAATTAGGAGAATGGGCCATATTTAATTGATGGTAAATTTGTAGAAGATATGAACAAGTCACATTTAGTTGCAATATTGCAACATGAAGGAGATATTTACTCTCATTAAACTCAAGGAGAGATTCACTCGCAACAAACTCAACCAAAAGGAGAGATTTACTCTCAACAAACCATCTGTAGCAATTTTGTATTTGCCTATTTAAAGGCTGACAATATTAATGAGAAACCATCTCTTCTCTAAACCATTATATGATATCAGAGCTAAAGCTCCTACCCTATTCCTCTTTTTTTTTCTCCTCCCAATGACGAATGAACAATCTATCATCCCTAACCACCATCAAGTTAACACCCACCAATTACATAGCCTTTCTAAAAGCCAACTATCAAGCTCTCCATCGCCAGCACTGCTTCCCACACCTCGATCTAATTCTTCGGCCAAGTCCCAGCGGCCATACTTGGGTAAGTGCCAATGGTGTCGAGCCACTGGTCATGCTCTCGACAATTGCCATGTATTCAAGATCCTTTTTCCTACCATTGAGGTTCCCACTCCAGTCTATACCAGAGCTGTTCAGATAGGTCAACAGCCTCCCTCCATGACTTAAGCTCACATGATGCAGGCTTACTCACATCCTCCCTCCGTCAACAGTAGCACCTCATCCATTGGATCCTCGATAGTGGAGCATCCCACCATGTCACAAATGATCTCAACAACCTCTCATTACATGCACCATATGATGGTTCGGATGAAATTATGATTGGCGATGACTCGTCTCTTCCAATTGCAAATACTGGTTCTTTTTCTCTCACCACTCCCTCTAAATTTTTTACTTTCTCTAATGTCTTACATGTTCCATCTATATCACGAAATATCCTGTCCATCTCAAAGTTTTGTCAAGAGAATAATACTTCTATTGAATTCTTGCCCTCTCTTTTTTGTGTCAAGGAACAGTCAAAGGGTACAACTTTCCTCCAGGGGCCATCTAAATCTGGTGTTTATGAATGGTACCCAAAATCTCCTCGAGTCTACACAAGTTTCAAACAGCCCATTCACGAATGGCACCATCGGCTGGGCATCCATCTAGTTCTATTCTTCGGGTTTTAAATTCCAAGTTTTCATTACTTATTTCCGATTTCTCTATGTCGGATTGTAATTCATGTCATATCAATAAAAGCCACAAGCTACATTTTTCTGATTCTACTCTTACCTCTCGTGCCCCTCTTGATTTAATCTTTACAGATGTATGGTCTAGTCCAGTGTTATCAAATGACAATTACAAATATTATGTGATTTTTGTTGATCATTTTACAAGATACACCTAGTTATACCCTGTCAAAAAAAAGTCTGACACTAAGAAAACCTTTTATCATTTTCAAGTACTTGTTGAAAAGTATTTCAAAATGCCAATAGTTGAAGTGTTTAGTGATAATGGAGAGGAATATGACAAACTTCGGCCTTACTTTTCTACTCATGGCATTTCTCATCTTACTACTCCTCCATATACTCCGGAACATAATGGGTTCGCGGAGCATAGGCATAAGCACATTGTCGAGACAGGTTTATCTCTTCTTTCTCATGCCAAAATGCCCTTAAATTATTGGCCATATGCTTTTGCTACAACCACATATCTGACTAATCGTCTCCCAACTCAAACTCTTCATAATGACTGTCCTTATCTTCGTCTCTTTGGGACTGTACCCAACTACTCAAAATTGCAAAATTTTGGCAGCTTGTGCTACCCATGGCTGCGGCCATATGCTAATCATAAGCTTGATAATCGGTCTCTTCCATGCATCTTAGTAGGTTACTCTCCATCACAAAGTGCATATTATTGTCTACACTTCCAACTCATAGGGTGTATGTCTCTAGGCATATAAGATTTGTGGATGATGTCTTCCCCTTTCCCATCTTTAATCCAACGTCTACTCCCGCATCTCCTTCCAACATTGAAGAATGGTGCACAGTGACTCTTCCTATTGATGTGCAGCCTACTGTGCAGCCTGTTGTCAAGACTCCAACACCACCTATCGTCACCATCTCGACACCTCTCTTCTCTCCTACCATGCCCTCACCTCCACAGCAGTCATTGACAACCACACCAACCACTATTGTGTCATCCTCTCCCCCTTCACTGCCACCTCCTCCACCCACTAGAACCATCGTCACTCGTCTACAAAATAATATTATTAAACCCAACCCAAAATTTGCCAATCCAACCACTACTCAAGCTCAATCAATTGAACCCCGTAACATTACTAAAGCCCTCAAAGATCCTCAATGGCGTCATGCACTGACGGAGGAATATGATGCTTTGGTATGCAATGCTACTTGGGAACTTGTTCCCTCTCATCCATCCCAGAATGTTGTTGGCTGCAAATGGGTATATCGAGTTAAATACAAACCTACGGGTGCAATTGAGCATTGCAAGGCTCGCTTTGTTGCCAAGAGTTTTCATCGACGGCCCGGGATTGATTATTCAGAGACTTTTAGTCCAGTTATTAAGCCTACAACAGTCAGACTCATGCTCTCTCTTGCGATCACAAATGGGTGGAATATTCGGCAGCTTGATATTAACAATGCCTTTCTTCAAGGTCATCTCAATGAGCATGTCTTCATGTCACAGCCTCCGGGTTTCTTGGATAAAGATAGCCCACTCATGCATGCAAGCTTAAGAAGGCCATCTACTGTAACACCCCGCAAAATTAAAAATTACAATTTTGCCCATGTGTGTTACGTACGTGTATTTTGTAACGTGTTTTTACCACGTATTTTGATTACCGACTATTTATGCATTTCCCATATTGATTTTTACCCTACTTTGAGTCAACAAAAATATGATGTTTCAATTTCTATATTTTTACGTGCATTTTACGTGCTTTTGATGCACGTATCAATTACGTATTTTTCCATCACTAAGTGTGATATTTTTACGTGTATTGATTATCTATTTTACGTGTTCGAACTCATTTTATAAAATGAAAACTTATTTCCCCCTATTTTGATTAAAATGCATTTTTCAACGTATGGTGCATGTGCAAATTTTTATTCTCTTTTATTTATTCTCATTTTACTATTTTTAACATGTATTAGTTCTATTTAGCCTTTTAAATTAACCTATGGACCAAAAGATTAAAATCTAGCCCACGAAGAGAAGAGCCCATATAGCAAACCCACTAATAAAATCACAAATAAAGCTAAGTGTACATTAATACATGACAAGTTACAAATGTTAGTACACAATTAAAGTTATAGGATTGAATTTAATTTGTATATGCACATGTGCATGTATGCATACACACACACAATAGGAGGCCGGATTGTATCCATGTAGTGACCGGATTTTGATGAAGTGGGGTAGGGGAAAAGTTGTAGGTTATGGGAGTTGCAAATATGAAGAGTTGGAAAGGTGAAAGGGTGTAGGTTGAAGGAGTTTAGGAGGTGAAGAGTTGTAGGAATTAAATTGAAGAGTCATTAGGGTGTGAATTTTGCATAATAAACCATAGCTTTATCCTATAAATAGAACCCCAAATTCCTACATTCTCTTGCACAAGAACTTAAGAAAAAGAAAGAGAAAGAGAAGAAAGAAAAGAGATAGATAAAAGAAAGATAGTAAGGAAAGAAGTGTTCTTGTGCTTGGAGCCATTGCTAGGAAGGAGAAGTCATTACTAGGAGATGAGACAAAGCTAGGAGTCTTTGGAGCTAGGAGTGGTGACCACTTTCTTTCATTTGTTCAACCTTCAAACTTGAGGTGGGTGGTTTCTTTACTTTCTAGTGGTAGAACATGCATGATAAACATTGTAGATGAGTATTATATTTTAGTATCTATACATTGGTAGTAATAAAGATGCTATATTAGCAAATAAATCTATATCATGTTAGTGGGTGTTCTCATGCTTTCTAGGATAGAACATGCATGCTAAATTAGTTTAAAAAGTAATATGAGTTGAATAAGATATTTGTAGAATCCATGCTAGTAAAATATAATAATTTTGTTGAAAGTAATGAACAAATTAATACCACGCTAAGTATCATATGGATCATGTTAGAATATTTGCAATTCTTGTTTGTCAAAACTATGATAAGTATGAATAATGATTAAAGGATATCTTTGAAGATTAATACTTAAAAAGAAGAGAAAGATAAATTTTGTTTTGTGAGTTTTTGACTCGTCGACATTGGTAAACACATTAGTTTTCGCATAAGAAATACTTGAAATATTCATGGTTGAACTAAAGATATATTTGGTCCTTTGTACAAAATTTTAATTTGTATGAAAGTAGTGAAGAAACTTCTTGATAAGTAAATCAAAGAAAATAAAGTTGTTGTTTTGGAACAAATTAGATTTTTATGCTAAAGAGAACAAATGTAATATTTGTGAGTCGTTTTATTTTTCTAAAATATGATCCACAAGGCAGTGAGTTACTGATATAAAATTTTAGTCTATATAAGTCTAATTTCAACTAAATAAAAGAGTAGATCAAAACTAGAAGAATCGGTTTTTTGTGAAATAATGAAACATCATGAAATTGGAATAAAACCCAATTGATTTCTCTGTAAGTCGATTGGCGTACTTAGCATGTTGGCTTGGCCTTGCGCTGTTTCCTGGTCGGGCTGGGTTCGAAACATGATAACCCCAAACTTTTTCTGTGTTATTTTTCTTTTGGAAATAAAATTAACCGAAAGTGGGCATAAAATGAATTTATGAGGACTTAAACAATAAGTCCATATGGACTTTTGGTTGGTGCGGTGAGTTTGGGCGCTGCCTGGGCTTCACGGGTTCGAAGCCTAGGGTGGGCTTTCATTTTATTTTTTTGGGTTTTTAGTGATTTAAATCAATCCCAAGGCTTTGAAAATATTGAGAAAAATCCTAGTACTCATAAAACATGATGGAGAATTTATAGAAAATAGTTTAAAGATTTTTCTTGTTTATTGAAAAGTAAAAATAGATATCTTGAGAAACATTACTTTTGATACATTGATATATGCTACATTGAAAAAAATAAGAAATGAAAAATGAGTTTTTACAATTATTAATGAAATTTATTAGTAGAATGAGAATAGATTATCCATGTGAATAAACTTCTCTTGATGTGATGATTTTCTCATGTGAAGTTAGAGTACTTGATATATGTTGAAATGTGAATTGGTTATTGGCACTAAGTTATTCAAGAGATTATTGTTGATAGAAGTTTGTTCATGATTTATTATTGTGAAAGAATCATGAATAGTGCTAAAATGAGGCATTGCTTAAGTTGTGAAATGAGTTAAAATGATGTAATAATCTAGGTTTAAGACATGATTATTAAAGGGTAGGTGTACCCATGTTTCTTGTACATGAAAGATTTATGATTTAGAATTAGTAAGACCTCGGTTACTGGTAATTTTGAAAGAAAGATTTTGAGACTTGATTTCGAGATAATGCCGTCGGGCATTCTCGTATTTTTGTGAACAAATCCGGTAGGAGGTAAAACTGATTCTAGGGTGATAACACATTCATGTCTTGAACTAAAATAATTAGGCACATAAATGAAGATATAATAGACTTGGGCAAACGTAAATGGGTGCTTCTATATAGTCGGTAGTGGATCTCCGTGGCTATAGACCTAGTTGGTGGACTGTGGTTGCTCCGTAGGAGATGGACTGTATTTTATCCGGGACTTAGGGTAGTCGGCGGATGTTTACCATACTCCAATGTATATGTGTATACCGGGACTAGAGGGGCATTTGTGGGGTTATTCTCACGATATAATAGCCAGGGAGGCTGGGATCTGTTATTATAGCCAGGGAGGCTGAGATTCGTATCCGTGAAATAATCTAAATTTTGTTTTATTACCGGGTAGTCTCATGGCGAGGGATTGAACCTCGGACCTATGTAGTATGGGATGTATAGAATCCGAACAAGTGTGCATTAGTGTCATCCTAGTATAGAATTGTGTGCATTAGGCATTAAGGCATGACATACACTTACATGTTTAACGTAGACACAATTAACACTTATTTATTCATTCAACTGTTGTATTTTTATTAAAGTATTGAGATCGTTATACTATTCCCGGCGTAAAGAGGATAGCCGAGTATAACATTTTCGTTAGTTGTAAGTAACTGACGTGCCCACAGATTGACATGCAGGTAATGGACTATTCATGAAGGAGTAGAGATATTGTGATGCAAATGATGTTAAAGTTATACAAGTTATATTTTATTTCAATGTTGTAATCTTTTATTTTTCGCTGTGTAAACAAAGTGTACTGTAACTCTGATGTATTATTGTTGAAAAAGTTTTAATTTCCTTGTAAAATTGTATGAAGTGAAGTAAAGATCCTGTGAAATCTCGAATTTATCCTTATTTGGAATTCAGGGGTGTTACATCTACGGTCTCAAACAAGCTCCGAGAGCTTGGTATCAAGAGCTTCGCACCTATCTTCTCTCATATGGTTTCCGCAATTCCATTGCTGATTCTTCATTGTTTATCTAAAAGCATAACAATGTCACATTTTATCTACTGCTATATATGTTGACGACATTATTATTATGGGCCCTTCATCTTCCGCTCTACAAGTGTTCATCACTAGCTTGGCCTCTCGCTTCTCCCTAAAAGACTTGGGATCACTCTCATATTTTCTTGGTATTGAGGTGCTACCTCATAAGCATGGGCCGTTCTTAAGCCAGAAGAAGTATGTTCAAGATTTATTAGAACGTGCCAAGATGTGTGATGCTAAGCCGGTACCTACACCTCTGATCACTTATCCCTCTCTTAACCTCATGATGTGTCGAATTTATATGCAAATATTTGTACTCATTTACCTATTAAAATGACTTGTTTTCGCTGATATTGTCTATAATTCATCTTATTTCTATACGATTTCATTTAATTAATTATTTTTGAAGAAATAATATTTTTGATGCAAAAAGTAAAGAATTGTGGAAAAAATCAACAAACAAAGTAAAATAATTGATTTATCATTTTTTATTGTTTTGTTGACTCAAAAGTGTGACAAATAAATTGTAAAAGGATTTTTATACGCTAATATGAAATATAGTTAGTTTAATTAATTTTAAACTAATTAAATTTATTTTATTTAAAAATCCTAATTTCAGGTATTATTTTGTGTATGTAGAAGCACGTGGTGAGCAGAAAAGGCAGAAAAGAAGGAAAGAGAAACAAATAAAATTCTGCATTATAAAAGGAAGGAAATAAAGGAAGAATGTGGACTTTTCTGCAAAAGTGCAAACCCTAAAGCTTCTCTCCATTTCCCTATAAATACAAACCAAAGAGAAGGTACAAACTTAAGAGGTGACGGCTGTACAATAACACAAAAGAAGAAAAAGAAAAAGTAAGGAAGAGAGAGAACGTGTGCGAGTTCCAAGGCAAACAGTACGTGTGGGCAGTAGGGCTGCTCTTCATCGGCGCAGTTTTCGAAGTGCACCCAACGCATCTGTGTGACCAAACATCTGGCTAATCCTTCGTTTTCTTCTCGGCTTACGGCACAGAACAAAATCACAGAGGAGGTGACGGCTGAACCATTAAACAAACATACAAATAGAACAAAGAGATAAAGTAAGAAGGAGAGAGAGAAGAAGCAGTGTGACGTGTGCTGGCTTCTCTTTCTTCTTCCTTGACGTGTGCAACGAAGGCAGCACGGGGGGCCCACGTGACAGGTGGGGAAGCGCCCTCTCTCCTGACGTGGCACGCACGCGTCGTCTTCCTCTTCGACGAGACGCGACAACACCAGTGCAGACCGAAGCGACACGGCGACGTGACAGGCCGAAACGACGCTTCGACGTGACAGCGATGCGTCCTCTGACTGCTGACGGCGATTTTTGGGGTTCGGATCTTCAAGGCAGTTGGTTTGCATTACTTTTTGTATCTTTTCTTCTCAATTTTATTTTTAGATGCAACCAGAACATTTTATTAATTACAAATCGATCATGAACTGAATTGATTGTTCTAGAGGCTAAGGTGTAGCCAAGTTTTGTAGAACACAAATTTTTATTCCTTATTATTATTCTATTTTTCCTGATTGTGTTTTAATTTTTATTATTTATGCGTACAACATGGTGGATAGACATTTGTATGATTTTTCAAATCATGAAGAGACCGAACAGGTAATTTGTGATTAATAAAAATTAAGACCGTATATTGGAGGACGTGACCGTTAAGAAATCCAATTTTTCAATTAATAATTTGGTGGATAGACGAATGATTAATTGAGAATAATTTTTAGACTACATTGATAGAGTGGTTAATATCTTTAGGATTTTGGTCGACAATTGGGAAAGATAATATTTTTATTTATAAGGAATTATAATTTGTGATAAACGAGGTGAACCAAGAGCCCTAGAACAAATTTTACCCTTAACAAATTACAAGAGCTTTATAGTTTCACAGCCCTCTCCCTCTTCACCAATTTAGTTAGATTTAGTTAGATTAATTTAATTTAGTTATTTTATCCATCTAAAATTCGATCTTCCAAATAGTGATTCATCTAGCGATATCGGTACTCAGTAAAATATCTAGTCCCTGTGGGTTCGACACTCTACTCATCTATCTATATTACTTGTGCGATTTTGTACACTTGCAAATATCAACACCAAGTTTTTGGCACCGTTGCCGGGGACTAGTTATTCTTTTATTGATATTGACAATTGCTAGATTGTTGCTAATTTGGATTTTTTTTGTAATTATTTTTATTTTATTATCATTTTACATCTTTATTTTCCTTTGACTAACTTTTACTTTTTTTTTATTTTGTTTTTCTTATTTAAAAGTTTTTAGTTTTTCTATTTTTTCTTTTTCTTTTTCGATACTTACATTTCAGGACATACAGTGCATTATCATGGCGAATGATGAAAATAGGCCTTTGAGAGACTATGCTATGCCCTCAATTTATGATTCAAGCATAAAGAAGCCGGTTATTGAAGCTAACAATTTTGAAATTAAACCGGCGATGATTCTAATGATTCAACAGACTGTTCAATTTTGGGGACTACCACACGAGGATCCTTACGCTCACATTGCAGATTTTTTAGAAATTTGTGACACTTTCAAGCACAACGGAGTATCAGATGATGCAATTAGATTGAGACTCTTTCCTTTTTCACTACAAGATAAGGCAAAGGCTTGGCTACGTTATCTACCACCCGGTAGTATTACTACTCGGGAGGGACTTGCACAAAAATTTCTAACCAAGTATTTTCCTCCAGCAAAGACAGCAAAACTAAGGATCGATATTGTGACATTTATGCAATTTGAGACTGAGTCTTTGTATGATGCATGGGAAAGGTTTAAAGAGTTATTGAGAAAGTGTCCTAATCATGAACTACCGAAATGGCTGCAAATGCAAACATTCTATAATGGTTTGGGAGTTACACATAGATCTATGGTTGACACAGCAGCTGGTGGTGCACTGATGAGCAAAACTTACCAAGCAGCCTATGATCTTTTAAAGGAGACGGCATCAAATCATTACCAGTGGTCTTCAGAGAGAACGATGCCAAGAAAAGTGGCTGGAGTTTTTGAACTTGATCCTTTTTCTACTTTAAATACAGAAAATGATATTTTATATGAACAAGTAGAAAATATGAATTTTAATGTTTTTCAATCTAATATGATTTGTGATCTTTGTGCAGGAAATCATTCAAGTTTAGATTGTCAAGTGGGGAACCCTTTTGCTCCATCAAATGCCGAACATGAAAATTTTGTGTCAAACTTTCAAATGCAAAACAATTATTATGCAAATACATACAATTCAGGATGGAGAAACACCCCCAATTTTTCATGGAACAACAATCAAGAAGCAGTTATACACCCTCAAAATTTTTCACAGGAAGAAAAGAAGCCGACCCTTGAAGACATGTTTATGCACTACATGCAAAAGACAGATTTGGCAATACAAAATGTTACAAATTCAACTTCGGCTTCCATTCACAATCTTGAGGTACAAATTAGTCAATTTTTAAATATTATTAATGACAAAATTGCAGGAACATTGCAAAGCAACACAGTTGTCAATCCCAAGGAGCATGTCGAGGCTATAACACTAGGAAGTGGGAGGACAATTGAGCAACCACAAGAAGAAAATGAAGAACATAATGTGGTTGAAAAGCAAAGTGAGATTGAACAAATTGAGGAGGAACAAATTCAGCATGAGCAAGTAATGTATGATGTTTTTAATTCCATAAATTTTCCTCCCGAAGAACAATCATCCATTCAAGTAAGTGAAACTCATTTAATTGTGGGCGAGAAAGATAAGGCTAAATTTGAAAAATCATCAATTGAAGTATGCCCAACAAATTCAACAAATTTTGAACCTGAAAATGAAAATATTTTTGAACATGTAATGTACTTGAATGCTGAACCTTCAATTTATTCATTTTTGCAGCAAAAATTCAAAGAGGTGGGAGAATCAATGACATCATCATCACGAAGAAAACGCCTCAAATTGGAACTTGAACCTGATCCACATCTGAAGAGGAAAATTAGAAAAGATGTGTTAATGTTGTTGGATCTAGGCGTTACTTAACCTTCTCACCCCCATGTCTGGCTGAAGACTTAAAACTTAGCGCTTCTTGGGAGGCAACCCATGTTTTCTTTTATTGCATTCAGTTTTGATTTATCCTTTAGTTTATTTTATTTTAACTTTTAATTTTATCTTGTAGGATTGCATGAATTTTGGAAGTCGCCGGGCAGAGCTGTTTTGAACACCTGCATTGATGGCTGTTTTTGAGCAGTATTAATTCAGAATCTGGAAAAGTGATTCAAAGAGAAGTTGTAGACAATTGTCTTAGCTTTCCAGCAAAAAAAAATTCAGCCCATTTCGACATCTACAGCTCCAGATATCGCCAAAATACTGAACGCTGCGCGTGCAGAAATTTAAAGACGAATCAGGGGAGATATTCTAAACTTCTTGCATTCTTTTTGTTTTTCTTTTTCTTTTCCATTGAGGACAATGTGATATTTAAGTTCGGGGGGAAGGTTTACAAATTTATTTTTATTTTTATTATTTTTGAAAAGAAAAACAAAACAAAAGGATTATAATTGGGCTCACCATTACACTTTTGAGTTCTTTATGGGTAGACACAATTAACACTTATTTATTCATTCAACTGTTGTATTTTTATTAAAGTATTGAGATCGTTATACTATTCCCGGCGTAAAGAGGATAGCCGAGTATAACATTTTCGTTAGTTGTAAGTAACTGACGTGCCCACAGATTGACATGCAGGTAATGGACTATTCATGAAGGAGTAGAGATATTGTGATGCAAATGATGTTAAAGTTATACAAGTTATATTTTATTTCAATGTTGTAATCTTTTATTTTTCGCTGTGTAAACAAAGTGTACTGTAACTCTGATGTATTATTGTTGAAAAAGTTTTAATTTCCTTGTAAAATTGTATGAAGTGAAGTAAAGATCCTGTGAAATCTCGAATTTATCCTTATTTGGAATTCAGGGTGTTACATCTACGGTCTCAAACAAGCTCCGAGAGCTTGGTATCAAGAGCTTCGCACCTATCTTCTCTCATATGGTTTCCGCAATTCCATTGCTGATTCTTCATTGTTTATCTAAAAGCATAACAATGTCACATTTTATCTACTGCTATATATGTTGACGACATTATTATTATGGGCCCTTCATCTTCCGCTCTACAAGTGTTCATCACTAGCTTGGCCTCTCGCTTCTCCCTAAAAGACTTGGGATCACTCTCATATTTTCTTGGTATTGAGGTGCTACCTCATAAGCATGGGCCGTTCTTAAGCCAGAAGAAGTATGTTCAAGATTTATTAGAACGTGCCAAGATGTGTGATGCTAAGCCGGTACCTACACCTCTGATCACTTATCCCTCTCTTAACCTCATGATGTGTCGAATTTATATGCAAATATTTGTACTCATTTATCTATTAAAATGATTTGTTTTCGCTGATATTGTCTATAATTCATCTTATTTCTATACGATTTCATTTAATTAATTATTTTTGAAGAAATAATATTTTTGATGCAAAAAGTAAAGAATTGTGGAAAAAATCAACAAACAAAGTAAAATAATTGATTTATCATTTTTTATTGTTTTGTTGACTCAAAAGTGTGACAAATAAATTGTAAAAGGATTTTTATACGCTAATATGAAATATAGTTAGTTTAATTAATTTTAAACTAATTAAATTTATTTTATTTAAAAATCCTAATTTCAGGTATTATTTTGTGTATGCAGAAGCACGTGGTGAGCAGAAAAGGCAGAAAAGAAGGAAAGAGAAACAAATAAAATTCTGCATTATAAAAGGAAGGAAATAAAGGAAGAATGTGGACTTTTCTGCAAAAGTGCAAACCCTAAAGCTTCTCTCCGTTTCCCTATAAATACAAACCAAAGAGAGGGTACAAACTTAAGAGGTGACGGCTGTACAATAACACAAAAGAAGAAAAAGAAAAAGTAAGGAAGAGAGAGAACGTGTGCGAGTTCCAAGGCAAACAGTACGTGTGGGCAGTAGGGCTGCTCTTCATCGGCGCAGTTTTCGAAGTGCACCCAACGCATCTGTGTGACCAAACATCTGGCTAATCCTTCGTTTTCTTCTCGGCTTACGGCACAGAACAAAATCACAGAGGAGGTGACGGCTGAACCATTAAACAAACATACAAATAGAACAAAGAGATAAAGTAAGAAGGAGAGAGAGAAGAAGCAGTGTGACGTGTGCTGGCTTCTCTTTCTTCTTCCTTGACGTGTGCAACGAAGGCAGCACGGGGGGCCCACGTGACAGGTGGGGAAGCGCCCTCTCTCCTGACGTGGCACGCACGCGTCGTCTTCCTCTTCGACGAGACGCGACAACACCAGTGCAGACCGAAGCGACACGGCGACGTGACAGGCCGAAACGACGCTTCGACGTGACAGCGATGCGTCCTCTGACTGCTGACGGCGATTTTTGGGGTTCGGATCTTCAAGGCAGTTGGTTTGCATTACTTTTTGTATCTTTTCTTCTCAATTTTATTTTTAGATGCAACCAGAACATTTTATTAATTACAAATCGATCATGAACTGAATTGATTGTTCTAGAGGCTAAGGTGTAGCCAAGTTTTGTAGAACACAAATTTTTATTCCTTATTATTATTCTATTTTTCCTGATTGTGTTTTAATTTTTATTATTTATGCGTACAACATGGTGGATAGACATTTGTATGATTTTTCAAATCATGAAGAGACCGAACAGGTAATTTGTGATTAATAAAAATTAAGACCGTATATTGGAGGACGTGACCGTTAAGAAATCCAATTTTTCAATTAATAATTTGGTGGATAGACGAATGATTAATTGAGAATAATTTTTAGACTACGTTGATAGAGTGGTTAATATCTTTAGGATTTTGGTCGACAATTGGGAAAGATAATATTTTTATTTGTAAGGAATTATAATTTGTGATAAACGAGGTGAACCAAGAGCCCTAGAACAAATTTTACCCTTAACAAATTACAAGAGCTTCATAGTTTCACAGCCCTCTCCCTCTTCACCAATTTAGTTAGATTTAGTTAGATTAATTTAATTTAGTTATTTTATCCATCTAAAATTCGATCTTCCAAATAGTGATTCATCTAGCGATATCGGTACTCAGTAAAATATCTAGTCCCTGTGGGTTCGACACTCTACTCATCTATCTATATTACTTGTGCGATTTTGTACACTTGCAAATATCAACACCACCTCACTAATGGTTCGCCTTTAGCCAATCCCACTAATTGTCGTGCGCTAGTTGGCAGTTTACAATATCTATCATTGGCAAGGCCGGATGTTGCCTTTGCAGTCAACAAACTCTCTCAATACATGCACAAGCCTACGGATCTTCCCTATGCTGCACTCAAATGACTACTTCGCTATCTTAATGGTACTTCTCATCATGGTATTATCATCCATCGCCACTCTCCAGCACAACTTCATGTTTTTTGTGATGCGGATTGGGCGGGTGATCGTGATAACTACATATCTACAACTGGCTATATTGTCTATTTGGAAAGAAATCCTTTCTCTTGGAGTTCAAAGAAACAAAAGAGCCTCGCTCGATCTTCAACTGAAGCTGAATTTAGAGCTATGGCAACCACTAGTGCTGAGGTTATATGGTTTCGGTCTCTTCTCCAAGAGTTAGATGTTCATGTCCAAAAAGCTCCTAGTATTTACTATGACAATCTTGGAGAAACTCATTATGCGGCTAATCCATTTTTTCATTCGCGCATGAAACATCTAGCACTGACCTTTCACTTTGTACGGGAACAAATTCAACAAGGTACACTTCGTGTGCAACACATTTCAGGCCGTGATCGGTTAGCCGATGGTCTCACAAAACCCCTAGCTATGTCTCGTCTTCAAGACTTATTTACCAAGATTGGCCTTGCTGAACGGCCGTCCATCTTGCGGGGGTATGTAGAAGATATGACCAAGTCAAATTCAGTTGCAACTTGAAGAAGAGATTTACTCTCAACAAACTCAAGGAGAGATTCACTCTCAACAAACTCAACCAAAAGGAAAGATTTACTCTCAACAAATTAACCATCTGTAACAATTTTGTATTTGCCTGTTTAAAGGCTGGCAATATTAATAAGAAACTATCTCTTCTCTAAACCTTTATAACATTATCTAGAAACTCGACAGGATGAAAGACACATTAAAATTAAAACACAAATTTAATATACTTTACATGCTATATACTTCAATGAAAAATGCTCACTTGACATTTTCTCCTAAAGCACACCAGACAATTACATATTTACAATCCTATCATTAAAACCTTGTACTATTTGAGAGAGCCCAAATGTACATGTTCCAATGCCAATCAGTAAATTGAAAATTATGCTATATATATTCATCAACACTGATAGATGATTTGATCATGTAACAAACCCTCCCAAATTGAAAGGGAAGCCAAATCCCCCAAATTTCCACACTTAAAAGGGACTTCTGCATCCCTCAGTAACTAATGAATAAGATACAAAATATAGAAATTATAAAGAGTATAATAGAAAGATATAAACTATGTACATTAATTTACATTTGAGCCAGGGACGGATCTGGACCTAAGCAGCATAAACAACTGCTTGGGGCCCCCAATTTTATAGAGCCCTAAATATTTTTAAGTATTTACAATGTTTAAAAAATTGTAATTGTTTTCAGATATGATTACACTACACTGTATTATCTAAAATTTGAATCATTTTGCATATTAGCTCATTTGGTTATAGCGTCGTGCTAATAACGTGAAGGTCGTAGGTTTAAAACCTACATGGGCTAATTAATATTTCAATCATTCTTTTGTTTTTAAAACTAATTTTTTTTTCACATGGCCATACATGCCATTTTACTATTTTATGAATTTAATATTATTTTTCACTTAGCTCACGTATGCACCTCTATGATGTTTTTTCAATGTTCTATGGTATATCATATTTACCTGTTCATGATAAATTTCTAATCAAATCTTCATGTTCATATGCTTATTCTACATTTTAAGCTTCCAACTAGTATTCTCATATGCATGTATTCATCATCACTTCATTCTGATTGTGTTCTCTAGTATATCATATTTATCTCTTTGTGATAATGTAATCTTCAAGTTCATATACATGTTTGCTTTGTTTGCTTCTTTTTCCTTTCTTTTAATTTTTGTATCTGTTTATGAAAGGAATACTAGGGTTGCCTTCAAAAAAATATATATATATATATAAGCGACATTTGATAAAACCAAAATGTTAATCAATTAATTTTTTTGGAAGCATATAGTTTGTTTTTAAAAGCTCCAAGTTTATTTGCATTTAAATAATTGTCATTTTTATTTTGTCAACTTACAAAATGACCCATTTGAGAACTTGTTTAGGTCCCCCTGAAATTCAGATACGCCCCTGAGTCTAATGCACCAAGAAGACATCCAGATGATGTAACCTTAGAAGATTTTGAGTCACTGGACTAATTTTGGAGAAAATATTTTTGGGAGAATGATCTAAAAGAGAATAAAATTACGAAGGTAGCTAAAAAGACAATCTCTATTATTTTAATGGGAGAGTTGGGGTTTGTAACAAAAAAATCTTAACTTTGTAACTATATAAACACATATAATACACGTCCAAACTATATCCAACAGATATAAATGTGCACCGCACGTGTAGCCCAAATGAAAACAGTCAAATATAAACTATTTTTTTCTTATTCGATATATATTCATTTAATTTAATGACTTTAGCTTTTATAGACGTGCATCGCACGTACATTATACTAGTTTAAAGAATGAAATTCTTCCATTTAACAACTCTTCTTGGAAGCTGGTTGAATAGATCAAACTTTTCATAATATCATAATGGAGACAATAATTGGAATTAATCAGATGGACTAATTTATACATGGCAGCTCATTTGTGAGTTACTTGTACGAAATTGTAAAGGAAAGTGGGGGAAAAAAACAAAACAAAACTATATATAATATATATATATAGAGAGAGAGAGAGAGTGGCATGCACGCTTAGATTATTTTAAGAATGCATGCTCTTAGCGGTATGCACGTTTAGTTATATTAAGAATGCATGCTCTATGATAAAATGAAACCAGTTCACCAACTTTGCTATGTCATATTTATCCGACTATGATAAATTTTTAATCAAATCTTCAACTGCATATGCTTATTCTACATTTTAAGTTTCCAACTAGTATTCTCATATGTATATATTCATTATCATTTCATTCTAACTGTGTTATCTAGTATATCATATTTATCTTTTTATGATAATGTAATCTTCAGGTGCATATAAATATTTATTTTGTTTGCTTCTTTTTCCTTTCTTCTGAATTTTGTATCTGTTGATGAAAAGAATACTAGGATTGCCTTCAAAAAGAAAAAAATGTAAGAGACATTTGATAAAGCCAAAACGTTATCAATTAAATTTTTTTGGAAGCATATAGTTTGTCCTTTAAAACTCCAAGTTTATTTGCATTTAAATAATTGTCATTTTTATTTTGTCAACTTACAAAAGGCCCCATTTGAAAACTTGTTTAGAGCCCCTGAAACTCAGATACGCCCCTGATTTGAGCTTGAGTTGCAATGTATATAGGCATAAGGGAGAGCCTCATATAATTGAGTGCTTCCGTAAATGAGTCACTTGGAGTTGAAATATGAGAAGTTTAGGAAGTTTAAGAGGTGGAATATGAAGAGGTTGAGTAATGTGTGAGCTTCAGGTTGAGTATTGTCTGTTTATATCTTTATAAATAGTAACTTGTAGCCATTCATATTCATGAAGGAGGACTTCACATACCTCAAATTTTACTCCAAACATATCTCAACAACTAAAAGACAAGGTTTGGATAATATTTTAATCATTTTTTGTTTGTCTTTTAGTGGTTGCAGGTTTGTCTTTTAATAATTGAGATAAATTTTGAGGTATGTGTAGCATTTGTGTTAACATGCTAATTGATAGTTCATTCACATACTACACTACTCTCAAGTACTGAAGAGGATCCATATCCCTCATCTTTCACACACTTAACGACCTTCTACACAATTTTAAATTCAGATATTGGGATATATCGGGAAACTGCAGACTGCAGTTAACATATAACAATTAACAAGTACCCCGGCCATAAGTTCATTTGTGTAATGCACTAGGTTACTTTACGAAGGCAATAAAAGTAGGAACATACTTTGGCACTTTGCATAGTTTAGAAGACAAGTACTGTACTCAATGATGAGCTCCATGCAAGAATATAGTACTATATAAGATTCTACACAACTTTTTTGAATGAGGTTGCTCCAACTAAAAAGATCAATCAAACAAGCAGAGAAGTAGAACGTGGCATCATAGAGTTGGCAGGTCATTGATTCTAAGAAGGATAACGTGGGCTCCCTCTTTAAGTTATACTCAAGATGGAAACTTCTCTCCAATTATAGTTTCTACTTCCCCATGACACAAATATTACATGTATCTTTTGTTTGAAGGTACATTTAGAAACAATGAGTAGAAAATAATAGAAGAAGCGTATAGAAGCAGACAACGACATGAAAAACGATCTTGTTGTATTCAAAGCAAAGCAAAATCTTTATAGAAAAAAGTTTCTTTAGTTGAAATTTTGATGTTTTATAATTTCTTGGTCTGTCATTCCTTTCAAGTGTTCAACTAAGGGAATGGGTCAATATTTCAGTCTTTTTGTTTTTTGTTTTTTGTTTTTTTTGAAGGAGAAGATATAATCTGGTCACCCTGTTTCATTAATAAGAGTTTAACGAAACAAACCAAGAGTACTGGGCCAAAGTACAAACTACAGATAGAAAATAAAACATACATGAAGCAACATGATGTGTACAAACAACAAATTCCTCCAACAACCCTTGGAGGGTGGGCCGAAAAACCAGCTCGATCCAGCAAAATTGTAAGTATGTCAGTTTAGCTTCATACAGTGCCTCCACGGCACATGCATACCCACCTGAAACAAATCTGGCAGGATTTTATCACCCGCCGATCCATGCCTTCACCTTGCAGGGGGGACCCCATCTTTGGGCCCCAGCCCCACAGATCGAATTCTAACCCCACGGCACATCCACAGCAATTGCACCCTCCTACCATCTCTACCACTCATCATGCAAATGCGCCAATAGCTCCCACAACCGCTACCAAAGAGATAGCCGTGAAGAGGATACCTTCACCTTTCACACGATAGCGCTTTCTCAAAAGATTTCTCACCAAACAATTATCTCGCCCACCCCACCAAACACCACGTTCCAGGAGAGAGCCGTGGAGAGGATACCTTCACCTCTCTCACGCTTTAGCTCTCTCCAGCAATTTCTCACCATACAGACTAACCTCGACTCATACTCCCAATCCGAGGGAAGAGGTGACGCTGTCACGAGCCAGTGGCCTAAGCTGGAGGAAACTCAATAGCCTGATAGTAGGCACTATGAAGACTGCACCGGCAACATCGTAGGACACTCAAACACGCACGTCATGAACATACCCTATCTTCGGACCCATGCTCCACAATTGTGCAAGACAGTGTACTTCGGGAGGGGGAAGGGGGGGGGTGCACCTCGCCATCGTCCCGATCATACTTGAACCCCAGATCCATGGCGTTCGCGACAACAGGTGCGGAAGGATGCTCTGGCGCGACATAGTCGCTCCGCGACAGTTGAAACAAACACCCCGAAAGTAGAGCCAAGTGAGCGCACACCACGAAAGGACCTCATCTTCGGTCCCAAGCTCCACAATCGTGCACAACATCATAACCCACTCATCATAGTGACTCGCAGATAGAGAAGCACACCCGGCTTCTTCACACGTACTACCAACCCTCGCAAAAACCAAATCATAGTCGTAGATTGCCGTGATTGGGCCCTGAGAGTGTGGACATGGTGGCAAGCGCGAAGAACATCCGGGCAAACATCTAGCAAGGCCAACCAACCCCAATCTAACCCAAATTCCAACCTCAATCAAACCACCCCCAAACCCCCAACTCTAACAGCAACCCAGATCTCAGATCTGGAAGCAAAGAACCAATAGTGACAGATCTGATTGAAACAACTGGAAAGAACAGATCTCAAATATGGAAAGAACAGGTCTGAGATTAGATCTCAGAACCAACAGCGACAGATCTCAGATATGGAAAGAACAGATCTGAAGGTGATGGCAGACACCTAGTCGACGTCAAAGAGACCGGCGCGTTGCTCGAGGTGTCAAGGTGGGGGGAAGCGGCAGAACAGATCTGAAGGCGACGACAGAACAGATCTGAAGGAGAAGGGAAGGCAGCTTGGTGGGTCCCGAGTGCTCGGTGCCTAGAAGAGAGATTGGATGCCCTGACTTCGGTGCCAAGGAAGAACGAATGGGGAGCGGCACCGCGACCTGAGGAGAACGACCACGGTGCCATCGTCGGAAGGGGTGGCCCACTGGAGTGATGGATCGCTGCTTCACTTGCATCGTCGTAGAGCTTCGCCCATCGTGGCGCTTCGCGATGGAACTACGCAGCGTCATCGTGGAGGAGGGGACGATGGGAGGGGGGGGGGGGGGGGCGAAGAGGGCTAGCCTCCGCCCCTAGGGTTGTTCAGATGTAGGGTTTGTTCGGCTTTTTTTTTCAGATCTAGTTTCTCTCTCTAAAATTTTCTAGAGAGAGAAACTCCTTAAAAGATTTAGAGTCTTACTAATTATTATTCTCTCTAGGGATTTAGAGTCTTAAAAGATTTAGAGTCTTTATTTCAGTCTTTTTGTTGCCAAATTCATCAATTAGAAACTTACCCCCAGAGTGTTGGCATCAAAGACATGAGTGAGCATTTGTTTCCTACAAAATACCAAAATTAGGCGTACGTTATTGTCTCCTGTGTCAATAACCCTTTTAGACAGAATAGAGATTCAATGCTCATCTCTAATCTCTAATACTATAATAGGAGAAGGCCTTAGTGTCATTTGTAAATGTTTTGTCAATCTACCAACCCATGGAATATACATACAATTAAAACCCTCAATATAAACTCCTCCATCCCGTAAACCGCATGTACTTCCAAAAAAACCCCAAAACCTCAAACGCACGTCTATTCCTCTCCCTCTCCCTCATAATCAAAAACCTGCTGCCCGCCTCCTCCATCCGCCGTCGATGCGCATACCTCCGCCAACTGCCGTCGCTCAACATTGTGCCGTCGGTCCTCCACCCACCCTGATTCCTCCAGTTCCTGCTCCGCCGCCCGCAACCGCTTGTAGCGTCATCGCTTCTCCAGTCACCGTCACCACTGTTTCGCCCTATTGCCACCTGCCGCATCTTCAGTATTATCGCCCCATCGCCACCTGCCGCGCCGCTTCTTCAACATTATTGCCGCTTCTTCGGTATTAGAGTGAGTGGCCAGGAAAGTATGCACATCTACTGCAGATCCATTAACTCTTTTATTGCTCCTTTAGATATTTAGATATATAGATTAATTAATTATCTATTTGCTTAGGAAAGCTTTAATTTTAGGGGTATTAATTTTTGTGATTTAATTGATGTTAAATATTCTTGGTTCTTGATTAGTGATGATATATGGAGATACGATTTGATGATATATGAGATTACGATTAGCAATTACAAAGAACTAATGTTTTTTTTTATAAGTATTTTTCCTTTCGCCTATGGTGATTTTCATTGTTGAAATTAGATATTATGGATGAAGATATTAATTTTTTCATTCTATAAGTTCTATTTATAACCCTCATTCAGGTGTTTATTTCTATTTTTTCATTTCTTAATTATGCTGATTAGTTGTTATGCCGATGGTGATCTTCATTGTTGAAAATTAAATATTATGGATTAAGATATAAATTTTTGCATTCTAAAAGTTCTATTTATAACCCTCATTTAGGTGTTCATTTCTATTTTTTCATTTCTCAAATATACTGATTAGTTGCTATGCCCATGGTGACCTTTATTTTTTAAATTTGGTATTAAAGAATACCAATTAGATTCGAGATTAGGTATTAGATATTAGAGATTATATATGTGTTCATTTTTAACCCCCCGTTCTTAATGCTACTGATCATTTGCTATGTCCATGGTAATTTTTTACATTCTATAAGTTCTATTCATACCAAAATATGGTTTTTTCCGTTCAATAATAAAGCTAACTTTTAAATTCACATTGTTTCTATCGAGAAAAATGGACAGATTGATTGGCATAACAATAGTAAACGAAGGAGATTTGCAATATAATCGGGAAATACAACCATCAACTGAAATACCTCAAATATCAGAAACTCAACAAACTGATGAACGCAGAGAGAGACGTAGACAATATGAAATAAATAGAAAAGCCAACATGAATGCAATACAGTTGGAAGAGTTAAGACGAAGACAACGAGAATGTGCTAGAAATCGACGATTATCGATGTCTGAAGATCAAATAGCTGAATAAAGACAACGACATAGACAATATCAAAGAAACCGATGCTCCAATATGAACACCCAACAATTGGCTAATGAAAGATTGAGAAATCAACAAAATATGCAGAGTCGAATATCAATAATGAACGAACAACAAATAGCTGAACGTGGAGAGATTCTTCACCAATATCGAAGCGATCGAAGAGCTAATGGAAACTCTACATTACGCGAAGGTTTCAATTATCAAAACATTTTCCTTATTTCACTTAATCTTCTCCTCCTATGTGTTTACTCATAATTATTTTTGTCTTATGAAGTAGTACGAAGGGTTGATGATGATGATCTGGATAGTGGTGCGTTACAATTTACTAATACAAACATCAATGAAAATAATTCTGTTATGAATGAAGGTATGATTTAACACCGCACTTTATTTTCCTTAAGACTATCGAGTTTTATGCACTTTAACCGTACACCTCATGTCTCCAGTGTTTGATTTCTTAGTTGTAATAATAATAAACATGCAAAATTTTTACCACTACCAGATTATTTTCTGATCATTAAATCCTTATATCAGTATTGTTATTTGATTAGGTGTGTTTGTTGGTAATACAGATAACAGTGGAGAAACTTCTATTGTGAATGAATGTATGAATTAATTCCGCATTTTATTTTACCAATACTGTTTTTTCCTTCTTCTCAACTATGTCATATTTCTAAAAAAATAACACAGGAACAACCGGAAATAATCAAGTTCCAAGAAGAGTTCGAACTATTATGAGGGACTGTAATTCTGCAAGAATCCATGTTGACTCATTTCGACAATTTCATCTACCACCTACAAGAGCCAACAAGACTTCAATACAATTGGAAGAGTTTAGACGAAGACGACGAGAATATGTTAGAAATCGACGATTATCGATGTCTGAAGATCAATTAGCTGAACAAAGAGAGAGACATAGACAGTATCAAAGAAACCAGCGCTCCAATATCAATGCGCAACAATTGGCTGATGAAAGATCGAGAAATCAACAAAATAAGCAGAGTCGAATATCAATAATGAACGAACAGCAAGTAACTGAACGTAGGGAGAGACTTCGCCAATATCGAAGGGATCGAAGAGCTAATGGACACTTCACATTAAACAAAGGTATCAATTATGAAAATATTTTCCATAATTCACTTAATCTTATCATCCTGTCTTTACTCATAACTATTTTTATCTTATGAAGTAGTACGAAGGGTTGATGATAATGATCTGGATAGTGTTGCGTTACAATTTACTAATACAGACAACAATGAAAATAATTCTGTTACGAATGAAGGTATGATTTAACAATGCACTTTATTTTCCTTAAGAATACCGAGTTTTATGCACTTTAACCGTACACCTTATGTCTCCAACGTTTGATTTTTTAGTCGTAATAATAATAATAAACATGAAACATTTCTACCACTACTACGAATTTTCTGATCATTAAATCATTGTATCAATACTTTTATTTAATTAGGTGGGTTCCCGGGGATAATCCTTATGATTGCCATGAAAGAGAAATTGTTGTCGAAACTTATTCCAACTAACTTCACAATGTTTCAGATACTGCTGGGTATTATGATCATCTTCAGTATCCTCTTTTATTACCTTACGGGAGTCATGGTTGGGATATCTAAGTTCATAATAACGGACGAAAAGTGTCATGTAGAGAATATTATGCATTTCGACTTCAGGTATCGATTGTGGTTGACTATTTTATTTTATATTTGTTCCCATTCATTAATCGACCTATCCATCTATTTATCAATAATGCTGTAATATATTTGTTGGTAGATTCGTGAAAATGACACATTTATTTTTCTTCGTGGTGGGCGATTACTACAACAGTTTTTAGTAGACAACTATGTTAAAATTGCCACACAGAGATTGCATTGGGTTTGCGATCATCAACATGAAATACGTACTGAAATGTACCAAGGGTTACAGGATGCACAAGATGCAGGTGAAACAATTGCAGGTAAATTAAATATTCTTTGCATATGATTCGTACGGTATGAAAAATATTTTCTACGTAAACTTCCTAAATTTTCGACTAATTGTTATTTGCTAGGAAATGTGGCTCGTAGAACTGTGCTACCTGCATCATATGTTGGAAGTTCCCAAAATATGTACCAGAGATATCAAAATGCAATGGATTTAGTGCAAAAATATGGCAAACTTGACTTCTTCATTACTATGACCTGAAATCTGACATGGATTGAAATTTCCAGTGAATTACTGCCTGGTAGCTTCCACAGGACAGACCAGATTTAACAACAAGAATATTTCATTCTAAACTTGAAGAGTTCAAGGAAGATATATTTGACAGAGGAGTACTTGGGAGAGTCATTGCACATGTACATGTCATTGAATTTCAGAAGCGCAGATTGTCTCATGCTCACATTTTGATCATTTTTGATAATAGAGATAAAATCATTTCTGCAAATGATTACAATGGGATAGTAAGAGCAGAAATTCCAGATCGGGAAGCAGAACTTGAACTTTACGAAACTGTGTTGAGACATATGATTCATGGACCTTGCGGGCATTTGAATCCTAAATCAACTTGCATGAAAGATGGAAAATGCAAAAAAGATTATCCCAAATAGTTTGCACCTATAACTTTGCAAGGAGAGAACTCATATCCTGTATATCGCCGACGAGATACTGGTTGATTTATCTCTCGAAGGGAGAACTCTACTCAATTGATCGATAATAGATGGGTGGTTCCTTACAACCCCTTCCTTTTGAAAAAATATAATTGCCATATTAATGTTGAAATTTGTTCGAGTATAATTTCTGTTAAATATATCTATAAGTATGTTTACAAAGGACCCGATCGTGTGTCTTTTCAAATTCGACCAGGTGATGCTACAGATGAAATATCACAATATATTGATGCCCATTGGATATGCCCGCAAGAAGCCACCTGAAAAATCTTTGATTTTCCTATGACTCGAATGTATCTATCAGTTCTCCCATTGCAAATTGACTTGCCGAACCGGCAACAAGTTTTATATTATGCTCTTCAGTCAATAGAGAATATACTTGCGGATGATCGAATGCAAAAAACGATGTTGAAAAAGTTCTTTACAAAAAATAATGAAGACCCTGAAGCAAGACAATATTTGTATAGGGAGATTCCAAAGCATTATAGGTATGAATTATCGAAACATTTTGGATAATTCACTTAGTCTTCTTAGAATATATCCTTACAGGTAGCATTCATGCTTTTAGTTATGAAAGGAATAAATTATAACATTTAATTTCTTTTTAATTATTGATAACATCTACGTATTTAGGTGGAAGAACAAAGAACAAAAATGGAGCAAAAGAAAAAATAATATTCGTCAAATCGGCAAGATATATGCCATTCCTCCTCGAAAAGGTGATCGCTTCTATTTAAGGATGTTGCTAAACCATGTTAGAGGTCATTTATCGTATGACTACCTGCTTATAATAAATGAGATTCGATATCCAACATTTAAGCAAGTGGCGGAGGTGTTGGGTTTGTTGGAGAGCGATAATAGCATCAGCAATTGTCTTCTAGAAGCATCCAATACTCATATGCCATCGGCTCTGAGAAGACTTTTTATGACACTATTGATATATTACGAGCCAGTTGGAGTAAGGCAACTCTGGGACCAATTCAAATCGTATATGTCCAAGGATTATTCATCTGCAAGCAACCTGAGTGGATTATGTGAAGTACAATTACTGAAAGAGCTCAACGGTCTCTTAAACCAATATGGCAAGAGCATTGATGATTATGACTTACCTGCAATCAATGTTAATGAAGAGGTCGATATCCCGCAATTGATAGAAGATGAGAAGTCAATACCTATTTCTGATGAAGATTTATCCTCAGTTAAAAAACTTAATGTGAAACAGAAGTATGCATTTAATCTTATCACAGAAGCAGCTGTTAATGGGGAGAGTAAAGTGTTTTTTGTTGATGGTACTGGAGGTACTGGAAAGATATTTCTTTATCGCTGTATTTTATCTTTTTTTTTGCGGCCTGGAGGTCATATAGTATTAGCAACGACATCCTCTGGAATAGCTTCTGTAATGATGCCTGGAGGTCGTATAGCACACTCAAGATTCAAAATTCCTATAAAGATATGTTCCACTTCATCATGTATGATCTCTATCCAATCTGATGAAGCCAAACTTTTACATCTCTTAAGTGCTATCATTTGGGATGAAGCAACAAGGATCCATCGTCATGCTTTTAAGGCTTTAAACAAGACAATGAAAGATATAATTGGTAATGAATTGCCATTTGGAGAAAAATTTATGATTTTAGGTGGAGATTTTCGACAAATTCTTCCAGTTGTGCAGTATGGTACAAAAGCACAAACTATTGACTCATGTATAGTTAACTCTGCAATTTGGAATGATGTAATTGTTGTTCGGTTGACAGAAAATATGCGAGCCAAGGAAGATTCTGATTTTTCCAACTATCTCTTACGCATTGGCGATGG
This sequence comes from Hemerocallis citrina, assembly GCA_017893485.1. NCBI lineage: Eukaryota > Viridiplantae > Streptophyta > Magnoliopsida > Asparagales > Asphodelaceae > Hemerocallis > Hemerocallis citrina. Next base: position 116,745,647 of record CM030362.1, read on the forward strand.
AAATGAACCATATGTAGAGAATGAAATGATTAGAGTGCCAGCAGATATGGTTATTCCATGGGAAGGTGAAAACTCATTAAACAATTTGATCGACATAATTATCCCTTCGTTGAGCTCTAATGTAGATGACAAGAAGTATATTACTGATAGAGCTCTGCTTACTCTAACTAATCAATATGTTGACCAAATTAATAATGATATAATACGTATATGTCCTAGAGATGAACAAACATATTTTTCGTTTGACACAGTTGAGAATGATACACATAATTTATATCAGCGAGAATGTCACCCCCCGCTTCCCAAAAAGAATACGGAATACGGATACGCGACTCAACCCAGCGAATGATTTGTATCATCCATAAGATGTTCAGGAATCTTTACAATATCTCACAAAATAATCAGAGTCAGAAGCAAAAGAGTTAACCACACACATGCAAAATTGAATTAGTGAACCAACAGAATTTACTTGAAATAAAATGTATCAATCTCAAATAAATCAAAATCTGGATAAGACAAAATCTTGGGTCACATCGCCCAAAATACAAAGAAATCATCCAAGTACTCAAAATACATTATTCAAAGCAACAATAATAGCAATACTAATAAGCAAGAAATCCAGCACTAATATCTCATTTCGCCAATGCCATTAGGCAGCTGACCATCCTGATCTGCAATTAATAATTGCAGGAGAAGGAAAGAGAAAACAAGTACCCGTAATGCAAGTTACGGGCCACTTATAATGTAGGATACAAGTACATGGAAAAGGTAAACAAATAGCATGGAATAATGCGTCAACAGTAATAACTAGCATGATTCAGTAAAACAAAGTCAACTAGCATAGTATACTGACAGTATGAATGAATGTGTCAAATATAATGTCATATGGCAACTAACAGTGTCTAGTAACAGTAAGCTCAGTATATCAGTGTAACAGTATAACAGTTCAGTCCAACAATATCAGTCTAACAGTATCAGTCTTATGTTCTTACAGTCTGTGTGTATTACTAGCTAGGTAGCACTTCATACGCCCCATATTATAACACATGGTTGCTACAACAAACAGTTTCGCTTTTAGATTTCATAGTGGACCATAATGGGGCAGTGTACTCAAGTATCAGTAATAGTAGCAATAGCAGTAAAAGTAACAGTAACAGTAGCAGTAAAAGTAACAGTAGCAGTAACAGTAACATTATGGAACACTAGTTCCCTTCCAAGTACACGTTTCCATATTTTTCACTACTAGATCTTCCCTTAAGAAACCCCAACTTGATCACTTTTATTATGGTCATCAACAGACATTATAGTGCATGGAGTAGTGTCAAACTAACATGGTATAATCAGTATTAGGTTCAGGAAAATAAATAAACATGCATAGGTGATATACGGTCACATAAACGAGCAAAACAGTATATGTTCATATTCAGGACAGCATGACAGTACAGTACTAAAACAGTGATTCCCGTTACTACAGAAATCCAAATCTGAATCCATCAAAGAATCTGAAAAATAGACTTCCACACAAATCCATAGATCATATATAAACCATATAGTAATTCACAAAATTATAACTCAAAACTGATTTGAATCCAGAAAACACGTTCAGCCAGAAATCAGTAAATCAAATTCACAGTCAGAAAAACAGCATCAAAACATCTCAATTAAATCCAAGAAAAATCTGGAGTAATCCCCTATATGTCTAATATCAAAATATAAAGTTTCATAATATTCCAGTAAAATTAGTTCAGTCAACAAAAATCAGAAAACATCAAGAAATGCTAGTTTGGCAAATCTGGAATTTCCAACACTGCTGTACGAGAACTGTAATATCTCGCAAACCGTGAAAAGAAATTCAAATCCGTCAAAAGGAGATAGAAATAGAAAAAATAAGCTAACTTTCATATTCCATAAATATTTCCATGTAAAATGAAATAGGGTGAAAATATGATTCTTTACAGAATGGCGAGCAAAATACAGTAAGTATAGCTTTCATAAACAAGTATGAAACGGCGTATAAAACTCATAAATCCACCAAAATTCTGGGTAATCCCTAGATAGATATAGAAATACTGACCAAAATTTCAGATCAAAATAATATAATTAGGACTAGTATCAAAATAGTTTACTCCGCAAAATCATCAAGAAACGAAATCTGGAAATAGAATACACCTCTGTAGTAAAATAACCATAACTCACTCATATGAAAACGAAATCGATCAAGGTCAGAGAGTATGGAAAGAAGACAGATTTCTCTACAATTCATGTTTACAAAAATTAAGAATTCTGACCTTAATATGGTCTAAAATACAAATCAAAACTGATCATCGACAAATACAGATTTTCTCTTGAAAACAAAACCAACATAAACCACACGAAACTCATTCCAATCACAATCAAACATGGTATAGAATCTACTAAGTGTCCAAATATCATGATTTAGGGTATATAACATATTCACAACCATCATATCACATGGATCTCATCAAACACATAATTTCACCTAATTATCTCACATATATGAATAGATCAAGAAGGTCAAACCTAGTTGTTTTCATGTCGATTTTTCTGTCGTGAGGCAACTATAGTCAATGGCACTATAGAGACAAAACCCATAAAAAGTAACACACACACGAGTTGTCTCTAGAACCCAACTACACTATAAGCGGTATTTTTGACTTGTATCATACAAAGTAATTAGAGTACAAGTTATTTGCCTTAACCGAAAACGAAAACGAAGAACACCAAGAACAACGGGAACGGATCCCGACAATGAACAAAACGAACGACGAATCCCACGAACAAAAATCACGAACCAAGACAACCCACGTGCAATAGCCATGCACGTGCAATCCAAACAAGAGAGAGAGATCGGGAGTGGGCACGGGCAGTGGCGGCGTGGCTGAGGGCTGACGCTGCTGCTGCTCCTACTGACGGCAACGCCGGAGGATTGCAGGGAGAGAGATGGACGGAGATGGAGAGAGAGATGGTGGGAGGTGATCGGCACTTGGGTAATGGCGGCTAGGGGTGGTCGGGGAGATGGGTTCAAGGGGATCGGGAGGTGTAGTCGGGATGGGGTGTTGGCGCAAGGTAGGGGATGAAGTGGGAGAGGGTTGCACAGGGTTTCAGTGTGGAGGTTTCGACAATGGATGGGGCTAGGGTTTAGTGGTAGGAGGGAGAGAGAGGTAAGGTAGGTGTTTATATATGGTTTGATATTAGGGTTTAGGAGATATTGGGTATTGGGTAATTGGGTTTATTAGGAGTAATAGTAGGAGATGGTTATTAGGATTTGGTTTATCAATTGGGTTAGGGATAAACATGAGGGTTTAAGTTTAAATTTTGCAAATAGGATGAAAAACAACAGGTTTAGGCAAATGGAACCACGATCACCCAAAACACACGAGCCAAAGAGAATGGTACAAGAATCCAATAAAGAGAAAAACAACATAGATGAAGAACGAAGCAAAAAGACAACAAATCAACACAAAGATCTCAAAATAAAATAAAAATAAATATATATTGAAAACAACTCTAGTATACGGTCCAAGAAAAATACAAGAGAGTACAAATACTCAAGAAGAAGAAGAATACACCAAAAATACGAAAAACGAAAAACAGGAGTTACAAAGAATATCTAAATTCTATTGCGTCTGGAGGACTTCCACCACATAAGTTGACACTTAAAATAGGTGCTCCAATCATTCTTTTGAGAAATATTGATCCAAAAATTGATCTTTGCAATGAGACGAGATTAATTTGTAAAAACTTCACGCCAAATTTAATCGATGTAGAAGTAGTGACTGGTCATTACTATGGTACAAGAGTATTTGTTCATCAAATCCCGCTTAAGCCTTCGGAAAATGTGAGAATTCCTTTCACACTCGTAAGGAAGCAATTCCCAGTACGACTTAGTTTCGCTCTGACAATCAACAAGTCGCAAGGACAAACAATTCCATGTATTGGTGTGTATCTTCCCGATCATGTATTCAGTCATGGAAAATTATATGTTGCTATTTCTAGGGGAGTTTCGAGATCTTCTACAAAAATTTTAATCAAGAATGGAGATCTACCAAGTCGGGAAGGCATATATACAAAAAATATTGTCTACAAGGATGTATTGATGAAATGTCATGAAGCTTCAAATTAAATGGTAAAATAATACGACTGTCTATTGAGTATGTTAGTAAGGCTATTCTTGCATTATTTAATCACATCATTAATGAATGATTTCTTCATATGGACACATTGGTGATACTCGAGTTTCATGCAGCTTGGAGGTTTCTTCATACGGACACATTCCATCAGTCTCATAAAGAGCAATAGTAAAGTGTATCAGATGAACATCATCTCAAATGTAGATGAGGAGGATCAAACATTAAGTTACAATCCCTAATCTCTTCAGAGTTTCAGATGTTATTGAGACACTTTTTACTGATTAAATGGTTTAATTGTGTTCTATTGTTTTAGTTTATTGGTTTCGTCGTTGGCACTGTATCTTGGTTAAAAGAGTTAATTATCGGAGATTCGGCTCCTCTAAGAGTAATCCAAGACTCTATTCAGCAATTAGGGTAAGGATCTTCATCATATATCATAATTTTTTTTGTTTTTCGGTTAATAATGATGATACTGACATTATTTTGATTCATGGTTTCATAGATGGAACATTACCCAATATTCCTCTCATTTTGGGTAGAAACCTAACAAAAGGTAGAGGATCTTCAGCTATTAGGGTAAGGATCTTCATCATGTAATCATAATTTTTTTTGTTTTTAAAGAAAATTTTATTTGTTAAAAAAATGATCTTTGTGAATACTTTACTATATATTTCTTATAGGAATCTGACAGCGATTTTCTTTAGTTTATCAATCAAAAGCTGAGATTTTCTGTCTAGATACGCAACAAAGAAGGTGAGGATGATATCTATTGCAAAAAACCCATTCACAATGTTCTCCATATGGAAGAGGGTGTTTGGTAAATATCTGAGAAAGGCTAATTTAAATGGTCCAAGCCTTGTGGAAAATATTACTAGAATGATCAGAAACATCTCCCAGGCTTTGTAGTGAGAAAAACAGGAACAAATTGTTTCTTCAAAGTTCAACAAAATTCATTATACATCGGCACAAGATTTGCTGATTTTAACCTGTACCACAGAATATAAGGAGAAATGATTGATTACCTTAGCCTCCCGACCCGGTTTATATTTCTCTAATCTGACAAATCTTCCTACTACATTAATCTTGGGGTAGAATTTACTCTCGATAGTTTTCAAATTCTTCACTAATTCTTGAATATATTGAGGGTTCATTGACCAGTGTTGCATGTACTTTTATACTTCCATTTAATCAAAATGGTTCATATTCTATTAGACTGTTATGTATTTGCAACCTAATGTTCAGAAAATACTGTTCAATGTAGGAGCTCAACCATGCTGGAGCTGGTGGATTATGGGCATAGCTTATAAGAAATAGAGGTATAGTCTGTGTCTACACTCTAAGCTTTGTTACATAACCACGAGAATCCTTACAAACGGTCAAATATGCTTCAGATGATTCTAAACGGCTTCAAATATTTGAAAAATGTCTGTCATATTCTTATTATTCTTTTTTTAGGGGAATAGACAGCTAACCAAGGTGGCTAGCCATCCAGACATATTCTTATTATTCTGCTTTCTTTTGCTTCAATATCGGTCTCACTTTTGAAGACACAAGTTTTGCAACCTCATCTGTTATCATTCTATAAATGTCAAAGTGCCAAAATGACCTGCGTATTACTGCTAATTATTTTATCAATTCGCATATTTATTTTCTCAGTTCAACTATTCTGCCTACTTTACATTCTGACATGATCATTAGATTGAAAATTACATATACTTCTCACTTATGTCTTCATATAATTTCATCTAGGATTTGAAGCTGGAGGTCCTAACACTCCTTCAAACATTGATCCATGGTCTATAATTGGAAATGAATCATATATTACTGTATCAACAGACTGTACATTCTGTTTAGATCGTAATGAGGTTGCACTTCGAATGGATGTATTATGTGATAATGATGGGTCTAATATCTGTCCAAGTGGTGGTATTGGCATATATAACCCTGGATACTGGGGCATGGTATGCACTTCTGAATTTGATCAATGGATTGATAACTTGATTTATCATCTCTATGCTTCTCACTTATTTGAGTCTACCATGCAAAGGTGGTTTTGTGGATAGACCAAAATGTTGTAAGTAAATATGTGCATTGCATTGGGCAAGACAATATATTTAGTCTGATTGTTATTGTGGAAACTGCAGGTTTATGAGTATCGACGAGAGTGAGGAATACAATGTGCCTGTGATGGAATCACTGAAACAGAATCTTGAGGCAGCCATTAACGAGGTCCGGATTGAGATAAAAAGGAAGATGGGTGAAGAAATGAGCCAACTCAAGAGCATGGTTCGGTTCTTATAATTATTATTGTAAAAATTATTGACATCCTTAATTATCTTAATTACTTTTCTAATGAATTAATGCTATGGGTGATTTGTGAAGGTGAATGACGAACAACATGAAAGTTATCACCTGTATGAGAAGGTAAGGTTTGATGTTTAATTTGTCATAACTATTTTTTTTCAGAACTATCAAGAATAATTTATGTGACTTTGTGCGTAACTTTTTTTTGTGAACTGTTTGTATAGTGACCCTCAAAGTGAGATATAATGCTTTGAAATTTATGCAACTTGCCAACATTCATACGTTGAGAAACATCATAGGATCATAAAACTCAATTACCAATGAGCTTGATCTCTTTTTAGGTATTCACTTTTCGGGATAATCTCTGATGCTTGACATTTGTGTTTTTTAAAATGAATTCACTGTTTGTTTCATATTTCCTTTGCAGTATTCAACTAAGGAGAGCGTACATTCATCTTAAATATTTTTATAATGATGTCAAAATTTGATCTTTCTTAATAATTTACTATATCTTTTCTTATGAGCAATTTATTTAATTTAATGACTATACTTTTTGTAGGCGTGCATCGCACGTGAATTATATTAGTTAATATTAAATGTAATCATTCATTTTCGCAGAGTTTTTATCAATCAATTTATGTTCATATCAATTGTTAAGAAATGATTTTAAAAATTAAATCTGTAGTTCATAATTTATTTGCTAGCATGGTCCACTAAAGAAAAGCTAATACTAAAATAAAACCTAACCAGTTGATGAGTATACAAACAATCCGCGGTAAAAAGAAAAAAAAATGTTGGCTATATAGGTATATTCTCAATATAATAAAATATTATTGTGTATAATATTCCATGGGGAAAACACGTGCTTTGCACGTGTTGTATGCTAATTGTTGGACCGGATTGACTGGCATGAAACCCAGTACCCTAAACCCAGTTTCATTCCATATATACTAGTCTAGAGGTAGAGCTCTGTGATATTCCAATTATGATAAGCAGGGTATAATATCTCAAGCAGTAGGGATATTAACCCTAACCCTAATTTCTATTGTTATTGTCTCTCATAATCTCTAACAATCTTGAGATATTAGCATTTAATTTTGAGACTAAAAGAGAGATCGTCGAAATTTAATCGTTGTAGTGGTCTTAGCGCCGGTTCTTCGGAATCCACAGTCGTCGCCGCTGCTACTTACGCCGGCATCGCCGCAGGCCACAAGCCGCGACCACCCCCAGCCATCACACCCGCCATGGCCACCCCCAGCTGTCACGAGCAGACACAGGATCGGGAGATGGATATGCTCAGATCCGTTTTTTCGATTGGTGGGTTTCGTTGTTCGGTGTTCGGGCAAAAGATCAGATTGCTGCAGCCATCTCTTTGACCCGATTCGATCACATGATTGGGTGTAAACATGTTGTTTGGTGTTTGGAGCACACACCAGATCCAGATCCAACAAATGAAGACAATCCATTGGCTATGCATTTGTTGTTTCATGTTCGGGCCAAAGAGAAGATCAGTTGCTGTGCTTATGATTCAGATCAAACACCCGTATATCTTGATCTTCATCAAGATTCGGTTCACTCTAAACTTTAAGATATGTGCTAATCTATTTAATTAAATTGTTGTTTTATTGTTTATTACACAATTTTACAGAAAAACCCTTCATTTTACTGAAATTACGTTAGTAGTAATTATTCAGAAAAAACCCTCCAGGCTCTGGAATTTACTGTTTATTCTTTAAGATGGACAAACTGAATTGAGCATACAAGATTTCGAAACTAGAGACGTTCGATATTTCTGAATTTAACAATTTGAAGAAGAAAGCACAATACGAAATGTGGATAAATTTTTGGAGGATGTTTTTTTGACTAGATCCAACTATAATTGGACTTGATCATATCTAAATTAAAGATAAGTTCTTTACCTGCATATACACCTTACTATTTGTTGTTGCCAAGTGCTAAAGTTCAAAACCGTGTTAACCATTGATTATTGAAATACAAGTTTGAATAACTGTCTTGGCTATGTGCTAAAGATTAAATATTTATTTTGATAAGTTAAATTATAAGTTTTGACTATAAAGTTGTATCTCCAATTAAATTGTTCTCAGAATTAAATAGAGCTAATAATTCGTTTAATTAGCTAATCTTTAACAATTTGATGAATGTAGGAACTTCAAAGTTACTTACAAATTGTGTGTATTGGAGATGATGAATTTGCGTCACGGTAGAATAAGTCTGCATTATGCAGGCTTCTCCATCGGATTTGGAAAATACTTCTAATGCAGTGTAACGCCTTGCCCAAATTCAGCAATTTTAGCAAACAACTGCCCGCCACAGGCTGCCTCATAAAAGATGATATAGCTTGTTGGTGACCATCCCAGACAATTATATATATATATATATATATATATATATATATATATATATATATATATATATATATATATATATATATATAGGGAAAGCTTCGGTTGAGCACTACTCTAGTGCTCACCGCGTGAACACTAGGCCTTCGGGCGTTCATATCGAAAATCCGAACCGTTCACATTGATCTACACAACTAAATTAGTCTAAATATGTAAAATCAAATCATTTGAAATTCATTTCCCCATCCATCATGTGACTATAAAAACAATAATTTTCAGCCATACAATTTTCTAACACTTCAATGAATGGGCAAATGAATTTCAAATGATTTGATTTTACATATTTAGACTAATTTAGATGTGTAGATCAATGTGAACGGTTCGGATTTTCGATATGAATGCCCGAAGGCCTAGTGTTCACGCAGTGAGCACTAGAGTAGTGCTCAACCGAAGCTTTCCCTATATATATATATTCTTGTATAATCCTGATATGGGACAAATCTTAATCACACCGGTTGCTTTTCTCTCTCTTTGCAAAATAACACAGCCAAAACAAACCCAGGGAGCCCCACTGCCACATCGTCAGAGGCATCCCCCTACCAAATCGGGTGGGCCCCCACGTGACGTCAGCAGACAGTGACGCATTAGCAGCTGCTGCTGCTGTCCTCTCTCTCGTGCCCCCCCACCTCAACCAAATAATTCCAAACTCATCCACCTACAGAATCTTCTATAGGGCAATCCAATTAATTAATCACACACACACACACACACACACACACACACACACATATATTCTTAACAGTGTTACATGAAGTGTCGGTATGATCTACTCTAATTCAATTTATTTCAATATTTTCATGTGATGAATGTGTTAACGTTTTGTGCATTTGATCACATGATTGAGAGATTTAGATCATAATTGTTCTCATTTTGAAACTAGCATGTTTTAAATTGTTTAGTGTGCTTTGTCATACTATATGTATAGACATATTGGTTGAATCCATCGTTTATAGTTTGTGTGAGATTGTATGTTTGCTTCTCTAATAAAGATTGATGTATAAGATGTATAACAAATGTCTGTAATTTAGGAAAAAGCTTTTTTTTTTGCGCTGGATATGACTCCATTAGTTATGTTTGTTCTTTCTTGTTCATTGTACTGAATTATAAAATATTAGGCATTATCTCATTTAGCATTATAAAGATGATGAAGAACAAATAAAGGAAAGAACTCTTCGCTCAATGTGTTTGAGCATATGGAAATTGTTATAACCATGAGAAAAATCAAACTATTTTGTAAAATGTGGAAGAGTAATTTTGTATTAACTCATATTATCATTATTTTACAATGTGCTTGTATAATTAATGACATATGTAATTTGAGTTTAACAAACGAAGCAATTGATCATAGTCGTTCTAATTTGTGTAGTCCATAAACATGGCATAATAGGCTAGGACATCTGGACTATATATTAAATTATTTATTCTTGTTAAAACTCATGACTCTGCTAAATGACACATTAAATATGACAATTGTGAAATTTGTGCTCAGATTATGATCACTAGAAAACTATTTAGTATGGTTTCTAGGAGTACACAATTTCTTGAGTCAATACATTCAGATATTTGTGATCTCAGTAGCTTTGTGACTATATAAGATAATGATTTGTCAGAAGTATTTAATTACTTATGTAAATGATTATTGAATGTTTGTCATATATATATATGGAGAATAAAGCACTCATTATTTTAATGAATTGAAATCTAGTTAAATGCTAAGATCAAAAGGTTTCAGATTTGATAGAGGTGGTGAATATGTTTTAACAATTTTAGAGAAGTTTGCATTTGCCATAATCTCTAGTGCACTCTATTTACTATAGTCAAAATAGTATTGATAAAAGTTAGAATCAAACACTTTGTGAAATGTTGAATTCTATATTATTGATTGTTGTTTGACTTTGTGTAATTATGGGTGATATTGTATTGTTAATCATTTTCATAATATGTTACTACACTTTAAATTATTTACACCTTGTAGACTATGGGATAGAAACACAAATAATATTGTTAAAGTGAAAACATGTGGTGTAGTACAATTGTAAGAGTACATGATCCTAGAAGTCCTAAAGAATGACCTGCAATTAATATTTGTGTGTGCTTAGAAAGTGCAGAATGTTGTTCTGTGGACAGATGTTGAATCTATCTAATTTGTGTTAGAAGAATCTAGACTTGCAGAAGTCTTTGAGGATGTGTTCATCAAAGACAACTGTATGAGATTATTTAGTCCTACTGACATGGTAAATGATTCACGGTTGGAATAAAAAACCAGCCTTACTGACACTTAAAACTTTAATGACAAATGAGCCAAAAAGAGTCTTTAGTAGGTAACGAAATAAATTTATTGTTATACAATAGTATTTTAATTTAGTTGATTTGCCGAAATGGGCTAAAACTATAGTAAGTAAGTGGGGTTTTGTAGAAGAAACTTAAATTTGAAAAGTACAGTAGCAATTTTAATGCAATTTTAGCAGCTAAAGGATTGACTGAGATAAGTGGGGAAAATCTGTTTGACGTCTACTCACATGTCTGTCATATTGCTAAAATAAGTATTCTTCTTGCTCTTACATTTATTTAAAATTTTGTTATTCATGAAAGATGTTTAAACAGTTTTGTACTAAAGTTTTGTACTTGATATTTTGTATTGAAAAGTTTTGTACTAAACAGTTTTGTACTGAAAAGTTTGCTCTAATACGTTTAGTGAACGAGATTCTCAAATTGTTAAAATCATTGTATGTTTTAAAACATGTGTTAAAATTGAGGCATAAATAAATTGACAGAATTTTAAAGAGCTTAGATTTGAATCAAGTAATTTAGATAAATGTCTTTAATTCTGTGGTGAGTCAAATATAATTGCCCTAGTTTATTTGTATATTGTTGACATGATTGTTGATTGGAAGTGACATCTCTGTTATAAGTTGAGTTAAAACTGAGCTATTCAAAGAATTCAGCATGAAACACCTAGATGTTGTGGACACCATATTTAGTATAAAGGTGAGTTTCGGTTGGCAAGGGATAACCCTTAGTCAAACTCGTCGAATCAATAATGTGTTCCAAAAGTGGGGATATAGTGACTGAAAGTGTGTTTTGAAACACTTGATGATTATGTTAAAGGTTGACACCTAATGATGGTGCAACTATGATCCTGTAACCCCTGTTTTTCATTTTATGTATTTTGGAGTGTATTTTTCACTTTGTGTATTTTTATCTCTCTTGTATTTTTCTGAACCATATATTGGATTTGTTTTCAATATATATTCTTCTTTTTATTGCATTTTGAGCTCCTTGTGTTGTTTGTTCGTCGTTTTTGTTCGTTTTCATCATTTTGTTCTTTTCCTCATTTTCTTGGCCTTGTTATCTTTATTTTATGTTCCATGGTGATGTGATGGATTTTTGGTGGTGATTTTCCAAACCTATGATTTTTGACTCCTAATTAGATTTTTCAAGAGCCATAGAATTCACTATAAATTGTATTCCTATTTGTTATCTACCCAATACCCCTTACCCATTTGTATACCTATTACTACATACTAATACCCACAACCCATTAGCCCACATTAAACTCTTATATATAAACCCTAACATCCCCAAAACCCTAACCTTAAACCTAATCCCTCTCTCCCTCTCCCTAAGAAATGTCGGCCCCCTAATCTAGTGCTCCCGACCTGCACTTGCTCCCCAAACCGACAGCCCCTCCATCCTCTTACTCCATTGCCGACCACCCATACACCAAAACCGGCCACTTCTACACCCCACCATCTCCATACAAACTGACACCCCACTTGCTTGATTCCTAGACGACACCAACAAGCACCACCATCAACATCAACACCCCTTGCATCTTCTCTTTTTGTATTCTCAAAGTGGGTATTTGCCACTTTGATCATTGCATCAAGGAGATTGTTCATGTGGAGTTTTTGCTCGTTGGGCATTGGATTCGTTGCTTGGAGCAGATTTCGTTCATGGGTTTTGCTTCTCTTCGCATTAGGATCGTTCTTCATCCCCTAACTAAGGCAAGTAACTTGTAGTTCAATTCATTGGTTTGATACAAGTCAAAAAATTCACCTATAGTGTAGTTGGGTCTAGAGACAACCAAAGATTGTATTTTCCTTGATGGATTTTGTCTCTATTGTGACAATTTGGCTATAGATGACTTATGACACCAATCTTGATAGGAGATAATCTAGGATTTGCCGAAACCTTGATTTTTAGTCATGTATGTGAATAAGGGTGTGAATTTGTGTTTGGACTAAGACCCATGAGAAATAATAGGTGTGGACATGTTGTAACCCTAAATCATGATGTTTAGATATTTGGTAGGTTGTATTTCAAGTTTGGATGTATTTGGATCAATATTCTTGAAGTTATGATGTTCTTGATTTGAGGTGTGAAATCTGTATTTACTGGGTGTTCTGTTTTGATTGCTGTTTTCGTCCATGCTACAGTCAGTATTTGAATTCCTGTATAAAAGATGGATTTTAGATAATTTTGTCTATTTTCAAACCCCACTGGTTTTGCTTGATTTGGATTTCTTATGACTGAGTTATGACTGTTTTAGTACAGAGGTGTCGATCTATTCCAGATTCAGTTTTCGGTTGATTTTGTTAACAAACTATTTTCAAGAACTATTCTACACATATTGTCTTGATCTAATATTTTGGTCAGTGTTTCTACATGAAGTTAGGGATTACCCAGATTTTTGATGAATTTTAAAGACAAGTTTTATGCTGTGTTTCATGCTCTTTTCTAAAATTTTCTCATGCTGTATTTTGCGTGCTGTTCAGTAAAGAACCCTATTTTCACTATGATTCCTTATACTTTATGAAAATTCTTTGTGAAATGTGAAAGTTAGTAAATTCTATCTATTTTCATATCCCTTTGGTGGAATTGGATTTCGATTCACTGGTTGCGAGATATCTTAGTTTTCGTACAACAGTGTTGAGATTTTCAGATTCGTTAAATTGTGTTTTCTTGATGCTTGGGTATTTTGGATGACTGGTCTATACATACTGGAATAATATGAAACTTGTTATTTTGATTCTAGACTTATAGGGGATTACCCCAGATTTTTCGTGGATTTATTCAAAGTGTTTTCATGCTGTTTTCTTGTTCTTGAAGTTGTTTTCCTGATTTCTAGCTGAACCTAAATTCTGTATTCAAATCAGTTTTGAGCTGTGTTGTTGTGAACTAGTATGTGACGTATTTATATGCGTTGGATTCGTGTGGATGTCTAGTTTTCAGATCCTTTGACAGATCCAGAATTGCATTTATGTAGATACGGGAATCTCTGATTTAGTACTGATCTGTCATGCTGTCCTGATTATGAACATACACCATTTTGCTCGATTATGTGACTGTATATTATCTATGCACGCAGATTTGTTTCCCTGAACTTAATACTGATTAGATCATGTTATTTTGATACTATTTCGCACACATTCATATCTGTTTGGTAACCATAATAAAAGTAACCAAGCCGGAGTTTATGGAAAAGATCTAGTAGTGGAAAAGCATAAATGTGTATTTAGAAGGGAGCCCGTATTTTTCATATGATTATCTGTTTCTGACCCTGTCTACATTACTTCTTATGTAAGAAGGTGTAGAGTAGAAGAGAACCATTAGGTTCTATCTGTCTGTATCTGTTATCTGACCCTGTCTACATTGCTTCTTATAGGAAGGTGTAGAGAAAAAGAGAACCACTAGGTTCTATCTGTCTGTTATCTGATATCTGTCTGAACTCTGAGTACACGGCCATTTATGATCCCCTACGAAATTTAAAGCGAAACTGTTGAGTTGTAGCAACCATGTAAGGTGGGCTGCATGAAGTGCTACCTAGATAGTAATCACACAAGACTTAGTAAAATCTGAATCTGAATCTAAATCTGTTATCTGAATATCTGACTATCTGTTATCTGATTATTTGATTATCTGTTATCTGTCTGACACTACCATGTGACATATTACTTGACATTACCTGTATATCTGTTGCATATTATCTGACACTTGACACTTGAGACATGTTAGCATACCATATTAGGTCTGTTTCTACTATTAATTAGTTCTGTTAGTTTTTTTCATGTGCTTGTATCCTACATTATTTGTGACCCGCGATTTGCAATTGACGGGTACTTGTTTTCTTCTTTTCCCCTTTTCCTGCAATTTACTAATTGCAGATCAGGTTGGTCAGTTGCCAGGTGGTAATGGCAAAAGGATGTATTAAGTTGAAAATTTATGCTTTATTATTATTATCAGTTGTTGTTTGAACATTGAATAAAGTGTATTTGTTTATTGGATATTATTTGTATTTGGGCGATGTGATCCAGGATATTGGTTTTTCTCCACACTCTGATTTATTTGAGAATATTGTATTTGGTTTCAAGTAAATTTCTATTTGTGATTTGTTTCAATGTTGCATGTTGGTTGTGCCTTTTGCTTCCGACTCTGATTATTTCTGCGATGTGTTATAAAGATTCTTGAACAGCTTATGGATGATGAAAATCATTCGCTGGGCTTTTGTTACGTATTCGTATTCCGTATTCCTTTTTTAGAAGCGAGGCGTGATAGATCTGCACTAATAGACATTGCATTTGAGGTAAGTATGATCTGCAGATTCACTATTATTCCTATTAATACACATTGGAGAGTCCTAAGAGGCTAATGAGATACTTGAGAGGTACTCAAGAGTTTGCTTTGTGCTACTCTAGTCTTCCTTCAGGAATGAATGGATGATCTGATGCATTATAATGCTCAGAATTTAGTGAAAGTCGATAACTAGTGGATATGTATTTACACTAGGAGGAACAGAAATATTATGGAAATTAAAAGGCAAACATGTGTTGTGCTATCATTCATGAAATCAGACCTCTGTGTGTTATTCTCTGCAGGGGAAGAGGTTGAGTGGATTGAAGAACTTGTTGCTAGTCATCCACTAAGAAGTTTAAGTAACTCTCTAATTCTATTCGTCGATTATCAAGCTATAATGCACTGTAGCTCATAACTCACTCTATACTAGTTAGAAAAGTACATTAAGGCTGAAAGAAGCCTAGTTGAAAAGTACAATAAAGTGCAACTGAGATAAAATATGGCTAATGCTTTTACTAAGAGACTTGAAGGTGATCTAATTATCAAAACTGTGGGGGAAATGAAATTCAAAGCTATTGAGTCAAAAAATTTAATATCTTAGTTGTTTTGAAAATTAAAATATATTTGGAGCCATAGAGAAGTTCAAACTTAAGCATGAATTTTAGATAGTTGGCATGCTTTAGATAATTTGAAAAGTTCTATTTAAGTTTTGTTAATATATATCTTTATTCAAATTTTGTGGAAGCTATGTATTCTTATAATTTAATTAAAATCATCTCATTATTCCAAAAAAAAATTTAAAACTTGTCAATGTGTTTTCGATGTTTAGAATTTTCATTATATCATTCCAATTTTGATGATATATCTCTTTTATGGATTCATGTTTCATTCCAATTTTAATGATTTAGAATTAACTATAATTGATTTGACTGTTCTATCATTCCAATATGAAACATAGTATAGTTCTTGTGTAGTAACTATAATAGTTCTTATTC
Organism: Hemerocallis citrina; assembly: GCA_017893485.1. Taxonomy (NCBI): domain Eukaryota; kingdom Viridiplantae; phylum Streptophyta; class Magnoliopsida; order Asparagales; family Asphodelaceae; genus Hemerocallis; species Hemerocallis citrina. The sequence goes on from CM030362.1 coordinate 116,762,096, forward strand.
TTTATTTTGTTAAAGAAACTTGATTGTGATGCTTGCGTTACATTTTGCTACGATATCGTTGAATTGTACTAAGTTTTTTAATGGAACTAGATACTTTATAAAATTTGCTAGAATTCTTAAAGATGTATCTCTTGATATTCTTATTTTCAATAACCTAGCAAAGATGGAGGAACTAAATCTGTCAACATAGATTTCAAAATAGTGATTTTCTCAAAATGGAGAAATAAATATAAAGCAGTGTGCAAGGATATAGTTTTGGTTTATTTCTTTCGAGAATAAATTTGTCACTTGCTTGGTAAAACTTCTGTTGAGTTTAAGACTCTTGTATTCATGAGCTTAAAACTCATATTTATTTCTTGAAGTTTATTTGCTTTGGTTGATTTTGAAACTATGACAGGTTTTTCTAGTTGGTTTAGTCATTGTGAACCATTCTGTTTTGATAAGATCTTTGAAATATTTGATAATTTTAGTTTAGTCTCATTTGAACTATTCGAGTTATAATTGATTTAGTCTATGAACTATATTATTTTGTGATCCAATGAAATAACATGACATTACTGAATATATTGAGAACACATGAGGAGATTGTTGGAAATATAGGTATATTCTCAATATAATAGAATATTATTGTGTATAATGTTCTATGAGGGCAACACGTGTTTTGCACTTCTGTATGCTAATTGTTGGACCAGGTTGAATGGCATGAAGCTCAGTACCCTAACACAGTTTCATCCTGTAATGCCCCAATTTTTATTTATGAAAATTATTTATTTATTTTGCACGTAGTGTGCACGTCCAATTTTTGTAGTATGAAATCTTATAATTATTTTTCATTTTGAATGTTGAATATATGTATATACATATATAATTATATGTGTTCTTTAATTATTTTATAAAGGCCCATTTTCTTTAAATAAACATAAGCTTTTCTTTCTAGCCCAAATCTAATTTATTTATCTTCTTTTATAAAACTATTATTTTGGCCCATTAATTAAAGCCCATGAGTTATTCTTATTTTAATTACAACTTGTAATGTAGAACATCTTTTAAAGATTATTTTTATAGAAAATATAATGTACAACTTTTTTTAAATGGAGGACTAATGCATGCACGTGCATTGCACGTACACGTGCAAATGCACCATGTGAGGCCGGTTTTGACATGGAGGGAAAAGAAAAATTTGAATGGAGTCATGGGTGGTGGTTGCTTGATCATGGTTGGTTACCATAACTCCCCCTTGAATCCTAGCCTTTTATTTCTAACTCCTAGTTTGATCCTAGCCTTCCATTCACTCCAAATTTTTGTATAAATACCCCCTCCCTAGCCTAGTTATTTTTGTACTCTTTATTTCTCCACAACCTATAGTATAAAATACATTGTTAGTAGTATAGTAAGTGAGTTAAAAGATTGAGAGTTGGGAGTTGTGTTTGCACCAAGAAAGGGAAGGCCGGCATCAAGGAGCTCGGGTTGGCATTTTGGAAGGTTTGGGTGCACATCGAGGAGGAGGAGGAACGTACTTTTGGCAAGGACTTTTAGGAGGTGTTGCAATTGTATTTCTCTCCAATTAAGGTGGGTTATTTTCCATGTTTCTAATTAGAAAGCATGCTAAGATTGAATTGAAATATTAATGTATGAAAAAGATTAATAAGAGTACATTTTAATTGGAAAAATGGCTTATTAGTTGATTGGAATGTCAATAAATGGCTTGTATGTGATTCCATCATCAAACTTAAGTTGTGTGTAAAATAGTTTTAGCTATGGATTGCTTGAAGAAAAATTCATTGTTAGCATCAAAAACTATATGCAAATGTTAGTAGATGAAAATATTGTTTTATGTGCTTGAATGAACCTTTTGTGATAGTGTTGTATTGAATGACTTAAAATATATTTTGTGGGTTTGTGGAATGAATATAGACAGGGAATTGATATAAAGAATATTGATGTCGAAAAGGAAATGTGGTAGTAGTAGCATACAATTTAAACTAATTGTATGCAAAATATGTGTTTAATTATTGGAAAGATTATTTTTAAATTACTGGAGTATAAATTATTATGGGAATAATTAATCTGGAAATTTACAGTAAGTTCAGTAAAAGCAAAACTCAAATGAGAGCTTTTGAAACATCGAAATGTGCTATTAGACAGAGGGTTGATTTAATTAAAATGCAAGTTGTATTGAGACAACTTGAGCCTATAGCTCAAGTGGTCAGGAGGCTTCTAATCGCTACAGTGTGCGGTTGGTTTCTCACAGGTTGATGGTTTGATTCTTGTTAGTACCATATATTTTGTTGCGCATTTAAAAAATTAATTAAGCTTCAGCCGAGAGCATTTAAAGCTCTTAATCCCCTTTATATCGATTGGCGCGATCGGCCTAGTGGTCAGAGCGTGCGGCTTGTTTCCCGTGGTTGTTGGTTCGAATCTTGGTCTCGGCCAGTATTAAACTTTTTGGGAAAAAAATGATTTTTGGTGGATTTTTTATGTTTAAAAATTATGAAAAAAATATTATTATTATTCTAAAATTATGTGGGACTTATGAAAAATAAATTGGGATTTATTAAAATGAAATAGAGTATATTTTGAGAACAAAGGTGTAATTGGAACTTTGGTTCTACACTTATATTTTGGTGAAAGTCGTACCTTGCAAAAGAACTTAAAATAAAGTGCTAGAAAGAAAATATAAATAAGAAAGAAAATATATGAAGTGAAGTAGTATGAATTATTCTTATTGAAGAATAGTGTGATAATTATGAGTTGTGAATATTCATTTTGACCATATAATTGGTGATATGATTTATTCTTATTGAAGAATAGTGTGATAATTATGAGTTGTGAATATTCATTTTGACCATATAATTGGTGATATGATTTTTACTGTGGAACTAAATATTTGATGAAATGCATGCACGATAATTGAATTCCATGTATGGTTATGGACTCATGAATAATTTAGAAATCATGTGATTGGAAAAGAGAATGATATTGAACATGAAAACTCAAATATATGAATTGTAGAACCCCGTATTTTCAAATATTATTTTAATTATTTGAAAATAAATTTAAATAATTTTGAGGATTTAAATAAATATTTTCTAAGAAATCTATCTTTTGTACACGTGCAAAACACGTGCAAATGACTTTTCAGAAGTTTGAAAAATTTAGTTTTCCCTATGAAAAATCATTATTTATTATTTGAGAATTATTTAGTATTTTTCCAGATTTTTCTGAAATTAATTAGTACTATTTGCAATTTTTGAGAAAAAAGGGACTTATTTGCAAAACTGACATTTTGATGGATTAAATTGCAAAATGTATTTGCTGGACATTACGATCAGTATTTTGAGGCTTGGAAGTATATTCTTCTATTAGATCCTAATTTAAATGATATTTGATTGAGTTTTCAAGACTAAACCTATGTATGTAAAATTGTATTCTTAAAAGGACTATTTTGCAAAGTGGGAATATAACCCTAATATTTTACCCGGCATATTTAAGGGAAATTCTTTCCCAGCCGTCATTGAGTATATTCAGAATTTCTTGAGATTATTTTAGAAGAACAAAGGAGAATTCTTGGATCTAGCAAGGAGGAGCTTTTGCGGATCTTTTCTTCAAAACAAAGGTGAGTTGGTTTGTTTTGTTTGTTTGCTTTGTTTGATTTGAATGATGAATGAAGTAAGATCTTTGTTATGCCTTGTTTGTGATCGTTACACTATTGATTTGTTAGTCTCATTGTATGTATGACATGGATCTATTACTTAATATGGAGGATGAGAACTTTATTGATATTTGGATCATGTGTGAGAAATGTTAAGATTTGTTGAGGAAATGTCGATCTATGAGATCGTATTGTTGGGAGACATATTAAGGACTGATTATGTTGTGATCAGATATTAAACATCTGGATCTAGTGATTACAAACCAATCTTAATTCTGTGTTGAGGAAGACATTTAGTTTTGTTGAGAAAAACCCTAATGGGAGGATTGAGAGTTTAGATCATGAGGATATGAAATTTGAGTATTTGTTTGATTGAGAAATGTATCCATGATGGAGATCATTGAGAGTTGTTTATTTGCCTGGATACAAGTTAATTTTATGATCAGTGAATCTTTAGAAAACTTCAGTATGATTTTTGTGTTCAGATCTGTAGCCGACAGTCGTCTGGCCTATAGAGCAGTCGACTGGTACGAGCCTACTGTGTATTTTAGTCTCTGAGTTTGTTCAGGACAGTCGACCTAGACTGAGGTCAGTCGACTGGTCTTCTGTCTGTAATTTTGTTCAGTCCTTTCGGGACAGTCGACCTATGACCTTTCAGTCGACTCACGTACTTAGAATATTTGATGAGAATTATTTGTTTTGTCTCGGGGCAGTCGACTGATGACTTGTCAAGTCGACTGGTCATGCCTTAGATTATTTTTGTAAAATGTTGGGATATGTCCTCTGGACAGTCGACTGGTCCTTTATGCAGTCGACTGGTCCTGAAGGATCTTTGTATTTGAATTGAGATATTTTGTTTAGTGTTTGATTTTGAGACATTTGTTCAGTACTTGATGTTGAGATGTTTGTTCAGTGTTTGATTTTAAGATGTTCAGTTAAGTAATTGTTTTTGAGATGTTCAGTTAAGAACATGATTTTGAGATATTTTGTTGAGCCACTTGTTAAGTGGAATTTGTTCAGATATTTGTTTTTGAGTCTCTAGAGGTAGGTGATCCTAGTATACCGGTGCTTGTTCAGTTATTTGTTGAGGCCCATCGAGGCAAATTTTCAGTTATTCAGATTTTTAGTCCGGTAGGGTACACTACTCTAGGAGATTTGTTCAATAACCCAAATTGATAAGGACAGGCATTAGTAGTGTCATGACGAATGAGAACTTGAGTTATGCACCTCAGTATGGCTTTTGATGTAGGATTTAGTCTCCTGAATTATCCAAGTAGTTAACTTGTGATGTGTGATTTATCTCCGGAATTATCCAGGTAGTTAACCTGAGATGTGAGGTACTTCTCCGGAATTATCCAAGTAATTATCTTGAGATGTGGGATTGAACTACGGAATTATCGGAGTCGAGGCGACGCTTTTGGGGTATTATTGTGATAAGGAATCTATGTTTAGATGTGGGATGATCTCCTGAATTATCCAGGGAAAAATACCTGTGATGTGGGATCAATCTCCGGAATGATCAAGCATGGGTAAATTATCATAGTTTATCTTCATCTCTTAGTAGTCATCGTTGTCAGCATGTAGTCATGATGTTTTTTTTGAAACACTTTTATGCATTCGGATTTCCTGTTTTTACACACTTGGCTTTTGGTTTTGGTATCACCCATTATTCTTTGTCGTACTTCATACTTTAGTGTTTGATTATTATTTGTTGGACATTATGTATTAAGTTCATTTATGCTATTTGTTGATTTGTCACCACTCACACCATTTATGGCTGACCCCGTAGTTCTGGGGTTAGGGTCCAACTCTAGCCTCACATGTTGCAGGTTATTGCTTAGCTTGGTGGTTGGATGCTTGAGTGGGCAGTTTGAGACAATTGGGTTATTTAGTGATTGGTGTAAAACTGTAAAGGATATTTGAGATCATTATTGAGTTGTAAATAAAATAATAAGTTGTGTTGAGATGTTTAGACTTCCGCTGTAATTGTAAAAATTGTTGTAATAAAGAAGAAAAATTTTAGTGGTGTTGTTGGTGTTTATTGTTGTATTGAAGTGGATTGCTGGGATTTCGCCACTTATTTTCTAAGCTCTCATATTAGAAATTTGGGGCGCTACATGAATTGTGAATTGAAATTGAAAATTAGAGTGTAGCCAAAACTCACACCGACAAGTGAAAGTGATGAATTATGATTATTGATATTGAAAAGACCAGTTTGGGTCATTGTGAAATGAAAGAAATAAGACCGGTAGTAGTGAGGGGGCTAACTCTAAGAGATTGATTTTGTTCATAATTTCATTAAATTTAAGGATTTAGTACATAGTGAAGAGGTGATGAAAGTGAGAGAAAAACACAAGTATGAGGGCCTCGAGTCTACGATGTGGGTGTGATCCACAAAATGCATTCTTGATGCGTCAAGACATGGCGTGGGCACACTCCAGAAGATCGGGATCTTGGCGACGCTTGTGGGATGTTTGGTGACTGCAAGAGGATCGTGTGCCATGAAGGAGGCTGAATTGTCACAGAATGCATGCTTGATGCGTCAAGACATGGCGTGGGATTTCCCTCCAGGTTTTCTGTACATGAGCTTGTACTCATAGATCATCTAGGATACTTACCGTAGTTACAGTAGTAGATTAAGTCATGACGAGGGATTGAACCCTACAAGATGAAGAACGATTAAGAGGCTTTCCCTCGGACCTATGTAGTATGGGATGTATAGAATCCGAACAAGTGTGCATTAGTGTCATATAATATAAATAATTGCATTAAGGACTAAGTGCACAATCACAACACGACATCAATAGGGTATTTCCTTTAGTTTGATATGTGACAAGTTTGTGTTTGTTAAATATGAAAAATTAGTTACACTATTTCCGGCATAGAGAGGATGGCCGTGTATAATGTTCGTCGGTTGAATAAACTGACGTACCCACAGTTTTGTATGCAGGTAAATGACATGATAAAGATTAAAGAAGCACAGATGCTTAGAGATTATTCAAATGCTGATTATTCAAATGTTGATGTACACTTGTTTAAATGTTGTAAATTTGTTTCCACTGTAAAATGTAAAGTGTGAAGGTTTCATGTAACTCTGATGTAAAGTGAAAAGTTTTAATTTCCTTATAAAATTGTACAAAAGAAGTGTAGAGATCCTATGGAATCTCGAATTCAGTGTATTTTTGGAATTCGGGGCGTTACAGTCATCCCCCTCCTCCTCAACCTCTTCCTCTTCACCCTCGTCCACAGGCTCCTTCCCTAGCCTCCGAGATCTAAGCAGCGACACTACGAAGACTACGTCGTCGCCACCATCCGACCCGGGGTCTGTCAGGACCTCCTCCTTAACCTTGTACTTACTAAGGGACGAGGACGTCTCTGACTCGGATTCCTTCGCGGAGCGGCCCGACGAGCTTGCTTCGGATCCGGACTGAGTGCGCGACATTATTAAAACGGAAATACTAACCTAAAGCGTAAGAGTGTACGATCACCGAAAAAAGTCTCCGACGGCAGTTAAAAACTTGTTCTAGTAAAGATTGGAGAGTAAGAGTAACGAAATGAAGAAGGAAAAATGGGGAGGGGGAAGGGGATTTATAAGGAGAAAGCGACTCCTCGATTTTCGCAATTAAGATCTGGCTGTTGGATCTTAATCATCAAGATCTAACGCCTGCTAAGATCTGGAGACGCTTTGATCCTTGCACTCCTGACATTAGTAATGGGCATGAAATTACCGCCCTACCCCCAAGCCTTTTTTCCTCAAACAAACTTTTTTCGACAAGTCAGGGAGCTCGGAGCTCGGAGCTCGGATGGTATCGCGAGCCAGTAATTCCTCTCCTATTTCACAGGAGGGTCGACGCTCGGATAGCATCCCGAGCCACACCCATTTCCATGTTGTCAAGGGAGCTCGAAGCTCGGATGGTATCCCGAGCCGGTAATTCCTCTCCTATTTCACAGGAGGGTCGGCGCTCGGATAGCATCCCGAGCCACACCCATTTCCATGTTGTCAAGGGAGCTCGGAGCTCAGATGGTACCGCGAGCCGGTAATTCCTCTCCTATTTCACAGGAGGGTCGACGCTTGGATAATGGTATCCCGAGCTGGTAATTCCTTTCCTATTTCACAGGAGGGTCGACGCTCGGATAGCATCCCGAGCCACACCCATTTCCATGTTGTCAAGGGAGCTCGGAGCTCGGATGGTATCCCGAGCCGGTAATTCCACTCCTATTTCACAGTAGGGTCGACGCTCGGATAGCATCCCGAGCCGCACCCATTTCCATTTTGTCAAGGGAGCTCGGAGCTCGGATGGTATCCCGAGCCGGTAATTCCTCTCCTATTTCACAGGAGGGTCGACGCTCGGATAATGGTATCCCGAGCCGGTAATTCCTCTCCTATTTTACAGGAGGGTCGACGCTCGGATAGCATCCCGAGCCACACCCCTTTCCATGTTGTCAAGGGATCTCGGAGCTCGGATGGTATCCCGAGCCAGTAATTCCTCTCCTATTTCACAGGAGGGTCGACGCTCGGATAGCATCCCGAGCCACAACCTCTTTCCCTGTTGTCAAGGGGCTCGAGCCTCGGATGAAAACGCGAGCCCAGTGCCATCCCCTACTCACAGGGAGCTTGGGGCTCGGATCACACCGCGAGTCACGAGCACCTCCTCCACCCAAGAGGGCTCGGAGCTCGGATAACATCGCGAGCCCCTTTAGCCCTCCTCTATTCACAAGAGGCTCGGAGCTCAGATGGAAGTGCGAGCCCCAAACCACCCCCCGCTGCTTCAGAAGGGCTCGGAGCTCGGATAGCACCGCGAGCCCCAAGCGCCCTCCTTCATCCCAAGGGGCTTGGAGCTCGGATGGTATCGCAAGGCCCAAAACCCTCCTTTGACCCACAAGCAGGGGCTCGTCTGCCGACCCCTAGTGCTCGACAAACTGAGCTTTAACAAAATCGACCTCGATACCCCCTCACTCTTCCAACTAGCGAGAGGGTCGTCTACCGACCCTCGGAGCTCGCCCACCGACCATCAACATTCCACAGGCAAGAGCTCGCGGGCCGACCCTAGGAGCCCCTCTGCCGACCCCTCATGCTCGTCAAACCATGCTCCAGCAAGATCGACCTCGACGTTCACTCGCTCTTCCAACTAGCGAGAGAATTGTCTGCCTTCCCTCAGAGCTCGCCTACCGGGCCCCTGTATGCTCAGCAAAACCGAGCTTCAATCGGGCAGACCTCGACATCCCCTCGCTTTTCCAACTAGCGAGAGGGTCGTCCGCCGAACCCCAAGGCTCGTCTGCCGACCCTTAGCCTCGGCGAGCGTCACTTCGACTCTTCTACGCTCGGCATCCTGTACCAACTCCACTGAGGGATCCCTTCCTCCTAACCCCTGGCCTCCTCTGGAAACTGTAGATCCTTCTTCCTCACCGCACCATCCACCCTGCTCTTTCTATGGAGGCGAAGAATCACTCCTACACGGCTGGCTATCCCAGCCCTCCAGGAGTGTGGGGCTTGTGATATGGGTCAGATGACGTGGCCCATCCTGGGCCACAGGATCCCCTCAGGATACGCGCACCTCCTGATCCTCCGGATCCGCCACGTAAGCGTAAAAAAACTGCCCGAGCCCCTGCCACGTCAGCCTGGAAACCACCCGAGATTCTGCCACGTCAGTCCTATACCGCCCGGATTTCCACCGCTTCAGCCACACGGGCAAACGGGTCTAGACCCGGTCCCAAACGGGTCCAGACCCGGTTGGCTTCCCCTATAAATACCAGACCCTTACCCCCTGTTCCAGGTGATCAAGCTTTTCCCACTCAAACCCTAGTTACTGTTACTCCCTTTCAGTAGCTGACTAGATCGTCGGAGGGTCTGCCACCGAGACCAACCCCGGTGTTCCTAGACCGTCTGCAGGTACACGAGACCTCGGATCCGAGCCGAGCATCCAGCCTCCACCCTACTCGAACCTGTTCCCGTACCGTTCGCCCAGCTGAGGGTCGTCTGCATAGGAGCTTCCTCCATCAATACAAATCGAGTAAGAACTTACACTGGTGCATCCACATGCCTCCCAAAAACAAACCGCATCACCACAGATGGCAGAACCTTATTAATTACTAAGCCAAAAGGTAAATTTCCATCAATTTGGTTATATATGCATGAATGTATATATATAAGTTACATATGCATGAACGTGTGTGTGTGTGTATATATATATATATATATATATATATATATATCTATCTAATATTATAATTTAAATCTACCAACACATGCATTGCACGTACATAACTAATATGAAGGAGGTCTCAGGATCGATTCCTCACTACGTCAGATTTTTTACTTGAATTCTGTTTCATATATTAAATATGTATTACACATGTAAATTACCATCTATCTATTTATAATATAATATATAATTTCTACTATTTTAATGAAAGAGTTGAAGTTGTAAATCAACCTCAACTCTCTCATTACAGTCTTTACATTTAGTTTTTAAAATATATAATCATATTTATTAAGTCATGCATCGCATGTGTAAATCAGAGTTTTTACTTATTTTTTTTCGAAAAAATTAATGCGTGCATCGCACGTGTATATTACTAGTATATAATAAACAAATATTCATTTATACGAAGTAATTGGCTTGTCATTCTCCTCAATTTCCCTCTTTTAAATTGATTTTGAGATACTTAACAATTGTTTGGTCGGCATCTAATTATTGAAAGAGGCTCATCAATCGCTCGTCACAACCAGCATTTCCTATTCTCGAAATCTCTTAACCCTAATTTGAAACCCCAACATGATCTCTAATACTCATTTAGTTCGAAAGGTTGAAGATATAGCTCCATATGCCATATACTGTTTGCATACGCTTTTCAGCAAAATTAAGGATAAAGTCACACAAATAAACTGTAGACCACAACTTTAAAAAATTGCTAACGATATAGTCGACTTAAGTTAGGAACATTATTCTCACACTGTTAACTTTAAAAAATTGCTAACGTTATAGTCGACTTAAGTTACAAACATTGTTCTAACACAGCTAACGTAAGAGTAAAACTACAAATAATATTTGATTAAATGGTAGTTGAGATATCGTTGCGCCTGCCAAGATGTCAACTTCGGTCTACTTGGACCAGTGGACCCACATAGAGAAAATCCCATTTGCAGTACTGTTTTCCTGTGAGAAAAACTCGGCATATTTCAAATTGATAATAGTGTGAACAATTACATTATAATCAATCAATTAGATTCTGCAGAATTTATAATACTAGGTTTGATTACGATGCACAAACTGGATTTGTTTCTGTACAAAAAGGTTCTTTTAGAAAGTTCAATAAAAATGTTTGGGAATTCCTAGTAAATTAGAAATTTTATGGTCTCTTCTTATTTAGGGTCTTAATTAGTTATTTATCTATTATCTAATGGGCTAAATGTTGCTGTTGATTTTGGTGTGAGAGCAAACATATGTATTTGTGAATTCTTTTGGAAATAAAATAAGACAAACTTGTGGACTTTTGGCCGGTGTTTGACTGTTTCTTGCTGCTGCCGTTAACCTACAAAAAGTTCGATACATCGGAATGGATCCCGGCGACGAACCCTCCGACGCTCAAGTCAGTAATAAGGAAGATTTTGAAAGAGCGATTTGTGGAAAAAATATTGATTACCTTTTGTATGTTGGAGGGAGAGCGGTATTTATAGTCGCCTTTAGAGACAGTTTAGAGATAATCATTCATGCCTATTTTCTGGTGTTTTTGGATAAGATGTAGAGTTTAAATTATTTAATGATAAGAGATTTGGTTTAAACTGTCTCTTAGAGATAACCATGAATTTGATTTACTCTTTAAATATTTGGGTTGGTTTGTAATGTATTGCCACCCAAACCCAATATGACAGATCTGTTTTTGGCTTATTGGGCTTTAAAGAAAGACCCAGTTCCCATTTTGGACCCGTTTGTATGTGAAATTACCATTTTACTCCTGAGAGCTTTAAGATTCGTACCTGATTTGAATGGTCCTGATTTGGTTCTATTTTTAGCCATATCACAAGCCCCCCACTTTTGAAGACTGAGTTTTACAGCCTTTGAGGAGTAGTTCGCCCGTTTTTATTGACTTATAAAAAATTTCAACGTTCTCGGGGGAGTTTGGATCTTGCTCGGGGTGTAACGGTATTATTTTGAGCTTGTAAAATGCCCAAAATTATTTTTAGAATTTTCTGGATTTTTATTGATTCTTCCAGATTTTTCTGAATTTTTTCCAATTTTTAATCATTTTTGCATTTTTTAATCAATTTCCAAATTTCAATAATTAATTTTCGAAAATTTTAATTAATTATTCTAATTTAATAATTATATTTTCAGAATTTTAAAATTAATTTCAGAATTAATAAAATTTTTAGAATTTTAATTTTTTCGATTTTTAATTACTTATTCGGATTTTTTAAAAATAACTAATTCAATTAATTAAATAAATAGATAAATAAATAAATACCTGTACACGTGGCGCAATCAGGGACGTCGATCAAGATCAAGCGTGAATTGTGAGGAGGCAATTTTTTCCTCATTTTAGCGTCGGTGACACGAGCGCTCGGAGGCATTGACCGAGTCAACGCCGAACCCCATATATATATATATATATATATATATATATATATATATATATATGTTTTTTTTTCTTTTCTTCTTCCTTCTTCTCTCCTTGACTTCGTCTTCGACCACGCCTTCTTCCTCCTTCGCCTTCCTCCTTCAACTCTGTGAGCCTCTTCGAGGGAGCTCGACGTGGAGTTTGGAGGGGAGCTCGACGTTTGAGCTCGTGAAGTATTGGCAGAGGCGGAGCTCGGCAGCGATGGGTTCGAAGCTCAGTCGAGAGGAGGAGCTTGGCTAGGAGTTCGGCAAAGGTAAGAGCTCGGCGAGGGAGCTTGGAGTACGATGAAGTTGGCGAGCTTGGGGACGATGGAAGTGGGTTTTGAGCTCGATGGTGGAGAGGATCTCGGCGATGATGGAGGTGCTGGAGCTCCAGGTTGGAGATCGACGTAGTAAGGTGCTCGAGCTCGGCATTGGAGCTCGACCTTGGCGACGACAACATGGTGATGGGTTTGGAGCTCGACAGTGGAACAGAGCTCGGCGATGGAGGTTAGTGAGCATGGCGAGGAGAGGTTCGGCGAGGAGAGAGCTGGAGCTCGTGAGGTCGAGCTTTGGCGAGAAGGAACACGGAGTTGGAGGTTGGCGAGCATGGCGAGGAGGGGTTCAGCGAGGAGAAAGCTGGAGGTGTTGGGTTTTTTTTTTGTTTTGGTTTTGGCGCTCAATCTCGAAGGAGAAGAAGAAGAGGAGGACGGAGCGAGTTTGGATCTATAACGGGACCAAACCCGACCTGTTAACCCCTTAATTGATTAATTTTTGCAATCACAATCGTTGATCACGATCGAGTGTGCATCGGGAGACAGAGTTTTTTCCTTATTTCAACATCGGTGACATGAATGCTCGGCAAGAGCTACCGAGGTCTAGGGAGACTTCGAGAAGGCGACATGTGGAGGTTTTGACCCAGTTCGCGTTGACTTAGTCAACCCCTCGGTTAGCTTTGCGCTGCTGCATTGTAACTGGCTTTCCGATGCTACGGAGGCCGGATTGGGGCATTTGATCCCTCGTTTCGAAGCTGACTCAAAAGTTTACAATTTCTCTTCAGAAGTCAGTTGAAGAATCAACCTTCTTCATGGTCAAAATAGTCCCACAACATCTTTGCCTTCATGAAGTTGAGAAGAGCTTTGTATGACTCTAGGGGAGATCCGTTCTTGGAGACGAGTTAGGCTCCGAACTCTCTTGGAAGAAGGCCGCACGGGAGGCGAGCGGAGCGAAGAGCATCACCAGGCTCTGGGAGAGAGCCGTTCGGGAGACGAGTTTGAGGAGCAACTCTAGGGGATTAGTTAAGCTCCGAACTCGTTGAGAAGAGGGCCGCTCGGGAGGCGAGCAGAGCGAAGAGCATTGCCAGGCACTATGAGATAGCTATTTGGGAGACAAGTTTGAGGAGCAACTCTAGGGGAGAGTTGAGCTCCGAACTCGTTGAGAAGAAGGCCGCTCGGGAGGTGAGCGGAGTGAAGAGCATCACCAGGCTCTAGGAGAGAGCCATTTGGTAGACCAGTTTGAGGTGCAACTCTAGGAAAGAGTTGAGCTCCGAACTCGTTGAGAAGAAGGCCGCTCGTGAGGCAAGCGAAGCGAAGAGCATCACTAGGCTTTAGGAGGGAGCCGTTTGGGAGACAAGTTTAAGAAGCAACTCTAGGGGAGAGTTGAGCTCCGAACTTGCTTGTTGCAAAATTTAACCAATAGTGGGAGTAGTATGAATGTTCGTTTTGAGCCCCGAAGCCGCATATTGCAAGCTGTGAGGGTAATTTCAAACCATGATTGTGAACTTCGAACTAGTTGTTACGGAGTTATCAACGAGTTGTAAGAGCAATTCCGAATGGTGAGCTGCTCCGTACTTGCTTGTTTGCAAGCAGCTAAAGTGGCGTCGAACCAAGTGTTGGACACTAAATTTGTTGTTTGGGGGTTTTAACGAGTTGTAGGAGCAATTCCGAATGGTGAGCTGCTCCGCACTTTCTTGTTTGCAAGCGGCTAAAGCAGAATCGAACAAAGTTTTGGACTCCGAACTCATCTTTTGAGCTTAGCAAGTTGTGGGAGCAGCCCTGTAGGACAAGCTGGACTCCGAACTTACCATTTAACGAGTCGTAGATGTGACTCAAAGAGATGGACATGAGGCTGATGTGAATTATTTGCAAGTGTACAAAATCGCAACAAGTAGCATAGTTAAGTGAAAAGAGTGTCGAACACACAAGGACTAATTATTTTACTGAGTACAAAATTTACTAGATTAAGTAATATTTGGAAAATCGAAATTCAATAAAGAAATCAACTAAATTAAATCAATCTAAAGAACTAACTAAATTAATTAAAAGGAGCGGAATATGAAATTTTGTTGTTTATTAATTGCAAAATTAATTCTAGGGCATTTGATTTCACCTAATTAATCTCACACAATTTATAATTTCATGTAATAACAAATTTTACTTTCCCAAGTCGTAGACCAAAATCCCTTAATTATTCAGTATTCTTTCTCAAGCAATACCAAAAATATTCTCAACTAGTTATTTGTCATAGTTCATGCACAAATTACTAATTGAAAATTCATTAAGATCTATGAATTTCTTAACGGTCACATTAATCGCGGTAAATCATCTCTAATTTCGCTTAATCAATGGTGTTTAATTCTGTAATTCAAAATCACAAATTACCTCTCGGTCTCTCCATGATCCAATAAATCATACAAAAGTTGGCCAAACAATTGTAAGCATTAAGAACGAAAATCAAACACACAACCATGAAAAATTAGAAAAAATAATATGAAATTAAAATTGTGTTTTTAAAACTAGACTACATCAAAATCCTAGATAAATAAATTTAGTTCATAATAAAATTGCAACTAACAAATACTGTCTTAGATTGCATTAAAAAGAACTAGAGAAAGAAAAGAGATACAAAAAGAACTGTATTGTTAAAAAAATTGCAAATCGAAGCCTCGATTTTTGTGCCCAACAGTCAAGCTGTTTTTCTCTCTCTATGTTTCGAGCCGAGCGTCGCCACACAAAGAAGCCCACGTCAGCTTCGTCTTGATTCCCGAGCGCCCAAAAACCCAGCGTTCTGTCTTTCTCTCTCCTTGAACCAGGCACCACGCTGACATGGATGTTCCGAAAATTGAGCCACTGACACAGCCTCTGCCTCTCCGTTTCTTCTTTCTCTTTTACTTTTTTTTCTCTTCGTTTTGCGTGCAACTAGCCCCACACAGAGCCGCCGCCAGTGGAATTGCCTACCTCTCCAAAACCCTGTTCGCGCCTCCCAAGTCTGATTATATATAGGGTAGGTTGGTAGGTTAGGTTAATTAAATTAAGATTAAATTAATTAATTAATTAATTAAAATATAAGATTAAGATTAATCTTTTAATTAATTAACTAACTAATTAATCTTTCTGATTTTCTCTTTATTAATTTTTTTTTCTCTTTCTCTTTCTTGAAGTATGTGCTGCATAAAAGAAAAAATAAAGTCAGAATTTATAATTTAAAAATAAAAATAAAATTAATTAGTTTAAAATAATTAAACTAACTAATAATCACATTAGCTCAATTAAACCCTTTTTAAATTTGTGTATTTCATTTTCACCCTCTGTTGGAAATTAAAATTTATATTTTGCTTTCCATATTGCCAAATTGTAAAATTCAAGTTTCAACAAATCAATAAAAATTAATAAATCGCTCTCCTGGTTTTGTTTGTTGATTTTTACCAAAAAATCTTCACTTTTTGCATCAAAAATCTTATTCCTTCAAAAATAATTAATTAACTGAAATATATGGAAATAAGATGAATTTTCAACAAGATAGACGAATACAAGCAATTTTTATGGGTAAATGAGTACAAATATTTATATAAAAATTAGACACATCCCCCCCAAACTTAAGATTTTGCTTGTTCTTGAGCAAAAAGTAAAACCATGAATAAAGGAATGATAATCAATAATAGGTTCAACTCATCACACTAAGAGATCTCATCATGGAAGCATCAAATTTTAAATTAAATATATAAACAATATCAAATAAAGTAAAACCAAGCATACTCACTTTCTCCAGTGCAATTATTCATTCATAATTTCAAACCCAATCATATTCGTTAGGCAATTAATGTAATTATACTATGTAACAACTCCACTTTTGATTACCCTTTCTCACTGCTACAAACCGAGTAGCAAACTAGAGGGTTTTTTTTTCTTTGTCTATTTTCTAAGTTGTCACTTGCCTTTTGACGCGAATGCAAATATTTGTGATGAATTCACCCGGTTACTCAAAAAGTCACAAACTTAGAGTGCTTTGCATACTCATAATTCAAGTTGCCGTTTGACGTAAAAGTAAACATTGGTGATGAATACCCCTAGTTACTAAGCAACTCAATAAATTGGAGTAGATAGACTTTATTTATTCAATTATTTGATTATTATCACTCTATTTACTTAAACTCTGTTTAGGACTAGATCAAAGGGGATAATCACAAGAAAAAACATCACATTTTTTTATGTATAATTACATGATTGTCAGAATTGTGTAAGAAGTTTTGAAATTCAATAATCCTTAAGTAAATAAGTATACTTAATCTTTCTTTATAAGCAATTGTCTATCCTTAATTTTTTTTTAATGCTTTAGCATAATAAAGAACTCAAAAGTGTAATTGTGAGCCCAATTGCAGTACTTTTGTTTTTCTTTTCAAATATATATAAAATAAAAAATAAATTTGTATCCCTTCCCCTAAACATGAATATCACATTGTCCTCAATGGGAAAGGAAAAGGAAAAACAAAAATAATGCAAAAAGTTCCGAATTTCTTTCCTGATTCGTGTTAAAATTCTGCACGCGCAAAGTTCATTGTTTCAGTGATATCTGGAGCTGTAGATGTCCAAATGGCCTGATTCTTTATTTTATGGAAAGCTAAGACAATTTTCCATGATCGCTCTTTGAAACACTTTTCCAGATTCTGACTCCATCTTGCTGAAAAATAGCAATCAATTCAGGTGTAGAAGACAGCTCCGCCCGGCAACTTTCAAATTTATGCAATCCTAAAAAAATAAAATCAAAAATTATAATTATAATAAACTAAAAGAAAAATAAAGTCTAAATTTAGTAAAAGAAAACATGGGTTGCCTTCCAAGAAGCGCTAAGTTGTAAGTCTTCAGCCAGACGTTGTAGCTGAGATGGTTATGTAACGTCAAGATCCAACAACATAAGAGCCTCTTTTGTAATAATTCCCTTCATGCATGGATTATGTTTTCTCTGTGCATACCTCAAGCTAGATGATAGCGGCTCGAATTTCATTCGTTTATTTCTTGAAGATGGAGTCTTTGATACCCCTACCTCTTCAAATTTCTGCTAAGAAAATGGATGAATAGATGGTGCAGCATCCAAATACTATAATATATTTCAAATTTTTTTCTTTCTCAGTTTCAAGAGTTGCTGAATTTGTTAGACATACTTTTATAGGTAACTTTTCAATTTCAGCTCTATGTTTCTCGCCCACAATTAAATCAGTTTTACTTACTTGAAAACATGACTGTTCTTCAGGAGAAAACTTTATGGATTTAAAAACATCAAACATTACTTGCTCATCCTCTACCTATAAAATAAGTTTTTCTTATTGGACATCAATCAAAGCTCTCTCCATAGCTAGAAAAGGTCGCCCCAAAATCAATGAAATTTGTTCATCTTCCTCCATATCAAGCACAATAAAATCAATGAGAAATATGAACTTGTCTATTTTTACCAAAACATCCTCAATGATCCCTCTTGGGTACTTGATAGATTTTTCCGCCAATTGCAATGAAATTGTGGTAGGCTTTGCTTCTCCAATACCTAATTTTCTGAAAACGGAATAGGGCATAAGATTAATACTTGCTCTTAAATCACATAGTGCTTTATTAAAATAAGAATTTCCAATAGTGTAAGGAATTGTAAAACTCTCTCGATCCTTAAATTTAGGAGGCAGCTTCTTTTGTAAAATTGCACTACTTCCTTCGGTTAGCATCACCGTTTCATGTTTCTCTAATTTTCCCTTGTTTGATAAAATATCATTAAAAAATTTAGCATATTTAGGCATTTGTTCCAAAGCTTCAATAAGAGAAATATTAATATGCAATTTCTTAAAAATATTTAAAAATTTAGAAAATTGATTTACGAGATTGTTCTTTTTATGTCTTTGTGGAAAAGGAATAGTTGGATCATAAGGTGAATTAGGATAAGTGTCAGAATTAAACTCTCCTGAAATTGTTTGGCTCGAAACTCCTTTATCCTTCTTAGAATGGTGGTTGGCCACCTGCTGCGTTTGTTCCTTCACAATTTGCTCAATCTCACTTTGCTTTTCAACCCTATTTTGTTTGGCAATTTCTTCTTGTGGCTGCTCAATTGTTCACCCGCTTCTAAGTGTTATTGCTTTGACATGCTCCTTGGAATTAGTCAATGTGTTACTAGGTAAGGTTCATGTTGTCATCTTTTTAAGAAAATTTGAAAGTTGACCAATCTGAGCCTCAAGGTTGTGAATTGAAGCCATATTATTTTGTATCACCAAATATGTCTTCTGCATGTGTTGCATGAACATCTCTTCAAGTGTCGGCTTCTTTTCTTGTTATGAAAAAGTTTGAGGTGGTTTAATTGCTCCTTGATTGTTGTTCCAAGAAAAATTAGGAGTGTTTCTCCATTCTTGATGATACGTGTTCGAATAAGGATTGTGTTGGTATTGGAAATTGTACACGTAATTTGCTTGATTGAAGTTTGATTGAGTAAAAGGGTTTCCCACTTGACAATCTGTACTTGAGTGATTTTCTACAAAAAGATCACAAATCATATTAGATTGAATAGCATTAACATTCATATAACCTATTTGCTTAGATAAAATATAAATTTTTTCAGTTAAGGTAGTAATAGGATCAAGTTCAAATGCTCCAGCCACTTTTCTTGGCATTGTACTCTCTGAAGACCACCGATAATTAATAGATACCATTTTTTTGGCTGAGGGCTAGCAAATATGCACATGTTTTCTCGGCTCGACGACTGCTAACAAAGTGGGTGAGGAAGAGCTCTTCAAACTGTTCGAATGAGAAGATGGAGGTTAGGGATAGATGGGAGTACCACTCTCGCGCTGGTCCCTTCAACCTTGTTCAGAAGACCTTGCAGAGGTGCGCATCCGAGGCTTGATGAATCATTATGAGAGTTTTAAAACTTTTGATATGATCGGCTGGGTCTAACTCCCCATCTTAGGATTCAAAGCAGGGTGGCCTTAAGGTTTCGGGGACCGGAGCTTCCATGATGGCCCTGGAAAAGGGGGGTCTGCTTGGGCGGAACTTGTTGGTCTATTGTTCTTCTTCAGGATTGATCTTGTTGAGGTGCTTCTCCATCTTGTGGACACGGCGGTGGACCGAGTCATCCTTCCGGTCGGATCTAGTCGACCCTCATGACTCTCCTTCATGAGTGGCGGTATGGCGAGGGCTAGGTGTATGCTGGTCATAACTCAGGGCATGGGGAGGGCTAAGCACATGTTGTCCTGACTCGTGGCAATATTAAGAGCTTGCAGGATATCTTCTTTGACATTCTTGAACTCAACCTGAGTGACTGGTGCCCCTCTAGCTCAGCGGTCCCCTGGTGTGCCTCGGCTTATTGGAGTATGACTTCTCCGCTGACGACGTGGAAGGGACTCTCTTCGCCTTCTCGAGGGAGGGGATCTTCTGGTCCTCAGCCTGCGGGGGGTCCAGACTCTTGGGGCCCCTGGGCGCTCGGGTTGAGGGACTTCCTCAAGGGCTCACTTTTCATTCATGTGAGTTTGGAGGTCGACCCTCTGCTGACGGTTAACAATTACTTAACCGAGATCCTGCCCGAGAGGGCTTTAAGAAGCGATAGAGTCAGTTGAAGGATTGTGTACCGAGACATGGTCATGGAGAGGGTGTTTCTTTGGACGACTTCGACGATAGCCCCTCGGGGCAGCCCCCCAAGACCCTGGAGGGGCCTACTGAGGAGGAAGCTGTTAGAAAGGGGTTGTTCAGGTTGTGGTTGCGGAACTTCTTGGTCAGGTTGAAGAAGAAAACCTTGGAGTTGTGGAGGAGGAGGAAGAGGAGTGGCTCTTCGGCTGGAAGTCACTGCTTTTCCTTTCCCTTTTGGAGGCTTGTCTTGGAAACTAACTTCACTGGTGAAGTAAGGTTGGATTGCTTTTTCTATTTTCCACAAATGGCACCAATCTGTTTTTGCTGATTTTGATGTGGGAGCAAACAGATGTATTTGTGGATTCTTTTGGAAACAAAATAAGGCAAACATGTTGACTTTTGGCTGGCATTTGACTGTTCCTTGCTACTGTCGTTAACCTGCAAAAAGTGCGATATATCGGGATGGATCCCGGCGACGAACCCTCCGACGCTCAAGTCTGAATCAGGAAGATTATGAAAGAGCGATGTGGTAGGGTAAAAATGGCCTGGGGCCCAACCAGGGCCCAGGACGGCTCTCGCTCAAAAATGGGAAAAACAACAATCTGGCTCGGCTTCGAACCACTACAGGGTTGGCGTTGAACCGCAAGTTCACCCCCACAGAACTGGTCTCCTCATATCCGACGAGCCACGATGGCCCTCGGCCTCCGATCCGCGACAGCCCCACGGGCCGTCCGCCCAGTCTGGCAAGGAATGAGGATGACCTGGCACAACCTAGGCCATCTGATTCCCCCCAGAAGCACAGGAGCCCCATGATCAGCTATGTCAGCTCCAAATACCACCTAGGGCTCTGCCACGTCAGCCCTATACCACTCTTGGCACTGCCACGTCAGCCCTAAACCCCCTGGGCCTTCTGCCACGTCAGGCCCATGGACTTTCGGGTCCAGACCCGGCCCCCAAGCGGATCCAAACCCAGTTGGAATTCTCTATAAATACCAGACCCTCACCCACCTTTTCAGGTAATCAATCTTTTGCCACACCCAAATTTCCCTAGTTATTGCTACTCTGTCACAGAGACTGACTAGATCGTCGGAGGGTCCGCCGCCGGGATAAACCCCGGTGTTTCAGGACCGTCTGCAGGTACTCGAGGCGAGGCGATCCGAGCCGATCCTCAAGCACCGAAGCGAGCCTCCCGCTCGTCGTCCCGTGCCGCACTCTTCCCTCATTACAAATTGAGTTCGAACTCACACCTGGTGCATCCACACTGCGACCAAAAATAAACCGCATCAGGTTGGCACCGTCTGTGGGAATCTTTATCCGGTACGGACGTGAGTCTGAGCCTCGCCACCAACGCTCTCCCTCGACCCAATCTCCCATGGCTCCCCGAGCCCGAAGATCAGCCCGTTCTGCCCAACCAGACGGGCCTCCTCCCGAGGGGGCCCTCGACGGAGGGCAAGCATCCAATAATCCGGGTGGAAACCCCGGACCCCAGCGAAGCGCTTCACACGTCGCCGAACCCGACCTTCGTCAGGTCATTATGAACAGAAGGGCTAGCCAGGCTAGAGGAGGGACCGCTTCCAACTCGGTCCCGAACCACTCCAGGCCCGCACAAGGGGAAAGGCCGTCGGCACTCAGCCGCATCGGCCGAATTCCTACGCCCCGACCCGACCCTTCCGACCATGGAGGGGTCACCAGGGGCGAGTTCAGAAGCTTCAGAGAGGAAATCATGGAGGCCCTCCATGGAGCGCCGAGGTCCGCGACCTACGGCCGAGCCCCTCAAATGAGCGAAGGGAGAAGCCACACTCGTGCGCCGACTCCCCCGCCGGAGCGCACAGACGAGGTGCTCCGACGCCTCCTAGAGATGGAGAATCGAATCGAGTGCATCGGCGACAGGAATCCCAACCTGGTCCAAGGACGGAGGCCTTCTCGACCTCCATTTTTCGTCAACATCATAGAAGCAGAGATCCCCCGGAACTTCCGGCCTCTGCAGTTCGAGACTTACAACGGCGAGGGTGATCCAGCTGATCACATGGAGGGCTTCAAAACCCTCATGATGATTCACAGCGCTTCGGATCCCCTGCTATGCCGAGCCTTCTCGGCCACCCTCCGGGGTCCGGCCAGGGATTGGTTCTTTAAACTCTCCCCTGGCTCGATCTTCTCGTTTGACCAGCTGGAAGCCAGCTTCCTGGCCCACTTCATCACGAGCCGGAAGAGCGAAAGGACGAGCGCTTCCCTGCTCGACCTCAGTCAGAGGGAGGGGGAGTCGCTCCGTAACTTCGTCAAGAGGTTCACAACCGAGGCCAGATCCGTCTCTGTCCTCGACGAAGAGGCCTTTAGCTGGTTATGGCGGACATTTGAAAAGAGGGGTCGCCTCGGCAGCTTTCCGGCACAATGTCCGCCATAACCAGCTAAAGGTCTCCTTAGCGAAGAGGCCACCTCTGGACTTCCCTGACCTTCTCAACCGGGTCGAGAAGTACATACGAGCTGAAGAAGCTCTGAACCCAAAGGGCAGCAAAGAAGTCGTGGGAAAGGGCAAGCGCAGGGTCGATGAGGCCGAACCTGCCAAGAAAACAGCAAAGGAAGGGGTCGACGTGAAGAGGGCACCTCCGGTCCCTCGCTTCGAAAGGTACACTCCCTTGACACATAACGTGTCCGCCATCCTCTTAGAAATCGAAGACAAAGACATTGTCCGACTGCCTCCCCGATCAAATAACAACAAGAAGCGAGATCAGCGCTTCTACTGCCATTTCCACAGAGATCATGGGCACGAAACCGATCAATGTCGGGCCCTGAAAGACGAAATTGAGGAACTCATCTCACGAGGGTACCTCCGAGAATTCACCAGAGAAGGCCCACAGGATCGGCGAGATGCTAGGAACCGGAGGCCTTCGCCTCCGAACCCTACTCCGAACCGCATCCAGGGTCGGGATCCCGAACCCGAGGGAGCCGCGGATACGCCATTCATTTTGCACTGTGTCCACAGGGGGCCAATGGAGGGAGAATCAAATACTTCCCGAAAAGCCTTCATCCGAGAGGTGAATGCTGTCCAAGACAACCCCTCGCCCAAGTTGCAACCGGTGCCTGTCTCCTTCTCCGGAGAGGACCTCGAAGGCATTCACCTCCCTCATTGCGACGCCCTCGTCATTGGCCTCCACATGGCTAATTGTGAGGTTCGACGAATTCTTGTCGACAACGGCTGCTCGGTAAATATTCTCTTCCTCGAGGCCTTCGAGAATCTCAAACTACCCAGAGGCAAACTCAAGCCAGCCGGGTACACCTTGCATGGGTTCTCTGGCGTCCCTGTTGTGATAGAAGGGATTGTTACTCTCGACGTCACCGCGGGATCGACTCCTGTCAAGAGGACCGAGTCCATGGACTTCATGGTGGTAAACGTCAAAGCAGCTTACAACGCCATACTCGGCCGACCCGGACTGTGCTCCCTCCAAGCGGTACCTTCGGCTTACCATCTGAAACTTAAATTTCCCACCCTGCAAGGGGTCGACATCGTCCGAGGTAGCCAAGAAGCAGCACGGTCGTGCTACATGACCGCCATCGGAGGGGGTGTGTTCCCCCTCGACGCCGTTGAGCTCGAACCCGAGAGGGACGGCCCCGCTCCAGAGCCTGTCGATGAGCTGGAGGAGGTCCCGTTCGGCGCCGAGGATGAATCGAAATGGTTCCGGGTGAGCCGCTCGCTCCCCGAGGACTTGAAGCCAGGTATAATCGCCTGCATCCGCCGCAACGTTGATCTCTTCGCCTGGAAGCCCTCCGACATGCCCGGGATCTCCGAAGACTTCATTATGCATCGGCTGAGCGTCATCCCAGACTCTAAGCCGGTTGTCCAAAAGAGACGCAAAGTTGCCCCGGAGAGGCAGCAAATTGTGAAGACAGAGATCGACAAGCTCTTGTCGGCTCGATTTATTCAGGAAGTCAGCTACCCTGAGTGGTTGGCTAATGTCGTCATGGTGAAGAAGGAAACCGGGGGCTGGCGGATCTGTATCGACTTCACGGATCTAAATAAAGCATGTCCCAAAGATCCTTTCCCCCTCCCCCGCATCGACGCCTTAATCGACGCAACCTCGGGGCATGAGCTACTGTCCTTCATGGATGCATTCTCGGGGTACAATCAGATCCGGATATTTCCACCGGACATCTCCAAGACCTCGTTCGTCACCGACCAGGGTCTTTTCTGCTACCGTGTTATGCCCTTCAGGCTAAAGAACGCCGGAGCCACATACCAACGGCTCGTCAACAGAATCTTCAAAGACCTGATCGGCCGCAACGTGGAAGTCTATGTCGACAACATGCTCGTCAAGAGCCGGGCCGGGCCGGACCACGTCGCCGACCTCGAGGAAGCCTTCGGAGTCCTCCAGCATCACAACATGAGGCTCAACCCGGCTAAATGCGCCTTCGGCGTCTCCACTGGGAAATTCCTCGGGTTCACCGTCAGCCAGCGCGGCATCGAGGCGAACCCCGAGAAAATCCAAGCTATTATTGACATGGCCCCACCCCGGAATGTCAAGGAGGTTCAGAGGCTTACGGGCCGGTTGGCTGCAATCGGCCGTTTCCTCTCTAAGTTAGGGGAGAAGTCTCTCCCCTTCTTCAAGGCTCTATGCGGGAAGGGGGGCTTCGAGTGGGGTACCCATCAACAAGAGGCCTTCGAACAGCTGAAGCAGTACCTCGCCAACCCTCCTCTCCTCAGCAAACCCGAGCCGGGCGAACCACTATGGCTCTACCTGTCCGCCTCGGATAGCGCACTCAGCGCCGTCCTCGTCCGAGAGGAAGATGGGGTCCAGAGGTCATTGTACTATGTGAGCAAAGTTCTGCTCCCCGCCGAGATGAGGTACGCAAAGATAGAGAAGGTGGCATATGCCTTGGTCATGGCAGCCCGGAAGCTTCGTCCTTACTTTCAGGCCCACTCCGTCCAAGTACTGACCGACCAGCCACTGAAGACTGTCCTTCACAAGCCCGAAAACTCCGGCTGCTTAGTCAAGTGGTCAATTGAGCTGAGTCAGTTCGACATCAGCTATCAGCCGAGGACTGCCACCAAAGGGCAAGCCCTCGCCGAATTCATAACTGAGTGCACCATCTCCGAACAACCCAGCATCGAAGGCTCGGATCCGACCTGGGAGGTCTTTGTCGATGGATCATCATGTGAAACGGGGAGTGGAGCTGGCATCATCCTTCGTGGCCCCGACCAATTCCTACTTCAATACTCCCTCCGCCTCAACTTTTCGGCCTCCAACAACGAGGCGGAATACGAGGCCATGATCGCCGGACTGACCCTCGCCCACCGAGCCGGTGCCCAACAAATCCGAGCCTACAACGATTCTCAGCTCGTGGTCAATCAGATCACCGGGGAATACGAGGCTCGCGACGATCGGATGATGAGGTATCTGGCAGTGGTCCGACGTCTCCTAGCGTCTTTCTGCCACTCCGCAGTTATCAGAGTCCTTAGGGAGCAGAATGCTCAAGCAGACGCGTTGTCCAAACTCGCCTCTTCCTCCTTCGAGGGTCTCGACCAGACGGTGCTCATAGAAATCCTCCTAAAGCCAAGTATCAACGATCAAGACCAGGAGGCAATGTGTGTCCAAGACGGTGCCAGTCCAGACGACTGGACCACTCCCATCCGGAGATTCTTAGTCAGCGCCGAGCTTCCTGAAGACCGAACCGAAGCTAGACGAGTCAGGGTCCGAGCTGAAAGGTTCGTCATGATTGATGACATCCTCTTCAAACGCTCATACACCTTGGCCGACGGCAAGCCGTACCTCCGCTGTCTCACCAGCGACGAGGCCAGCTATGCGCTGGAAGATCTTCATGAGGGGATCGGCGGATGCCACATGGGGAGCAGGACGCTCGCTCGGAAGGCCCTGAATCAGGGGTACTATTGGCCGACCATGCTCCAAGACTCGCAAGACTTAGTCAAGAGGTGTGGCCCATGCCAAAGGTTCTGCCCTATCAAGAGGCTTCCTCAAGCCAATCTCCGATCCCTGGCTAGTCCTACGCCATTCGCCATGTGAGGCATGGACCTTGTGGGCCCCTTCCCCGTGGCAGTAGGGCAAAAGAAATTCCTGATAGTCGCCATCGACTACTTTACCAAGTGGCTCGAAGCCGAGCCTCTGTCCAGCATCACCGAGCGCCAAGTACAACAATTCTTTTGGAAGAACATCATTTGCCGGTTTGGAATCCCTTGGGTCATCGTCACGGACAACGGAACCCAATTCCAAGGTCAGAACTTCCAAACTTTCTGCGCAGGCATCGGCATCCAGCAGCGTTTCTCCACTATATGCCACCCTCAATCCAACGGCCAAGCGGAGAACGCGAACAGGCAAATCCTCGACGGCCTCAAAAAGCGCCTCGACAGCTCCCCCAAAGGACTGTGGGTCGAAGAACTGCCTAGCGTGCTGTGGGCGCACCGAACCACCAAGAGGATCCCCACGGGAGAGACGCCGTTCAGCTTGACCTACGGGATGGAGGCAGTTATCCCGTCGAGGTCGGCCTGCCTTCTCCCCGGATCATGGCCTTCGATGAAGCGGACAACTCGTCCGGCCTGAGGGCCAACCTGGACCTCGTCGCCGAGGTCAGAGAGAAGTCTTCAATCCGGAGAAGCATCTGCCAACAACGGATCGAGAAGTTTTACAACAAGAAGGTCCGCCCCACAAACATCAAGGCGGGGGACCTCGTGTTACGAAAACTATCCGTCTCTGATCCAACCAAGAAGAGGAAATTGGCTCCCAACTGGGAAGGCCCATACCGTGTAGTCGAGGTTGTACGCCCTGGTACATACCGACTGGCAGACATGGACGGCAGGCTAATCAGCCGACCCTGGAACGCCGAGCACCTAATGAAGTTCCTAGAAGAGCGAACATAGGTTCTATCTTGGCTAACGTAAATGATATTTTTTGTAAGCTGTCATGTGTAAAGGGCCGTTTTTGCGACCCTCCTTATCATATATGAAAGAAATCTCTTTTTGTCAAACTCCAAACGCCTCGGCGGCTGCGACCTAACACCGGGCAATGGGATCGGCACCCGAGTCCTCACTCCGGTATTGTCCCCAACGTCTCGGTAAGTCCGACCCGGCTTCAGGCCAGGGAGTCTTCCTAACGCCCCGCGCCGATCCCTCACGGATCGACGGGGCCGAACCTCACCTTCGCCATCGTCCACTACACTATTGGCCAGAACAAAGAATGAAAAGAATTCTTTATTCATATTCCCTTATTAGTTCAGAAAAAACAAACAAAGACCGTTACAGGACCACTCCACTCATCTCAAACTGGAGGAAGTCGCCATCTTAGGGCCCCTCGGGTCCGACGAAGGGCGGGACCACTCCGACCGAGCGACTAGGAGCCCTCTCCTCATCATGATGGTCTTTAGGCTCAGCCACGGTCGACACACCAGCCACCGAGCTCTGGGCATCAACTGGTCGCACACGCTCCAACAACAGCAACGCAGAGGGAACCCCCTCCGCTCGCCGACCCACCGAGGAGGATGCCGAGACACCTAGCATCGTCTTGTAATGGTGTATCTCCATCTCTTTCTCCATAATGACATCGCGAAGTAACCTCTCAGAGGAGGGCCTCTGCACCGATGCACTCGACATGGTATATCCGAGACCAACACTGCCGAGGTTCCGATCCACCATTGCCCTCCTCAGTCGGCTCGCCTCCTCACTTAAGGCTTCAGACTTATTCCGATAATAGTTAAAGGCCGCATCAGTGTCACGAGCCCCCTTTCGGTAGCGAACCAACGTGGCCTCCAGGGCCTCAACTTTGCTCCGGAGCCACGCCACGTCGGAACGACGGGGGTCCACCTCGGGAAGGGGAGCCGCAACCTACAAGAGAACCAGCCAACTCAAAACACATAAGCAAGGAGGTTCGGAAATATCCGAGGTCAAAACACTTGGCCAGTCAAAAATCCTTTTTATAAATGGAATCACTTCGTACAGAAAATGCGGTGGCCAGTCCGCAGAAGGCAAATACAATCGAGAGAGGGAAAAAGAAAGATAAAACTATATAACTTGTTTCCCCACCTCAACATCGGCCGGGTTCACAGGGAGGTCGGCAGCTGGGTCATCAACGGGCCCCTCTTCATTGGGGGTCTTCGGTGTCCCCTCGATCTCCATGTCATAATCGAAGTTGGACAGGTCGAGGGTCGGGTAGAAGTACCTCACGTGACTGAGGGCCTTCGCATAGCACTCATCCTGAGCCTTGATCACCAGGAGCTGACCCGTCTCTGTCAGCTCTTCCCTCTCCTTGGCGAACTTCTTCTTCTGAGCCACCATCTTCTTCGCCCATTCCTCCTTCTCCTTGTCGAAGGCCGTCTTCATCTCCTGCTCCCTTTTATGAGAGCCTTCGAGCTCTATCTTCATCTCCTTCATCTCCTGCACAGCCTTGTCAGCCCGGTCGCGCTCCCGCTTCAAGGCCGCCTCATAAAGGCCCCTCACGTGGGCCCCCTGCACGGTCGCCTGCAGTCACCGAGCACAACTAAGAAAGCCTCCTTTACAACGTAATTACAAGGCAAAAGGGGTCGGCAGACTTACCAGCACATTGGCCTGTGCAAGGCGAGTGTACGCCTCCTCCAGGGTCTCGGCATTCATCTCCGAAAGATCCCGGGGGGTCGCCAGCTTACTCGCCACCTCGACGGCCTGGCGCCCTCGGGTCAGGCAGTTACCCTCGCGGATCGACCAACTCGGCACCCACGGTCGCCGAAGCCTCTCCTCTACCTCTAGATCCACCAGAGGACCCTTCCCCTTATCAAGATCGGCTGCCTTGCCCTGGTCCGGGCCACCCTGAACAGCCACGTCCTTGCCCGTCTCCGAACTAGTCCTTTTGGCCCTCGGCTGAATAGGGGCCTCGGAGACCACCTAGGACGACCCCCTCGTCTTCATCGCCTCCCCCTTCTTCTCGGCCTTCTCCTTCTTCATGGCGAGCCTCTTTGCCTTGATTGATTCGGGATCCATGCCTGCAAAAAGATCCATTAAGAACAATGAGCGCAAAAGAACAACAAGACCAAGAGAAAAGAAACAACTACATACAAATAACGGCTAGGCTCAGTCCGACGCTCGCCAGGTGACCCTCGATCACCTTCGTCCAGCTGATACTGTGTGACAGACGGAGGCGCTCGACGAACCTCCACTCCTCGGCCGTTAGGTCCCTCAGCCTCGGCGCTTTGTAACTCGGCTTAAAGTGGTTCCATCGAGTAGGGATGTTCCAAGGCTCCTCACTCCGGATCACCAGATATTTTTTCTTCCACTCCTTGATGGAGTCCGGGTGACCGTGGACGACCTTCCCCTTACTCCGGGGCGAAATGTAATAAACATCCTCAGCCGACGAGCTGATCATCAACATCGCTCGGAACACATTCAGCCGTAGGGGTACCTTCTGCTCCTCGCACATCAGCACGAAGCAGATGATCTGCTTCCAGGAGTTCGGCCCGTACTGCATCGGCGCCAAGGACGCCCAGTTCAACACCTTCCGAACAAACGGGTGGACTGGCAGCCTCAGTCCAGAGATGAAGGCGTCCACGGGGAAGATGCAATACCAATCAGGCAGGGGGTCAGTCGGGCGAAGTGTAGAACTCGGCAACATGAGCTCGTAGCTGGACCCTATGTGGTACGCCAACTGCAAAGCCTCCAAGTCACCGGCCTCCAAAACGGACGGAAGTGTGTCCATCTTCACCCTCTTCCAGCTCGGCGACGATGGCTGGACCCCGAAAAGCTCCTTATCAGAAAGGTCATCAGGGTACCGACGGAACGGCTTCGGTTGTACGGGCGACCCTGTCCTTAAATTACGGTAAACAGGCACCTGGCTCGAGCCACCGGCCCTCGACCCCTTCTTCTTCGGAGCCCTCTTCTTCTTGGCTCCTTCCGGCGAGGGGGTAGACAATCGCCCCAGACCGGTCGGAGCGGAGCTCGAGCCCACACCCTGACCTCCTATCCGAGCCCCTTCGGCTTCACCCTCCTCCGGGCCACCCTCCTCTTCGGAAGCCAACTCTAGAACCTGGACTTCGTCCGAGCTATTGCTTGCCTCCTCAGATTCGCTACTCTCCACCACGAAAGGTTTCCGGGAGCGTAACGGCCTCACATCATACACCGGCTCCTCCTCACCTACCGGTTCCTCCCACGAAGTCGAATCGGAAGGCTCCACATCATGTACAGACTCCCCCTCGAGCACGGGCTCCTCCCACGAAGTCGATTTTGAGGCGGGTTTCCCTTCTGCCCTCGACGTCGATGCTGACGAGCCAGACTGAGCCCTGTCCATCTGTGCCTAACAAAAGAAACTTACAAACTAACCTTTTTGAATGCCTGGGACTGACGAACCGGTGCCGCTAAAACAGTCTAAGCCGAGCGCTGAAGTGTTTGATTTCTTTTTAAGAAGACAGCGGAAGAGAAGTAAACAGAATAGAGAAAGGGGGGGATATTTATAGAGAGAGAAGCAATGCCTCGTTTTTCGCGTTACTGTTCCTTGAATAGCGCGCGCCTGCCACCAATAGAATCGTGCCATGTCATCCTCAAAACTGGCGCTGCTGACGTCACCTAGCGCCAGTTGGAGACCCCACAGAGGTCGGTTCGAATAAAATTTTCGGCGGAAAAAGTTTTTTTCTTAAGATTTAAGGCGCCGTCCTTAGACAGGCGCCCCGGGCTCCAGAGCTCGGTCGGCTCCCCTCTCCCCCGCGAGCAGCCCGGGGCTTACGGCCTCGGCCGCCGAAACCCCGAACTGTTCGAGGGTCGGACAGAAGCCACCATCGCCTGGAGCCCTATCGGAAAGTAGATCGGCCCACCTCCAATCGGAGACGACCCATCTGTCTGAGGCTCTTCAGCCCCAAGTCCGGAATACGGTTGATACCCCTCCCGTCTGGATTCCTCTTGGGCCAAACAACCGTGTCAGGGTCGTCTGACCCAAAAAAGGATCCAGACGGCAAAGACACCACCAATCCGAGTCTCCTTATCTACCGGTCCGGATTTCGGTCGTTACCCCTCTCGCCCTGATCTCCCCTAGATCTGGCTACCGAATCAGGGCCATCAGATCCAAGAGAAGATCCGGGCGGCAGAGTAACCACCTCTCCGACACGACCAGGGTTAAAATTTTGCAAGAGACAGACGTCCGCCGAAGCAGACACCTCTGATGGCCAATGGACCACCCTTGCTGTGATCAAACCTGCTGTGGGGAGAGGGGTACTTATAGCCTCCCCTATAGACCGGCCATTATGACATTGGGAAAACCAATCGACGGAAGCTCATGTGCCATGCATTTATTAGGCGGCGCCATTAATGCCCCTAGGAAATTGGAACATTGCACAGATCCCGGAGCGCCTTCAATGCTCTGCAAAGACGGCGTACCACCCTGCTCAAACCTTCTAAGGCACCACGGCTCGCCATCACCCTTGCCGACCCATAATCCCTCGCCAGCTCGAGGTCCGGTCTGGCACCAGGGTAGTCTTCTCAGGAAGACTCAACGGCTCGCCATCACCCTTGCCGACCCATAATCCCTCGAAAGCTCGAGGTTCGGTCTAGCACCAGGGTAGTCTTCTCAGGAAGACTCAACGGCTCGCCATCACCCTTGCCGACCCATAATCCCTCGAAAGCTCGAGGTTCGGTCTAGCACCAGGGTAGTCTTCTCCGGAAGACTCAACGGCTCGCCATCACCCTTGCCGACCCATAATCCCTCGAAAGCTCGAGGTTCGGTCTAGCACCAGGGTAGTCTTCTCAGGAAGACTCAATGGCTCGCCATCACCCTTGCCGACCCATAATCCCTCGCCAGCTCGAGGTCCGGTCTAGCACCAGGGTAATCTTCTCAGGAAGTCTCAACGGCTCGCCATCACCCTTGCCGACCCATAATCCCTCGAAAGCTCGAGGTTCGGTCTAGCACCAGGGTAGTCTTCTCAGGAAGGCTCAACGGCTCGCCATCACCCTTGCCGACCCATAATCCCTCGAAAGCGCGAGGTTCAGTCTAGCACCAGGGTAGTCTTCTCAGGAAGGCTCAACGGCTCGCCATCACCCTTGCCGACCCATAATCCCTCGAAAGCTCGAGGTTCGGTCTAGCACCAGGGTAGTCTTCTCAGGAAGACTCAACGGCTTGCCATCACCCTTGCCGACCCATAATCTCTTGCCAGCTCGAGGTTCGATCTAGTACCAGGGTAATCTTCTCAGGAAGTCTCAACGGCTCGCCATCACCCTTGCCGACCCATAATCCCTCGAAAGCTCGAGGTTCGGTCTAGCACCAGGGTAGTCTTCTCAGGAAGGCTCAACGGCTCGCCATCACCCTTGCCGACCCATAATCTCTCGAAAGCTCGAGGTTCGGTCTAGCACCAGGGTAGTCTTCCCAGGAAGGCTCAACGGCTCGCCATCACCCTTGCCGACCCATAATCCCTCGAAAGCTCGAGGTTCGGTCTAGCACCAGGGTAGTCTTCTCAGGAAGACTCAACGGCTCGCCATCACCCTTGCCGACCCATAATCCCTCGCCAGCTCGAGGTCCGGTCTAGCACCAGGGTAGTCTTCTCCGGAAGACTCAACGACTCGCCATCACCCTTGCCGACCCATAATCCCTCGAAAGCTCGAGGTCCGGTCTAGCACCAGGGTAATCTTCTCAGGAAGTCTCAACGGCTCACCATCACCCTTGCCGGCCCATAAACCCTCGCCAGCTCGAGGTTCGTTCCAGCATCAGGACAGCCCCCTCATGAAGGCCCAGCGATTCACCATCCCATTTCTACAACCATAAACACTCCTCCACGGCTAGCTCCCACACCCCCGCAGGAGTGGGGGGCTTGTGTGGTAGGGTAAAAATGGCCTGGGGCCCAACCAGGGCCCAGGACAGCTCTCGCTCAAAAATGGGAAAAACAACAATCTGGCTCGGCTTCGAACCACTACAGAGTCGGCGCCGAACTGCAAGTTCACCCCCACAGAACTGGTCTCCTCGTATCTGACGAGCCACGATGGCCCTCGGCCTTCGATCCGCGACAGCCCCACGGGCCGTCCGCCCAGTCTGGCAAGGAATGAGGATGACCTGGCACAACCTAGGCCATCTGATTCCCCCCAGAAGCACAGGAGCCCCATGATCAGCCATGTCAGCTCCAAATACCACCTAGGGCGTTGCCACGTCAGCCCTATACCATTCTTGGCACTGCCACGTCAGCCCTAAACCCCCTGGGCCTCCTGCCACGTCAGGCCCATGGACTTTCGGGTCCAGACCCGGCCCCCAAGCGGATCCAAACCTGGTTGGAATTCCCTATAAATACCAGACCCTCACCCACCTTTTCAGGTAATCAATCTTTTGCTACCCAAATTTCCCTAGTTATTGCTACTCTCTCACAGAGACTGACTAGATCGTCGGAGGGTCCACCGCCGGGATAAACCCCGGTGTTTCAGGACAGTCTGCAGGTACTCGAGGCAAGGCGATCCGAGCCGATCCTCAAGCGCCGAAGCGAGCCTCCCGCTCGTCGTCCCGTGCCGCACTCTTCCCTCATTACAAATTGAGTCCGAACTCACACCTGGTGCATCCACACTGCGACCAAAAACAAACCGCATCAAGCGATTTGTGGAAAAAATATTGATTACCTTTTGTATGGTGGGGGGAGATGGGTATTTATAGTCGCCTTTAGAAACAATTTAGAGATAATTATTTATCCCTATGTTCCGGTATTTTTGGATAAGATGTAGTGTTTAAATCGTTTCATGATAAGAGATTTGGTTTAAATCGTCTTTTAGAGATAACCATGAATTTGAATTACTCTTTAAATATCTGGGTTGATTTGTAACGGGTTGCCACCTATACCCAATAAGACAGATCCGTTTTTAGGTTATTGGGCTTTGAAGAAAGACCCAGTTCCCATTTTGGACCGTTTGTAGGTGAAATTATTTTTTTACCCCTGAGAGCTTTAAGATTTGTGTCCGATTTGAGCGGTCCCGATTTGGTTCTATCTTTAGCCATATCACTAAACAAGGCGATGTTTACAATAATCACTGGGCATTTGCAGGATTGAATTACATCAACGATTCATTATTACTTGAGTTGGTTCACGGTTCTCACTATTGACAATTCTTTTCCACTCTAAACTCCTCACTCAAAAATAATTCTATGAACTCCTTATTTTTCCTATGACATGTAAAACTTGTCCTTTTTTTAAAATAAAAAAACCCTCAATTGAAGTTAGTATAATTTGATAGAAAATGGTGCAATTTATCCCAACACAGAAAATTTTCATAGAAACAAATATTCTTTAAGGAAAATGACCTTTTAAAAAGATTTCTCTATCAAAAAAGTAGACTGCTACTTTTTTAATAGAAGGAGCATCAAGAATATTTTGGAAGGTGAGAGATTGAAATGGCTAAGAATAGTCAATAGGGGCTAATCATAATCAAGCAAGGGGTCTATAAATATATTGAAATCTTCCTTTATGATTTTTGTGTTTTCAGATCCATATAGTGACTTACTTCTCTTGTACACTACTTAGCCTATTCCTATTGTTAAGGCTAACAGAGAGATTAGAAAATATTATTGGATTATTAGATTGATTATAACCGAGTATATTTCCTATATATAGAGAAGGGAACTGAATACTAAACTGATACATAACCCGATATAAGACTAAATATATATAATACAATATCTAGCACTCCCTCTCAAACTCACAGTGGGTCGAACAGTGTGAGGTTGCCCAGCAAGTAACGAAACCTATGAATAGTGTGGGATTTAGTGAAGAAGTTTGTTGTCTATTGTGAAGAGGTAACAAAATGAAGTGAAATGGTTCCTGCTTCTAAACGCTCATGAACATAGTGCCAATCTATCTCTATATGTTTTGTTCACTCATGGAAAACTGGGTTGCTTGCAATGTGAAACACACTCCGGTTACCATAATGAAAAGGAGTAACCCCTGCGAGAGTGACACCATATCTAATAACAACCAATGAACATGAACAATCTTTCTAGTAGTAGCTATCATTGCTCTGTACTCAACTTCTGTGGAAGAACATGCAACAACTGCCTGTTTCTTGCTTCGCCATGAGATCAACGAATCACCAGGAAATAGACAGAAACCTTTGGTAGACCGTCTGGTAGTAGGATCACCCGCCCAATTTGAATCAGAATATGCACTGAGTTCTAGTTTGGATGTAGAAGGCATGAATAATGAGCGAGTGATAGTGCTTCGAAGATATCTGAGAATCCGAGGAAGAGCACCGTAGTGAACTTATGTAGGAGAGAAAACGAATTGATTAACAACACTGATTGCATGAGCAATATCGAGTCTGGTCATGCATAAGTAGATAAGATGTCCAACAATATGTCTGTATCTAGTGAGAGCGGGAAGGAGCTCACCATTTTTGGGACGAAGCTTCTCATGAAGATCTAAGGGTGTATCGGATGACCGATTGTCAGAGAGACATGCAGCAGAAATAATATTTGATGTGTATTTCTGTTCAGAAATGAGTATGCCCCGAAATCCATGGATAATCTCTATACCCAGAAAGTAGCGAAGTCTACTAAGATCTTTCATATAGAATTGCTGGTGAAGGTGGTTTTGGGTGGATGCAATGCCTGCGGAGTCATTCCCAGTAACGGTCATATCATCAACATATAAATAGTAGAAGTACCATCCCTTACGGTGATGACCGCATAAACATAGAGTGGTCTGTGAACTCCGACTGAAACTAGCCTAACTGATGACACAATGAAAACACTCAAACCAGGTGTAACACCCCGAATTCCATTTACATGTAATTCGTAGTACAAAATGATCTTTTATTTCATTTCGTACAATTTTACAAGAAAATTAAAACCTTTTATTACACAACAATGTTTATTGCAGAGTTACATAGGGAAAGTAAAATAAAATACAACATGAAATACAACTCTAATATCAACATTTTTAATCATGAATATAATCTTTATCATCAACCGTCTTTAAGTCCTTTCCAATCCGATTCAAGCCCTGCACTGAAAATCTGTGGACACGTCAGTTGCTTACAACCGACGCAATATTATAAAACAATGATCCTCACTATGCCGTAATATAACGATTCTCTTACTTTAGCAACCACAAACTTGGATTCATATTAAAGTGTAAAAGAGCGACTATCCTAAACATGTCAGTTTTTTATATGACTTAATGCCTAATGCAGATGTTATACTAGAATGACACTAATGCATACTTGTTCGGATTCTATGCACCCCATCCAATATAGGTCCGAGGGAAAGCACATACGTACTCCACATTAAAGGGTTTAATCCATCACCATGAAAAACTACTCGGTAACAAATTAAGTTTTAGACATTCCACGAGTACAGATTCCAGTCCTGGAGTCTACCGTCAAGCTTATTCGGAAATCCTTGTTGTGCGAATATCCCGCAAGTGTCCCTCTAGCCCTGGTACACGCGTATACACTGGAGAACGGCCTCCCATCTGCCTGACTATTCATGATCCTGGAATCCACCGTCAAACCAATCATAGCCACGAATTTAAATAAGGCTCATTTCCATCGCAAGCAACCACAGTCCCAGAATCCACCGTCAAACTGAGTCTATAGTCCTGGAGTCCACCGTCAGACTATATAGAGGCAACCCACTTACGTTTACCCAAGTTTTATTACATCTCCACTTATTGCCTAATCCTTAAGTTTAAACTTGAATAAATAATATTACATAGAGCTAGCTTACCCTTCTACCGGTCTTACTAAAAAACACTGAGAACGACAGCCCATATTGGCCACTTCTAAATTAATTATTCATTTTCAACATTTGCTGGTACTTGGGTCTCACTAAGCCTCTAGAATCAACATCTTTTTATGTTTAACATTATGGGGTACGCATACCCTTATAATTCATATTCTCAATTTCATGTATTTATATTTCATTCAAATTCTTTCATTCATTCTCATTTACTAATCATGAAGTAAACACTTCCTGGTTGAACACACAACTAACAATTTATTACCAAGTCTCTTTGATTAACAAAACTCATTTTTACATATATTTATTCTTCAAGAATATATTCCAAATACAAAGTTCATTTTGATCAATAAAACTCATCTCATATTCAATCATATTTCAATTATAAATCTCAATTCTATTCAAAAGATAGATTCATTATTCCCATAAAAGATTCTACTATAACTTTTTAGTTAAAAACCCTTAGAATGATCATCAATTACTTCATCTAGATTCATTTGCAAAATAATAAGTTCAAACTAGAAAATTGCAGTTCATGTTTCTTTTAAAAATCATAGAAAATTATATATTTCACGAAATTTTGAGTTCTTTAGATCAAAATAACGGTATACAAGTATACTACAATTTCTTAGTTATAAGTTTCTCCAAAATATTGTATCTATAACCCTGATTCTTCAAAATATACAGTAGGGTCGAAATATTGCAATACAGTCACTTGTTTAGTCTTGTAAAATTCATTATAAATTCAGTTCTTTGTGAAAATTTGATTTCTTAGACTTTACAGAAATTTTAACTAGTCTATTACAAGTTCTTAGTTTTGAATTTTCTCAAATTATTTTTTTTACGATGCTAAAACGATAAAAAACGAAATGTGTACAGATTTTCAGCAACTAGTCGACTGCCAACCAGTCCTAAGTTTAGATTTTATTAAAATAGTAAATTACAGCCAAATCTTATGAAATTTTAAAGGATGTTCCTGACATATACAAGATGCTCCCATAAAAATTTTAGTTCTAGTTCCAACTAATTTATTAAGTATGATTTTCTGAAGTGCAAACAAAACTCAAAACAGCAACTTTCCTTATATAGATTAACAACTTTGTGTATGAATTTATCCCCCAATTTATTCAATCTAATCATGATGTATTACCATGCACCCGACAACATCATTTCAACTTTTCTTCATAACAATCCATGCATTTCTTTTCATACTCATATCTATCAAATATTCCAAATAATATCATCACAAAATTAACTACAATTCATATGAATTATCAATTTTATGCTTCAATATTCCTACACATGCATACTACTACATTTTATAAAGTTCAAGAATCACCCACCTTAATGAAAGAACAAGTGGAAGAAGACTCCTAGAGAGTGGCTCCTAGCTTCAACACAAAAACACTTCTTTTTTCTCTATTTTTTTCACTTCCGAGCTCTCTTTCTTTTCTCTATTTTTTTCCTTCTCATTTGTTTTGATTTTTGGTGTAAAGTTCAAGAAGTAAGGGGTGATATTTATAGGGTTAAATGGGTGAATGAAGAGACACCCATTACCCAAATATAAATGCCCATTATCAAAATTAAACACCCACCACCATTACTACCACAAAACCCTAACTCTTCCCCTTCCTATGCATGGCCAAGCCATTTGAATTTCCCACATGTGCACACTTGTGCACGTGCACTCTACATGCACACACTCTCATTCATTTAATTATTTGTTCATAGTCCAATTATATATGTCTGTTGCATGACAAGTGTGGTGACAATTTTAAAGTGTATTTAATATAGAATTTTATCATGGGCCTTTATTATGAAATTAGTTCTTTTGACATTTTAAAACAGATTAGGGCCTATGGATTTAAAATCAAAATAATAACTTAAATAAAATTAGAATAGATATGCATGATTCTTAGAAAATTCTTTGTGGACTAAACTACTTAAAATTTACATGTGCGATGCACGCATAAAACAAATATTCAAAATATGAAATAGATTTGATTAATGGAAAAATGTTTATAAATACTCGAAATATAACATATGAAATATTTATTTTGATAATGTTACGGATATTTCGCGTAAGAGTAAAATTTACGTAATCGACACGTGTATTGAAAGCACGTACAATGTACGTAAAAACAAAAATATTAAAATTAATATTCGAGTTGGCTAAAAGTAGGATTAAAATAAATTTTGAGATACGGAAAACATGCAAATAGTCAGAACATAAAATATGTATGACATTTATATAAAAATACGTTACGAATATTATTCGTAATAGTACAAAATACGTGTGCTTAACACCTGTGGGCAAAATTACCATAGCTCAATTTTCCGTGGTGTTACACCAGGCTCGAGGGGCCTGTTTCAGGACATATATAGCTCGACACAGAAGACAAACATGACGAGGAGGAGTGATAGGACCAGAAGGAGAATGCATGTAAATAGCCTCAGATAAGGTACCATGAAGAAATGCATTCTTCATGTCATCTGGTATAACGACCACTGACGAACAGAGGCAACGACAAGGAGAGTGTGAACTGTATTCGTCTGTGCAACTAGGGCAAATGTCTCATCATAATCAATGTCATGCGTATGAGTAAATCATCGGAAAACTAGACGAGCCTTGTGTCGCTCAATAGAGCCATCAGATCGATATTTGACCTTGAAGATCTACTTGCAGCTAACAGGTTGGATGCCCTTAGGCAGTGGAACAATATCCCAAGTACCAGTTTCATCAAATGCACAAAATTCCTTTGTAATAGCTTTCCGCCACTTGGAAAATTGAATAGCTTCCTGATAGGTTCTGGGCTCACATGTGGAGTGAATAGCAGTGAGATAGGCATGAAACTGTGGTGAGTAGGAGGCAAGGGTGGCAAAGCCAAACTGGTTAGAAGGACCAGTAGCATCTGGTGTGTAATGTGTCGGTGGGATATCTGAGGTAGAACGTGTAAACTAACGGACCGGTGGTGGATGAGCAGTGTGTGGGGGTGAGATAGGTGGAGTGGGTGCATGTAGCTGTGGGGATGCAGGTGGTGTCTCCGTAAGAGAAACAATAGGTGGAACGTCAGTATGTGATGGAAAATGAGCCAAATGAGTGGGATCATATGGAATGCTTGAAGGTATGGTCGGGGAGATAGGCCCAATACTTGGGGAATCGAGAAAACTCGCATCTTTGGGAGATGGCAAGTAGTAGGGAGAGTCTTCCACAAAGGAGACATGTCGGGAAATACGAACATGACTCGCCACAGAATCAAAACAACAATATCCTTTATGTTCTGGACTGAGATCTAGGTGAACAGACTTAGTAACTTGAGCGGTAAGCTTCGTGTGCTCAGTGGGAGAGAGAAGAACATAACAGGTGCACCCAAAAGAACGGAGCATACTGTAGTCCAGTAGTAAGTGAAGAAAAGCCTCATAAGGTGATGCACCAGATAGGGCAGATGAGAGAGTGGTGTTAATGAGACAGACAGATGTCGACAGCTTCAGCCTAGAAAGAATGATGAACTGAATAGGAAAGTAGAAGAGAG
Source organism: Hemerocallis citrina (assembly GCA_017893485.1). NCBI lineage: Eukaryota > Viridiplantae > Streptophyta > Magnoliopsida > Asparagales > Asphodelaceae > Hemerocallis > Hemerocallis citrina. Next base: position 116,802,404 of record CM030362.1, read on the forward strand.
CGAGCCGTCTCAAGGATTTGACGATGCTTGCATTTAGCTACATCATTCTACTCATGCGTGTGAGGGCATGATTACTGAAAGAGTGTATCATGAGATTGAAGGATCGATCTCGTAGCAACGAAAGTATACTCACAAGCACCGTTTGAGCGAAAGGTTTTGATACGCACACAAACTGAGTGTGAACCATGTTCGTAAAGAATTAGTAAATGTAAGGTATCTCAAAGCGTTGGCATAGAAGAAATACCCATGTGTATCTAGTAAAATCATCAATGAAACTAACATAATAGAGATAACCTTTGTGAGAAGGTGTAGGAGATGGTCCCTATATGTCAGAGTGAATAAGTTGAAAATGATGGGTAGTTTGAGAAGTGCTTTTGTGATTAAAAGGGAGTGCTATGTGTTTGGCCAAATGTCAACCTTGGCAATCAGACAAATGAGTAAAAAAAAGAGGACCAAGGGATCACTACGGGATAAAGTCTTGAGTCGAGACTCACTAATATGTCCTAAATATTTGTGTTACAGATCAGCATCAAAGAACACAACACTAGTAAAATATGGATAAAATTTATAAGCATGAAGAAAATCTAGATGATATAGACGACCCTGTTGACTAGCACATCCAAACTCATGACCAGTGTGTGAATCAGTGAAAAAAAACCTAAAGAATTGAGTGTAATGACAAGACCACTATCACGTAGCACACTAATGGAAATAAGGTTCATGGATAATTGCGCAGCATAAAGAACATAAGGTAATGTGAGAGTGAGAGAGCTAATAGACTCTGAGTACGTAGTGAGAAGTTGTGAGCCATCGACAGTGTGTATGGATGGAGAGTGAGAGCAAAGTGCAGTACTGGTGGTGAGCAGTGTATAATTACTAGTAAGATGATGTGAAGCACCAGAATATAAAATTTAAGAAGAATTCATATCGGGAGTAACAGAGAATGTAGGAGCAGTGGGGCCGATGGTGACTGACCTAAGAGCTGGAGTTCCAGCTGAGCGAGGCGATGTTGAAGATTAACCGAAGCAGCAGGAGTTGGCGAGGTTAGAGTAATGTCATGGTCGAGGATGTAAGAGAAGAAGTGTTGCGATGAGGAATGAGACTGGTGTCGCTGTGGCAGGGATCGAAGTGAGGTCAAAAATGCTGCTGGTGTCGGGATTGGGATAAGGTTGAGGAAGAGGATATGGAGCATTGTTAGGGATGATGCTGGGTGGAGGAAGGAGGCCGAAATCAGGATGATGGCGGGACTGCATTTGTCTGAATCTGGAGGGAGATCGGGATGTGAAGGGGAGTGAAGAGGTAGATGTAGCAGTGGGAAAGTCGGTGGAGAATGAAAGAGACTGGTGAGATTAAGGTTCCATTGGAGAAGAAAGAGTACCTGTATTTTTTTTTTTTGTGATGACCACCGGCGACAATCAGCAGCAACATCAACAGGCGAGCGAGAGAAGAGAGCAGCATAGTTAGGGTAAGGATCTCATAGGAATCCGGGTTTGGATAGGTAATGGGTTATGATTTCGAGCTTGATAATGGATGATGTTTTTTTTTTGTTTTTTGTTTTTTTTGGGGGGAGGGGGGGGGGGAACCTGTCGGGTAGGGTTTGATGGAATTAGAAAGAAGGGTAAATAGGTATTAGGGTGGGTTTGGGGTCGGGTTTGAAGTGGGGTATTTGGATCTGAACCGGGAAGATGTTGGGTCGGGTTTGAACGGGGTTAAGATTAGGATTTTGGGGTTAGAAGTAGTGGCGGCGTGGAAATGGGGAAGTGGTCGGGAGTGCGGCTAGGCTGGTAGTGGTAGGTCGCTGGGAGTTGGGCGACAAGAGTGTCGGGTAGCGGGAGGTTGCCGTAGTTGGGTGTTGCCATTGTTGTCACTTTTAGGATGTGATGATCGAGTGGGAGGAAGGTTGCAGCGGGGTGGCATCGGGTACTGTTGCCGATGATGAGGATGAGAGGTTCAGTTGCCGATGGTGAGGACGAGGTGTTCAGTGAGTCGACATTGAGGATTCGACGTGGGGTCTTCGAGGGATTCGGTGAGTCGACGTTGGGGACTCGAGTAAGTCGTCGTTGAAAGGACGGGAATAAGGATTTTTATGGGTTTGTTGTTGTAGATGATGACAGCAATAGTTTTGGGGGTTAGTGATTAGAAGGAAAAATATAAAATATTACTGCTCTGATACCATGTTAAAGTTAACAAAGAGTTGTATTATTGGATTATTGGATTGATTATAACAATGTCTCCTATATATATAGGAGGGGACCAACACTAAACTGATACATAACCTGATATAAGATTAAATATATATAATATAACACCTATAACCTTATCACCATAGGCTTCTCTTGTTAGGAATTTTTCTACTGAGTTTACAACAACCGATCACTACGAATAAACTACCAAGTAATAATAGATCAAATCAAATACACAAAGCACATAATATTTGTTCTGGTTTAGGAGAACCCTAATCCAGGGGAGAAATAACAAAGATGTTATTTAACTAGAAAAGATACATGAAATACAACACTCTCATCAGAACCTATCTATCACTTAAGCCTCACTGGAAGATTATATGTTGTTTACAATGGAGAACTCTCAATCTCTCCACAATGAAGTACTCTCTGTCTCTCTTAAGCTCTTTACACGCTCTTGCCTCTTAAATGAGGTCATTACAATCATATAAAGATCTCTAGAGAAATCCTAGGTGGTAGTCTTGATACAACAACCGTCCGATATATCCTGAAGAGAAAGCTACATGATAAGAATCATACAATCTAACATAGTGAAGAAGATGAGCTCAAACAGAACCCAGACCTAGGCCCAAAACTGCCCCGCTGCAGGTTGCGGTCAATTGCCCAAAGTGGCAGTCGACTGCAATGCAAACCCTCAAGTCAGAAAGCTGCAACAGTCGACTGTCATTGCTGCTACCGCTCTTTCTTCTTCTACTAACGACGCTTAGAATCTCCTCACTTCATCATCTTCTCTTCACATCGAACCATAATATGCAAGACACAATCCCCATATCTTATTTTTATTTTTACTTATGTTTAATTTTCTAAAAATGTGTAATAACACAACGTACCATATCAAAACTAGGGTGATTATGTCTCTAATTATTATAAATATTTTTTTCACTCACTAAACTAAAAAGGTTTCACCCTTTCATGTATTTTTGAGGGTTGACTGTGTTCTTTCATTGTTCTCTCGTTAATGGAACATTGTGACTATACTCCATCATTATTATTATTATTATTATTATTATTATTATTATTATTTTGTGTGTGGCTATACTCCATCTTATCTTTTCCTTTTTTGAAAAAAGTTAAAAAAATTTCACCCTTTATACATGTGTAGAGCACATCCCATGAATCTAGTTATTTATCTCATCAATGCAAAAGATCTGCTGGGCTTTTACGTCCAAATAAGTTATGGATAGCTGTTTGAACCTGAATGTAGCAAGGTCTTAGCCCAACTACGAATGTTTTGTTGGGCTTCGTACTTTGTTCCAAAATAAAATTATGTTAAATTTAAAACTAGAGCCTAATTGGTCACCATAAGTTAGTACTGAGGAATACAAAACCAAGTCAAAACTCATGATGATTCAATTCAACACATGTTTTTTATGAACATACATCGCTATTTCCATAACTAGACTTCAACTAGAAATACAAAGGTGAAGGTAAGTAAATATATGGCCAATTATAAAAAATGTAAATATACTGCCCCATAGAATAAAGCACATATGTGCAAATGCATGTAAACTTAAAAACACACAACATCAAAATCTGACAATTTGTCCTGCATTTCACATGCCAAAAACTCTAAATACATGTGGGAGAAAGAGAGATGGACCCTCTCTTCCTATCCGTCAATCCGATAATATTTGCGATCAAGTGCTCGTATGTCTTGGTTTCACTCTAGGCCCTAATGCAAAACAAACTCCCCCTAAGATGATGATCACTGTTACAAAATAAAATACCTGAGATAAATTCAACAAATAGTGGTTTGGTTGATTCTAGATCCACTGTTTGATGAATAGTATTATATTGGTTTGTTTATATTGTAAGATCATCTGTAGTCGTTTGAACTCAGGATTGAAGTATTTGGCATTTAGAAATATGAAATTTTGTTAGAGTTGTAGTCGTTCGAATCCAAAATTAGGTTTTGATTTTAAAAAATAGACAGATGGTAAATGAAATCTCCTCTCGTATTTTTTTAAAAATTAAAAAAATATCGGACTAGAAATCATTTTTCTGTCCGATTAAATTTATTTTAAATTAAAAAAAAGTATCAGACGGCACGTTTGAGTTTGTTTTTAATTAAGAAATCTTAATTAAATCTTAATTTAATTCTAATTAAATCTTAATTAAATCATAATGTGTATGCATAATAATTCTATAGGCCTAATTTCATAAAAAAAAACTAACAAAACATTTGGAAAGTTTGATCACGGACAGGAAATTTTTAAAAAATTGACCAGACGGAAATCATTTTCCGTTTAGACGGGAAATGAGACGGGAAATCCGATAGACTAAAAAAAAATAGAGACAGAAGATCATCTTCCATCCGATATTTTTCAAAAAAAAGTTGAACGGATGAAAGATAATATTTCGTTAGCTATATTTTGTAAATTCCTATTTTTCCTCCTGAATATAGCCGACTACTGATCATTTCAAACCTAAAATTTGGATATTTGGTCAACGACTGTGATACTTTTTTTCTTCTATCAAATTTTATAAAATTTAACAAAATAACCAATGACTACAGATGCTCTAAGTAAACTGTTTGGAAAAATATAGCAATAACTCAAATCCATTTAAATTATTTCAACCATATTAACAGTATGAGTGTAAGATAGATGGGAACAAATTATTTAATTAAGAAACCCTCAACACTAAACTTCCTATGTTTTCCTCTTAAAATGCAGGGAACTCATACCCTTTCGAAACCGAATTTTCTCCAAAATGACCCACCTTATGAAAGTATTTACGAAAATGTCCCACTTTCGAAACTATTTACCAAATTGGTCCGAATGTAGTTTTATGGTTTCCTACGGTACTTGGAGAAATTTTTAATATGCAACTTCTATTTAAAATATATACAACCTCACTCACTATCTAAAATAGCGAATTCATTTGAACTAGCCTCGTTATCTAAATTTTTTCAGAAAAATTTGAACATGAAATATATACAACTACACTCGCTATCTGAGATAGAAAGTCTAATTCAAATGAACTCACTATCTCAGATAGCGAGTGCAGTTGTACTCATTTTTTCAGAGAAATTTTGAACCTGAAATATATACAACGACACTCGCTATCTGAGATAACGAGTTAAGTTCAAATGAAAGATAGAGAGTATAGTTATACTCATTTTTAAGAGAAATTTTGAACATATAATTTCTACTTGAAATGTATAAAGCTATACTCTATCTGAGATAGCAAAGCCAATAGAAGATCAATTTGGTAAATAGTTTCGAAAGTAGGTCAATTTGATAAATACTTTTAAAAAGTGGATCATTTTGGAGAAAAAGTCTTAGAAACCAGTCATAGCTGTCAGAATTGAAATAGTTTTCCATCAGTACATGTACCCAAACCTTAAGCCCAAAGTCACTTTTAGAGCATCCACACTGGTGTTTCTCATTTGGTCAAAAATGGCTGCAACAGTAATAGCAAATAGGATCGATCGCTGCAGTGGTCGTTTGCTATATTGTTCGCCAAAAATTGAGTGGGACGGTATATCATATACCGTCTCAACTTTTTAAAATAAATTAAAAAAGTTAATTACTTATTAACTTTTAAACTATATTAATTAAATAAATTAAATAATATAATAATAACTAAACCTAATTATACAACTACCTAGACCTAATTAACTACCTAAACCTACCCACTCAGCATCAATGTTTCATGAACGGTACATCATGTACCGTCCCGCCATTTCGATTTTTTTTTCTAATCGGCCAATCATGGCCGTTCATTTAAAAAAAAAATAAAAAAAAATAAAGGGGAACGACGGGATATGATATCCCGTCTGACCTTTTTTTTTATAAAAAATAATAATAAAATTTACCAGACGGTATAAGATACCCCGTCTGTTGATAATAAAATATATTAAAATTTGAGAGACGGGGAATCATTCCCCGTCCAGGGAATCATTCCTCGTCCTTTATAATTTGAGAATTCTCATTTTCGTTTCTCATATTTGAGAAACAAGAATAGCAACTTTGCTATAAAATGGCAAAATGAGAAATCATTGCAGCCATTCGTTTGCTAAAAAATGGCAAATTGGCAATTTTAGAAAACCACTGTGGATGCTCTTAGCAACTTTATTATGGTAAAGAGCCTTGTCAAAGCGTTATTTTGAACCCAAGATCTCTCTTTTTATGTGTCCCACCTTTTCACCATCTAAGCTACAACTGAATCCTTGCCACTTAACCAACTTCGATATAGGGTTCAACTATTTTTTTTTATCCCTACTTCGCCCTTTTTTTGCTTTTCTTTTAAGCCCCATCCCCACATACAATTATGTAATGGTTATAATAAGGCACGAATGTGGCATGGTGACATAATCAGGGATGCCCAAGTTATGTGGGCTTATGTATATACTACAAAATAAATAGAAAAGCCCGACGAAACTATCCTGGCATTTGGAATATTTCACCGGGACATTCCTCAGCGTTTTTAAAAAGCGCCAGCAGAGTTCGATGAAACCCCGGCGTTTTTTAAAAACGCCGGGGTATGTCCAATATCCCGATGTTTTAAACCGCCGGGGAATCTCCTTAGTAATAATCCCCCGCTAATTTCTCCACTTCCCTTTCTCTTTTTCCCTATTCGCACCGAAACTCAATTTCCAAAGACGAAACCCTATCTCTCTGAAACCTAATCACCAATTTGTTCCTCTTTCTGTCTTCAATTTCGCCACCGCCGTTCGATCTTGCTGCCCGTTGTCGTTCCTTCACTTTCCCGTCGTCACCGTTGTCCTCCTTAATCTTTCTCTTTCATAAACCCTAGGTAATTATTCTCTCTTTCATTTTGATTTTTGATCCCTAAAATTAAGGTACTGCTAATCAATCTCTAACCGTAAACTTATAGATTTGGATCCTACGTTACTAACAAACTGCATGAGGTTGAAGGATTCAGATTCTCTAATTAAATATGTTATAAGTTAGTAGAAGTCAATGTTAGTTGTACTTTTAGTACTATAAATCAGTAGTCTCTTTTCAGAACAAAATGATCGACTCCATGAAACTATGATAGTGAAGAAAATGATATTGTTAGTCTGTCATTTCGCAAACAACTAGTAGTTTGTTTTGCACAAAAGAGAAATATAACTTGCTAAATTTGAAGTACTCATCATAAGCTTATTACGACTGTGTGTCACTAATCACCTTGCAGGTATTAGCTAGCAAACATGATGTATATTATCTCAAAGTGCATAAATCTAAAGAATATTAAATATTCTTAAAATGGATCAAATTAGTATACTCCGAAATTATAATAAAAATTGAAAGTATGATATTTCAATATAAAAAATATATTTCCAAGAAATAATCATGTATACCTTTCCCCTTGCGTGTATCTCATCTTAGTATGACTGCAATTTTTATTTCTACTTTTAGTTTTAGGTTTTTTTTTTTTTTTTTTTTTTTTTTTTTTTTTTTTTTTGGGGCATTCTGAATAGCTATTTTTTCTTACTAAAACTTTGTATAGTTATAGGTAATTAAGTAGCTAATTTTATTTTGGGAATTAAATTACGTAGCTCAGTAAAAAAGATATTAATTTGTGAGGGTCTCAGTCTCTCTTTTAGAATGAGTTAGTGACTAATTATTACGGATGGACCATGCCAGTCTATATACCAGATTCCATGCCTATCACTTTTTAGTTTGAAAAACAAACTATATAAAGGAAGAAGAAAAGTGGAGTAGAAGAATCTGCATTTTATTATGTCAAACAGTGATGAAACTAACAAAGCAAGAATTTGACATAAATAACACAAAAGTTATTTATATTCATTACATTCTAATATCTCATTCACCCAAAAACGTCGCAAAGTGCAAAAAAGAAAGATATAATATATCATTAATTAATCTTTACATACTTGGGGAAACTTTTTTTCCTTCAAAGATTTTGTTTTATGTTTGATAATTTGTCCATAATGAATAGAATATTTCATAATGAATTTTTTTCGATTGGAGTATCTAGTGACATACACGCTTTAATGAGGTAACAAAATAAAAAATTAATTTATGAAATTTAATTTTCAGATTGAGTGATATTATTGAAATGGATAAAAGTTGGATGAGTAAGTCACGATTATCCAAGGAGTATCAGGATGGTATTAAAGATTTCATTATCTTCGCCAAGCAACATTTCCGTGATTCCAACTTTATCCTTTGTCCATGTCGTCGGTGCGTAAACTGTCATTTGCTTCCATACTACGAAGTACAAACATATTTAGTGATTAATAGTTTTCTGCAAGGGTACACACAGTGGTTCTGCCATGGAGAGTGTGCCACATCGATTCCGGTTGGACCAGCTATGTTTGAAGATGAAGATGAACCCTTAGTGAATGACGACGACAGTGTTGCTGTCACGCCCCGCTTCCCAGAATACAGGAACACAGGTACGTAATTGAGGCCCAACGAATGATATAAGTACGCCAAATCATATCATCCATAAGTTGTACCAGTTTTAACTCAACAACATGATAAGAAATAATCACAACCACGCATAAATACATAATCACATAAATAAATACTTAGACTAAACATGCAATAGTCCAATTTAATAACCAACAACTGGAAATAATCAACAAATACCTTCTGCCAAGCTCCTGCTCCGATCGTAGAAGAACTTCTAACCAATACCTTCTGATAATTCTCCTTGTGCACCTGTACTTGTTCATCTAAAAAGAAAAAATAATTTGTTCTTAGAGCAAGTACGGACAGCAAGTAGTGAAAAGTAGAGAGTAAGGAAACAAGGTTCATCAAGGAATATGAATAAAGATCAAATTACAAAAGCAATAATGGTATCAATAAACAATGGTCATGATCAAGTATTTCCGTGTCAACTTAGGTCTATTAGCATGTTGTTTCTCCTATCTAGTGCATGTACTACTACGTCCCATACCACAGGTTCGGTACACGCAAAATAGTGTACGTTTTAGACATAGTAATGGGATCTACAGAGCGTGTACTCTGTGTAACACGATAACAAGATAACAATATAACAAGTTCACGACTTCATAAGTAATTCTCCACCTTCCACGTCAATATTCCATGTAAACAAGAAGGGCCCTACCGAGTACATTTTCTGAGACTATCGACTACTAAGTCAACCCTTATTAATCCCGGCTTGTTTAGTATTTTATTAAGTCATTCATGTTAATGCAAGTATGTTTAAGAATGTCAAGGGGATGATAAGAATGCAGCAACATGATACAATGCATAATAATATACATGAAGTAGTAAATCTGGAAACAGCCGACACAGTAACACTAAAACAGCGATAACTCATAGACTACAATTCGGAATTCAACAGTTCAGGATGCTATCATCAACTAGACACTTAGGTCTATAATTTATATTCAGTAAGGTTTGGTTAATTCTGACTGCAGCTAGGCCAAACATCCCATTCTTTGCAGTTTAGCTATTCTGGCAGCAACTTAATGTCAACATTTAATGGGTGGAAACATGGTATAAAATCACTATAAAAATCTACAAAATTTGGGGAAGAATACTAAGCATGTCTATAAAGTTTCTGGAGAGTTTCATGGCATTACAATATTGTTAACATGGTGTTTCACTGATAATTGTGTCGGTGTTACATTAATTCTGCGATATGAAAAGTGCAGACCAGCAGAGACTAAAAATGTGATATCTCATAGCTCGTAACTCGGAATCAGGATCCATCAATTGGGTTGGAAACTAGGCTCATCAAAATAAAACTTTATTTTGTATTGTTTGTGCCACTTCTTCTGGTAACAGGGTTGAAACCTCTGTGCAAAATAGTACAGGCAGCAGAAATTCATAAAATGTCATCACATATATGTTCATCAAAGTGGATAATTAACATGTTATTGCATCATGAAATGTATTACACTAATGTACAGCAATTGGAATGGATTTTACAGTGTACAAGTCAATCTATCATGTCATAGTTCAAGTCACAAGATCTCAGTTGATCAACATGTATTCGATCACAATATGTTTTCTTCATATACAAGTTCTAGTCATTTTATTCATGTCATGTGTGTATATAGGTTTGAGTTTGAGTCAATGGATAATAATACGATGTCAAGAGTACATCGGGTTAGCTCGTGTAAACCCTCAATACTCCCAACGGAAAGTACACAAGGCAAAATTAAGATAATTGAAGGGAACTACTTACGGGAGGTCAATAAACTTGAACTAGAAAAATTAAATGAGTTCAAGTGGACTTGCCGTTTTGTAGATGATTCGAATACGTAAAAAGGAATAATGGGATCAGAAACCTGGGTGGCGCTCCAAATGCGTGCGAGACACGTACAAAATACCAAGCGGCAAAAGACCAAATAGCAAACTCCTAACAGCAACCAACAGCAAGAGTACCCACACCGGATCAAGGCAAAACAGCACACACCTAACTCCAGATCCAGCAAGTCAAAACACCAAACACCAAACGGACCAATCACAACCCTTCTCCACACCGGATCCCAGGGTGGAACAGCAAACAGCAGGTAGGATCGTGTGTGCCAAAACATAGAACAGCAAAATTACCTAATGGGTGATTTTCGTCAAGCTTCGGCAGGGATAGAGAGAAAGAGAACGGGAGAACTCGGCGGCGAATACGTCGCGATGACTACGGCGAGGGTGTTCGGGACGACGGCAGTGCACTATAGTCGGGAAGCGACGGCAGCGACGACCACTGCAAGGGCGATGACGACTAGCTCTGTTTTGGAAGAAAACAGAGGATGGGTTGCGACGGTGGTGGCGATGAGCGAGGCTCGACGAGGTGGTGATGGAGACGTCGAGGAAGGGTCAGGAGGCTTGCGGTGCTCGGAGGCTTGAGCGCCCATGGGATGGTGGAGAGCTAAGAGGCGTTGGGTCTCAGTCCGACACAGCGGAGGGGATGACGACGACTATTGCGGAATGGAGCTTCGATGGGTTCTCGACAATGGCGATAGCGGAGTGATGAGGAGGCACTGCAGGCGGCACAAGGAATGCTTCGGAATGGTAGCAATGGTGGTCGACAATGTCCGGTTGGATTCGATGGAAGATAGGGACGGCGGAGACGAGGTCTGAGTGGTCGGGAGAGACAGGGGAGTTGGCAACTGGCAAAGCATAGGGGAGGCAATGTCTGAGGTTGAAGACGACTGGGCGGTTGAGCGGGAATGGAGGGAGGTGGGGACAGGGTGAGGGAGGTGACTAGTTGATGGGTCGGGGTTTGAAGATGATGGCAGAAGAGAGGGAGACGGGGAGAGAGTGTGGGTGTTCTCTGTTGGGTTCTGTTTTTATTGGGGAAAAATAGAGAGGAGAGGGAGAGAATAGAGGGAGGTTATTAAAATAATAATAAAATATTAATTAAGGGGGGTACTGGGGATGTGGAGATGCGGGAGATTGTGCAAAGTGGGAAAATGTGGAGAAATTGTATACGGGTGAGTATATGGGTTTGTAGGATTAGGTTTAGGGTTAGAGTCCAATAGGAGATGAGCTTGGGTTTGGGCTTCAATTAAAATCCAATAGGAGATGGGATAAATTTTTGGGCTTCAAACCAAATAATTAAATAATATAACATATATCAAAAATCAATGGGCTTTAACCAAAAATAATAATAATAAGACTAATAATAACACATCTCAAAAATAAAAATAATAATAACAATAATAATAAAATAATAGTAACAAAAATAATATTAATTGTAATAATTATAATAACAACAATAAAATAATAAAAATACTGATAATAATAATTAATATATGATGAAATATAATTTGGATTAAACACCTTCATCAAAATAGTTCGATAATAATAATAACAATAACAATAATAATAATACTAATAGAAGTAACAACAATAATGATAATAAAGTGTATAAAAGTAGAATTTGAGATTAATAAATTTATTAGAATCCAAACAGTAATAATATAACATGTAAATAGTCTATCAATTATAAATAGAAAAATACATTGTTGTTCAAGGTAAATATAATTGTCTATTAGAAAAATACTTAGTAGAAGATCCGAAATCAGTTTAGCACAAAACAAGTTTATAAATATTCAAAATGTGAAAAAATATTCAGAAATATGTATTTACGGGAACAGGGGTTACAGTTACCGATGAGATGCAAAATTTAGTGAGAGATGCTTTTGGAATTCATAACAATCCAATGCACACAAATAGTCCAACAACCCAAGTCCATGATGAACCGACCGAAACCCCGCACACTGATGGAGTGGAGGGTGGAGTGGAGGAGGGAAGGCAAAACCTTGACGTTAACAAAGAATTTGAAGCATTCACTAAGTTGTTGGAAGATTCTAGTACACCCTTGTATCGTGATTACATCAAATTTTCGAAATTCTCATTCATCGTGAGGTTATTTCAGATCAAATGTTTGAATAGTTTGTTTGCTAAATCCGTTACCATGTTACTTAAATTGTTGAATGAAGCATTTCCTGAAATTTGTCTCTCTTATTCAGCCTATGGAATAAAATAGTTCCTTAAATATTTTGATCTGGGGTATGAGAAGATAGTAGCATATCGATATGATTGTATGTTATTTACGGGGGATAAGGAGAGTCTGGAGTACTATGAAATTTGCAGCACTTCAAAATGGAAAGGGGTTCTGAATGAAAAACAAGATACAAGTGAGGCAGTTAAATCAAGGCAGAAAAAAAGCCGGCAAAACAGATGCGCTACTTTCCTTTGATTCCTAGGCTGCAAAGATTATTTATGTCATGTAAGACTTCATCTGATATGAGATGACATGCTGAAGGTCAGAAGAATGATGGAATTCTCAGACATCCGGCGGATTCTACTGTATGGAAAATTTTTGATGAAAGATACCCTGATTTTGCTGAGGATACTCGCAACGTGCGACTTGGATTAGCTAGTGATGGTTTTAACCCATTTAGGAAAACGAGTAAACATACAGTATATAGCCTGTAGTGTGGATACCGTATAATCTATCCCCTTGGAAGTGTATGAAGCTGTCGTTATTTATTTTGTCCACAATAGTTCCTGGACCGAAAAGCCCTAGAAATGATGTAGATGTCTATCTTCAGCCTTTAATAGATGAGCTCCAACAGTTGTGAGATGGTGTTCCAACATATGATGTAACAACTAAGAAATCATTTCGTCTCTGAATTGCATTGACTTGGACAATCAATGATTTTCCTGTGGATGCAAATTTTTCCGGTTATAGCACGAAAGAGCGTAATGCATGTCCTTGTTGTGCTGATAAAACTACTTTCCAGTAGCTATATAATGGGAGAAAGTTCTGCTACATGAGTCATAAAAGATGGTTGCTCGACATACACAGTTTCAGGGCGGAAACTGTGACTTTTGATGTGGTGGAGGAGTGGGAACATGCACCTGAAATTTCGTTTGGGTCCGATGTGTTAAGGCGACTACATGGTCAAGGAACCAGAAGCCATAAAAAAGGCAAAAGGGCAAGGGCTGAGGACAACTATGCAGATGAATGTGATGACATTGTTGATTTAGGGTCCTGGAAGAAGAAGAGCATTTTCTTTACACTGCCGTACTGGGAATTTAATTTATTGTGCCATTATTTAGATGTCATGCATATCAGAAAAAATAATGGTGAAAATTGTATTGGGACTATCATGGGAGATAATCAAAAGACAAAAGACAATCTTAAGTGTCGGCTTGATTTAGCTGCGTTGGACATACGACGTGAGTTGCACCCCGAATATTTACAGAATGGCAGAGTGCGCATTCCTCCTATAATGTACTGCATGTCAAAAAAGGAGTTGGGATCGTTTTTCAAAGTTCTACAGGAGCTTAAAGTTCTCGATGGCTATTCATCTAACATAGCAAGGTGCGTCAACGATAAGGAGAAGAGGCTTCAGGGTCTAAAGTCACACGACTACTGCATCTTGATGCATGATCTCCTTCCTATGGTTTAAGGTTCTCAATGTTCGAGCAAGTCACTGCCGTCATCAAGGATCTGTGTAGCATTTATAAAGGACTTTGCTCAAGGGTTCTACGTGTGGAAGACATTGACCTGTTGGAGCAACGTGCTGCGTTGGTACTTTGTCAAATGGAGAGAATATTTCCCTCTTCGTTCTTCACTATAATGATTCACTTGGTAATTCATCTAGCCGGTGAAGCAGGACTTGGGGGGCTGGTATATTATCGGTGGATGTATCTGTTGAGAGGTAGTTATTCATATTTGTTAATTATATACCTCTCATTTGAATTATTTGCATACCTTTTTTGATCTAACCATTTACATGTATGGGTACCTTTATTGACTTAAGGGATATATTAAAAATAGATCACATTTAGATGGCTCAGTAGTAGAAGGTTATCTCTCGAAAGAGTGCTCCAATTTTTGTTCCCGATATCTTCAGGGTGTCGAGACATGTCATACTAGACCAAGGAGAAACCTTGTTTGGTCAAGCCTTGGTGAGGCACATTATCTCTTCCAAACTGCTGGAAATACCATTGGTAAAGTTGATGTGTTTGAGTTAGATAACTTAACATGGGAACAATCACATTGATATGTGCTAGATCATCATGCAACAATTGAGTCATTCCGAGAGTAAGTCAGAATTGGATTGGTTTATATTTAATTAAACTCGATTTGAACAATGTTAATCTAATTAAATTTTGATCTTTTAAATATTTACAAAGAGTTTATCCATGAAATGAAAAGAAATTCTAGAACGAGGAAATTGAGACCACGTGACCAAAATAAGATTATGAATGAAAGATTTCATATGTGGCTTAAAGACTATGTAAGAGTGTTCCAAATTATCAAAGATTATTTTTCTTAGAATATTCTTAATTTTACTAATACGATTTATCATCACATACTATAGGTTCTGAAGTTGCATGACGATTTGGTATCACCTGAAATCAAGATTCTTGCTACACTTCCCATAGATGGTTAGAAGATTCAAGTGATATATATATAACTGAATCAGATTTCATACTAAGGACCATGAACGTTATTTGAAGTCCCAGAATAGTGGAATTGTTGTGATGTCAAAGACAAGAAGTTGTGCTTCTAATAATGACACAAATCTAGTTGATGAAGATGTTGATTATTATGGGGTGCTCACGGATATCATCGAGTTAGACTATTATGGTCATTTTCGAGTGGTCTTATTTCACAAGGGACTGAGCTGGTATGGATCACAATTATCCCCAAAACAAGGATACATTAGGTTTCACAATTGTAAAGTTCTCAAATTTGATTCATACTGGCACACACATCAGCTATGAACCATTTGTGTTCTCATCTCAAGTCCTCCAAGTGTTCTATGTTGAAGATCCAGCTTCGCCTAAATTTTACGTGGCTCTTATTATGCAACAAAGAGATGTATTTCAGTTGGTAGAGACATCAGATGATGAGGACGAAGATGTCACTAACATTTTTATTACTGCTGAATTTCTGAGGTTCGATGTAAGCATATCAGATGACAACAATAAACCTAATTGGCTATGCATGGATGGAGAGTCAAAGGATGTATTGGATAGTACTGAATTATAATAACTTCTCAAACAATTTTTTTATTGTTAATCACCCAAAATCAAGGTTGCATTGTATTTTCAAGATTGCATTGTATGTTTTTTTATTTCTATTTAGTCTAATTATGTGCCAATTTATATCTACTTGATTTTTATTTTATCTTGTTATTTGCCTATATGTATCTGTTGCTGCTAATTTTGGTGTGAGAGCAAACAGATAAATTTGTGGATTCTTTTAGAAACAAATACGGTAAACCTGTTGTCTTTTGGCAGGCGTTTGACTGTTTCTCGCTGCTTCCGTTAACCTGCAAAAAGTTCGGTACACCGGGATGGATCCCGGCGACGAACCCTCCGACGCTCAAATCAATAATCGAGAAGATTATGAGAGAGTGCTTTAGTGGAAAAAATATTGATTACCTTGTTATGGTGGGGGGAGAGGGGTATTTATAGTCGCCTTAAGAGATAGTTTAGAGATAATCATTTATATCTATGTCCTGGCATTTTTGGATAAGATGTAGAGTTTAAACTCATTTCAAGATAGGGGAAGCAATTTAAACCGCCTCTTAGAGATAATCACGAATTTGATTTACTCTTTAAATATCTGTACTAGTTTGAAACAGTTTGCCACCCACGCAAAAAAAGGATAGATACGTTTTCGGGTTACTGGGCTTTGTAGAGAGATCTAGTTTCCATTTCAGACCCGTTTGTAGGTAAAATTATCGTTTTATCCTTGAGAGCTTTAAGATTCGTGCTCAGTTTGAACGGTCTCGATTTAAACCTACTTTTAGCCATATCACGAGCCCCCCACTCTCGAAAACTGAGTTTAATAGCATTTGGGGAGTAGTTTTCTTGTTTTAATGGCGTACGAGATTTTATCGGAGTTCTTAGGAGCTTTAGAATCGCTCACGAGGCTTGACAACACTTAATTAAGTTAGCATTGTTTTTAGATGTGTTTCTGGGGTCTTCTGGATTTTCCATTGTTTTTTCTAATTTTTTAATTATTTTTCGAATCATTTATTCAATTTTGCGAAGTAACAATCTATTTTCAAAAAGTATCAATTAATCATTCTAATTAATAATTATTTTTCCAGGAGTTCAAAAATATTTTTTCAGAATTTATATTTATTTTTAAAAATTTTTAATTAATTTTTTTGAATTTTGAATTATTTTTCACAATTTTTAAATAATTAATTCGATTTAATAATTAAAATAAAAGAATTTATCAATTAATTATCTACGTGGCGCAATCTGGAGCTTTGATCACGTCTCAGCACGCTTTTCTGTACGATCAGACGGCTAGAGGCATTTGACTCGTCAGTGACTTTTCGCTCAAAACGGGGGTCAGTGGCAAGAGCGCTCGGCTCCAGGCACCGAACCTCAGAGACACTTCGACAAGCTGACATGTGGCGAGGTTGTCGTTGATGTCAAGAAGGCTTCGACAAGAGCGGCCGAAGTCTAGAGGGACTTCGAGGAGTCGACGCGTGGAGTCGTTGACCGTTGACCATTGACTAGTCAACGTCATTTCTCCATTTTCGACGTCAGTGACAAGAACGGCCAGAATGAGCTGTCGAAGCCTGGGAGGACTTTGAGGAGGCGACACGTGGAGTTGTTGACCATTGATCAGTCAATGTCATTTCTCCAATTTTGATGTCGGTGACAAGAACGCTGGGAGTGAGCTGCCGAAGTCTAGAGGGACTTAGAGGAGGTGACACGTAGAGTTGTTGACCATTGACCGTTGACAAGTCAACATCATTTCTCCAATTTCGACGTCGGTGATAAGAATACTCAGAGTGAGCTACCGAAGTCAAGATGGGTTTCGAGGAGGTGACAGGCGGAGTTGTTGACCGTTGACCAGTCAACGCCATTTCTCCATTTTCGACGTCGTAAGAATGCTCGGAGTGAGATGCCGAAGTATAGAGGGCTTCAAGAAGGCAACACATGGAGATGTTTGACCGTTGACTATTGACCAGTCAATGTTATTTCTCCAATTTCGACGTTGGTGACAAGAATGCTCGGAGTGAGATGCCGAAGTCTGGAGGGACTTCGAGGAGGCGACACGTGGAGTTGTTGACCATTGACCAGTCAACGTTATTTCTCCAATTTTGAGGTCGGTGACAAGAATGCTCGGAGTAAGCTGCCGAAGTCTAGAGGGACTTCGAGGAGGCGACACGTGGAGTTGTTGACCATTGACCAGTCAAGGCTATTTCTCCAATTTTGACTTCAGTGATAAGAATGCTCGGAGTGAGCTACCAAAGTCTAGAGGGACTTCGAGAAGGCGATACATCGAGATGTTTGACCGTTGACTATTAACCAGTTAATGCCATTTCTCCAGTTTCGACGTCGGTGACAAGAATGGTCGGAACAACTTGTCGAAGTGGAGAGAGGCTTCGAAGAGATGACACGTGGAGATGTTTGACTATTGACCAGTCAACAGTCTTTTGGGCTCCCCATGTTTTTTGTCGGTTTGCACTAAATGGGCCAGGCTTTTGCATTTTTGGGGGCCTTTTAACCTTGGTGAATGTACCAACAATCCCTATCTCTATAAAACTTCACCCCCCTTTTATTTGCTCATTCTTTAAGTTTTTACTCAAATGATTTTTACTTTCTAACGGGAGCTTCCGGCGAAGGTTTTCTATTTTCAGTGATCTTTTTCGCTGTTGCTGTCAAATCAAGATAATTCTCATATAACTTAATTTACTTTTAGAGAATGTCTAGCATTGCATCGGGGCAAGAGACCTCCCCCATCGTTGCCATTGAGCCAACCTCTAGTCAATCTCCTACAGTCGACAAGGGCAAGGCCATAGTAGGGGCCTCTTCGGTAGTCGTGGTGTCACGCCCCGCTTTCCAAAAATACGGAATACAAGCACGTGATATGGCCCAGCGAATGACTTGCGTCATCCATGAGCTGTTATCGATTCAACTCAACAATATAAACAGAAAATAATACAACCACACATGAAATAAAGGGACAAACACATGAATAATAATACTTGAATTTTTAAGCATGAAATAACCAACATAAAAACAATCCAACATCTGGAATCCAGAATAACAATATTCGGGTCAACAGCCCATAATACAAAGAGAATAACATTGTTCAATTATTAAAATTTCCAAAATGAAACAATAATTATTTAAGTGGCGCAGCAAAACAACTCCTTCACCATTGTTGCTCTCCTAATTCGTCAGGCAAATCTCCTTGATTCCCGTAAGCTGTTCATCTAAAAGGGAGAATAATTTTTCCTTAGAGCAAGTCGTGGATAGCAGGTAGAGAAACAGAGGAACAATGACAATAACGGTATAACGTTGAATTGAATGAATGAGGAAATTAACAGAGTTGAACAGTGGCAAAACGATAATAACAACGATTTATAACAATAACAATAAACAATAACAATAACGGTAAGCAATAACGATAACACTGTTCAATAACGATGGCAAAATGCAATGACAATGCGATGAAGTCTTAGGTCTATTATTCATTTTAATCCTAACTAATGCACGTACTAATGCATCCCATACTATAGGTTCGATGCATGCAATCAATTTCGTTTAGACCAAGGTGATAGATTCTATAGGTCATGTACTCGGTACGATATAACATTTCAATAATAACACAAACATATAATGGATTCTAGAGGTGGCCCCCATCAAACCCTGACGTGGCACTTAGTTTCATATAACTTGAATTCATGTAATGGATTCTAGAGGTGGCCCTCGTCAATTCCTGACGTGACACTTAGTTCTACGTGGCACTTAGTTCCATATAACTTGAAATCATGGAAAACACGGGCCCACACTATCGAGTACAGTCACTATATCATCAACTACCCTAGTCAACCCTTAACCCCGGCTTAATTAACATTCTTTATTCACTTAACATGCAATACTAGTTGACAATACTACAATACTTGATAGGGAACGATAGGGACAGAACTATTAGTAGGGAAACGATAATGTGATTAATAAGGGACACTAGAGTGATGACAAAACAATCCTAAGATCATGCAATGTACTCCATACAATCAAATACTCCAAATTCAACATTATAGATTCAATTATATATTATTAAACATAGAAACCCAATTCTGGATAGCAGTAGGTTACTGTACCAAAATCAGAATTTTTGTTGTTACAGGATAGCAAATATGGATTCGTCAGAAGTTCTAGAAACTAGACTCCTGCTCGGTTCCAACGCATATTTAAAGTCTAAATTCCGACAACAGTAGCTAGGTGAATTTCAGTATTCTTTAAAGATTTTAGCTTCTGGCTGGTTATCGGTGTTGACTAGTTTTAGTTGTAAAGGCAATAAATATTCATTGTAAACATCAGAAAAAATAATTTCTATTACCCTAAGCATGTTATCTATCAATCTAGATATTATCATGGTAATATTTGATCATTAGTTTACCTAATTCATCAGCTTAACATGGTATGTGCACAAATATGAAATTATAGCGCAGCAGTGGTAAAAATGTCACAACTCATGCAATATAAGTCGGAATTTAAAAAATCTGGATGTTCTGGAAACTAGACACTTGGGGGTACGTTTCATATTCAGAAAGTTATTGATTTTGATAACATCATCTTGGTTGAAACAGCATGATAATGTTCAGGTTGGTAGTAAATTTCAGGGTCTCAATATATTTTTCATGCATAAAAGTAATTAGAATGTTATGAACGATGAGATAGGATTTGGCAATCATAAATCACAGCAAGTTACATCTATGTGAATATGGTATTAAGATGTGTAATGTCCATAATATTACTAATCACAATCAACTAATACAACCACATCAATCATACGAACAATAAACAATAGTATGCAAATCTACAATAGTTGTGTGTAATGTCATGACATGAAATACAACAATAATCCCTATCCTTATATTCAATAATTAACTACATGAATGTATGTAAGATCTCTATACATTGGAGGCAAAAAGATGGCACGAAGTTGTTGGATCCTGTAGGCAAGGCAAATAACACTAGAGGGGAGGGGGGGAGTGAGGTGAATAGTGTTTTATCAAAATTAAACAATAAATTGAACTTTTTGAATTATTAAGTCGACTGAAATGATAGATATAGTCGACGGTTGTGTCAGATAAGAAGAGTAATTTAGTTGAAGAGTTACATTCCTGTTCAGTCGACTTAGAGTGGAAAAATAGTCAACTTACCAGACTCGGTTTTGAAATAAAACTCAGAGAAATTAAAAATGCAAGTTGAGAAAATACAACCACAGAGAATCAACACAGCAAACACCACGATGTAACCTGGTTCGGTCCTCTCGACCTACATCCAGTTCCCAAGCAACCCACTTGAGATTTTCCACTATTCTTGAAAAAGTACAAGAATACTCTACGGCCTTTGACAACAACTATGTCAAATCCGTAGACCATTCTCACCACTAGAGAGAGCATACCCACTCTACACCCTAGAGTGAAACCGACTCTAAACCAAGAGTCCTACTCTCCAACCGAGAGGACGACTCTCACAACCCGAGAGTGAAACAACAACAAAAAAAAGGAGTTTACAACAACCTAAAGCCTTATATGTGATAGTACTTTTGTATGGTGGCTATTAGATCAACTTTTGACTTCAGTCTAAAACGAATTCAATGTTATACAAGACTAAAAAATAGATAACCAAGTCTTAGGGAGTTGAATTCTTTGAAACACTTGTTCTTTTTATCTTAAAAGCAAAAGACTTGAAAATAGTTGAAAGAACCTTTTACAAGTGAATTCTACACTCTATTTATAGAGTTAGATTCACTGGATGTTGAAAAACAGTTGCACAAACTGTCATCCAACAGAAGTAAAGATTTGAATTTGAAAAACAAGTTTTAAATTCAAAAAACTGCCGAAACAACTTGAACAGTCGACTGACTTGCCATAATGAGTCGACTGGTCAGAGCTTCTATGAGTTCAGACAGTTTCATACTATAACAATCGACTAATTTTAAATTTAAGTCGACTAGTACTCAATCAGCTAAACATATTCAATCTTGTTTTAACATTTTGATTTTGTAAAACACTAAGTTTATTTAGGGGATGTGTGAGTATGTGTGTGACAAGGCTTTTACAAGATTCTAAGACTTAAAAGAATTACAAACACAATATTACATGACATTTTGTTTAAACACTTGAAGCACTTGAAAGTCTTGTCTTGATCTTGAGTCTTTGTCTTGAACTTGAGTCTTAGTCTTGAAGCTTGAGAGCACTTAGTCTTGAACTTGAATCTTTGTGACTTGATCAAATACTCTTGAAAGCTTCATCAAATTGTATTGCCTTTGTATGCTTCATCATGGTATTGACTTTGAACATTGTTGATACATACTGCAAAAGATATGTAGTCTAGAACAATTTTATATTGTGTTGTAGTCATCAAAACCAAGAATCAATATTCTCCCCCTTTTTGATGATGACAACACAATAACTTATAATAATAACAATATACATATCATGATTTCACACATATTTGAAAGATATACAAATGTTAGTATGCTCCCCCTAAATAAAGTAAAATATGCACACAACAACACAACAAGCACAATATACTCAAAATAACACAACATGCACAAAACAAAACCATATTTTTCCCCCCCTTTGCCATCAAAAAAAATAAGGAGAAAAGATAAATCATAAAGAACAAAATCAACATTCTCCAAAATCAATCAGTAGGTAAAAGTAAGAGAGAGAAGCCTCACTACTGTGATGATTCGGAAAAAAAAAAAATTAATGTGATGTCGCGACAGTCGACTGGTTTTGATATCAGTCGACTAAGTCAAGAGCAAATAAATCCAACCGAAAAATTAAGTAAAGCTTCTGTCAGTCGACAGGAAACTGTAGACAGTCGACTATACAGAACACAAAATTTAGTCCAAAATGTAGACAACACAAACTACTGTATAAGTTGACTGGGAAACAAGTATAAGTCTACTTAGACAAATTTTTTTTAAGAAATGTCATGAAATGAGCAAATCCTTAGTTCTCTTCTAAAGTTGATAAAAGTGTCTTCCTTAAGTGGTTTGGTAAATATATCTGCTACTTGTTTATCAGTAGAAATAAAATCCAAAGTAATATCTCCCTTTAATACATGGTCATGTAGAAATGATGTCGAATATTAATATGTTTCGTACGTGAATGTTGAACCGAATTTTTAGATAAATTAATTGCACTGGTATTATCACATATTATAACAGGTTTTGAAAATGAAATACCATAATCTAATAAAGTTTGTTTCATCCACAAAATTTGTGCACAAGCCAAACTTGCAGCAATATATTCAGCTTCCGTAGTTGATAGGGATACCGAATTTTGCTTTTTACTGCACCAAGATACTAGTGAATGTCCCAAAAAGTAACAAATTCCACTAGTACTTTTACGATAAGTTTTACTACCAGCAAAATCGGCGTCACTATACGACAAAAGTTGAAAATTATTTGTGCGTGGATAAAACAAACTATATTCAGATGTGCCTTTAATGTATCTTAAAATACGTTTCACTACATTTAAGTGAGATTCTTTTGGATTTGACTGATATCTAGCACACAAACATGCACTAAACATAATATATGGTCTACTAATAGTTATATATAAGAGCGAGCCAATCATACCTCGATAGAGTTTTTGATCGACACTCTTACCTAATTTATCTTTGTCAAGAGTAGTAGTAGTAGCTATAGGTGCGGTCTTACTACTAGTGTTATCCATGTCAAACCGTTTGAGTAAATCCTTAGCATATTTTTCTTGATTAATAAATATGCCATTTTGTGACTACTTTATTTGTAGTCCAAGAAAATAATTGAGTTCACCGAAATACTTTATTTGTAGTCCAAGGAAATAATTGAATTCCTTAGCATATTTTCATGGTATTAGTAAACTCTTGACATAGATTACTATTAGTAGATACATATATTTGTATGATTAAAATATCGGTCTCCATTTTTCTAATAAACAAAGTAGAATCTATTTTACCAATCTCAGAACCAGTTTCTAAAAGAAAAGTCTTTAATCGATCATACCAAGCACGAGGTACTTATTTAAGTTCATATAAAACCTTTTTCAATTTAAAAACATGGTTTGGGAATTTTTCATGTTTGAAACCGGGTGATTGCTTAACATAACATCTCCCTTAATAAAACTATTCAAAAAAGCACTTTTAACATCCATTTGAAAGAGTGTAAAATTCATAAAACACGCAAAAGATAATAAGATTCTAATTGATTCTAGTTTAGGAATAGGAGCATATGTTTCGTCAAAATCAATTCCTTCTTCTTGATTATATCATTGAGCAACTAATCTAGCCTTATTCCTAATGACTTATCCTGATTCATCTAAATTTTTTTAAAATACCCATTTGGTACCAATTATAGTATGTTCTGGAGGTCGTGGAACTAGATCCCATACATCATTTCTTATAAATTGGTTAAGTTCATCTTGCATGGCATTCAACCAAAACTCATTCTCACATGCTTCTTGTATATTTTTAGGTTCAAAATCCGACAAGAAAGAAGTATGAAAAATCATGTTAACATGAGATCTTGTTTGAATATCACGTGAGATGTCACAAATTATTAAGTCATGAGGATATCTCTAACTTCAACAAATGACTTTGATAAAGTTTGATTCATCACAACAGGATCAGTCGACTTAACAAGTCCATCAGCCGACTGATTCACATCAGCCGACTTAGGAACCCTATCAGTCAACTTATCTAGGGTAGTTTTCTCTAGTGATTTAATAACATTATCTAAAGGTGATGATTCAATTTCATCATCTTCAATAACATTATATGAAGGTAAGATTCATCAAATGAAACATGCATAGATTCTTCAATGGTAAAAGTTGACTTATTGAAAATTCTATATGCCTTACTCCTATTTGAGTATCCAATGAAGATACCTTCATTAGATCTAGCATCAAATTTATCTAGATTATCTTTTGTGTTTAATATAAAACACTTACAACTAAATACTTTAAAATATGATACTTTAGGAATTCGTTCATAAAAAAGCTCATAACAAGTTTTCTTAAGCTTAGGCCTAATCAATATTCTATTTAAAACATAACATGCTGTAGAAACAGCTTCAGCTCAGAAGTATTTAGAAAAATTGCTTTCAACAAGTATAGTACGTGCACACTCTTGCAATATTCTATTCTTTCTTTCGACCACTCCATTTTGTGGTGAAGCTCTAGGAAATGCAAACAAATGTGCTATACCATTCTTGTTGCAATATTCTGAAAACGTTTCATTCTCAAATTTTCCACCATGATCACTTCTAATAGTGACTATGGTTAGATATTTTTGATTTTGAATTCGTTTGTAGAAATTTGCAAATTCTTAACAAGCGTCATATTTATGTTTTAAAAAGAAAACCCATGTAAATCTTAAAAATCATCTACTAAAACAAATACATATCTACTTTTATTTAAAGAAGCAACTCTAGTAGGACCAAATAAATCCATATGGATTAATTTGAGAGGCCTACAAGTAGAAATCATTTCTTTTGTCTTAAAACTAGATTTGACTAGTTTTCCTAGTTGACATGCATTACATAACTTATCTTTCTTAAAAGATAGTTTTGGCAGTCCTTTAACTAGGTTATTCTTAGATAATTTATCATTGTTTTTCATATTCATATGGCCAAATCTCTTATGCCAAAGCCAAGAGTCATTGTTAGAAGCTATAAACAAAAATTATTAGAAAATTCATTTGTTTTTAAACATAACTCATGAATGTTGTTTTTCCTAAAACCTTGAAAGATTACATTTTGCATAGATGAATCATAGATTAAACATGCATCTTTTTAAAGACAATTTTATAACCCTTATCACAAAGTTGGCTAATACTTAACAGATTATGCATTAGACCACTAACTAGAAATACCTCTTCAATAGTAGGGGTAGTGTTCTTACCGACCATGCCTATTTCAATGACCTTCCCTTTGTTGTTGTCACCAAATGTAACTGTTCCTCCATCTATCTCTTGTATGGAAGAAAGTAGGTTCGCATGGCTAGTCATATACTTAGAGCATCCGCTTTCAAGTATCCAACGTTCTCTTTTAGGTACCTATAAAATAAGAATTGTGAATATGGTACCCTTTTCATTGGGTCCGAAAGGGATTAGTTTTTGGGAAACCAAACCCAAATTGAGTTTGATTTACCACCAAAAGCAAGCATATAATTTACAGAATTACATACATTAAGAACATAAGAATTTATATAAATAATTCTATCATTTAGACTCAGGTTGACTGGAACTCAAATGTTTTTAGCCTGTGCAGTCGACTTTATTGTACACTTCAGTCGACTGTTATGTGAAGTCAGTCGACTGGGAGGTGAAACAAGTTGACTTATATGAGGTTTTCGTCTCTTTGAATACGACTCCAAACCTCTGGACAGACGATTGGATTTATGGTTCAGTCGACTGGTCTGAACTGGAGAATTACTATTTTCATGGTTAAAAATAGTTTTTGGTTTCTCAAAAAACTCATATAACTTGTTCTTCACACTGGAAATAGAATCAATCTTATTACTACTAGTATTATTAGAAGAATGATGTTTTAAAGAGTTTTTTGAAAACCAAATCCAAATCTATTATTAGATTGAACTTGATTTTGGAGAACTTCATTTAAATTCTTTTTTCGTTTGTTAAATTTAGAGATATTCCTGGATATTTCTTCATAATTTTTCTTAAGAGATACAAGATCTATATCCAAATTTGAAAGACGAGAATTTAAAGACTTGACTTCAACATTTAAGTCAAGATTTTCTTGAGAAAGTGTTTGATTGACTTTCTCTAAATTTTTAACTCTTATTTTCTCCTTTTTAAGTTCTTGAAAAATTTCATTAAATGCGTCTAATAAGTCATTTGAATCAAAATTTTCACTTACATCATTTTGTGTAGCCATGAAGCATACGTTCACGACTTCGTTTGATTCTTCATTCTCTTCTTCGGATGATAAGTCGCTATCGTCCCAAGTTACTTGATATGCCTTCTTGTTCTTTATGTATTTGTTCTTAGTGTAATTATCCTTCTTGAAGTTAGGAACTTTCCCTTTTGATTTTGTATTTTCTAACGGGCAGTCCTTCTTCATATGACCTATCTTGTTACACTTAAAACAAGTAGGAAGTTCATTAGTATCTTTAAACTTGGAATTGAATTTACGTTTTCGAAGAAATTTCTTGAATTTTCTAGTGAACATGGCTATTTCTTCTTCATCTTCTTCTTTATCATCTGAATTGGACATGGCCTTGAAAGCGAGTGTCTTTTTCTTTGCCTGTTGAGGTTCTAGATCCTTCTTGCGTTCTTCAAGTTGTACTTCGTATGCCATTAGATTTCCCACATGATTCTCAAGAGAGAGTTGTGTTAAATCTTTGGCGTCTTCTATAGCGGTAGTCTTCTTCTCCCATTCGGGGGTTAGGGCACGAAGAACTTTCCTCACCATTTCTGCTTGCGAATATGTCTTTCCAAGAGCCACAAGTGAGTTTGTAATGTCCGTGAACCTTGTTATCATGTCCGACACATTCTCGTTCTCCTTCATACAGAATATCTCGAACCTGTGAACAAGAACAGATATCTTAGATTCTTTAACCTTATTAGTACCTTCATGTGCTACCTCAAGTGTGTACCAAATTTGATAAGCCGTTGTTGCATTTGACACACGATTGAACTCCTCTTTGGTAAGTGTACAGAATAGAGCATTCATCGCCTGTCCATTGTTCATTGTGTTACTCTTCATGTCATCGTTCCATTGTGCACAGGAAATTGTGTGTACAGTGTATTCTGTCTCATTCATGTTCCAAATCTCATAGTTGATGGACTGAAGGTAGATCTTCATTCTACACTTCCAATAGTAGAAGTTTGTTCCATCGAATAGGGGTGGCCTTTGTGTGAATTGGCCTTCATGGTATTGGCTTGCATTTGAAGTAGATGCCAAACCAATCAACCAGGCTTTCATACCAAGTGTTGGATCCTGTAGACAAGGCAAATAACACTAGAAGGGGGGGGGGGAATAGTGTGGTAGCAAAATTAAATAATAAATTGAACTTTTTGAACTGTCATGTCGACTGAAAAGATAGATACAGTCGACTATTGCATCAGATAAGACAAGGAATTCAATTAAAGAGTTACAAGCCTGTTCAGCTGACATAGAGCAGAAAAATAGTCAACTTACCAGACTCGTTTTTAAAATAACACTCAGAGAAATTTAAAAAGCAAGTTCATAAAATACAACCACAGAGAGTCAGCAAAGCAAACACCATGATGTATCCTGGTTCGGTCCTCCCAACCTACATCCAGTCCTCAAGCAACCCACTTGAGATTTTCCACTATTCTTGAAAAAGTACAAGAATACTCTACGACCTTTGACAACAACTATGTCAAATCCGTAGACCTCTCTCACCACTAGAGTGAGCAAACCCACTCTACACCCTAGAGTGAAATCATCTCTAAACCAAGAGTCCAACTCTCCAACTGGGAGGACCACTCTCACAACCCAAGAGTGAAACAACAACAAAAAAAGGAGTTTACAATAACCTAAAGCCTTGTAGGTGATAGTGCTTTTGTATAGTGGCTATTAGGTCAACTTCTGACTTCAGTCTAGAACAAATTCAAGGTTATACAAGACTGAAAATTAGAGAACCAAGTCTTAGGGAGTTGAATGCTTTGAAACACTTGTTCTTTTTATCTTAAAAGCAAAAGACTTGAAAATAGTTGAAGAATCTTTTACAAGTGAATTCTACACTCTGTTTATAGAGTTAGATTCACTGGACATTGAGAAACAGTTGCACAAATTCTCATCCAACGGAAGTAAAAGATTTGAATTTGATAAATAAGTTTTAAATTCAGAAAACTGTCGAAACGGCTTGAACAGTCGACTTGGTTGCCATAATGAGTCGATTGGTCAGAGCTTATATGAGTTCAGACAGTTTCGTACCATAACAGTCGAATGATTTTAAATTTAAGTCCACTGGTACTCAATTAGCTGAACTTATTCAAGCTTATTTTGACATTTTGATTTTGTAAGACACTAAGTTTTTTTAGGGGATGTGTGAGTGTGTGTGTGACAATGCTTTTACAAGATTTTAAGGCTCAAAAGAATTACAAACACAATATTACAAGACATTTTGTTTAAACACCTGAAGCACTTGAAAGTCTTGTCTTGATCTTGAGTCTTTGTCTAGAAGCTTAAGAGCACTTAGTCTTGAACTTGAATCTTTGTGACTTGATCAAATACTCTTGAAAGCTTCATCAAATTGTATTGGCCTTGTTTACTTCATCATGGTATTGACTTTGAACACTGTTGATACATACTGTAAAAGATATGTAGTCTAGAACAATTTTATATTATGTTGTAGTCATCAAAACCAAGAATCAACATTCTCCCCCTTTTTGATGATGACAACACAATAACTTATAATAATAACAATATACATATCGTGATGTCACACATATTTGAAAGATATACAAATGTTAGTAAGCTCCCCCTAAATAAAGTAAAATATGCACCCAACAACAGAACATGCACAATATACACAAAATAACACAACATGCACAAAACTAAACCATATTTTTCTCCCCCTTTGTCATCAACAAAAATAAGGAGGAAAGATAAATCATAAAGAACAAAATCAACATTCTCCAAAATCAATCAGTAGGTAAAAGTAAGAGAGAGAGAAGCCTCATTACTGTGATGATTCGGAATATAAAAAAATAATCAATGTGATGTCGCGACAGTCGACTAGTTTTGATATCAGTCGACTAAGTTGAGAGCAAATAAATCCAAACGAAAAATCAAGTGAAGCTTCCGTCAATCGATTGAAAACTGTAGACAGTCGACTGTACAGAAAACAAAATTCAGTCAAAAATGTAGACAACGAAAACTACTATATAAGTCGACTGAGAAACAAGTATAAGTCAACTTAGACAGAGAAATTTTTTAAGAAATGTCATGAAATGAGCAAATCCCTAGTTCTCTTCTAAAGTTGATAAAAGTGTCTGCCTTAAGTGGTTTGGTAAATATATCTGCTACTTGTTTATCAGTAGAAATAAAATCCAAAGTAATATCTCCCTTTAATACATGGTCATGTAGAAATGATGTCGAATATTAATATGTTTCGTACGTGAATGTTGAACCGGATTTTTAGATAAATTAATTGCACTGGTATTATCACATATTATAACAGGTTTTGAAAATGAAATACCATAATCTAATAAAGTTTGTTTCATCCAAAAAATTTGTGCATAAGCCAAACTTGCAGCAATATATTCGGTTTCTGTAGTAGATAAGGATACCGAATTTTGCTTTTTACTGCACCAAGATACTAGTGAATGTCCCAAAAAGTGACAAGTTCTACTAGTACTTTTACGATAAATTTTACTACCAACAAAATCAGCGTCACTATACGACAAAAGTTAAAAATTATTTGTGCGTGGATAAAACAAACCATATTCAGATGTGCCTTTAATGTATCTTAAAATACGTTTCACTACATTTAAGTGAGATTCTTTTGGATTTGACTGATATCTAGCACGCAAACATACACTAAACATAATATATGGTCTACTAATAGTTATATATAAGTGCGAGCCAATCATACCTCGATAGAGTTTTTGATCGACACTCTTACCTAATTCATCTTTGTCAAGTGTAGTCGTAGTAGCTATAGGTGTGGTCTTACTACTAGTGCTATCCATGCCAAACCATTTAAGTAATTCCTTAGCATATTTTTCTTGATTAATAAATATGCCATTTTGTGAC
The DNA here is from genome assembly GCA_017893485.1 of Hemerocallis citrina. Taxonomy (NCBI): domain Eukaryota; kingdom Viridiplantae; phylum Streptophyta; class Magnoliopsida; order Asparagales; family Asphodelaceae; genus Hemerocallis; species Hemerocallis citrina. The sequence continues at coordinate 116,832,856 of CM030362.1, forward strand.
TGCTTTATCTGTAGTCCAAGAAAATAATTGAGTTCACCCATGTGACTCATCTCAAACTCATTTTTCATGGTATTAGCAAACTCTTGACGTAGATTACTATTAGTAGATACATATATTTATATGATTAAAATATTGGTCTCTATTTTTTAATAAACAAAGTAGTATCTAATTTACCAATCTCAAAATCAGTTTCTAAACGAAAAGTCTTTAATCGATCATACCAAGCACGAGGTGCTTGTTTAAGACCATATAAAGCCTTTTCAATTTAAAAATATGGTTTGGAAATTGTTCATGTTCGAAACCGGGTGGTTGCTTAATATAAACATCTTCCTTAATAAAACCACTCAAAAAAGCACTTTTAACATCCATTTGAAAGAGTGTAAAATTCATAAAACACGCAAAAGATAATAAGATTCTAATTGATTCTAGTCTAGCAACAGGAGCATATATTTAATCAAAATCATTTCCTTCTTCTTGATTATATCCTTGAGCAACTAATCTATCCTCGTTCCTAATGACTTGTCCTGATTCATCTAACTTATTTTTAAATACCTATTTGGTACTAATTATAGTATGATCAGAAGGTCGTGGAACTAGATCCCATACATCATTTCTTATAAATTGGTTAAGTTCATCTTGCCTGGCATTCATCCAAAATTCATTCTCACATGCTTCTTGTATATTTTTTGGTTCAAAATTCGACAAGAAAGAAGTATGAGAAATCATGTTAACATGAGATTTTGTTTGAATACCACGTGAGATGTCACCAAATATTAAGTCACGACGACGGCGGTGCTGTGGTCGAGAAGCGATGACAGCGATGGGATGAGGGTGGCACGGTGACACTATGTTTTGCGGCGAAATAGGGGAGAGCGGGACGACGGGCTTGGACAACGATGACGAGGGCCAGGAGGGAGTCTGCGGTGGTTGCGAGGTGAATGGAGAGGGATCGTCGATGGGTGAACAGTGGCTGGAGAGGTGCAAGCGGTGGAAGGCGATGATGAAGCAATGGGTTCGAGCGAGAATTAATGGCATTGAGGCTTGGCAAGGATGGGGATGATCGGAGTGCAGGTGGTTCGGTGGTTGGATGTGAGGCGGTGGTTGAGGAGTGAGGCCGAAGATGAGGACGAAGATGGGAGGAGTGGCAGGATGCGGGCGATGAGGAAACGAAGGTGATGGCAATGGCATCGCGGTGAAGCCGCAACGGGGAGAGGCTATGGCTCGGTGATGGGGGACGTGAGGGTGAGGGAGAGGATGAGGGAGTGGTGTGGTGGAGACGAGGATTGGGTTCGAGGTGCGGTGGAGGAGGGAGAGGTTGGAGCGGGAAAGTGAGGGGTTTCGGAGGTAGGGGGTGAACATGAGTGAGGGGGATGGTTGCACAGTGATGGGGTTAAGGTGAACAGTATGTGTTTTAGGGTGAATTGGTGATGGAGGCTATGTATAGGGGGTATTAGGTTAGGGTTTATTAAAATTGTAATGGCATTATAATAGCCACAATAAGTAGGAGGATTGAATTGTTAGGGATTCAATTTGGGGGGTTACATGATGTGGGGATGATTAGGAGGGATTTTTGGGGATTTGGCTGTTAGTGGAGATATGGATTTTGGGTTTGTGGGATTGAGGGTAGGATCCAACAGAGGTGGATATTGGGCTTTGGGTACAATATGGATCAAATAGAAAGACAATTCACAACCCAACAAGACAAAAGGCAATTTATGAAATTAAATTCGAATTAAGAATACAAGGAGTAAGATTCAAATAATCAAACTGAGATCAGGAATAAATTATGAATAACATTAGAATTAATATTATTCGATACAATAATTGAAACAGAATAAAATGTTGTAGTATTACGAAAGAGATTACAATGGAGATTACAATTGGAAATCAATAATTAAAAAAAATAAAAAAAATAAAAAAATGAAAATGGGAGTTACACGTGGAGACCATCGTAGAGAGGAGACGGAGATAGGGGAGTTCGGCAGACTGCCCAGACCCCTGACAGACTTTATCGAGTTCGCGAGCTTCCGGATGACCTAACTGAACGTATCGTGTACGGTTGCGGCCAGGACTTCGAGGAGAACGCTGCTCGGGAAACTTCAGAGGCGACGACATCATCTTCATACTCAACGAAAAGGACATGAAGTCAATTTGGGAGTGTTTTCTTATCCCGAGCGAAATCGAGCTAATGCTGCCTGGACCCAGAGTGAGAGCCAATTCGCCGATGCCTATGGACATGTGTTTTTGGCCCGTCGGTCGAGGTTCAACTACCGTTTCACCCTTTGGTTGTCGAGGTGTTGCGATGGTATCGGGTTAGCCCAGTCTAATATATGCCAAATGTGTGGTGGCTTATCAACAGATTCATCCTCCATTGTCAAGCAACGAACTTCGAGCCACGGTTGAGTGTGTTGCGGAAGGTGTACCGGATACATCAGCAGCACAAGACGCATTTCAGGTATTATCTGTCTTCGAGGCATGGGACGAAGCTCGTCAGCAGTCTAGACTCGATCAAGAACTGGAGGGAAAATTTCTTTCTGATCCGAAGTCCAGAGCAGTGGAATATTCTGATTACTTGGGTCGAGGAGATTTTGAAGTGGGCGAAGGTGAGCCCTGTTCATAGCCCCGAGGAAACAGATATGGTTCAGATGCTTCTTGATCGGCCGAAGTTCGATTGGAAGAACTTGATAGAGGAGGTGCTCTTAGGGGGGGGTCTCAGCCTAATAAACCCCAGTATGCCTTTATTCTTTTAGTTCAGCACATTTTTTTTAACTTAGTCGAATCTTTATTTGCTCTTATCCTCGGCACATTTCCGTTTTTGCTGAATCGATGGACTTCGAAGAGATGCTTGCAGGGCGTGGGGTTCTGAGCACCAAGGGGCCCGCCAATAGGAAGAGGAAGAGGGTGGCCACAAAGATTTCCTTTTCGCCGAAGGTGAAGACAACTGCTGCAGTTACAGAGCACTCCTCAAAGGAGGTTGCGGTGGTTTTACAGCCTGCAACTTTGGCCGCTCCATCAGCCTCTGTTGATGCGGAGGCCTTCCCCATCTCGGCGGTCGTGGCCTTGGAGCCCCCCCCTCCCAACTACCGAAGCCGAGGTGTTCCTGACCAAGGAACATAAGAAGATTTTCGTCCCTGACTGGCAAGTCAGAAAGCTCGATGGATTCCTTGGCAATTCGTCTTCTTGCATGTAGGCGGTTCGGCATCTTGCCACTCCGAAGGAAAAGGCTGCCATGTAGGCGGGGACCCTTGGCGATGATGCACTTGACATAGCTCGAGCTGCCATGTCGGTAAGTCTTCTATCGTCTTCGAACCTTTCTTTTTTGCTAAGTGTCTTGCCCCGCTTCCCAAAAAGAATACGGAATACGGATATGCGACAAAAGCCCAGCGAATGATTCTCATTATCCGTAAGCTGTTCAAGAATCTTTACAATATTTCACTAGAATAATCAGAGTCGGAAGAAAAAGAATCAACCAAGCATGCACATATGAACCAAAATACCAACAAGAATACTTGAAACCAAAATATATTAATCTCAAATAGTCCAGATCTGAATAAGTCAATATCCTGGGTCACATTGTCCAAATACACATAAATCCAAGTACAAGATATAATTGTTCAAGACAAGCAACTAGAAATGATAATAGTAAAAACCAGCACTAATAACTCATATCACTAACACCATCTGGTACCTATTCTCCAAGATCTGCAATTTTAACAATTGCAGGAATAGGAAAAAGAAAAACAAGTACCCATCAATGCAAGTTACGGGCCACTTATAATGCAGGATACAAGTACATGGGGAAACTAGCTAATAACATGGAATAGGCATGATAATAATGTATAACAACTAGCATGGTAAGGTGAACAAGTACAAGTAGCATGTATCGAGTATCAAGTAAACAAGTATCATGTAAACAAGTATCAAGTGTCAAGTATCATGTATCAAGTGTCAAGTCTCATGTATCATGTTGTCAAGGATCAAGTAAGCATGTATCATATTCGAGTGTCATGTATCAAGTCTTGTAGTTTTTACTATCTAGGTAGCACTTCATGCTGTCCACACCACATGGTTGCTACAGCACATCAGTTTCGCTTTAGATTTCATAGTGGGCCATATAGGGCAGTGTACTCAGGGACAAGCTCTCAAGTAACAAGTATCAATCTCTAAGTAACCAAATAATCCAAATAACAAGCTCCAAGTACCCAAAATATCAAGCTCTGTGTCAAGTGTGCAAATGTCAAGTAATCACGTGCCAAGCTCCAAATAACTGAATAAACAAGCTTCAAACCAAAAGGTTCTTCCGAGTACACGTTTCTGAATTATCCACTATTAGATCTGTCCCTTAAACCCTGGCTTGATTAATTCATTATTATAATCAAATAAGCATGTGCAAGAACCAAACATAGCAAGAATATCATGTCATGATTGTGTAACAAGTTCAAGTCGGAAGATAAACATGTACAAGTGCAAGGTAACATATAAACGGATAAAATAACCAAATTTCTAATTCAGGACAGCAAGACCATACTGCAGTAAAACTGAGATTTCCATTACTACAGAAATCCAAACCTGAATCCGTCAAAAGTTCAGAAAATAGACTCTTGAAAGAATCCGGCGAATATATATAAGTCATATAGTATTTCAGAAAATCACAACTCAAAACTGATTTGAATCTAGAAAATACGTTCAGTCAGAAATCAGTAAATCAAATTCAAAGTCAGGAAAACAGCATCAAAACCTCTCAAATAAATCCAGAAAAAATTTGGGGTATTCTCCTATGTGTCTAGTATCAGAATATAAAGTTTCATAATATTCCAGTAAGATTCGTTTAGTCAACAAAAGTCATAAAACATCAAGAAACGATAGTTTGGCAAATCTTGAATTCCCAACACTGCTGTACGAAAACAGTCATACCTCGCAAACCGTGAAATGAAATCCAAATCCGTCAAAGAGAGATGAAAATAGACAAAATAAGCTAACTTTCATGTCTCATAAAGATTTTTCATACAATAAAAGGAATTAGGGTGAAAATACATTTTTTTTACAAAGCAGCAAGCAAAATTCAGCAAGTATAGTTTTTATAAATAAGCATGAGACGACATATAAAACTCATCAATAAAACCCACCAAAATTCTGGAAAATCCCTAAATAGATATAAAAATATTGTGCAAAGTTTCAGATCAAAATAATATGTTTAGCACTTGTATCTAAATAGTTTATTCATCAAAATCATCAAGAAACAAATTCTGAAAATAGAATACACCTCGGTAGTAAAACAGCCATATCTCATTCATACGAAAACGAAATTGGTCTCTGCCAGAAAATTTGGAAAGAAGACAGATTTCTCTACCATTCATGTCTACTACTGAAATTAAAAATTCTGACCTTAATATGGTCTAAAATACAAATCAAAATTGATCATCGACAAAATACAGATTTTCCTCAAAAACCAATTTCAACACAACATACGAAACTTAATCCAAACACAACCAAACTTGAAATAGAGTCTACCAAGTCTCCAATCAAGATGAAATAGGGTAATTAACGTGTCCACAACAAGTCTACCACATGGATCTCAACAAACGCCCAAATTCTCACAAATAACTCATAATGTGATCAAATCAAGAATGGCCAAAACATAGTTGTTTCATGTCAAATTTGTGTCGTGAGTCAACTATGGTCAAATAGCACTATAGAGACAAAATCCATCAAGATAACACACATACTAGTTGTCTCTAGAACCCAACTACATTATAGGTGGTATTTAGGACTTGTATCATACAAAGGAATTGAGTAAAAGTTACTTGCCTTAGTCGAAGACGAAAACGAAGAACACCAAGAATAATGGGAACGGATTGTAATATCCCGGACGGATATTACCTTGTATAAATTATTATTTTATTATTATTTTGTTTTAATTCCAAAATTGAAATATTTTGGTGATTTTCACACGGGTTATTCATAAACATTGTCAGTGCGCATATATCGGTCTGTGCGCATCCATAGTGCATCAAATTGGTAGCGCGATCCTCCGAATTGATAATAAAACTTATTTTATTATTATTTTCAAAATTAAACTATTTTATGAGGATTATATAAGGATTTCTTGGTATACACATACATATACATATACATTCATTTGTATTGTACCAAATTAGTACATTTTACAAAATGTATAGTATGTACTCTTGGACATGGTACTTATCTTGTCATGACAAACCTAATTAGATGGTTAGGGTTTTATTAAGTGGCTAAGCTAGGGTTTTGTATGCATAAGTGATTAAGGAATTATCTTCTAGAAGCCTTATCTCTTCGACCATGCTTCCACCTCACCCTACACCATACCTCCACCTCATCCCTACCCTCCTACAAGCATGGCCGGCCTCCCCCAAACCCTAAGGGGTTTTTTGCAATTGTTGGGTGCTCTTTTGCACTCTCCACCCTCTCCTCCACCTATAAATACTCCCTCCTTCTCCACTTGTCTCACTTTTTACAAAACAAAAGAAAGGAAAGGAAAAGAAAGAGAGAACTCACCTTTAACTTGAGAGTTTTCTTTTGTAGGTTTTAGAAGCTTTCATAGGAGCTTAGGGGAAGGAGAAGAATAGCTAGCAAGTCCTTCCATCAAGAGAAAGAAAGGTGGGGGTTCTCCACTTGTTTCTTTTGTTAGTTTAAGTTGTTATTTTTTTGGTTCCTTCTTCTTCTTATCTTCCTTGTTTTGTTTCCTTTTTGTTTTGGGGTGTTTTATTGTGATGTGGTTGTGTGTTGTTTTGTTGGATATGTTGTAGCTTAAAAAGAAATAGAACAAATAGTAGTAAGGAACAAAAAGATTGAATCTTTATGGTTGTAGTTGTTGTTTTGTGTTATGAATCGGACTAAAATGAACATATGCATATGGACTTGGTGTATACAACCATTTGGGATTGTAGGACTTGAATGTGGACTCATACATAAGCATATGACTTGGTGCATACACCCATTTTGGGGTTGTAGAACATACACTTGAACTCTTGGACTAAAGAACATGCATATGATTGGTTGAACCAAAATGGAGGACTCTTTACTTTATTTTATTGTTGTTTATTTCCTTTATAAATCTTAAGTAAAAAAAAGCCCATTTTAGATGTTAATTTTAGTATGAAAAAGAACTAATCTAAGTCATTAGTTGTAGAATGTTAAAAAGATCTCTTTTATGTTTAACTAGTAATAATAAAGGTTATGTTTAAATGGAGTAGTAGTGGATACTTATGTCTAAATAAAGTAGTTGTAGTAGATGTTTATGTTTTAATTAAAGTAGTAGTAGTAGATGGTTATGTTTTAAATAAAGTAGTATAGTAGATGTTTATGTTAAATAAAGAAGTTTTAGTAGATGTTTATATGAAGTTATAGTAGATGTTAGGTTTAAATAAAATAGTTATAGTAGATAAAGTAGCATTAGTAGATGTTTTATAAAAAGTTGTAATATATGTTTATGTAGATGTTATGTTTAAATGAAATTGTAGTAGATGTTATGTTTCAATAAAGATAGTAGATGTTCATGCTTAAATATTGTTCATACTTGAGTAAGTAGATATTCATGCTTAATGATATTCATGCTAAGTTAGTAGACATTCATGCTTATATTGTTGTAGGATCGATGTTTAAATTAATCTACCATGCTTAGGAATGTTGTAGATTGATACTAAGTAAATATCCATGCTTATATTGTTGTAGGATTAATGTTGAATTAATCTACCATGCTTAGGAATGTTGTAGATTGATGCTAAGTACATATACATGCTTATATTGTTGTAGGATTAATATTAAATTAATATACCATGCTTAGGAATATTGTAGGTTAATGCTAAGAAAATATCCATGCTTATATTGTTGTTGGATTAATGTTGAATTAATCTACCGTGCTTAGGAATGTGCAGGATTAATGTTAAAATTATCTACCATGCTTAGCTTGTTGTAGATAAATATTGGAGTTGAATACCATGCTTAGAAATGTGTAGGATTAATGTTAAAATTACCTACATGCTTAGCTTGTTGTAGATAAATATTGGAGTTAAATACCATGCTTAGGAATGTGTAGGATTAATATTAAAATTACCTACCGTGCTTAGCTTGTTGTAGATAAATATTGGAGTTGAATACCATGCTTAGGAATGTGTAGGATTAATGTTAAAATTATCTACCATGCTTATGTTGTTGTAGGATTAATGTTGAATTAATCCACCATACTTAGGAATGTTATAGATTAATCCTAAGTAAATATACATGCTTATATTGTTGTAGGATTAATATTGAATTAATCTACCATGCTTAGGAATGTGTAGGATTAATATTAAAATTACCTACCATACTTAGGAATGTAGCAAGATTCATGCTAATTATATATCCATGCTTGAGTTGTCATGATTAATCATGCTTAAAGTAGTGGAGATCCATGCTTAAGGTGGTAGTAGAGATACATGCTCTAAGTAGTAAATATTCATGCTTAGTTAATGGATAGTGATATTCATGCTAAAGTAGTTGGTAGATATTCATGCTTAAATAGTTAGTAGATATTCATGCTAGATGATACCCATGTTTAAAGTAACAAATCTATGCAATTTGTTGTAGTTAAGGTAAGAAGGTATCATACCATGCTTGATTCGTTGTAGGAAAAATATATACCATGCTTGACTATGGTAGGAAACTCTTAAACCATGTATGATGTGTACCATGTTGTAGGTTAATGGAACCATGCTCATGATGTGTGCCATGTTGTAGGAACCATGTTTAAGTTGTGTACATGTTGTAAGGAGTTCATGCTAAATTGTAGCAAAGCTTCATGTTTAGATTGTAGTAACTATTCATACTTAAGATTGTTATAAGTGCATGCTTAAATCGTATTCATACTTAAGAGTGTTGTGAGTTGATGGCTATGTTATATACCATGATTGGATTGTCGTGAGATGGTGGTTATGTTATATACCATGACTAGTTCTTGTAGGTTGTTGCTTACAATTGTATACCATGCTATAGGTTAAGAAATAGGAAAGAATCATGTTGTAATTGTAGTGATAACTACCTTGTAGTTAATATTAGTAAGGAGCCCATACATGCTTGAAGGGTATAGGGTGGCATCCTAGTTAAATAAGAAAGCGGACGTATGTTCTAGGTTGTTCTAGTCAACTTCGAAAAGAACCCATGAACTCTAGTTGTGTGAAGTCCTAATTGAAATTGGACCATATCATGGGGACATTCCTCATCCGTAGGGGTAATAAGGATTAGAAAGGTCATTAGTAATAGTTAGTTCAATAAATGTTATTATGTCATTTCGAGCTTCTCATTGGTAGAATGCCTATCATAGACTATTAGTAGATTCTTCTGTTGCTTCTAGTAATAGAAGATCAAGTTGCTAGTAAGCACGTTTGGTTGCTTCTAGGTTTGATTACATGTATGGTTGTTTGCATATGGTTGTGCTTGTACGCGGCTCAACCGGCCCGTGCGTAGCTGTTGGTCTCATACGCGGCTTATTTGGCTGGTATGTATGCTGTCATCTCATACGAGGCCCGCCTGGCTCGTAGGGAGTGGTTGGTTCATACGTAGCTTATTGGCTCGTATGTGGTTAGTTTACCCGTATATAGCTTATTAGCTAGTACACAGTTTGTTGTGCTCGTCTAGGGTGATATTATTATCCTAGGGGCTATCGACCATCAAGACATATGTTTTCTTACTCCTAAGGAACTGTGGAGGAGTCACTCCTTGTGTACTGTCGAATCTTAACCGGTGTAGGTTGATCGAGGACCGGAGTATAGACGGAATCCAAGTTCAGGGTAGTGGCATGCATGTATGTTCGCATTGCCGGGGTCTTGGATCGATAGGCCAGGAATCGGATCCTGAGCGATTCTGGTAAGTCTAGGTTGAGCAGCCTAGTAGAGTTGTCTTGCGAAGTCTAATTTAAGGCCTAGCATGTTGTGTTTATAATATTGTCATCCCTATGAGTGTTCAGGGTTAGGGACATCATTAGGGTAATGACTTATAAAGATCATTTACATAAACCTTTTGCCGGAAAGAGAGGAGTCGGTTGTAGGGGGCCCCTTATGACCAACTTTTTCCTTGGGGCAGACCTTAGGTGGTGTTATTGGGTTGTACCTTCCTGTCAAAGGGATACGTACGGTGGCTTCTCACGAGTTGGGAGTACGGGTTGCGTATCTCACACTGTTGATTCCTGAAGTGCCATGATAAGGCGGGCGGAGCTAGGGATGGATCCCGAAACTCCGTCGGGTCCTATGTCGGGGATACGAATAGGCCATGGACTACAGTCTGGTTAGGGGGCGGCAGGGGGCTCTCCTGTTGGCGGTAACCCCAAGGGTTCGTCTGGTTTTTGAGTGAGGTCCGGTTAGCCGGTTAGGAGTGGCAAACATAGACACCACGAGCGGACTGCATTAGTGGGACATAGACACCATGCGCGTACTGTCTTGGTAGGACTTGACCACATCTACAACCTCATTAGTCATGTTGTATCTGTCAGGAACAGGTTGTGTACAATTTAGAAATTCATAATGCGGGTTCAATCCCTATATTTGGAGAAACGGCTTGAGATGGGGCGCATGTAGTATGGACTGCATGTTGCTTCGGAGACTTGCTGACATTAGAATAGGAGCATCCTAGTCTTAGTTAATATTGCGTTAGATTCTAGTCATAGCACTCACAAACACTTAACTACAATGACACAATTGCCATGTTTTTGTATGTTGTCTGGGAGATTCGTTGCTATGTTATCAGCCTTAAAGCGTCAGTGAATACTGGCGTCCCCACTTCCATAGGTACTGGATCGCAGAAGTGCAGGTGCGGGATCCAGGGGAGCTCAAGGAAAGGAAAGCGAGGAGTCAGTGTCATGTTTAGTTCCGCTGTAACATGTATGTAGATTATCTATTAGTTGAGGAGTACTCAAGTGAGAGTTACCAAGTATTGTTCTTCATTCCTTATACTCTGATGTAAGATGTTGAAGGTTGTAATACTTGGGAATGTAAAGGTATTATTGTAACACTATTGTAATGTATTGTAGTTGTAAGATACTCAGACTCGAAATACATTGGGTGATGAATAAAAAGTTTTTAATTCTCCTGTTTTTCTGTGTATTGTGACTAATTGAAGAAAAAGTCCTAGCTCGTGTCTCGGTTTTCCAGTATATGGAAATCGGGGCGCTACATGGATCCCGACAACGAACCAAAACCCACAAACAAAAATCCACGTACCAATGAATCCAAGCAATACACTTGCAAAACTCCAACACGTGAAAAAGTCACAAGCGAGAGGGAGAAAGATCAAGAGGGGCATTGGCTGGCTTTGTTGGCTGGCTCTCCGACGTTGATGGAGGCGGACGGACGACGGGGCAGGGACGGGAGAGAGAGAGGAATTGAGTGCTCAAGTGCTTGAGGTGTTGCGGTTAGGGTGGTCGGTAATGGTAGGGGATCGGGATTGGGGTAAGGCCAGGTCGAAGGTGGAAGGGCGTCGGCTAGGTGCAGGTCGGTGGTGTCGGGTGACTGGGGGTTTGGTCGGGGGCGGTGCAAACAGGGAAGAGGAGAGAGAGATGGGGGCCGTGATGTAGTTAGGGTTAGGGTTTAGGGTTCAGAAGTATATATAGGGGTTGTTTAGGCGTAGTAATATAAGATGGGTATTGGGTTGTGGATAGTTTAGGAGGAGTAGTAGGATTAGATCAATAGGTTTTGTTTAGGATAATATGCATAAGATTTTAAATAGGATTGTAGGTTAATTTGGCTTTGGTGATCAATTAGGGATCAAAAGCAATAGGATTAGGACTAGGGTAGCCAACCAAAACACCATGAACACCCAAGAGCAAACTAAAGAGAACAATATCCAAATAAAGAGGAAAAGAACAACAATCGATGGAGAACGAAGCAAAAGATTAACAAATCAACACAAAAAGCTTAAAATAAAATAATATGAATATATATTGAAAACAACTCTAATATACAGTGTAGCAAAAAAAATACAAAAGAGTATAAATACTCAAGAAGAAAAAAAATACATCAAAAATATGAAAAACGAAAAACAGGGGTTACACTCAGTGTGGGTGTTCATCTGGCTAGAATTACCGGGTTCTACTTTCTTTCTTTTTTGCAAATCACATGCCACTTCAAACATCTGATGGAGAAGGCGACCGAGCAGGAGAAAGAGCTGAAGCTCGAGTATGAGAGAGCTCGGGCGGACAAAGCTCGGATTGCCAAAGACCTCGAGCAATCGAGGATTCAGGCTGAGATGAAGATTTCAAGGGTGGAGCACCTCGAGGCTGTTGTCACCAAGCTGGAGGCGGACAACGCTCAATTTTTGAAGGAGCAAAATCTCGCTGCAAAGGAGAAGGAGGAAGCGATCATGGCTATGAAGATAGCTGCGGCGAAGGAGACCGAGGAGCATGTGATAGAGAAGGCCAAGGGGTTTCTCTGTGTGAACATGGCAAAGGCCTACGCCCGAGCAATAGACGAGGTCACGGAGAAGTTCCCCGACGTCGACTATGCTGGGTGGCATCTGTTCCACGATCCTGTCTCCGGGTTTGACGACCTTTCAGAAGGAGGCAAAGAAGACGAAGAAGAGGGCCAAGAGAAAGAGGTCGAGGGAGGCGAGACAGAGGCAGATGGAGCTCCAGACTCTTTGCCCTTAGTGATCGCCACCAAGGCTCAAGAGGTCGAGGCTTCTGTGGTTGCAAATCATTCGAAAGAGGTCGACCCTTGACTTAGTTATATTTTCATTCCCTTTTTAGTATATGTATTTTTTATCGATGCCTAATACAGACTGGCCACCGCTCTTGAATTTTCGTTGGAGTTAATGAAATATCTCTTTCTGAGGACATGTGTTGTGTGAGACTTTGAACTTCTTATAGGCCTGCTTTACCTTAGAACCATCTTGTAGTAGCTCTATTTAGCCATAGAACTATCTTGTAGCTCTTTTAGATTTAGTGATTTACGCTTTTCTCTTTGGTTGACTTGCCTAGGGTAGTGAAGCGTTGCATCTTCGCACCCAACTCCGTGTTACTAAGTTAGGACCCGCTGAATCTCGGGAGAGGCTCTCAAAGATGGAGTTGGAGCTATGCCAATTAAGATTGGCCTTGGCTGGCCGAGATATCGAGACGAGGCGTCTTGAGGAGACTCTCCAAGAAGTACCCCCCGGGGGAAGAGAGGTCGGCCCTTCGATGGTTACCGGCAAAGCTTCAAGGCTAAAGTTCCTTTGGCACGCTTTATTCATGGTAACGATCGAGAGGGACAAGCTGAAGAACTCTTTGTTCGAGATGACATCGGAAAGGGACGAGCTGAAGAACATCGTGCTCGAAAAGAGTTTAGAAGCGCCTAATCTGCGGAAGACCATCTTGGAGTTCTCATGAGGGGAGAACACGAAGGGTACCTCATTTGAAGCTCAGAGTGACAGACGACTCCCTCAAAGAGCGTCTTTTCGAATTGGAGGCGGAGAATCTTCGCTTAAAGTGACTATCCGAAGAAAGCAACGTCAGGAGCACCTCTTGCCCGCATGGGGAGTACGTCCAGGGGAGATCGTTCCATGAGTTGGCTCTACGCATGCCAAATGCTCCTCGGAACCCTAGGGATGCTTAAAGCGGAGTGGCCGGCTCATTGAGCAGAGCATCTGTTGAGGCGGCAGCTAGGTCTATCGGTCCCGATGGTACGACTCCGCTTGCGGGCCTAAAGATTTCTTTGGAAACAGTGAGGGAGCGGCAAAGCACTCGTCATCCCTGTGTATCGCTTAATAGGAGTGCCCCACTTCCAAGGAGGAGTTAGGGCAACACTTTGTAGTTTTGTAGGAGTCTTTTAGTCTTGAATATGACTTGTATCCCCATCTTTGATGGAATAAAATATTTGTAGTATGGTCTTTGAATAAGACTTGTATCCCAACTTTTAATGGAATAAGATATTTGTAGTATTCGAGCAATGTTTTTGTCGATTGCATCTTTTGATCTTGTAACGGGCCTCTTTCGCCTAATAACGCTTGTAATTATTCCTTTCTTATGGAACAAGCAGCGGTTTCTGGCTTAAGAGTTTGTCGTTTCTCTAAGTGTTTGCTAACACTTGTGTTCAAAAGAGTTTACAATAGTTGTAAGAGCAATTTCGAATGGAGAGCTACTTCTCACTTGCTTATTCACAAGCAGCTAAAGTGGCATCGAACCAAGTGTTAGACTCCGAACTTGTCATTTTTAGAGAGTTTCAACAGTTGTGGGATCAATTTTGAATGGTGAGCTACTTCACACTTACTTATTCGCAAGCAGCTAAAGTGACATCGAACCAAATGTTGGACTCCGAACTTATTATTTGAGAGAGTTTTCGTACTTAGAGTGTATGCTTTGGGGTAAGACAAGCGGAACATTTAGACAATAGGTTTTCTGAGAAAGTAAATTGCTTTTATTAAGAACTAAGTGGCTAATTCTGAATTGCAAGCCTTTATTACATTTAAGAATTTTCAACTAAGTAATAAGGTAAAAAACAAACTTAGAAATGGTTTAGGTAGAGGTTTCTTGGAGCGGTGTTTGAACACTCTCTTGGTACTTCAACCAGTGTTCCGCATTCCATATTCTTGGTATTCTCCTGCCCCCCGGGTCTTCAAGTTGATAAGCGCCAGGGCGAACAACTTTGGAAATCCTGTACGGCCCGTCCCAATTAAGAGATAGTTTCCCTTTTTTGCTCAGGAAAGAAATTGATGGTTTTCTCAGAACCATATCTCCTTCTTTGAGATTTGTGGGGCGGACTCTCTTGTTATAGGACTGCTCGATCCTGCGCCGATAGATCTCTTGACAGATGGAGGATCTTTATCAAATCTCATCGATGAAGTCTAGGTTGTCCCGAAGTTGGTTCGAATTTTGCTCTCACTGAAGGCAATATAGTGGGGAGAGGGTAGCCCAACTTCAAGTAGGATGACAGCTTCTAAGCCGTAAGTAAGGTTGAAGGGAGATTTTCCTGTTGGGGTCCGCTTAGGCGGTAGCTCTAGAGCACATTGGAGAGTTGCTCGACTCATAATCCAATAGCAGACTTGTCGAGTCTCTTCTTTAGGCTAGAGAGAATTTTCCGATTGGCGTTCTCTGCTTAACTGTTGGATTACGGGTGGGATATTGAGGAGAATCTTTGCTCGATACCGAGGTCCGCACAGAAATTGCAGAAGGCTGCCCCTATAAATTGGGTCCCATTGTCCGTTACTAAGATTCGAGGTATAATGAATATGCAGATGATGTTCTTCCAAAAGAACTACTGGACTCTTTTCTCTGTGATTGTTGCTAAAGTCTCGGCTTCAATCCATTTGGAGAAGTAGACGATCATAACGGTAAGGAACTTCAGCTGGTCAGGCACTTGAGGGAATGGCCCGAGCAAGTTCATCCCCCACATTGCAAAAGGGATCGAATCGGATAAGGAGGACAGCTGGGCTTGTGGTAAGCGCCGAATTTTTGAGAATTTTTGGCGGGGGCGCATTGGCGAACATGTTGTTCGGCGTCGCTAAGGAGTGTGGCCAGAAATAGCCATGATTTAGGATTTTGCGGGCGAGGGACCTTGCTCCCAAATGAGCGCCCTTCATGAACCTCCTTTAGAGCGTACTGGGCCTCCTCGGGGGAGAGGCATCTCAAGTAGAGCCTGTCGTCTACTTGAGTATAAGTGCGCTTGTACATGAGCCCTTAGATGAGCGTGTATCGCTCGGCTCTAGTTCTGACTTTTCTAGCCTCTTTAGGATCTGGAGGGAGGATTCCGTCTTTGAGGAACTCGAACAGGGGCTTCATCCAATTCTCTCCGACTTCAAGGGGTAGTATCTCCATTAGTTCGGGGCTTTCTTCGTCGATGCTAGGTCTCAAAAGGACTTCTATCAAAATGGTACGTTCAAGCCCTGGAGGGAAGAGGAAGCCAACTTTGATAGGGCATTTTCCTGCCCATTCTCCTTTCGGGGGATTCGTTGGAGTTCTGCTTCTTTGAAAGTAACTAGCAGCTCTTTGATCTTGGCCAAGTATTTGACCATGTGATCATCTCTTACCTCATACTATCCCGATACCAGATTCACCACCAGCTATGAGTCACTGAATACTTTGATGCACTTGGCACCGGGCTTGCGCGCCAGGCATAGACTGGCTTTGAGAGCCTCATATTCTGCCTCATTGTTTGATACCCAAAAATTAATGCAGAGTGAATACTGAAGAACGATGTCATTGGGGCCAGTCAGGATGACCCCTGCTCCGCTTCCATCAGCGCATGAGGACCCATCAACATACACGATCCAGAATGGGGGTTCCTCTTTTGCCTGGCTGGAGTCAGGGATAATGCTCTCAACTATAAATTCTGCTAGGGCTTGTGCCTTGAGAGCGGTTCTTGGCCGATAGTTGATATCATGTTGGCTCAGCTCTATAGACCACTTCATAAGGCGCCCCGAAGTTTCAGGCTTGTGGAGCACTTGCTTGAGGGGCTGGTTAGTAAGAACGATCACCGAATGGGATTGGAAGTAAGGGCGAAGCTTTTGAGCTGCCATGACTAACGCATAGGCAATCTTTTCTATCTTTGGATAACGGAGTTCAGCATCTCTGAGAACCTTACTCACATAGTAGATCGGCCTTTGCGTCTTATCTTCTTCTCTCACCAGGACGGCACTGAGGGTCTGTTCTGAGGTGGCGAGTTATATGTAGAGGATTTCCCCAGACTTTGGCTTGGTCAAGAGTGGGGGGTTGACCATATAGGCTTTGAGTTGGTCGAAGGAATCCTGCTGATGTTGCCCCCACTCGAAGCCTTTCATTCCTCTAAGGGCCTTGAAGAACGGGAGACACTTCTCCTGACTTGGAAAGGAAGCGCCATATGGCCGCGAGACGTCCTGTGAGTCTTTGTATATATTTGACATTAGAAGAAGGTGCCATGTTCAGAATGGCCTGGATCTTCTCCAGGTTGGCTTCTATGCCTCTTTGGCTAACCATGAACCATAGGAATTTGCCGGATGAGGCACCGAAGTCACATTTAGTCGGGTTAAGTCTCATGTTGTGACTCCGCAATATATCAAAGGCCTCCTGAAGGTCAATAACATGATTTACTTGTTGATGGTTTTTACCAACATGTCATCCACATAGACCTCTATGTTTGGGCCAATCTGTTCTCTAAATATCTTTTTGAAAAGCGCTGATAAGTCACACTGGTATTCTTTAGCTCAAAGGGCATGACCCGGTAGCAATATAGGCCTTGGTCTATTACGAATGAAGTCTTAGAAATATCAGGGGGAAATAGCCTGATCTGGTTATAACTAGAGAAGGCATTCATGAAACTCAAGAGTGCGTGACCAGAGGTTGCATCAATCAGAGCATAATGCTAGGAAGCAGGAACGGATTTTTTGGACACGCTTTGTTCAGATTCGTGTAATCAATACAAATTTTCCAGCTCCCGTTGGCCTTTTTGACCATCACGATGTTGGATAGCCACTCGGGATAGTTAACCTCCTATATGAACCGAGCTTTCAAGAGTTTCTCTACTTCTTCTTTGATTGCTTGTTGGCGTTCTGGTGCAAACTTGCGACGTTTTTGCTGGACAGGTTTAGCTTCGGGAGCAACACTGAGGTGATGCATGAGAAGTTCGTCTGAGATTCCAGGCATGTCAGTCACAGTCCAAGCGAATAGGTCACAATTTTTTCCTTATACATCTGATAATGTCGGCTTTGACAGGAGGGGGAAGGACCTTACTAATTTGGAATGTCTTGGTCAGATCTTCTTCTGAAAAGACTATTTCTTCCAACTCATTGACCGGCTCCGAGATAGCTTGGCTACTCCCTTGAGGGAGCGTGAGGGCTTCAAGAGAGAGGACCGGCCCTCCTACCGAAGTCATGTAACATTTGTGAGCCGTCTTCTGGCTCCCTCTGACCTCTCCCACCCCAGCTGTGGTGAGGAACTTCATCTTCATATGGTAGGCTGATGGTACAACTTGAAGAGTGGCTAGGCCGGGTCGACCCAGGATGACATTATAAACGGCCTTTACGTCAACAACCATAAAGTCCATCGGTTCGGGTGGTCGAGGTTTTGCCAGCGGTTACATCGAGAGTTATAACTCCCTCGATCGTCACTAGCACCCCGGAGAATCCGTGGAGAATGAAGTCGGCGGGTTTGAGGCAGTCTCTAGACAACTTGAGGCCCTGGAAGGCTTCTAAGAAAATAATATTGACCGAACTGCCGTTGTCGACCAGGACTCGGCGCACTTTGAAGTTGGCCATATGAAGGTTTATCACAAGAGCATCACAATAAGGCATTCAGACGCCTTCCAAATCATTATCTGAAAAGGTGATGGGAACCCCAAGACCCTTGGGGGGAGGATGATTCTGCACTGAGTTTACCTCTCGGACAAAGGCTTTTCGGGAGGAGTTCAACTCTCCCCCCATTGGGCCTCTGTGAATGAGGTGCAAGACAACTTCAGCTTCGGAGTCAGGGGTCTCCACAGACCTTTCAGTTCTCTTATTAGCCCCTCGGGGAGACGAAGGATCTACTCTTTCCTTTCTTACGAACTTGGCTAGTTGCCCCTTCTGGATGAGGGCCTCGATCTCATCTTTGAGGGCCCGATAGTCATCTATGTCGTGGCCATGGTCCCTATGAAAGCGGCACCATTTATCCCTGTTCCTTTTCTTACTTGGTGTATTCATCTTCGATGGTGGTTGGAGCAACCCTTCTTTCCCGACCTCCATTAGGATGACAGAAACACTGGCATTAAGCGGGGTGAACTTCTCAAAATGGGGAGGAGGACGGCGCTGGCCACGATTATCCTTCTGAAGCTTCTTAGCCCCTTCTTCGTCTGCACCCTTCCAATTGTTCCCGGATAGGGGCTCTTTCTGATCAAGTGGGAGGAGGGCCTCCTCCGTCCTATTTACTTCTTGCTCCTCAGCAGGAGTTCCGAGAAGTCCCAGGGAAGCTTTTTAGTGAGAGATGCCTTCAAATCAGTGTGGTTAATGTTATGCCAGAATGCAGCAGAGGCCACTGACTGATCCAGGAAGGCTATAGACCGAGCCTCGGTAGTAAAGTGCTTGACATAGTCCCTTAAGCTCCTGCCCTTCCTTTGACTGAGTGCCAACAAAGATGTGCTTGTTTTCTCGGCTTGGCGGCTACTCACAAAATTGGTAAGGAAGAGCTCCTCAAACTAATCGAAGGAGAAGACGGAGGCAAGGGTCAGCCGGGAGTACCATTCCCTTCCGGGTCCCTTCAGCGTAGCTGGGAATGTTTTGCAAAGGAGCGAATCTGAAGCCTGGTGAATCTTCATGAGAGTTTTGAAACTCTCGATGTAGTCAGCGGGGTCTGTCTCCTCATTGTAAGACTCAAAGTGAGGGGGTTTGAAGTTTTCTAGGATCGGGGCTTCTGTGATGGTTTGGGAGAATGGAGGCCTGCTTGGGCGGAAATTCCTCGCCCGCTACTCGTCTTCCTGGTTGAGCCTGTTGAGGCGCCTCTCCATCTCGTGGAGACGATGGTGGACAGAGTCATCCCTATGATCGGATCTTGTCGACCCTCGGGATTCCCTTTCATGAGTGACAGTACGGAGGGGCTAGGCGTGCACTGGTCATGAGTTGGGGCATGGGGCGGGCTAGGTTCACGTCGTTCCTGACTTGTAGCGATATTAAGAGCTCGTAAGATATCATTCTTGAAATTTTGGAACTCGGCCTCAGTGATGGTGCTCCTCCAGCCCGACGGTCCTTGGGTGCGGCTCGGTTTATTGGAGTATGGCTTCTCCGCTGGCGACGAGGAGGGGACACCCTTCGCCTCTTTGGGAAGGGGGTTCTTCTAGGCCTTGGTATACGGGGAGATCGGCCTCTGGGAGCTTTTTGGAGCTTGGGTTGAGGGACTTCGTCAAGGGCCCGCTTTTCATTCAAACGGGTTCGGAGGTCGATCCCCTGCTGTGGATTAACGATCACTTGACGAAGATCATGCCCGAGAGGGCTTTGAGAAGCCAGGGAGTCAGTTGAAGGGTTGTTGACTAAGATGCGATCATGGTGGGAGTGTTGTCCCTAACGGCTCCGACGGGAGCCCCCCAGGGTAGCCCTCCTGGACCTGGGAGGAGGCTGTTCAGGTTGCGGTTACTGAACTTGCTGGTCGAGTTGAAGAAGAAGATCTTGGGGTAGTGGAGGAGGAGGAAGAGGAGTGGCTCTGTGGTTGGATGCCGCTGCCTTTCCTTTTCCTTTAGGAGGCTTGGCTTGGAAACTGCCTTTACCGGTGATATGTGACTGGATTGCTTTTTTGCTTTCCACAGACGGCATCAATCTGTTGCTGCTGATTTTGGTGTAGGATCAAACAGATGAATTTGTGTATTCTTTTGGAAACAAATAAGGCAAACCTATTGACTTTTGGCCGACATTTGACTGTTTCTCGCTGCTGTCGTTAACCTGCAAAAAGGTCGCTACACCGGGATGGATCCCGATGACGAATCCTCCAACGCTCAAGTTAGTCTACTGCTGCTGATTTTGGTGTGGAAGCAAACAGATGTATTTGTGGATTCTTTAGGAAACAAATAAGGCAAACCTGTTGACTTTTAGCCAGCATTTGACTATTTCTCGTTGCTGCGTTTAACCTGCAAAAAGTTCGATACACCGGGATGGATCTCGGCGACGAACCCTCCGATGCTCAAGTCAGTAATCAGGAAGATTATGAAAGAGCGTTTTAGTGGAAAAAAAAATTGATTACCTTGTTACAGTGGGGGAGGGGTATTTATAGTCACCTTAAGCGACAGTTTAGAGATAATCATTTATCTCCATATCCCGGTGTTTTTGGATAAGATGTAGAGTTTAAACTCGTTTCATGATAAGAGAGGCGGTTTAAACCGCCTCTTAGAGATAATCACGAATTTGAATTACTTTTTAAATATCTTGGCTAGTTTGAAACGGGTTGCCACCCACGCCTAATAGGACAAATCCATTATCGGGCTACTGGGCTTTGTAGAGAGATCCAGTTCCCATTTTAGACCCGTTTGTAGGTAAAATTACCGTTTTACCCTTGAGAGCTTTAAGATTTGTGCTCGGTTTGAACGGTCTCGATTTAATTTTATTTGTATCTTTAATAAATTTGTCTTGATATGTTCCAATTTATATCTATTTAACTTTATTTATCAATCATTTTGCCTTGTCATTGTTATGTGAATTAAATATTGGTCTTTTATACTAATTTATATTTCTTGTTTTTGTCAATAGGTGTGAGTTATGCCTCGAAGGAATATGGCGCCTAGTTCAAGGGATGAGGAGCGTCTAAACGAGGGGGATAATCACTTAGAGACAGGTGAGGGGAGCACCCCCTCCCCCCCCCCCCCCCCCCCCCCCCCCCCCTCCAAAAAAAAAAAAAAAAAGAAGACCCGCGGACCGACGAAGTTAAATGATGTTTGGAAGCTACCCGCGGGGTCAAAGAATCCAAGTGGAGGTGAACGAGGATAATCTGCCCGTAGGAAAAAATGTCATAACATTCGCATCATTCATAGGGTTAACTGCGAGGAATTCAGAGTACCTTCCACTTTCTTACGATAGATGGACAAAGATTCTCTTAGCGACACGGGCTAGAGCCGTCGAAGTTCTTAAGGTATTATTTAATTTGTTTGTTTTAAATATGATACACGATTGTAATTTGTTTGCTTTATCAAATGCTTGTTATACAACAACGTTATAAAGTTCAAAAAAAAAAAGAGTAAAATCTAGAGAGTAGTAGCAGTTTAATGACTAGAGAGAATGTTTTTGTGGCATAGTGACATAATCAGGGATGCTCAAGTTATGTGGTCTTATGTATAGATGGTTTATTCATGAACTTTTCAACAACTTTTAATGCTGTTTGACTTTATAGCACCAACTCTACTGGCTTGCGGCTAATTATATATGAACAGGTTAGAAATTTACATAAAAAATAGAATTTTTTACCAAACTATCCCACTTTTTATAAGTATGTACGAAACTATCCCTATTTGAAAATTTAATACCAAAACATCCATGTCGTTAACGAGGTTAACGAGTCTAGTAGTTTCCCTAGCGTTAACCCCGTTAACGTGCTGATGGGGATACAATTTTTTTCCTTGAGTGGGGATTTGTAGAAAAACTCATCCAATATAGACTCGTTAACCCCGTTAGCGGTAGTATTTAAACCACTCGCGTTAACGGGGTTAACGTTTGTAGTTGGGACAGTATGGGGCACTACATCAAATAGGGGTGTGGGTAAAAAATCACTATGTATAGACACGTTAATTTAGTTAACGTGCTTATTATTATCAAGGCCGTTAACTGAGTTAACGAGTGTGAAGATTTCAAGTTTCCAGAAAGTTGAAAATTTCTGGAAATTGGAGATACTCACACACGTTAACTCAGTTAACGTGCCTTATTTTACCAAGGTCGTTAACTCAGTAAACATGCCTTGTTTTACCAAGGTCGTTAACTGAGTTAACGTGTATGCCTATTTTCAAAAACAAACAGACAAGGATGTTTTGTACATAAAAAATCGCTAAGTATAGACACGTTAACTCAGTTAACGACCTTGGTTCCTTGTTTTACCAAGGCTGTTAACTGAGTTAACGTGTATGCCTATCTTCACAAACAAACAGACAGGGATGTTTTGTACGTAAAAAATCACTAAGTATAGACACGTTAACTCAGTCAACGTGCCTATTTACCAAGGCCGTTAACTCCGTTAACGATAGGAATGTTTTGGTATTAACTTTTCAAACAGGGATAGTTTCGTACATACTTACAAAAAGTGGGCTAGTTTGGTAAAAAAATTCTGAAAAATAAGAGCTGAAGTTGGAACAACACCAACCACCAAACATCAATCATTAATTGGTTACACGTAAAATAAACTATTAGCAAATCATATGAATTAGCTTCCCAAAATGTAAGTGCAAGTCTTAGAGCATCTGTGTATTCGTTGGCTATTTAGCTAAATTTTGAAAATTTTGGCCTGCAGTTGTTAGCTATTTAGTCATTTTTTTCCATTTTTATGAACAGTACCCAGCCATATCTGGCAGCCGATTTGGCTAAATGAGAAAATAGCCCTGTTAGATCCTGTAGGCAAGGCAAGAAATACTAGAGGGAGGGGTGAATAGTGTTTTATAAAAATTAAATGCGGAAATAAAATTTATCTTCTGTTCAGTCGACTGTAAAAAGAAGTTCAGTCGACTGAGGCGTCAGAGTAGAAGAGTATTTTGATACTAGTCTGATAAGTCAACTTAATACAAAGAGGTAGTCGACTTGCCAGAAGAGTTTCTAAGAAGATTGTAATACCAGTATGATCAGTCGACTTAAGATGGGAATACAGTCGACTTACCAGAACGGTTTTGAGAGAATTGAAAAGCAAGTAATAAAAGATTCAAGAGATACAACCACAGAGTACACACGATTTATCCTGGTTCGGTCCTCCCGACCTACATCCAGTCCCCAAGCAACCCACTTGAGATTTTCTACTATTCTTGAAAAATGTACAAGAATACCCTATGGCGTTAAACAACAACCTTGTCCAACCCGTAGTCCTCTTTCACCACTAGAGAGAGCAACCCACTCTTCCACCAAGAGTGAAAACCTGACTCTACACCCTAGAGTCCTACTCTCCAACCGAGAGGAAAAGAAAATAATAAAATTGTTTACAATCAACCTATAGCTTTGTTGTGATTGTGATTTTGTACGTAGCTATTCGGTCAACTTCTAAATTCAATCCAAAACAAATTCAATGTTATGTTGGATTGAACTCAGAGAACCAAGTCTTAAGAATTATAGTGTTTGAAAAGAAACTTTTTCTCTTTGAAAGTAAGAACACTTAAAACTTTTTCTCAAAAAGCTTTGGAACCCTTCCATGGTGATTCTAAGCCTCTATTTATAGAGTAGAATCCCTGGAAGTTGTAAAAATAGTTCTTACAACTGTTTACAAACGGATATATCTTTTGAAATAAAAAAATCAAATTTTGAAATCAGAAATCTGTCAAAACGGCTTGAACAGTCGACTGGGTTGCCGTTATGAGTCGACTGGCCAGAGTTTGAAGAAGCTCAGACAGTTTTGTATAGGTACAGTCGACTGGTCCTTAATGGCAGTCGACTGGTACTCAACAGCTGACCTAGTTCAAACTATTTTGACCGTTATTTTTGAAAACCACACAGTTATAAAATTATATGTGAGTGTGTGTGTGTGACAAGGCTTTTACATCAATCTAAGACTCAACAAAAGAAGATTACATTTGTTTTTACAAGACACAAAAAATAAAACATTGAAACTTTGGTCTTGACTTGAGTCTTTAGTCTTGAGAGAAGCTTTATCCATTGTCAGTGTATGAAGCTTTGTTTGATCATTCTTCAGCTTTAGAACAACTTGCTTGATCAATTTGCTTTGAGGCCTTTGTGTATCATACATGATAAACTTTTGATACAACCTGCAATATATGAGAGGTAGCATAACAACTTTGCATTGTGTTGTAATTATCAAAATCAAGAATCAACATTCTCCCCCTTTTTGATGATGACAACACAATAGCTTACAATAATGGAAATAAATATTACAAAAGCTCACATGCTCCCCCTATCAAATGTACAACATGCATAGGTGTGAAAACATGCAAAATATGCACAGAAAACAAGCAAAATATGCACAAAATAACACCAAGCAACACTGACAAAAAGCAACACAAAGCTAGCTATATTTCTCCCCCTTTGTCATCAACAAAAAATTGGAGGAAAATAAACTACAAAAAGTACATAGTAAAATTACAAACAAAGACAAATTTATAGAAAGAGAATATTCTTAGTTCAAACGGTTACATAACAATTAGAAAATGCAAAAATAAGTAGGAAATACATAGAAAAAAATATAAAAATAGTAGCTCATCAATCTTCATCATCTTCATCTTGGCCACCATGAAAGGGAGGAGAAAACTGAGATGTGAACAGGTGGGTAAGATGAGAAATATTCGACTCAAGAACATCTTGACGATCCATTATATAATGGACAGCACGATAAATACTGCGAGGATCATCAAAATCTGCTCGAGGACGAGAGGAACTAGAGGCTGAAGACCGACGGGCTGAAGTAGCTAAATGGACAGGAGGGAAAATCCTAGAAGGAGACCTAGGTGGAGAAGAGAGAAGCTTCATCCATGCTAAACTTGCACGATCAAAAGACTCATAGTACTTTACTACATTTGTCTCAGTATCGAGATCAACACCATAGGCACAAAAGACTTGAGCAAGAATGGCACCAAAAGGAAGAAATGAAGTATGAGCCTTATGAAGCCTAGAGAAGATGATACGACCCCAATTGATATTAATTTTGCCGAATATTGCATAAACGGCTTGTTGCAACTCCATGGAATACTGATCATAACTCCTTGTTTTAGGAATGATATTGTATGATAGTATGCGTGCAACAAGTTTTGCAACAGGGGTAATGGACCTATTGGACATAAGGGGTCCATGATTCGGCAAATAAATTTTAGATAAAGTGGTGGCATCATCCATCTCAATTTCTCCTAAATCAAGCCCTTCATCATCTAAACCCAAAATAAGATTAATTCTTTCGGAGTTGAGTTTCATTTACTTATTTTTGACAGAAGTATAAATAAAAATCTCACTACCATCATCCGATTGAATAACCTTCATATTTGTATAAAACAAATAAATGAGTTAAGGGTATTAGTAGGGTTGATTTTTTAAGGACAAAAACTCATAAAGACCACAATGTTGAAATAAAGGCATGAAATTAAACCTATCAAGATCGGAAAAATTTGCAAACCGACCCGGAAAAATCATAATGGAACACATTATGTACCATTTTTCAACAAGGTCGGGACTTCTAAGGAATTTGATATAGTCCTTAGAAGATGAACCCTCCTCTACATGAGAGGTTTTTGATCTCTTAGGAGCCATGAAAAACAAAACTCTCAAACAAAGAAAGGAGAAGGAAATATACCCAAAAAAACTCAGAAAGAAGCAGAGAGCTTCAAGAGAAGTTGAAGCACCACACGAAAATGGAAGGATTTGGGCTTCAAAGACTTAGAATCGGCAGCAACAGCAGCAACAGCAGTAGCAGCAGTCGACTGGACGATTTCGGTTGAGAGAGAAAAGGTAATTAAAAGTGAAAGAAAGAGGATACATTATATTTCGTCTGAAGTTGGACGAAGTATAATTTACCGTCTGAAAAAAAATTTAAAACAATGAACGGACGGTAAATTATACACCGTCGCACAATATTTTCTATTTTTTTTTTACGGGAAGGGACATGATACACCGTCTGAAAATTTGTAATTTTTTTCAGAGACGGTAGATAATCTACCATCCCATAATAAAAAAACAATAATAAAAAAAAATCACAGCCGATGGATTATTTATCGTCCTAGGATTCTGGTGATTTTTTTTTGATTTTTTTTTATTGATTTTCTGATTTTTTTTTTTTTAAATGTCATTATCATTGTTATTTTTCAAAAAAATTACTATTTTTTTTTAAATGCTGGACGGGAGATAATTTACCGCCCGGCCAAATTTTAGCTAACAATGACTATGACGAAAGCTATTTTTGCTATTTGCTATAAGCCAAATAGCCAAAATTTGGCAATAACGACTACAGATGCTCTTTTTTTTTGATGAAATGGATAGAGCCCTACAACTCCAGCCAAATAGATAAAACGAATAAGCATAATAATACAGAAAAAGTTTTACGAGAAGTAAAACGAAAGAACAAACAAAGAGCCACTATACAGACAAAATAAATCAGAAGCAAAAGGAGACGAAGCGGATACAGACACAACCCTGTAAAAACATATAGACAAAGATCAGGGAAGGATCTACCGGCACCGCACGAAGCAGACACACAACTCCGCAAGCAGGCCCAGCCACGAACAGACAGTCCGGCCAAGCAGAAAAAACCAGGCACATCAAGACAACAATGCAAACAAAACTCACAGAGCGACGGAGCGAAACACAGCTAGAAGGCCGCAACCACAGCGCCAAAGGCCAGGAAGGGGCCTCAAAACCACACCCACCCAACTAAAGGTCAGAGAGAACACAAATGCAATGGCCACTTAGTCCCAGCACTGAAGGAAACCTGCAACACACACAAAGCAGAAGAGTAGCGAGCCAACAAAATGAAAGAGTAGTCCTACTCTCACACCCAAAAAGGCTCCCCAGCCACACCTGATCACAAAAGGTAGAAGTGGGCCAAAGAAGCCATGACCAGACAGGGCGTCCACCACTCAAAATGCAAAAAGGAAAGCAACAGAGAATAATAGAGGTAAAAAGAAATAAGAGATGTAATCCAGCATCAGCTACCGCAATAGTTAGAACAAAAACGAGTAGTGGCCAATCAGCTAACAACGATCAGAGAGATGGCCAACAACTCAAAACAGAACATATAGACATAAGATACTGAGTAGCATATTAAACAACAGAGCTAGAGACATCAAAATAGCCCTCACAAAACAACTCAAAACAGAACATATAGACATAAACTACGAGTCAGGCCGCCTGAACACACAGAGGACCGACCTGCTCCCACCCAAAAGAAGACTAAACAAACAACACCCTATCCTGCACAGTGCTTCCAAAGGAAGCAAGAGTCATCCCTACAAAAGAAGCCGATGCTAAAGAGGTTAGGGCGGATCAAAAGTGAATTGAGCAGCAGAAAAAAAATCAAAACGTAAAAAGGAATAGGCCTCATCAAGTCTATGAAGGCCCAGCCTTCGATGCTTGTGAAGGGGTAAAATAGAAGACCAATGCTTTGTGAGAAAGATAAATTCATCAATAATAGAAAAAATAGGCTTTAGCGAATTATTAAAATTGCGGTTGTTCCTTTCAATCCAAATAACCCAAAAAATCGCCATAGAACAAAGAATCCACGGCTTTTGGAATTACAATTCACAACTTGAAAGTCCCAGATCGCAGGAGGGGCGGGGGGGGGGGGGGGGGGGGGGGGGGAAGAGAGGGAACCTTCCAAGCAATAAGGCAGGTCTGCCATAATGGTTTGACAAAATCGCAATGTAAAAACAGATGATCTATATCTTCATGACTAGTATAACTGACCAGAAGCAAGGTTCCTCCTATTGAGGACATCAACCGTAAGAAGTTTGTTATTAATAGCGAGCCAAGATAAAATTTTAGCCTTAAGAGGAGCACAACAACTCCAAATACTATTAGCAAAAGGCGAGTTAACCCCTCCGTGATTGAGAAAATTATAAAAAGATTTGGCAGTAAAGGAACCGGAATTGGTCCACCGCCAAACAAAATCATCTTTGGGATACCAACTGTAGCTATTAAGAAGAGAAAGAAGTTGAAGGAAATCCGGCTGAAGAGAAGGAGGAAGAACGCAAGAGAAAGGAATGGTCCACCCTCTGATATTATTGTGGATAGCCAGATAATCTGATACTTTGGCAGTAGGGTTAAGGGCCAGACGAAAGAGAGCAAGGAAGGCCGAAGGCAGAGTTAGATTGCTAATCCAAAGGTTAATCTAGAACTTAGTCCTGGAGCCCTCAGCACAAACATGATAAATACTACAATGAAAAGGATCAACAACTTTCCACACCCCCTTCCAAAACGAGGACGCTCTAGAAGATAGTGAGGGTCAAAAATCCCACACCCTCTAACGACGATAACAATTAATGGAAACCAGACGAACCCATGAAAGATGATCTTCTTTGAGCAGTCTCCAAATCCATTTAGCCAAAAGGGCTAAGTTTTGGTTTCTCAGGTTCAATACACCCAAACCACCAGCTGGCTTGGACATACAAACCATCTTACAATAGCAGAGATGGGTGCCAGCCCTATAAAGATCAGAGCCGGACCAGAAGAAGTTCCTTCTGGTTTGATCAATTCTATTGATAATGGTATCATCCGTTAGGTTTAGCAAAGATAATGGTATCATCCGCATACTGCAGGTTAAGGATACCACGAAAACCATGGGAACCGCCAAGTCCCTCAATGACATTAGCATCCCAAGCATTCTTAAGCAGCTTACTGAAAACGTCCGCCACGAGAGTGAAAAGGAGAGAGGAGATAGGGTCACCCTGACGGAGACCACGCTTACACTTGAATTTATGTCCTTCCGACCCATTAATAATAATGGACGAGGTTTCGACAAAGGGACTGGACTTAATCCAAGCTATCCACTTAGGACCAAACCCTCTATGCAGAAAAATTTCGAAAAGGAAATCCTAACTCACTTTATCGTAAGCCTTTTCAAAATCTAAGTTAAGCATGATGCCCTCAGAGTTGGATTTGTAGCAATCAGAGATAATTTCCTGGGTTGAAGCCACGCTATCGAGAATAAAGCGATCTTTAATAAAATCCGACTGGGTGGGGTTAATAAGAGGGGATATGGCTTGGCTCAGACGAGAAGATAAAACTTTCATAATGATCTTGAACGTGGAATTAAGAAGACTGATCGGTCTAAAATTAGACACCGAATTAGCGCCGATGATTTTGGGAATGAGAACAATGTGAGCGTAGTTAATTCGATCAAAAGAGAAGGATCCATGGTGAAGATACGCAAACATATCAAAAAGGTCATCTTTAAGGTGATCCCAGAATCTTTGGAAAATGAATGAAGGGAACCCATCAGGGCCAGGAGCAGAGTCACTTTTTAGAGAAAAGACAGCAAATTTAATCTCCTCCATGGTAAAGGGACTCTTGAGGCTAGATAGGTCATGCAATTCTTGACTGTAAAGCTGCATCCAATCAAGATGAATGGACTTAGAAGAAGAGGAGTCCAGAAGGTTTTTACAAAAATGGAGGAAAATTGTATGAAAATCAGAGTCAGGGTGTAATTCGACTCCGTCGTTAATGATAGAAGAGATACGATTACATCGTTGGTGGTGCGACGCAAAGTTATGGAAGAAGGCGGTGTTACCATCACCCTCTCTGAGCCATCGAACTTTGGCTCGCTGCGCCCATTCGATGTGATCATAGTGAAGGATAGACGCGAATTCCCTTTTACAAGAACTTCTTTTGTTATGAAGAGAGTCAGAGATTGGTCCAAGCTCTTGAAGCTTATCAATGGACTCGAAAGCGGATAAGAAAAAAAAGTTTAAGGTCATTGGCACCGAAAAACCTTTCTTTATGCCAGAACTTACAACCAAATTTGATCGCATGAAGCTTAAGCTGCACACGACCTAAACCGTGAAAACCCGTAACAGCGGCAAGGCATTCGGAAATAAGATTGACGAAAACCTGATCTTGGAGCCAGAATTTTTCGGAGCGAAATTTAAAAGGCTTAGAGAAATTAAGTTGGAGTGAAGAGCGATGGGAATGTGATCTGAAGACGGGTTAGGCAAAGCACAAGATAAGGAGTTGTGGAAAAAGGAGATCCACTCATTAGAAACCAGAAATCGGTCAAGTTTGGCCAACGTCAAGGAAAGACGCATATTAGACCAAGTGAAGGTTCTACCATTAAGAGGTAGATCGGATAAATTAAGAGAACTAATGCATTCATTAAAATGGGAGGAATCCATGCTTTGAGAGACACTCCTAGATCTTTCGTGAGAGAATCTGGTAGCGTTAAAATCTCCACAGAAGATCCAAAATTCGTGAATGTGAGAATGAAAGGAATTGAATTTGTTCCAGAAAAGAGAACGCCGCTCAGCGGAAGAGGGTCCATAGATGGACACAACTGTAAGACCACAGTTGAATTCATGCCAATAAAGACCGACGATCAGAAAGAAGGTGAGACGATGAACCAAAATTAAGGATAAACGAGAATCCTTAAAGCCAAAAAGGATACCCCCCCTGTGTCTCTACAGCATCAAGAGAGATCCAATTAGAGATAAGATTACCACCAATCGCTCTGATGATATGAGGGGAAACAAGGTCTAGCTTAGATTCCCGAATGGAAATCATATCGCAATGGGAAGAAGAAATAATATGACGGATAGCTTGTTGCTTTGACGAGCAGTGAAGGTCCCGAATGTTCCATGAGATATTAATCATTAGTATGATTGAACTCTGAAGCTCTAGAAATTTCACGTTTACGAATTGACTCAAATTCAATTATGTGAGAAGAGTCAACCACAAATCCCATATTTGACGCAAGGTCAATCATGTCCGGAGTGGAGAGCGAGTCGAAGTGCACTTGATAGATGGAACCAAGGGGAGAAGGGTTCGAAAGGGAAGAAACGGGGGTGGGGGGGGGGGAGGGGGGAATCTCTTTGTTACGGATCTGAGCAGCTAAAGAAGCATCCAACCCTGAGTAGACGAGATTATAACTTTTAGCCTTAAGGCGGGTGCTAGAACGAATGATACGGGGGGTAGATTTAATATTCGAATACTGTGGACGACAGTTGGGCTCCTTAGAAAAAGGAAGACAAGCGGCCTGGGTTTGAGCCTTAATATCAGCTAGTCTAGAAGAGAAAGAATCAACAGCACCCGAGGTACGGGGAATATGGAATTACGGCTTAAGAGAAAGCACCTTAGGACCAATCGGGGCAAGGGATAGGTCCTCCCTAATAGGCACATCCGATAGAGAGGAAAGGAAGCCTGAAGAGAAGGATAAAAGCTAGAACCGGAATTAGAAAGAGAGGCTGAAGTTGAGGATTGGTCTTCTTCTAAAGATGGTGGAGAGTAGTGAACAGAGGGGAGGAAGAGGGGAGAACAACACTTAAATTTATGACACAAAAACATAATAAGAGTGAAGTTAAGCAAAAAATAAACGGGAAAATCGAAAAAGTGACAGACATTACAAACACTTAGGCAAAAGCAGGCAGACCAGGAAGAGAAAAAACATAAGAAACAAACGGAGCATTAACAACAATTGCCTTTTGAAGGGGAGAGGACTTGGCAAGCTCCGCCAACTCATCGTATATCAGATCATCATTATTGATCCAAGCCTCAGATTTTGGGGAAGAGCGGGAGGTCGATTTAAGATCAACGGGCTTAGAACTGGGGGTCACAGAAGAGGCCGCATACACACCTTTAGTAAACTTGTCCCAGTCCGAAGAGAAGTTAGGGTTAATCTCCCACTCCGGCCATTTCGACTCGGAAGTAGCCTTAGGCTCGTCGGAGAGAATAACGGTACCGCCGACAACACAGGAGTGGGCAATAGGGAGAAGGGCTTTAGTGGCTGGAGTAGGGGGGAACAGGGTCGGCTGACCAGATGAACTCCCCCCTGTAGGAAGAATATGCTTCGCTGTAGAAGAGGAGGAGAGGTCGGGATTAATCCATACCAAGTTATGAGCTTTAGCAGGGGAGATTTTGGCAGGGGGTAGAACGCGGTGCTCTTACGGTGGAAAGAGAAATTCTTCTTTGGAGCTGACTTAAGTCCACCCTTGGCCTTGACCACATAGGTGATAAGGCTGGAGGAGACCCCCGGAGCATAGGTAAGAGATGGAGCATCACTAGACGAAGGCGCCATAGGTGCTACAGACTGCACCAGAGGAAGAACCACAGACCCCAAAAGAGAATCATTATAATTGATAGTAATAGGGAAAATGGACTGCCCGATACAGAGGTTGTAAGCAGATACTCGCTCAAGCACTGAAGGGTAAAGGAATTCGGCTTCAACCAAAATGCAGCTAGAGGCGAGCAGGGAGGTAGAAGAGGTGCGAGTCAAATTGCCAACGCACTTGGCCATATCGGCAACCAGTCGGGAGGAGTCACAGAACGGAGGTAAACCAAGCAGAGTCACCTTGGTGGGAGTAGAGACAAGGGCTGATGGAGATGATCTCTGAAGGATCCATTTCCTAATAGACAAACTGACAGCACCAATAGAGAATGAGCTGATAGCCACCAAATCATCCACAATTTTAGAAGTGGGGCAGATAATAACAATGTCTCTGTTAGAGCATGAGTTCACAGCCCAAGTCCAATCCTGGACATTATAAGTGTTACATAGGAAAGAGTCCAAAGCAAAGTTAGAAATAGACCCTCCAGTGAACGACACAGCACCATAACATTCAAATTTGCTGATCTTGGTAGATATATCTGGAGAAGGAACATAGACTAAAGAAACTTGGGACTGAACGGGTAGCGGCGCAGTCGATGACTAGGCAGTAGGAGGCGAAGCAGTTGGAAGGGATAAGGGTTTAGGGAGTGAAACGGGAGCTGACGAGGGAGGGAGAGCAGCGGATGAAAGTCGTAGAGACACAAGGGGGGTGGTAAGAAGAGGGGAGGCTATGGAGAGTTTGGGTTTTTTTGATTTATGAACTTCTCCGATTCTGGCTTGAAGAGAGGGAAGGTCCAGACCCGCGATCACTTGGTCGGAGATGGGGACACCCATCGAGAGACCCAAAAGATGTTGAAGGGTAAAGCACCGGTTACGAGAATGGCCGGACTTAAGGCAAAACAAGCACCGCATGATGTTGGTGCAAAATGCTTTGAGATGGCTTGGCTGGAGACACCTAAAGCACCGCAGATCAGAGAAGGTGGAAGAGGGAGAGAGAGAAGAAGGTGAAAAGGCGTGGAGAAGAGGAGTATAGGGATGGGAATAAGAACGCCCTCGAAAGTTCTCAGGAACGGGCCTATCCAAAGGGAGGCCCAAGGCTGAAAAAGTGGAGCTAACCATTAAAACTTTTTTTTGTTTTTTTTAAAGTACTTTTTTTAACCATGTCCACCTAAGTACAGCCCATAGTGAGGCCCAACAACGTTAAAACCAATGGGCCTAGGAATAATCTCATAAAAGAGAATGAGAGGAGAGACGGACAGTAACTGTAGAAATCAAAATCAGGGAGGAAAATCACAATTTCTGAATGGGGAAGAACAAATAGAAGAACAGGAGAGAAAGCTAAAAAAATCCAAGTAGAACGGAAGCGAAAATCCCTAGCAAGAAGAACGCAGCGACGCAAACTCCACAAACGTGCCAGGAGGCAGAAGCCCCAATGCTAGGAACACCAAAAAAAACCATAGGATTGACACTGAGCAAGGAGGAGATACTCCAAGACCAGCACCCACTCCAAGCAAAAAAGCAAACAACCAGAATAGCATAAAAAACAATAAAACAAACAGCAAGACCGCAGAGAAAAGACAACTACGAAAGAAGAAAATACAAACCCTAAATCGAGAGCTAATAGGAAGAGCGGGAAGGGGAGAAGAACTTATAGTGATGTGAAGATGAACCAGAAAAGGAGCGAGACGATGAACCTAGCTGGGGGCTCTGGCTGAAAAGAAACCACTCCCTGGGGCACTGCTCAGCGACGCCAAGGGAGAAAAGTGGAACTAGTTAGAAGAAACACCTGGATCGAGCCACGCATTAAACTCTTGACCAGCAAACCTCCAGGGGAGACTGGGAGCTACTGCGGACGGGCAAATCCAAAGAGCCCCAACCCAAGAGCTCGCACAGCGAAGAAGAGGGACACAGGAAGGGAAAAAGACAAGACGAGGCAGGGGGGACAAAAAGGATATGGGAGAGTAGATCAAGAGGAGATCTATCGGGTTAACGAAGAAGGTAAGGGCTAAGGGAGGGACATGAGGATGAATCTGAGAGAAGAAGGCAGTGAGAGGGAACAGGAAGAAAATCGCTTATTTTTTCAAACCCTTGTCCAATAAAAGTATTTTAAGATTTGCCTTGTTCTACACTTGAAAGCGACTACAAATGCTCTTAAACCTCGACTTCGGTCATCACATACAAAGTTGTATTTTTGTGTCTCCAGTCATCACATACAAAAAGGCAAGAAGAAGGAAGAAGCATGCAGCATGTGCAATCTAGCATTTTTCTTTATTTGTTTTCTTACCTTTTGGATTGTGACACAAATCAATTTGTATGTTTTAAAATCAGACTAAAGAACAATGGAACATATTCCGTATGTGTGTTGGTAAATTAATGTTAATTTGAATTTTAATATATTATGACTTTAGTGAACTGTTTATGAAATATATCGTGTTGAACATTATTATGAATTGTGTACACGTTTTTTTGTGTGTTTAAGTATTATATTTTTTTTCGCATTTTCAAATAGAGAAATAATAAAAATATATTTTTTTCAAAACAACCCCGGCGTTTGTCGTGTTTACAAACGCCGGGGTGGGTGCCAAAAAATTTTGGGAAAAATTCGAAACATACCACGGCATTTCCAAACGCTAGGATAGATGATGTAACATTCAAATATTAAAAATTCAAAAACACAACCCAGGTGTTTCGAATGTCGGGGTTGGTTAAATAGCTAACAGTTGAAATAAAAAATAAAAACAGCCCTCGCACTTATAAACGCTGGGGGTTGTGTAAGGATTTCCCGGCGTTGGTAAGCGCC
The DNA here is from genome assembly GCA_017893485.1 of Hemerocallis citrina. Taxonomy (NCBI): domain Eukaryota; kingdom Viridiplantae; phylum Streptophyta; class Magnoliopsida; order Asparagales; family Asphodelaceae; genus Hemerocallis; species Hemerocallis citrina. The sequence continues at coordinate 116,867,994 of CM030362.1, forward strand.
GGGCCAACGCCGGGAGAATCTCAAAGTATTCTCTGGCAGGGACAAGGGTAGCATTTGTGGTGGCAGTTTGTGAAGTGCCAGGTCGTACTACCCCAGCATTTCATAAAGCCGGAAAAGGTCAATAAAAACGCCAGAGATTAGGTTACTGTTTGTAGATGGCTTATTCATGAACTTTTCAACAACTTCTAATGTTGTTTGACTTTATATCAACAACTATACAGGCTTGCGGCTAATTATATATAAACAGGTTAGAAATTTACATAAAAAATAAGAGCTGAAGTCGGAACAAGTTAACAACACCAACCACCAAACATCAATCATTAATTGGTTACACGTTAAAATAAACTATTTAGCAAATCATATGAATTAGCTTCCCAAAATGTAAGTGCAAGTCTTAACGCATATGTAGTTGTTGGCTATTTCGTCAAATTTTAAAAAATTTTGTTCTCAACATCCTCCAGTGGTTGGCTATTTAGTCTTTTTTTTTTCATTTTTATGAACAGTACCCAGCCATATCTGATAGTTGATTTGGCTAAATAGAAAAAATAGCCCGACGATACATTATATTTCGTTTGAAGATTGGACGAAGTACAATTTACCGTCTGAATTTTTTTTTTATAAAAATGAATGGACGGTAAATTATACATCGTCGCACAATATTATCTAAATTTTTTTACTGGATGGAACATTATACACCGTCCGAAAATTTGGAATTTTTTTTAGGAACGATAGATAATCTACCACCCCATAATAAAAAAACAATTAAAAAAACTTTCACAGCACGATGGATTATTTACGGTCCTAGGATTCTGGTGATTTTTTTTTATTTTTTCATTGATTTTCTGATTTTTTTTTTAAATGTCACTATCATTGTTATTTAAATTTTTTTTTACTATTTTTTTTAAAAACGTTGGACGGGAGATAATTTACCGTCCGGCCAAATTTTAGCTAACAACGACTACGACGAAAGTTGTTTTTGCTATTTGCTATAAGCTAAATAGCCAAAATTTGATAACAACGATTACATATGCTCTTAAACATCGACTTTCATCACATACAAAGTTGTATTTTTGTGTCTTAGTCATCACATCCAAAAAGGCAAGAAGAAGGAAGAAGCATGCAGCATGTGCAATCTAGCCTATTTGTTTATTTGTTTTCTTTCCTTTTGGATTGTGACACAAACCATTGTATGTTTTAAAGTCAGACTAAAGAACAATGGAACATATGATAAATTTATGTTAATTTGAATTTTAATATATTATGACTTTAATGAACTGTTTATGAAATATATCGTGTTGAATTTTATTATGAATTGTGTACAGATTTTTTGTGTGTTTAAATATTATATTTTTTTCGCATTTTCAAATATAGAAACAATAAAAATAATTTTTTTTCAAAACAACCCCGGTGTTTTTCGCGTTTACAAACGCCGAGGTAGGTGCGAAAATTTTTGGGAAAAATTTGAAAACATACCCTGGCATTTCCAAACGTCAGGGTAGATGAAGTAACGTTCAAATATTAAAAATTCAAAAACACAACCCCAGCGTTTCGAACGCCAGGGTTGGTTAAATAGCTAACAATTCAAATAAAAATTGAAAACAGCCTCTGCATTTTAAATGGCGGGGGTTGTGTAAAGATTCCCCAGCAAGGACAAGAGCGGCTTTTGCTGCGGCGGTTTGTGGAGCGCCAGGTCGTTCAATCCCAGGAAAGGTCAATAAAAACACCAGGGCTTAGATTACTGTTTGTAGTGACAGATGGCTTATTCATGAACTCTTCAACAACTTTCAATGCTGTTTGACTTTATATCACCAACTCTACAGGCTTGCCGCTAATTATATATGAACAAGTTAGAAATTTGCATAAAAAATATGAGCTGAAGTTGGAACAACACCAACGACCAAACATCAATCATTAATTGGTTACACGTTAAAATAAACTATTAGCAAATCATATGAATTAGCTTCCCAAAATGTAAGTGCAAGTCTTAAACCTCGACTTCAGTCATCACATACAAAGTTGTATTTTTGTGTTTCTGGTCATTACAACAATCCTAGATAGCCAAATACTTGAATAATTTTGTCTAATTCATCAATGCATATAAATGTCAAAATTTTCATTGTCACTTGAAAGCATGAAAGCCTGAGAAGCTACAGGTACAGGAAACTGTACAAACACAACCAGTTGTATGTATAAACTACCAGTATTCTTCTTCGAGTGACATCTAGTAATAGGTACCGTACAATTCATTCTCACAGGAACTAGTAAGAGCATCCACAGTCGTTTGCTATATACCCAAAATTTGGAAAATATAGAAAAAATCGAGCTGCAGTCGTTGTCTAAAAACCCAAAATTTGGGTGTACGATGAACAGTTGCGTGCCAAATATAGCAGACGATCTGGCCAAATGGAAAATATAGCTAACGCATTATTATCTTCCGTCCGAACCAATTGACGGAAGATAATCTTCCGTCTCGTACAAGTTCAATGATTAAGAAGCTTTAAAAAAAAAAAAAAAGTCAACCAACGGCCTATTATACACCGTCCAAGAAAATTGACGGTAGATTATATCCCGTCCGAAACATTTTTTTTAAAAAAAAAATTTCAAAAAACGATCTGATTGGCCGACGGGGGATTATACACCGTCATTTGAAATTGACGGCATATAATCTTCCGTCCGTTGCCAATTTTCTCTTTTTTTTTTTTTTTTTTTTTTTAAAAAACTTCATTTGATTGGTACAGCTCATTTGAAAACTTGATTCTATTGGTACACGTCATTGTCATTGGCCAAAATGACGGGAGATAATCTCCCGTCCCTGGCTGTTCTTGTTTTTTTTTTTTTTTTTTTTTTTTTAAATTTTGTCTTCTAGTGCATTTACAAAAAAAAAAAAAAAAAAAATTTAAAAAAAACCTTTGGAACGGACGATAATCCTCCGTCATTCTTAATGGACGGATAATAATCTGCCGTCCGGCTATATTTTAGCTTTTGACGACTGCAGCAACATTCCTTTTTCCCTATTTCTAAATTGCTATATACCCAAAAATTGGCATGAACGACTGTGGATGCTCTAATACTACTTAATACACCAAGAATATTCTCACATGGAACTAGCAAATTATTATTGTTTGTTTTAAAGGTGGGCTGGGTTCATTCGCTGAATCATTGATCATGTAAGCTTTCCTAACTAATGTATTTTCCAAGTAGATTCATAAATTGAACCATAATATTCGTCACCTTAAAATCTCACATAAACATAATTAGCTACTAACATATTATTCCCTAACAAGTTAATTTAAAATATTATTGTTTGTTTTAAAGGTGCGCTGGGTTTATTCCCTGAATCATTGATCATGTCTAAGCTTTTCCTAAGTAATGTATTTTCCAAGTAGATTCATAAATTAAACCATAATATTCGTCACCTTAAAATCTCACAGAAACATAAGCTACTAAGTAACTTCTTAATTTACCTGATGGTAGCCTTGGCCTACTATGATCTAAATGAGTTAGATCATCTCCAACAATGCTAGTCATCTCACAATTTTAATCAAAATAGCTAATTTAAAGACAAAAATATGCTTTAACAGGACTCGCCAAACCACTTGTCAGAATAGATTTCTCAGATTTTTTGGTGATATATCGTTAAACGATGGGTAAAAACCCCCCGCGTTTCATTAAAGAGAATTTAACAAAACATACAACAAAAAATAAGGGTTATGAAGTTTAGATTTCAACAGGCTGGATTCTGGAACTCATAAACCCCAACCAACAAACAAAAAATACAATGAAATCTAGTCCTACTGATCAGCCACCTCCGCCAAAACAACTTTCTTGTGCCAATTTAGGCTCTCTCTCACTCAGTCCCTCGCTTGTACGCCGTTTATCCTCTTCCACTATCGTACGCTCTCCCTCGTTGCCCTCAGCAGTGACCCAAACGACAAGTGTACGCATCATATGAGAGACACCACAGGTACTCCACCAATCAGACAACTCCTTGTCAAGATTGAGTCATCGTTCTCATCCCCTCGCTTCACCCTCGATGATTCTCACCGCAACCTCGCAACGAGAGTAGACGTCGCACCTGATCCCTGTGAGCCCTCTGACATGGAAGAAACTAAAGGCACCCCTCACTTTAACCAACCAAGGTCAAAGTAGAGCCCAAAATATAAAATTTTCTGACAATCGTCGCCTACACCAACAATAGATTTCTCAGATTAACTCACTAGATCTGGCGAGTTTGTATCCCTCGCTAAATTTTCCTTCCGCTCCTTTCCGCCTCTTACCCCCCCCCTCCCCCCTCTTTTGCTCTCTCTCTCTCTCTCTCTCTCTCTCTCTCTCTCTCTCTCAGATCGCAACAATCTTCCGAGCTCCCCAACTTACGATTGCAAACAGATCCAAAATCGTGATGCGAACCCCAACTTGTGAAATAGCAAGCTCCCTCTATTCGTGAGAATGTTTTTTTTACCTTTTTGTGGTTGGGCTTTTCTATTGCTAGTTAAATTATCCAATTGTTATTCATTTTGTCTATTCTAACAAGCCAAAATCGCTAGCGTAGTTGGAGATACTCTTAGACGAGTACATTTGTCAAAAAAAAATATATTGTTTGATGCTTAAATAACTTCCTGACAGCGCAACAAAATTCGAGATCTCAACTGTGAACTATTAGTCTATTCCAACCAAAGAAGAAAAAACTCCGAACTATGACAACAACTATTTTGCTCCCATAATCAAGAGTTTGACAAACAACATACCGACCCTTTGCTCATTTAGTCAGTTTGTCGGTGAATTTGGTCATCAATACAGAAAAACATTTCATATAGCAAACCGCCCTTTTCACACCTACCGTAACCCCTATTCCACCGAAATAAACTATAAATTATCACAAGTCTCCGAATCTCACTTCCCACACTTCACCACCTACTGACTCTCTTCCTATGGCTTCACCACACCTACCGCAACCACTATTCCACCAAAATCAACTATAAATTATCACAAGGCTCCGAATCTCACTTCCCACACTTCACCACCTACTGACTCTCTTCCTATGGCTTCATCACTTCCTCTCACTTGTATCCTCCTCTCCCTCCTTATTACTTCTTCATTTTGCGACACCCAGCAAGAAACAAACCTCCATTTCTACTTGCATGATATTGTGGTTGGAACCAGCCCAACCGCAATTCGAATTGCCCAGCCTTCAGTCACCCAGTTATCCCTTTCCGGGTTCGGTTCATTAGTTATGATCGACGACCCGCTTACTGAAGGGCCTGACCGGAATTCAAAGTTACTTGGGTATGCACAGGGAATGTACGGGCTTGCATCTAAAGAGGAAGCAGGATTGCTGATGGCTATGAACCTTGCTTTTGTTGATGGAGATTACAATGGGAGCACCCTCGCAATTATGGGTAGGAATGCAGTGTTCTCAGAAATTAGGGAGATGCCAGTGATTGGTGGGACTGGGAAGTTCAGGTTGGCAAGGGGATATGCATTGGCCAAGACTCATGATTTCAGTCTTATAACTGGGAATGCTGTTGTTGAGTATAACGTCACTGTTTTTCACCAGTGATTATTTGTGGTAAAATTGAGTCTATAGACAAGTGATTGCTGTCCACGAGATACATTATTAATTGTTTGCAGATTGCTTGATTGGATGTGGTTTCAAATAATTTTGTTAACATTTTCCTTTTTGGTCTTTTGTTCCATTGATGGAACGTAATAAAACATGTACAATATAACTATCTTACATCAAAAGATTCAAAAGTTCATCGATCATAGACTTCAAATACACAAGCAAATATACTAACATACTACTTAATTAAAAGAAATAGATAGTGAGAGCCCAGACAACTATAACCGCTCCCGCCCAGCGGTGTGCTCCGTGTACTACTCCTCTTCTTCTATGCGCAACCTCTTCTTCACCCCTACTTGACCTACCCACGCATTAACCAATGCTAAGAGTTTATGCATCATGACAGATACTATTTTATTATTAATTTAACGAAAGCACAGATCATTTCGGTTTAGCCATAGACCCCATATAGTAGCCGCAAGAAAGATATCACATGCTAATCTATTGTCGTGTTTAATCTCACTCTGTCTCCATTCCCCCATACTTCTCTAATCGTCGCGGGACCTCTTTCTAAACCAAAACCTATATCAATCAACTCCCAGGCTAACCTGGCTCTAGGGCAAGTGAAGAAAATGTGTTCCGTATCTTCTATTATTGTCAGACATCTACAACATTTATCATCTACAGGGATCTTACGCTTGATAAGGTTTACCGTTGAGAGAATTGCATCATTAATGACCAGCCATATGAAGGATTTAACTTTCAGCGGTGCATTTATCTTCCACATTGTTCCGGCCTCTCCACTTCGTGCACCTCCGTCATTTAACCATTTGTACATTGTTGAAACTGAGAAGACTCTACTCTACTTAGACTTCAGTGTCTCATATCCCCCATCTCGTGGACTGAATTTCCTTTGTCCCGAATGTACTGTTTAAGGTGTTGAAGTTTCGTAACACATTCCATCGATGGTTGATTTATAAGTTGAATTTGAATCCTTCCATTTCACCAAATATCTGCAACTAAGGAATCAACATTGATGACCTCCTTAGCTACTTATGTTCCTTTTTGGTCTTATTTGTAGCAACACTTTGAATAGAAGAGCATGTTATTATGTCCCTTAAAACATGCTAATATTTATTAGGTTCATCGACCTGATGAGGTTCGTGCTAGCGCGTACATAAATTACCGTCTAAAATTAAACCAACCATGGTAAGAAACTAATCATATATTAGAAGAGATTATAACATTAGAATACATAATTTTATTAAATCATGCTTACTCATCCAAAAGCTCTTAGAAAAAATCAAAACACCATATCTGCATATTATCAGACCCTCGCTAGCAATGAACAACTGGAAAAAATCGACAGGACTCATTCACATCTATCCAAGTGTTTAATTGGTTCTAAGAAATCTCTTTTTCTTATGCCTAAACCATTTGATGTGGGTAAAAATAGAACCAAATCGAAATCGTACAATTTGAGCACACATTCTAAAGCTCCCAGAGGTAAACCAGTAATTTCAACAATCAAAGGTCCGTAAAGAGAAAGTTGGGTCGCTTTCAGGCCCATCAACTCAAATAGTCCTACCATACTGAGTTGTCAGAGCAGCCCAACATTGCGGAGTTGAGATTTATTCAAAGTCGTTGTCTTAAATTCTCTATATTCCTAGAGAGTCACAACTTCTATCTTTTTCATGGAGAATAAAGTCAACTAATATCTCTTTATCAAAAGAAGAGTAACTGACTATATCTCTTCATGAGGAAGAGGATAATCAACCTTATCACTCCAACAGGAAGTAAAGATAAATCAAATATTTTGAAACTATCCCCCACCAACTATAATTAACTCCCAACATCTTTATAAATTTCCACCCATAAACTCTTCATATTCTATAAGTTTGCTAACTTGGGAATCGGAGGGCTTATCGCCGGAGACAACCCGGTGTTTTAGGTAGTTTGCAGGTCAATCGGAGTGATCCCATTTGTTCAGGATAAGATCCAACCATCAATACTTGTCACGTTTCAAATTAAGTAACAGCTAACAGTGATCAATGCCTACGAAAAGTAAATGTTAGATATTAATTGTTTCGAAAAAAAATCACACTATCTGTATGTTCCCACACAGAAATTAGCAGCAATAGAAAAATCTAGAAAAATCGAAAAAGTTCTGGAAATCCTACAAAGCTGCTACTGTACTGCCCCCAGAAGCTCCAAAAGAGGTATCTAGCCTCTCCAATCGTTCCTGAAAGCCAAAAAGCTGTTTAGATTACTTGAAACAAGTCGAACTAGTCTTAGAAGGCTGAAAAACTCAACATTAAGAAGTGAGGAGCTATGATGAGGGGAAAAATCATAGCAAATCAGGGTCACACGATTGTGGCACGAATCTTGAAGAATTTAGGGGCATAACTGTAATTTTACAGTGAATACAGGTCTGTATGGAGAACATGAGCCGTTTCCAAGATCATCAACTCATAACAAGCTTACAACCAAAGAGTAAGTTGCAGCCCAAGAAGAGGAATTTTGATTAATAAAAACTCTTTACCAAATCCTCATTCCAAAAGAGAGTTATCAATTAACCCTATCTACTAACTATAAGAATCAGCAGTTTAAACATAAAAGATGAATTTTCAAGCTACTCTTTTGTAACTAACTCCTAGCTTATAAATACCCTCCTTTAAAGTCAGGTAATCATAATTTTGCCCCAAAAAACTCCACTGTTTCTCTGAGTTCTAACTTAAGCGTCGAAGGGTCTTTCATCGAGGCCAACACCGGTGTTTAGACTTCTTGTCGGTTTACTAGAGCGATCTTGACTGTCCAAATCAAATCCCATCATCCACAATGGTCAGAAAATTAGATTAAGGAGCGGTTAACGACAATTAATTCCAAACAAAATAAATGTTAGACTTTGATCATTTTTTATTAAAAAATTCACATCATCTGTTTGCTCACATAAAAAATAGCAGCAACTTAGGTTAATGTAGCAATTTCTTTACTATTTAAATAGTATTAAATTATAGTTAGGAACTCTACCAATGGTGCTCAACTACTTTAATAATAATAATAATAACAGCCATTCACATGAGTTAGGAAAAGATTTTGATACCCGCTCAACAACCAGATCGTCAGTGCGCAAACAAATGAGTCGCGCTGAAATTGATAGATTGAATTACGCGAACGTTATTCTTATCCCAAAAATATCAGAGGTGTTAAGGGTGATCGATTTGAGACCGATTAGCCTTCTTAATGGGTCATTTAAGATCATTACCAAAGTTCTGGCGCAAAGGTTGTCTCATAACTTAAACGATGTGGTCAGAGAAGCGCAGAGTGGCTTCATCAAGGGAAGAGATATAATGGATAATGTTGCGTCTTCTCATAAAATTGTCTTCAGAGGATGCAAGGACAAAGCAAATGGTTTTTTGCTTAAACTAGATTTCGAAAAAGCGTATGACTCAGTGAAATGGGATTGTGTGGATGAGGTCCTACAGCTTAAAGGATTTGGTACAAAGTGGAGAATATGGATTATGAAGTGCATTAGAGGTGAAAAATCTTTCATTCAGATCAACAGGATATCAGGAAAGGAAATTCGATGTCGTAGGGGGCTCAGATAGGGGGACCCTTTGTCCTCTCTTTTGTTCACATTAATTGTGAATGAGTTGTCAGAAATGATTAAGAGAGGTAGAGAAAAGCAAGTAGTCAGGGGTCTTTCTATCAAAGGTATACCCGAGACAATATCGATACTACAATACGCGGACGACACCTTATTGTTTGGTGCAGCGATAGAAGAAGCAATTTTTGCCTTGAAGATTGTTCTTAATTGTTTTGAGGCTTGGGCGGGCCTGAAAGTGAACCTCCACAAGAGTTGTGTTATCCCTCTTAGCAAAAATATGTCCACCCCGATTAGTGCAATGAAGAACTACTTAGGATGTGAGATAGGAGAATTTCCACTGAAGTATCTTGGCACGCCCATTAGGCCAGGAGCGATGCGAAGAGAGAACTGGCAACCTTTGATAGAGAAAATACAAAAGAGATTGGCAGGATGGAAGGGGCATTTTCTGTCACTATGTGGAAGAATTACGCTCATTAACTCGGTCCTAAGCAGTTTGTCGACGTACCTTATGTCAATCTACGAACTTCCTAAATGGGTTATTGGTAGAATTGACAAATGTAGGAGAAGATTCTTATGGAAAGGAGCAACCGAGGATAATAAAGGTATTCACCTAGTAAACTGGGGTAGAGTGTGCAAGTGAAAGGAATTTGGGGGATTGGGAATCCTAGACTTGGGGGTCATGAACAAAGCATTGATAAGTAAGTGGTGGTGGAAAATGAGTAAAAGACGCAACAATTGGTGGTACAAATCTTTCATGCTGTATCGGAGAAGAAAAAAAATACAGGTTCAAAGGGAGGAGTGAGAATGGTAAGGCTTCATTCCTCTGGAATGGGGTAGCGAAGATGGGGGATAGTTTTAATGCTAATACAAGATGTGTGATTGGCAATGGAAAAGATACACGATTCTGGAAGGATAAATGGTGTGGAAGAAATACACTTCAATCCCTTTTTTCGGAGGTCGCCGGAGAAACGGTGAACGTTGATACGCTGTTCAACGAGGTATGGAGAAATGGCAGAATAAGAATTCAACTACGTGATCAACCTTCTCAGGAATGTCTTCTTCAACTGCAGATATTGAAGGATTTTATTAGGACGGATGGCCAGTATCTTAACAGGGTGGGCGATGAGAGAAGTTGGAATTTAGAACCTAATGAGTCATTCACGGTGTCATCAATGTACAAGTGGTTAAATGATGGAGGGATTAGAAGAAGAGAAGCCAAATCAATATGGAAAACCAATGCACAATGCAAGTGATATCTTTCCTTTGGCTTGTTGTGAACGATGCAATTCTTTCAAGAGTTGAACTTCGGAAACGCAACATGCAGGTGGATGTTAGATGCTCCAGATGCCCGACTGAAGATGAAGACACTAATCACATTTTATTCACTTGTCTTAGAGCAAGGTTAGCTTGGGAAGTGGTGTGCTTAGGCTTTGGGAATTGGAGTGTCCGAGTTCGACATTGGAGATTTTGGGTCAGTGGAAAGCGAGGGAAGTCAGAAGGAGCTTAAAGAAGCGTGGAATATCTCTATAGCTGCTACATTATGGGGTCTATGATTGATCGTAATGAGTTGTGTTTTCGTGATCACAATAGCAGATTTTCGGTCATGATGCATAAATTTTTTGCGTCTATTCATGCTTGGGCTAGTCAAGCATATACGAAGAGTAGAATTCGCATGGAGGGGGTGAGTTAGAATATTGATTGTAATTGTACCGCATTGTTGAGTGGTACATGTAGTAGTATAGATCTTTGTAATTAGCACTATCTTGTTTCGTTAATTCATCATTAATGAAGCGGTGACGCGGTCACCTTTATTGTAAAAAAAAACACAAATGAGCAGGTTTCTCGACCACATTAGCAAAAAAATGACCTTGCAGATACTCCAGTAATGGATACTACGTCCTGGAAGAGATAACAAAATATGTTTAATTCTAATATTGCAATATGAAAGATTCAAGGATACAATAACACAAAATGGCATGCACACCCCAATAAAACAACTTTAGAGCATCTGTAGTCGTGGCTAAAATGCCTAAATTTGGAAAATTTTGAAAAAAAAGGGTGATGTAGGTATTGGCGATATACCTAATTTTGGGTTTTAAGTGAACAGTGCTCTGCTATATTTGAAAGAAAATATAGGAATTTGAAAAAAATAGCCGACAAAGGATGATCTTTCGTTCGTTCAATCAGATGAAATATCATTTTTCATCGCTGCATTTTTATTACTAGTAATCTGTACGTGCGATGCACGTTTTAATTAAAATTTTTTTATTTAGTAAATAATAAGGGATAATCTGGCTTTGAACCTGAGACATCTCTTTATTTTTATTTTATATGAGTATCACTTTTGTAAATAATTAAGTCGTAAATAAATTTGAATTTTGAAGGTATTATGGTAACTTACAACAGTTGAGTAAATGAATGGTTATTATAACTCTCACTTAAAAATAAATGGCTGAGATTAGATGGTTTAATGCCTAGAAATTACAGGTTGTTTACAAATGACAACCCCTACTCTCCCATTATAATATTAGAGATTTAAATATATCGATCAGATGGGAAATCATTTCCCGTCCAATCGAATTTTTTTTAAAAAAAATTCGAGATCTACCGTCCCATGCTCTTTCTTTCCAATTTGGGTGGAAAAAATTCTAGAGACTAAGCCTATAAACATTTCTATGTGTATAGATTAGGTTTTAAATGAAATTTAATTACGAATTAAGATTTATTTAAGATTTAATAAGATTTAATTAAGATTAAAGTAAGAGTTAATTGGGTATTAATTAGAAATTAATATTTTTTTTAAAAAAATCTCAGATGGGAAATGATTCTCGGTCTGCTGGTTTTTTATTTAAAAATAAAAAATAAAAAATAAAAATTAATAGACGGGAAATCATTTATCGTCCGTCGATTTTTTATATATTAAAACCCAAAATTTGGGTTCAAACGACTACAGTTGAAACCCAAGATTTCCTTTCCTATATGCCAAATACCTAGAATTTGAATCTCAACGTCTACAGATGCTCTTAGTCAACAGCTTTCCACTGTAAACATGTATTGACTGTCAGATTGTTAGCAACTGTCACCCATAGTAACAAAGTTCACGAATAATTCACGAATTTGGCAAATTTTTCGCGAAGAAATCATTTGCCGAATCAATTCACGATTTAATCGACAATTCCTGTTTAAATCGCACATCACGAATTATTTGCGAAAGAATGAATTATTCGCAAATCATTTGTGAATTAAACGAATTAATGGCTAAGTTTGTTACTATTTTTAATATTTATGGATATAAATATATATTTACTTAGGTGATGGATACTGAGATGTATTAAAATTTGTATTTCTTTCTTCCCAAATTTTTGCCGAGTTTTTTTACGAATTGACCAGAAATTTGCCAAATTCTGAATATTAAATCATGCCGAATTATTTCTGAACCCCCAATTTGTGACTATGCTGTCACCTCAATTAAGAATTCTTTCGCATTGTTCATAAAATAGGAAATCATATTCATTCAAAAATATCCATTGTTGCTACTTTTTTTCGGTGTGGGAGCAAAAAGATAGTGTGTTAATAATGGATGGAAACTACTAAAATTCAAACCTGTGCCTTGGCCGTTAAAAGACGTTAGAGCTCCTGAGATTGAATCTGGATCGTTGATTGACCTCCTGTGATCTGAAATCGACGGTTGTTGATGCGGCCGATGGACCTGCAAAACGTCTGAAACACCGGGGGTGGCCCCCGGTAAAAGACCCTCCGACGCTTAAGTCAGAACCAGAAAGAAAGAGAGAGAGAGTAAAAACTGGTGAATTGTTGATTACCTGGAGACTGAGGAGGGGGAGAAGTATTTATAGGCCTGAGAGACATTCTGGAAGCCGAATCATGACCGTCGGATCTTTTATGTATCCCCTCTGAAGAGATAAGATATCCCTGTGAGAGGATAAGAGATGAGACTCCTAGTCATCATGGGTTGGATGTCTCTCTTAGTGGGCCTAGTCTATCACTTTTTATGGGCTTGAGAGAAGCCCATGTCTTAGAATGGGTCCAGGCCTGTAAAATAGCCCTGTGATGGCTAATCTGCCTGTAGGCACTTTGAGATCCGTGCAGGGATCGTACGACTCTGATCTACTGTGATTTTTACCATCATCATAAGCCCCCCACTTCCGAAAGGCGATTTTCATGGCTTTCGGGAAGTAGTATGTCTTATTTTTAGAATCTGGCGAATAATATTAGCAGTCGGGGTGTTCGTAGATACATGGAACCGATCTGTGGCTCCTGGAGGCAGCGAATGTATTCCTGGATTTTTCCATATTTTTCGGGTTTTTCTGAATTTTCTGGGAATTTTCTAGGAATTTTTCCATAGTTCTTCAGATTTCTACGAATTTTATGGAATTCTCTACAATTTCAAAATCACTCTTTCGAATTTTATAATTAATAAATTCAATTTTAATTATTTTTAAGGATTTTTAATTATTTTCCCGAATTTAAATAATTATTTTTGAATTTTTAATTGATTTTTCGAATAAAAAATGATTTTAAAAATATTTCCTGATTTTATCATATCTGATCCGCCTTTTGAAGCGATCTGAGATGGAGATCGCACGTGACTCGCGCACTGAGGTTGATTTGATGGTTGAGATGCTTGATCAAGGGCGAAAATTCTCTGATGCGTCGATCGTGGGCTGGTACGAAGATCTTGGAGATCTGACGGCTCCTGTTTCGTCTTCTCCACCCCTTAGCTCGGCGAACGAAACTGCAGAGCTACTTTCTTCTTTTTCGATGCATAGCTCGGTGGAGGCTTGATTGCGGAGCTATGGGGTGATTTTGGCCGAGCTACAGCGGTCGATCGTCTTGGTCGATCGTGAATTCGCCGAGGTGGATCTACGGCGTGCTTTTTGCCGAACTACGAGGACTTCGAATTCTTGCCGAGCTATGGGACACTCGCCGAGCTTTGATAGCTCGTTTCGCCGAGCTATGGACGCTAGGAACTTGCTGAGCTATGAAAATAGTCGCCTCGCCGAGCTATCGAGCTGCGGTTTTCGCCGAGCTATGGATATGGCGACCTGTCAAGCTATGGAGAGGTTTTTGAACTCACCGAGCTATGGAGTGGCTTTTGAATTCGCCGAGCTATGGAATGGCTTTTGAATTTGCGGAGCTATGGAGTTAGAGGTTTCGCCAAGCTACGGAGTCGAGGTCTCGCCGAGCTACGGGATATCGAGGCTTCGTCGAGCTATGAGTTCTCTTTCGCCGAGCTATGGAGGTCTCGGAGCTTTCGCCGAGCTATGGTAGCTCGTTTCGCCGAGCTACTGTCACGTCCTGCTTTCCAAAATATGGGAATACAAGCACGTGACATGGCCCAGCAAATGATTTTAACATCATCCATAAGCTGTACCAATCTTAACTCAACAGTATGAAGAAAATATCACAACCACGCATGGATAAATAATCACATAAACGAGAATAAAATTTAATAACCAAAACTGGAATAAAAGAACTTACCAAATAGTCCGAGAATATGCAATGCGGTAACAGTTCGATGAGTTCCTTTCGGTTACCCATCACTGTACCTGAATGATACAACTCAAAAGAAGGGGGAAAAGAACCCGTTAGGGCAAGCTTCAGGCGACAAGTAATAGAAAGCAGTAAAATAGGAAATAAAGAACTATATAACAAAATAGAAATTTGGAACGATATCAGAGTCAATAAATGATAAACAGTAACAAAATCAAAAGTTGATAATCAATAAATTCAAAAATCAGGAATCAAAGTTTAATAACTAATATTCAGTATAACATTCAGTTGATAACTAATATTCAGTTGACCAAGAGAGTACAACATGCTTACAATAATGGAAATATATATTACAAAAGCTCACATGCTCCCCCTATCAAATGTACAACATGCATAGATGTGAAAACATGCAAAATATGCACAAAATAACACAAAGCAACACTAACACAAAGCAAAACAAAGCTAGCTATATTTCTCCCCCTTTGTCATCAACAAAAAAATGGAGGAAAATAAACTACAAAAAGTACATAGCAAAATTACAAACAAAGACAAATTTATAGAAAGAGAATATTCTTAGTTCAAATGGTTACATAACAATTAGAAAATGCAACAATAAGTAGGAAATACATAGAAAAAAAAAAAGTAGCTCATCAATCTTCATCTTAGCCACCATGAGTGGGAGGAGAAAACTGAGATGTGAACAGGTGGGTAAGATGAGAAATATTCGACTCAAGAACATCTTGACGATCCATGAGACCGTCTTGACGATCCATTATATAATGGACAGTATGATAAATACTGCGAGGATCATAAAAATCTGCTCGAGGACAAGAGGAGCTAGAGGCTGAAGACCGACGGGCTGAAGTAGCTAAATGGACAGGAGGGGAAGTCCTAGAAGGAGACCTAGGTAGAGAAGAGAGAAGCTTCATCCGTGCTAAACTTGCACGATCAAAAAACTCATAGTGCTTTACTACATTTGTATGAGCATCGAGATCAACACCATAGGCACAAAAGACTTGAGTAAGAAAGGCACCAAAAGGAAGAAATGAAGTATGAGCCTTATGAAGCCTAAAGAAGATGATACGACCCAAATGATATTAATTTTGCCGAATATTGCATAAACAGCTTGTTGCAACTCCATGGAATACTGATCATAACTCCTTGTTTAGGAATGATATTGTATGATAGTATGCGTGCAACAAGTTTTGCAACAGGGGTAATGGACCTATTGGACATAAGGGGTCCATGATTCGGCAAATAAATTTTAGATAAAGTGGTGGCATCATCCATCTCAATTTCTCCTAAATCAAGCCCTTCATCATCTAAACCCAAAATAAGATTAATTCTTTCGGAGGTGAGTTTCATTTTCTTATTTTTAATAGAAGTATAGATGAAAATCTCACTACCATCATCCGATTGAACAACCTTCATATTTGTATAAAACAAATAAATGAGTCGAGGGTATTAGTAGGGTTGATTTTCTAAGGACAAAAACTCATAAAGACCACAATGTTGAAACAAAGGCATGAAATTAAACCTATCAAGATCGGAAAAATTTACAAACCGACCCGGAAAAATCATAATGGAACACATTATGTACCAATTTTCAACAAGGTCGGGACTTCTAAGGAACTGGATATAGTCCCTAGAAGATGAACCCTCCTCTACATGAGAGGTTTTTGATCTCTTAGGAGCCATGAAAAACAAAACTCTCAAACAAAGAAAGGGGAAGGAAATATACCAACAAAAACTCAGAAAGAAGCAGAGAGCTTCAAGAGAAGTTGAAGCACCACACGAAAATGGAAGGATTTGGGCTTCAAACACTTAAAATCGGCAGCAACAGTAGTAGCAGCAGTCGACTGGACGATTTCGGCTGAGAGAGAGAAGGTAAAGTAAAATTGAACGAAAGAGGATACATTATATTTCGTCTGAAGTTGGATGAAGTATAATTTACTGTCTGAAAAAAAAAATTTAAAACAATGAACGGACGGTAAATTATACACCGTCACACAATATTTTCTTTTTTTGTTTTTACGGGAAGGGACATTATACACCGTCTGAAAATTTGTAATTTATTTTTAGAGACGGTAGATAATCTAGCATCCCATAATAAAAAAACAATAAAAAAAAAATCACAGCCGATGGATTATTTACCGTCCTAGGCTGCTGGTGATTTTTTAAAATTTTTTTTATTGATTTTCTTGATTCTTTTTAAATGTCACTATCATTGTTATTTTTTAAAAAAAATTACTATTTTTTTTAAAACGTTGGACGGGAGATAATTTACCGCCCAGCCAAATTTTTGCTAACAATGACTATGACGAAAGCTATTTTTGCTATTTGCTATAAGCCAAATAGCCAAAATTTGACAATAACGACTACAGATGCTCTTTTTTTTTAATGAAACAGATAGAGCCTTACGACTCCAGCCAAATAGATAAAACGAATAAGCGTAATAATACAGACAAAGTTTTACGACAAGTAAAACGAAAGAACAAACAAAGAGCCACTATACAAACAAAATAAATCAGAAGCAAAAGAATACGAAGCGGATACAGACACTACCCCGTAAAAACAGACAAGCAAAGATCAGGGAAGGATCTACCGGCAGATCCGGCACCGCGCGAAGCAGACACACAACTCCGCAAGCAGGCCCAGCACAAAAACACACGACACTGCGAACAGACAGTCCGGCCGAACAGAAAAAACCAGGCACCCCAAGACAACAATGCAAACAAAACTCACAGAGCGACGAAGCGAAACACAGCTAGAAGGCCGCAACCACAGTGCCAAAGGCCAGGAAGGGGCCTCAAAACCACACCCACCCAACTAAGGGTCAGAGAGAACACAAACACAATGGCCACTCAGTCCCAACACTGAAGGAAACCTGCAACACACACAAAGCAAAAAAGTAGCGAGCCAACGAAACGAAAGAGCAGTCGTACTCTCACACCCAAAAAGGCTCCCCAGCCACACCTGATCACAAAAGGCAGAAGTGGGCCAAAGAAGCCATGACCAGACAGGGCGTCCACCAGTCAAAACACAAAAAGGAAAGCAACAGAGAATAATAGAGGTAAAAAGAAATAAGAGATGTAATCCAGCATCAGCTACCGCAATAGTTAGAACAAAAACGAGCAGTTGCCAAGCAACTAACAACGATCAGAGAGATGGCCAACAACTCAAAACAAAACATATAGACATAAGATACCGAGTAGCATATTAAACAACAGAGCTAGAGACATCAAAATAGCCTCACAAAACAACCCAAAACATAACATATAGACATAAGCTATGAGTCAGGCTGCCTGACCACACAGAGGACAGACCTGCTCCCACCCAAAAGAAGCCTAAACAAACAACACCCCAACCTGCATAGTGCTTCCAAAAGAAGCAAGAGTCATCCCTGCAAAAGAAGCTGATGCTAAAGAGGTTAGGGCGGATCAAAAGTGAACTGAGCAGCAGACGAAAAATCAGAACGTAAAGAGGAATAAGCCTCATCAAGTCTATGAAGGCCCAGCCTTCGATGCTTGTGAAAGGGGTAAAATAGAAGACCAATGCTTTGTGAGAAAGATAAATTCATCAATAATAGAAAAAATAGGCTTTACCGAATTATTAAAAAAGCGGTTGTTCCTTTCAATCCAAATAACCCAAAAAATTGTCATAGAACAAAGAATCCACGGCTTTTGGAAATTACAATTCACAACTTGAAAGTCCCAGATCGCAGGAAGGGAGGGGGGAAGAGAGGGAACCTGCCAAGCAATAGGGCAGGTCTGCCATAATGGTTTAACAAAATCACAATGTAAAAACAGATGATCTATATCTTCATGACTAGTATAACTGACGAGAAGCAAGGTTCCTCCTATTGAGGACATCAACCGTAAGAAGTTTGTTATTAATAGCGAGCCAAGATAAAATTTTAGCCTTAAGAGGAGCACAACAACTCCAAATACTATTAGCAAAAGGCGAGTTAACCCCTCCATGATTGAGAAAATTATAAAAAGATTTGACAGTAAAAGAACTGGAATTGGTCCACCGCCAAACAAAATCATCTTTGGGATACCAATTGTAGCTATAAGAAGAGAAAGGAGTTGAAGGAAATCCAGCTGAAGAGAAGGAGGCAGAATGCAAGAGAAAGGAATGGTCCACCCTCTGAGATTATTGTGGATAGCCCGATAATCTGATACTTTGGCAGCAGGGTTAAGGGCCAAACGAAACAGAGCAGGGAAGGCCGAAGCCAGAGTCAGATTTCCAATTCAAAGGTCAATCCAGAACTTAGTCCTGGAGCCCTCAGCACAAACATGATAAATACTACAATGAAAAGGATCAACAACTTTCCACACCCCCTTCCAAAATGAGGATGCTCTGGAAGATAGTGAGGGTCAAAAATCCCACACCCTCTGACGAAGATAAAAATTAATGGAAACCAGACGAGCCCACGGAAGATGATCTTCTTTGAGCAGTCTCCAAATCCATTTAGCCAAAAGGGCTACGTTTTAGTTTCTCAAGTTCAGAACACCCAAACCACCAGCTGCCGTGGACATACAAACCATCTTCCAATTGCAGATATGGGTGCCAGCCCTATAAAGATCAGAGCCGGACCAGAAGAAGTTCCTTCTGATTTGATCAATTCTGTTGATAACCCAGGAGGGAACATAGTAAAAGGACATCATCTACAAGGGGGTAGAGGAAAGTACTGCATTAACCAGAATCAGTCTGCCACCTCGAGAGAGGTTTTTGCTAGTCCAGACGTTAAGTCTGGACTCCACTTTATCAATCATTGGCAACCAGTCCGATTTGTGCAGCTTTCCCCATCTTAACGGAATCCCAAGATATTTAACTGGGAAAGAGGCAGCATTACAATTGAAAATTTGTGTAATCTCCAACTACCGATTGGAAGATCCGCCAAGCCAAAGAACCGAAGATTTGGAGAAATTAATCGACAGGCCGGAAGCATTTTCAAAGATATACAGAAGTAATTTCAGGTTACGCAAAGTACACCCATTAGGTTTAGCAAAGATAATGGTATCATTCGCATACTGCAGGTTAAGGATATCACGGAAACTGTGGGAACCGCCAAGTCCCTCAATGACATTAGCGTCCCAGGCATTCTTAAGAAGCTTACTGAAAATGTCCGCCATGAGAGTGAAAAGGAGAGAGGAGATAGGGTCACCCTGAGGAAGACCACGCTTACACTTGAATTTATGTCCTTCCGACCCATTAATAATGGACGAGGTTCCGGCAAAGAGGCTGGACTTAATCCAAGCTATCCACTTAGGACCAAACCCTCTATGCAGAAGAATTTCGAAAAGAAAATTCCAACTCACTTTCTCGTAAGCCTTTTGAAAATCTAATTTAAGCATGATGCCCTCAGAGTTGGATTTGTGGCAATCAGAGATAATTTCCTGGGCCGAAGCCACGCTATCGAGAATAAAGCGATCTTTAATAAAACTCGACTGGGCGGGGTCAATAAGAGGGAAAATGGCTTGGCTCAGACGAGAAGATAAAACTTTCATAATGATATTGAACGTGGAATTAAGAAGACTGATCGGTCTAAAATTAGACACTGAATTAGCGCCGATGATTTTGGGAATGAGAACAATGTGAGCGTAGTAAATTCGATCAAAAGAGAAGGATCCATGGTGAAGATCCGCAAACATATCAAAAAGGTCATCTTTAAGGTGATCCCAGAATCTTTGGAAAATGAATGAAGGGAACCCATCAGGGCCAGAAGCAGAGTCACTTTTTAGAGAAAAGACAGCAAATTTAATCTCCTCCATGGTAAAGGGACTCTCGAGGCTAGATAGGTCATGCGATTCTTAACCGTAAAGCTGCATCCAATCAAGATGAATGGACCTAGAAGAAGAGGAGCCCAGAAGGTTTTTATAAAAATGGAGGAAAATCGTATGAAAATCAGAGTTAGAGTGTAATTCGACTCCGTCGTTAATGATATAAGAGATACGATGACATCATTGGTAGTGTGATGCAAAGTTATGGAAGAAGGCGGTGTTACCGTCACCCTCTTTGAGCCATCGAACTTTGGCTCACTGCGCCCATTTGATGTGATCGTAGTGAAGGATAGATGTGAATTCCCTTTTACAAGAACTTCTTTCGTTACGAAGAGAGAGATCAGTCCAAGCTCTTCAAGCTTATCAATGGACTCGATAGCGGATAAGAAAAAAAGTTTAAGGTCATTAGCACCAAAAAATCTTTCTTTATGCCAGACCTTGCAACCAAATTTGATCGCATGAAGCTTAAGTAGCACACGACCTAAATCGTGAGAACCCGTAACAGCGGCAAGGCATTTGGAAATAAGATTGACAAAAACCTGATCTTGGAGCCAAAATTTTTTGAAGCGAAATTTAAAAGGCTTAGAGAAATTAAAGTTGGAGTGAAGAGCGATGGGAGCGTGATTTGAAGACGGGTTGGGAAAAGCACAAGAGAAGGAGTTGTGGAAAAAGGAGATCCACTCGTTAGAAACCAGAAATCGGTCAAGTTTGGCCAACGTCGGGGGAAGACGCATATTAGACCAAGTGAAGGTTCTACCATTAAAAGGTAGATCTGATAAATTAAGAGAGCTAATGCATTCATTAAAACGGGAGGAATCCACGCTTTGAGAGACACTCCCAGATCTTTCGTGAGAGAATATGGTAACGTTAAAATCTCTACAGAAGATCCAAAAACCGTGAATGCGAGAATGGAAGGAAATGAATTCGTTCCGGAAAAGAGAACGCCGCTCAGCGGAAGAGGGTCCGTAGACGGACACAATTGTAAGACCACAGTTGAATTCATGCCAATGAAGACCGACGATCAGGAAGAAGGTGAGATGATGAACCAAAATTAAGAAAAAACGAGAATCCTTAAAGCCAAAAAGGATACCCCCCCCCCTGTGTCTCTACAGCATCAAGAGGGATCCAATTAGAGATAAGATTACCACCAATCGCTCTGATGATATGAGGGGAAACAAGGTTTAGCTTAGATTCCTGAATGGAAATCATATCGCAATGGGAAGAAGAAATAATATGACGGATAGCTTGCTGCTTTGACGGGTAGTGAAGTCCCCGAATGTTCCATGAGATATTAATCATCAGTATGATTAAATCTGAAGCTCTAGAAATTTCACATTTGCGAATTGACTCAAATCAATTAGGTGAGAAGAGCCAACCACAAATCCCATATTTGACGCAAGGTCAATCATGTCCGGAGTGGAGAGCGAGTCGAAGTGCACTTGATAGATGGAACCAAGGGGAGAAGGGTTCGAAAGGGAAGAAACAGGGGGGAATCTCTTGGTTACGGATCTGAGCAGCTAGAGAAGCATCCGACCCTGAGTAGACGAGATTATAACTTTTAGCCTTAAGGCGGGCGCTAGAACGAATGATACGGGGGTAGATTTAATATTCGAATACTGTGGATGACAGTTGGGCTCCTTAGAAAAAGGAAGACAAGCAGCCTAGGTTTAAGCCTTAATATTAGCTAGTCTAGAAGAGAAAGAAGCAACATCACCCGAGGTACGGGAAATATGGAATTGCGGCTTAAGAGAAAGCACCTTAGGACCAATCGGGGCAAGGGATAGGTCCTCCTTAATAGGCACAGCCTGATAGAGAGGAGAGGAAGCTTGAAAAGAAGGATAAAATCTAGAACCGGAATTAGAAAGAGAGGCTGAAGTTGAGGATTGGTCTTCTTCTAAAGATGGTGGAGAGTAGTGAACAGAGGGGAGGGAGAGGGGAGAATAGCACTTAAAGTTATGACACAAAAACATAATAAGACTGAAGTTAAGCGAAAACTAAATGGGGAAATCGAAAAAGTGATAGACACTACAAACACTTAGGCTAAAAGCAGGCAGACCAGGAAGAGAAAAAACATAAGGGTCTGTTTGGTTCAAAGGAGGGGAGGGGAGGGGAGGGATTTTAATGGAGAGGAGGGAAGGGGAGGGAAAGGGAGGGAAAGGGAGGGGAGGGATTTAATGAAAACTCTATTTAGTTCAAAGGAGGGGAGGGGAGGGAAAATAATTATCTTCTTGTTTGGTTCACAAGGAGAGGGAATGGATTTTATAACAAAATTAGTTTTATACCCTTTTGCATATAATAAGAAATTCATACGACCACTTCATACAATAAGAATTGAAACAACAATGAACTATTTATGAGGAGACCAGACCCTTCATTCCAATGTGGATTGGAGCAAAACCAGCTAACTATGATGAGCATGATAACTGATCCAAATCAAGCTGTTAATTTAAAACGATGGTCATCTAGTTAAATTTGTTTTACATTATTTCTGATTTGATGCAAAAGAATAAGGCTAGCTGCCTAGCTGTTGTACCAATAGTTCAAATTAATTGTAATGGCTTCTGGATGAAAAGAAGCTTCCAAAGATAGTGAGGTGCATTCATGACTAGTAAGAAAGAAGCACAGTTACACAAATTTTCAAAATACATTTTGAGTAGTGAAACTATGATATGTAAAGATGTTATTGGTAGAAAGTATATTTGTTGATTGCCCGATCCTAGTGGAGGTGTCTATTTCTTGATGCTCATTGAAGTTGTTGTTTCAAAGATAAATTAACTTCTTGAGCTCAGAATTAGAGAACATGAATTATACGGATCACTGAGAACAAAAGGATCGCTAATGTTATTTTAAAGTAATGAAGAATTATCAGATTGCTACTGTGTAAAGTCTAATTTGACTTTACAGGCTTAAGCCGCTTAACTGCTGCTCTTTGTTATATCTAATGAAACCATACTTAACTTTGATTTTTATTACATATTGACTGATTCTACATTACTTGTGTGATTTTTTTCTACCTTATGTACGTCTATTATTTACATTACAAAATGTTTGCAGTACCATCCTGATTAATATACTATATCAATTTATATGTAGAGGTTTGATTATCTGTATATTACACAAACTGTATTCCATGCTATGGATACATATTGATCGGCATAACATGAATATTCTTCAGATGGCTACATTTACATCATTGCCGTTTCAGGGTCAGATTCATGAAACATTGCTACATGTAATCTTAGTGAGAATAAAATTAGTCTTCAACAGATGTTAGCACAAAGAAATAACAGAAAGAACAATCAAAAGAACAATCAGTTGATGTATCTGCTACAGATTAAGGTTAGTGTTTAGAATTCTGATGTATATATATACATCAACTGAGTTGACGTATCACTTATCAGTATATAGTTTGGTAAAAAATTGGATCACAAACAATTTGGTTCAGATTTCATCACAAACAATTTGGTCCCTCAAATCGATTTTGCCACCGTTCATGCTTACCCTGATCAATGGTAAATTTTAATTAATTCTCCAAATCAGGTTGCAATGGTTAATATTGTCTAATGTGTATATCTAACTGAGACATACTGCAGGGTCCCTGAATCAGATAATGAGGCTCAATTATCCTTTCTCCGAAGCTGGATTACATCACACATCCACGATGCTAATGCAATTCTGAAGAAACCGCTAGTGATTGCAGAGTTTGGCAAGTCAACACGACAACAACTTGGGGAAATTCGGAGTAGTGCTATTGCTGATAACAGTATCAGAGAAGAGGTGAATCCTCTACAACTCATTCATTTCTCAAATAATCTCAACACATAATAGAAGCCTAGAATTAGTGAAGGCAGTAAATGTCATCTTTGCCACAAAATGCCATAAACCAATTCAAATGAAAAAGTGCACAAAGCAAGTAATGTACAGATACACACAAAATAAACACAAAAAGTAGATTAAATTCATGACCTTTGATTAAATTCCAAAACATAGACAATAAAAGTAGATAAGAGACAAAAAAAAACATCCTCCCAAAACATAGACAATAAAAGTAGATAAGACATCAATAGTCCCTTCCATCCCATCCTAACAATGCATCATCAATCATGATGGGGGATCCAATGATCCAAAGACCATTTGCATGATCACTGTCTTGCGTGCTTCAGATGGCAATTGAAGAATTGGCCTGAGTTTGTCAACATCTTTCATTAGAGAGCAAAAAATTTGAGCTAATGAGTTTGCATCAAATCCACATTCTTTGATTAAATTCCAAGTTTCTTCCCCTGAAATTGGAGGTAACTTGTAGTTTTGTTGTTTTCTCATTATGTCATTGCCTTCTTTCATTATGGTATTGCCTTCTCTTAGTGCCTCTGAAACAGCATACATTGCCCCTGTAATTTCACTTACTTCACTATCTTTCTCTTTGTTGCTAGCGACTTTGGATTTCTTCCTTTTGCTGCCAGTACTTGCTGTAGGTGAGGGTTCTTGTGATTTCATTTCAGGAGCTGAGAAATTAAAACTGTTATCATTACCATCATCAACAAAAGCATCAATATTCTCCAAAAAAACCTCATTCCGAGTGATGCGATTATCAAGATCATCAATGGATTCAAACAAGTCTTGTTCAGTGGCTGAATATCCTCATTTTCTCATCTCAAATGCAGTCTCAGCTTCTTCTCCAGTAGCTCGATTAATCCCATAAAGTTTCACCATCTTCTCATAATTTGGAATTGGAGTATTTTTCCAGTATGCTGCTTTAGGTTTTGACTGGAAAAAGGTAAATGTTACTGCTTGTTAGCCACTTACTTAATAATGATATACAAATGTGAGAAACAATATTTAAGGAACTTTACCTAAATCAGAGCATCCCAAACTTCAGGCTCAGCATCCCATAAATGAGTAGTTGGATTCCAAGCAAAACCACTCATACCATTTTTAAAAATATCGTAAACATCTGAGAAGTTCTTATTCAATGTTTTCCAACGATTTTTCACCTTATCTTTGTCAATTTTCCTCTCAAACAATACACTAAGCTCATTCACAATGTTATCGTACGCAGTGGTGGTAAAGGTACCACTAACTTTGTTACCTTTTTCACACTCGTGCATGAAAGCATCGATAAGAGCATCATCCATGTCTCTTGTCCAGGTCAAGCTTTTCCTACCATTGTTTGTCAATAATTGTTTTCTTGGTGCCATACTGTGATATTTATTAAATATAGCATAAACAAAATTAATAAAATTAGAGAAGGAAAAAATTAACATTGTAATAATAAAGACTTCATGTCTCATTTAAACAAAATCAGCATTACAACATACCAATATTAAATCATACATTTAAAACTTCTGACTCAAAGGAAAGACAACATACAGTAATGTGAAAAAACCACAACAACAACATTCATTTTCATCATAATTCAGTCTAAACAATCATTTTGATAATTTGTCCACATTTGATTTGCTAAACTATCTCTTATAAGCTCACCCTGAGCCACCTCCTCATTATCGCCTCTTGGAGCTTGATAATTATCGTGAGATACATTTTCATTTGCAAATTCTGTATCTACTTCAGCTATAAGGTCTTCATCTGGGTTTATGCTTATTAGATAATTATGGAGAATGCAACATGCAATAATGATTAGTTTTTGAGCTTTGACTCCATAAGTAGGCTCTGTTGAATTAGATAAAATTTCAAATCTTTTTTTTTAATACACCAAAGGCTCTTTCAATTGCATTGCGTAATGATGCATGACGAAGATTAAATAATTCTCTATGATTTTGAGGTGGATTTCTTTCTGAATATTCTTTCAAATGATAGCGAACTCCTCTATAAGGTGTAATCAGTCCACTTGTCAACATGAAGCCAGCATCCACAAGGTAATATTTTCCTATATATAAAGTAAATAATGAATGTGATAGTTTGAAAATAAACAAATAAATAATTTCAATGTATTATGAGGTCTTAATTACCTTGAGGAATTTTAAGCCTATCTTCTCGTCTTAATGCATTCTTTATAATTCTTGAGTCAGATGCAGTGCCTTCCCATCCAGGGAGCACATAAGTGAACCTTAAATCAAATGTGCATGCTGCTAACACATTTTGTGTTGGGTACTCTTTCCTACCACGATATCGGGGAGCATCTTTAGAAGATACTTTGACACGTATATGTGTCCCGTCTATGGCACCAACACAATCCTGAGACAACATTTTTAGATTAATAAAATATTAATGTATCATGACAATGTTTGAGTGTATAGTAATTTAATGATAACTATTTACCTTGAAATATGGCTAAAATCTACTGCTACCATCTATTTCAGGAGGAACTGTTGAGCCATTGGGTTGTACAAGGAACTTTTCTTCCAATTGGAGGATAGCACTCAACACTTGATGAAGATGAACGACTAATTGTCTCGCCAGAACAACGGAACCAAAAGTTTACTTCACGATTTTTAGCATTATGTGTTAATATGTAAATTGTTTTTGCAACTTGTTCTTCCACACTTGACCATCGTGTGGGTCGTAACCCACCCTCATTTTCCAACATACCACACAAGGTTAAGAAAGCTTGAGGACCCATTCTTAATATATTTCTACTAGTTTCACTGCTACAAATTCGACCCATTATTTCTTCACGTACCCTTTCTCTCTCGGAACTCATACTATAACTAATTTTTCTCTTCCGAGACATCCTAACATTGTAATAAGCAACAACACATATGAATGTTGCTATAGCTCTTCGGCACAAATCAAACCATCTATTGCGTGTTATTTTCCAATCTTGATTATCCATCTGACACAATGAAACATTCACAAAATTAAATTAGAATGAAACATTGTACACAACTAGTTCAATCTGAACAAACATTCACCGGTGTTTATTTGCCCCCAGAAAATATATGACAGTCCATTAAAAAAAATTATAACACATTGAATAAGGCATCATAATGTAATTGAAACACAAATAAAAATTTCAATCATAAAAAGGTAGAGAAACTAGAACCATTCAACAGTTATCAAAATCTATTCTTCCCCAACCAAACTCAAATTCCTATTTATTTGAGTGTCTAAAGTTAGTAATATCATTAATCAAACATGAGTAAATTATATGGTATTGATAAGATTTTCTTAAGACTAAGTACACAAGTGGAAAGATCTGATTCAAGATTTTCTTAAGACTAAGTACACAAGTGGGAAGATCTGATTCACTTGAAAGAGTAGAAGCACCTTCCGGACCAAACCAAACTCTACACAGTTGGCAAAAATTTCAATCATAGATCGTGAAGAAAATACCAACCAAACCAAACCCAACACCAAACCCAACACCAAACCCACCAATAATACATCATTAAGAAAATACCTTGATGACTGCAGAGTGTGGACGGCGGACGGCAGACGGTGGAGTGCAGACGGCGGACAGCGGAGTCGAGGGCGACGAGGATAGGGAGAAAGAGAGAGCGGGAGAGAAACAGTCGGCAACTAGATAGGGAGAAAGAGAGGGTTTTTATTATATTGGGATTTAGATTTAAAGGACAATTTAGTCCAGCCACTTTAAAAAATTAGCCCTACTTTCTCTTCCCTCCAAATCTCCCCACTTTTGGAGGGGAGCCAAAATTGGCTTAGGAGGGGTGTTGCACCCCCCCCAATTTCTCTCCCCTCCCCTCCTAAAAAATGAACCAAACAAGAAAAGTATTAAAAACCCCTTCCCTCCCCTTCCCTCCCCTCCCCTCCATTCCCCTCCAACCAAACAGTGCCTAAGAAACAAACAGAGCATTAACAACAATTACCTTTTGAAGGGGAGAGGACTTAGCAAGCTCCGCCAACTCATCGGATATCAGATCATCATTATTGATCCAAGCCTCAGATTTGGGGGAAGAGCAGGAGGTCGATTTGAGATCAACGGGCTTAGAATTGGGGGTCGCAGAAGAGGCCCCGCCCCATACACACCTTTAGTAAACTTGTCCCAGTCCGAAGAGAAGTTAGGGTTAATCTCCCACTGCGGCCATTTCGACTTGGAAGGAGCCTTAGGCTCGTCGGAGAGAATAACGGTACCGCAGACAACCTCAGAGTGGGCAATAGGGAGAAGGGCTTTGGTGGCTGGAGTAGGGGGAACAGGGTCGGCTGACCAGATGAATTCCCCCCCTCTAGGAACAATATGCTTCGCTATAGAAGAGGAGGAGAGGTCGGGATTAATCCATACCAAGTTATGAGCTTTAGCAGGGGAGATTTTGGCATGGGGGAGAACGCGGTGCTCTTACGGTGGAAAGAGACATTCTTCTTTGGAGCTGACTTAAGTCCACCCTTGGCGGGTCTTGACCACAGAGGTGATCAGGTTGGAGGAGACCCTCAGAGCATAGGTAAGAGACGAAGCATCACTAGACGAAGGCGCCGCAACTGCTACAAACTGCACCCGAGGAAGAGCCACAGACCCCGAAAGTGAATCATTATAATTGATAGTAATAGGGAAAATGGACTGCCCGATACAGAGGTCGTAAGCAGATACTTGCTCAAGCACTGAAGGGCAGAGTAATTCGGCTTCAACCAAAATACAGCCAGAGGCGAGCTGGGAGGTAGAAGAGGTGCGAGTCAAATCGCCAACGCACTTGGCCATATCGGCAACCAGTCGGGGGGAGTCACAGAACGGAGGTAAACCAAGCAGAGTCACCTTGGTAGGAGTAGAGACAAGGGCTGATAGAGATGATCTTTGAAGGATCCATTTCCTAATAGACAAACTGACAGCACCATTAGAGAACGAGCTAATAGCCACCAAAGCATCCAGAATTTTAGAAGAGGGGCAGATAATAACAATGTCTCCGTTGGGGCACGAGTTCACAGCCCAAGTCCAATCCTGGACATTACAAGTGTTACACAGGAAAGAGTCCAAAGCAAAGTTCGAAATAGACCCTCCGGTGAACGACACAGCACCATAACATTCAAATTTGCTGATCTTGGCAGATATATCTGGAGAAGGAACATAGTCTAAAGAAACTTGGGACTGAACGAGCAGCAGCGCAGTCGATGACTGGGCAGTAGGAGGCGGAGCAGTTAGAAGGGATAAGGGGTTAGGGAGTGAAACGGGAGCTGACGAGGGAGGGAGAGCAGCAGATGAAAGTTGTAGAGACTTGGGGCGGTGGGAAGAAGAGGGGAGGCTGTGGAGAGTTTGGGTTTTTTGATTTATGAACTTCTCTGATTCTGGCTTGAAGAGAGGGAAGGTCCAGACCCACGATCACTTGGTCGAAGATGGGGACACCCATCGAGAGACCCAAAAGATGTTGAAGGGTAAAGCACTGGTTACGAGAATGGCTGGGCTTAAGGCAAAACAAGCACCGCATGATGTTTGTGCAAAATGCTTTCAGATGGCCTGGCTGGAGACACCTAAAGCACCACAGATCAGAGAAGGTGGAAGAGGGAGAGAAAGAAGAAGGTGAAAAGGCGTGGAGAAGAGGAGTACGGGGATGGGAATAAGAACGCCCTCGAAAGTTCTCAGGAACGGGCCTATCCAGAGGGCGGCCTAAGGTTGAAAAAGTGGAGCTAACCATTAAAAAAAATTGTTCTTTTTAAAGTACTTTTTTTAACCACGTCCACCCAAGTACAGCCCATAGTGAGGCCCAACAACATTAAAACCAATGGGCCTAGGAATAATCTCATAAAAGAGAACGAGAGGAGAGAGGGACAGTAACTGTAGAAATCAAAATCAGGGAGGAAAATCACAATTTCCGAATGGGGAAGAACAAATAGAAGAACAGGAGAGACAATGTAACACATCGAATTTTAAAATACCGAAAATATTTATTTTTATATTATGTAGGGGTGAGAATTATTTTTAAGTTATATCTTATTTTATTTTATTTTTAAAATATTGATATTGGTATGGATATTTGTGGTAGATGGGTATTATTGATATATTGGGGCCATGAGTTGAGATTTTATGTGAATAAATATTGTTTATTTTATTTTATAATTTGGGGGATTATTATAAGATAATTTTAATGTATTTTGTATTCTTCGTATTATTATAGAAAAGAGTTGGGGTTTATTTGTAATATTTCGGATTTGGAGGGCTTATATCTAAATATACCTTATTATTATTAATATATATAATATATTTTTAAAAACCCCCTCCTCCCCATTTCCTTCCTTCTTTCTTTCTTTTCCCTTTCCCGTTTCTTTCTCCCAACCAAACCGACCCACTCCGGCCTCCCTCTCCCCTACCCAAGTCCATTTCATTTCCTCACTATTTCTAAATTAAATTGAGGGGATGACTAATTGGAGGGTGCTATAGCTCGTGGCGGTGTTGGTTTTTCAAAAAGATTTCAAGAAGGTATGAGAGATTGTATGTTAGTTTATTAAATTGTATGCTTTTCATTTCTTTTACTAGAAATTGATGTAGGGAGGTGTAAAGAGCGCATAGAACATGCTAGGAGTTGAAGATTTGAATTATCATGAGGGAAATGTGAAGTTCTAATTTTGGTATAAACTCGAATTTTAGGGTTTATGAAATCGGGTAGGAAACTCGATTCTAAAAATTGTAGAAAATGCATTTGAGGGTGTAGAATATTATGAATGTATTAATTTGAATTTGGGATGAGTTTTGTAGGCTTAATTCTCAATCAAATCGAATGAGAAAGAGTGTATGTATATTATGTACGCCGGGTGTTCGGTGAAATGCCCGAGCGAGATTTAGGAGAGAATTTGTTAGATTCGGAGGTGTCACGGAGTTTTATTGCTATTATTTAACCCTAATTTGAGAAATTAGGAGAATTGGATGAAAGCAAGTAGATATTTGGGGATTTCCTTGAAAGGGTTCCTCCGATCGAAGAGTAAGTTTTGTATTGGGACCCGACTTCAAAATCTATCGATGTAGCTCACCTACGTATGTCATTTGTGACGTGTGGGTGAAGACGGATTCGAATTTGGAGGTCCGTAGGTCGAGTTTTGAGTTTTATGCTAATCGGTCCTATAATTTTCCAATTAGGTGGAAAAAGTTGAACTTCGACTGGCTACCGGGCGGACGTGGGACATCGTTTGCTCGATCCGTCAGGTGAGTATGTTGTATCTATAAATATTTTATATTGTGACCGAATTTCGTGGCTTTTTGATATATTTTGTAGAAGTTATGCCGAAAAATTGA